>OZ018345.1:12469725-13176444 GCA_963969515.1 Yponomeuta evonymella | reverse complement strand
GTTCTGGAATATGAAGTATATACGGTGTTTATAATTATGCCATGCTGTATAAGTTTATAGTATTTATTAAATAGGTATTTATTGGTTAGGAAAACCATGAGGGAGGCCTATGTCCTGCAGTGGGCGTCAAATGGCTGATGATGATGATGATTAATTAGGTACCACTCATTCGTAACTAAAGACAACTCCATTAGAGTATACATTGAGCACATGTGACACATAGGAATTTATCTGCATTCCTATGAAGTGGAAAACAATTCTCCTTGATGACCTTTTATAAGGACTAAATATAATAATTCGTTCTTGGTGTTTTCTCATCCATTATTAGTTACAGGTTACAAAGTCTAGTTTTAAAAGGCCCTTCTGTTTGATTTTTCTCTTTTCTTGTTGATGTATTTGACCCGCACCTGTTCTAGTTATATTTAATCAACTCGTTTCGTAACTGGATCTGTACCTAAGTTATTCAAGTAGAATGGTAAGATATCGTGGAATTAAATGACGGTAGGTACATAAATAACTTTGACTATCGGTTTCTGAGTCGAAAAGTTCCTGTTTATTGTTCTGTCTCTTTATTTTTCGAGAAATCTAATTAATCAGTATTTACTTAGTGGAATCTCAGTACAGAAACCGTCAATTTTCTTTCATTACGAGGTTATTGACTTGAATTCTTTGTTTTGAAGCAAATAGGCAAAGCATGTCACAATGCCAATTTCACCCATCTTACGCAACCTACTCAATAGGTGTTGAAACTGAATGGCACAATAATTCAATGAGGCTACATATTACTTAAACAAATTCAAATATTTTTTAGAATAGTTGTGAAATGAAAATCAGTGTTCATTTGATCACAAATAAAGATGTGGTTACAATAAAAACTAGGTATATACGTACTTTATAAATAGGTATTGTGTGCCATGTTTTTCAAACAAATTTCAAACCAATATAGACTTCATTGCCATGCACAATTCTGATAATTCAGCACTTCGCATCATATATTTATGTTAAAATTGAGCGCGAGTAATGTATGTATGTATCACTTTATTTCGGACTAGCTGTGCCCGCGACTCCGTTCGCGTATATTTCGATTTTTACGAAGCAGCATTTGTATGGGGGCCACGTCTTATCATAACTGGAGCTAGAATTTAAATAGCCTATCCTGTGTCCCAGATGTCTATATGTTTTTATACCAAATTTCATCAAATTCGGATAATTGGTTTAAGAGTTATGGAGGAACATACATACATACATACACACATACAGAAAAAATTTCTAAAAATCGTGAAATTAGTTTCAGTATCATATATTGAGCCTATAAACACAATATCTCTGAAAACAAACTAACTTACTCCATGACCGACCCTTACAGATTTATTATTAGTATAGATAGATAAAACAATCCATAGGTTGTTAGTAAAATTAAATTAAATAATATAAGTAAATATGTTAGCGAGATCAACATTTCTGAAATTAAAATTAAGGTACTGGATCATTTGATATTTACCTAGATAAATACCTACCCGAGTTTGTTTGATGCAATGTAACACATTTCAAAAATGCTCTGTTTCGTATGACTTCGCGCAGTCACAACAGCCTTCAATAAAATCGATGTATGAACTTTGTTTGCGCAGTACTCTGAAAAAAACCAAAAAACGAACTGTACAGGGTTACCCCTAAAATGCGCAATCCTTGAAACTCGTAATTAAAGTTTGTGTTCTTCAATTACTTTTGTTATCATTAGAGAGATATACTTAACTAAGTATTTACAAAGGTATAAAAACTCAAACGACCAACAGCATATTAACTTACTCTAGATCTTCCAATTTCGAAGAAAATCGAAAATCTGAAAGGAATCTAAAAAAATCGAAAAAAAGTAAAAGAAAACATCTTTGTTTTTACATGACCTTTAAGTTATAGTGACCATTTTGTGACTAACACATTCTTACATAACGTTATTTTCCCGTTATCGACAATGACACATCTTTAAAGGGAAAGATTTTCGTAGAAGGAAAGTGGCAGCTATTTGTGGTGCTTAATATTCATAAGGTCAGACAAGGTGGTGCGCAGGCGCGACTGGAATGCGTCGCACGCGCACGGTCGACGCCCGTCGCTGCGGCGACCCTAGCGATGTAGAAACTTCGAAAAAGCACACCATAACGCTCACATTTCGCTAAGTTTTGCTATAAACATTTGTTAAGGTATTGTTTTTATCATTAATCCCTAATAGATAATATTGACATACACTGAACAAACTTTCATAGACACATTGCTCTCATATAGCCCCACATCTCCTTTTATTAAAAAAAATATTTACCGTAATAGATCCAGGAACAGTACCTATATCACGTATACATTATGAACTAATCCTTGAACAAGTCATAAGAGCAGGTTTGAAGACTTTATTTCAAAATTTTAACTAAATTTACGTTTAATAATAAAGAAGTTTCACAGAACATAATCATTTGACCTGGTCCCATCTAAGGATACCCTGTAGTGCTAGGTAACCAGGCAAGGACATCACAAACATGGAAATACAGAGTGTATGACTGAGGCCATTTGGACAAATTAAGTACGGCGACCGCGGCATCCAATGGGAATCGAACCTTATACTTCTTTTGGTATTCAGGTGTGTTAATCGCCAGACCGACGAGACATTAAAGTTATGAACACAATTATTTTTTTCACATCTATTCGAAAAGACCTAGTTCGTTCCCCGGGAACAGGGACTAAAATGCGTTTTTATTCCCTGAGGGAATAAAAGTGATTTTAATTTGGAACGCGCATGTTGCTATTGTTGCTAAGTTCACAGCGCAACATTGTTCACGAACACGAACAATGTTGCACAAATTGCTGGCTGTTTAAAAGAAAACCGCGCGCGAGCAAAAAAAACTGAAAAATGGCGCCTAATTCATTCCGTCTTTTCGTTTCTCTAATTGTCATTGTTATTTTTACTACAGTAAAAATGAGTGCGTCTTCAAGCAGTGATAACGAAATATTAACTCCGGAGTGTATCATATCAGACGCTAACAATGTGATACAAAAATTAAATAACACTATTTCATATGGTTGCGTTCACTTATTTTCTCATGGAGGGTGATAAAAAGTAAGAGTGTCCACCTCTGGAGTAAAACTATTTTTAAGCTCGAGTTCTGTACAAAGAAACACTCTCGCCTTAAAAATAGTATTTTACTCCCTCGGTAAACAATCTACTATTGTTAGCGAGTAGACTTGCGCTTGACCCTGCTATAATTTTCTATTAGTCTGATACTTATGCAGTTGGCGCACGTATTCATTTCGTATTCAAACAATACACATAAAACACTGGAATGTAAAATAGCTTTGTAAATGTAATATAATCTTTATAAAAAGGTCATTGTAAAACTTCGTTGGAGCATTTCACTTTAACAACACTTTGAAGGATAATTAAACAACACCAGTTTGAAATAATAAATTTTATTTTTTATACAATGATCGCATCTAATTTTAAGATTGTATTAAAAATGTTGAACTTTTTGGTGAATTTTTAACTTTTTCTAAATGAAAGTGCTTTTTCTATCGATGCTGCACAAATGTTTTTCAGATTTTGCGTTAATTTAATAACACGCTGTATAGAATAGAATAGAATAGAATAGAATAGAAAATCTTTATTTGGTACTCATACAGTTTTTAGGTACAGTGGAAATTAATATAGCTTAAAATTAATATAGCAGTACCAAAAAGGTTTCCGCTCAGCTTAATGCCGTAGCAGAGAGAGATACGGCGCTGATTTTCAGCGGATGCCTGAAATCTTATGACTAAAACCTAAACTAACTAAAAATCAACTAAAAAAACCTATCGGTCCCACTTATACTACAGCAGCTGTTATTGGCTGGTTATTTTTGTATTCGTAAAGACTTACAAGGAAAATTCCACCGTTTATTTTTGGTGTTGGGATGAATGCGATATCAATCTGCAGAGCTGAATCCACACGACGGGCCAATACGTCATCACTGGCATGTTTCCCGTAAACCAACTATGATTATTATCTGTCCAATCGTTTATTTAACTTTTGACAAATGCACATCCATGAAGTTCCTTATTTATTTGACAAGAAACCATTGGCAAGAAATGTAGCACTTCATGGACACCTTTATTTTTTCGCAATAGTGAGGCGACGTGTTTCGCTGCAATATTATAACGAGTAGATATGTAGCTAAGACTATTCAAGTTGATTTACTATAAAAATATAAACCTATCTTATTACAAAGATCTATACTATAAGAAATTAGGTTTAAATATAATAAAAAAAAAAAATATGAAAACTCGTTGGTAGTTTTTAGTTTATTACGCTCAGATAGACAAACTATAAAAATAATAAAAATGAAATAGCAATGCAATCAATCGATTAAAATTTCAACCTAATTCAAATGGATTATCATACAAAATCGAATCGGTAACTTCGTAGAGCATCACTAAATTAAGCTGTCAAAAGTTAAATAAACGGTTGGACTGACTATAATCGGCCAATCCTGGCCAAAGTTCACCATTTTGATTAAATTCGTTCTCGTTTTAAATTTAAACACAAAGCTAACAAGGAGTATAATTAATCAAATGAAAAAATAAAACACGTAATTTTCCCCTTCGGCCGTTAAGGTAACCGGAGTTTGGAAACCAGTCTCCTAAAAGAATTTTTTTTCTCCTTCTACGTGACTGGTTTCCTATAAAGACTTTTTTATCCTTCTGCGTAACTGGTTCCCTTTAAAGATTTTTTTTTGCGTCTATGTAACTGAATAAGTAATCTACTTTGTGTATCTGCTTTGAAATTATTTCACCATGCGAATTTTATTTTTATTTCCAACTAAGGAAGTTATTTGTTTTTATGTTTGTTAATGAATTTATTTTATATCATGAATGTTATTATTAAATTCATATATTTGAAATCAACCAAACATAAATGGTATAATTACGGTTTTACAAAAACAATTAATTAAATACAATCCAATAATTATTTCTTCTGCAATCCGGTTATTAGTTTAGTAGGTGGCTGAAATAACATAGACATAGTACTTTTAGGAAACCAGTTACGTAGAAGGATAAAAAATATTCATAGGAAACCAGTTACGTAGAAGGATAAAAAATCCTTTTAAGAAACTGGTTTCCAAACTCCGATTACCTTAACGATCGAAGGAGAAAATTCCAACTAAATATCACATTTTGCTCTTTGCATTTCTATGATTAACGCGTCATAGAAAACTGCAAACAAAGGCTACACAGTAAGCCATGCCATTACAAGTAATAGATTTAGCAGTGACGTTTTATTTAGGGCACTTGTCAGAATTTGACAATTAATAATAATAATCATAAGCAGCCTATAATAATAATAATAAATATAAAAGAATAAGTTTTAAAGGTGACGTAGCTACGTTAGCATGGGTATAAAACTCCTAAAAATATCATAAACATTTTTTATGAGTCATAAACTCATGCTTATAAATATTTTGAATTGCTCCTTACATAATTATGTAAAATTTGTAACAGTTACTTTGTATATGAAATTTGCCTGTTAATTCCATCAGGTTAATGATAATTGCAAGTTGATCGAAAACGTTTAAATTTTTTACGACATATGAATGTACATCAACTGATGAGGTCATTTAACAGTCATTTAGTCTTTAAATCATTTTACGATACAAGTAGAATGTACAATGACACAGATAAATCTATCCATATATTCAGCATTATTCACTTTTATTTCCTTTGGCTACTGCAGCTGAATAAAAGCGAAGCGCCATACAAAAGACATCAACGCGAGTGCTTCACTATTGCGCTTGACGAACCCGTACCAACAAAAACTCACTGTTCGACACTCGTTGGCTGACCTCATCACGAATCTAGTTATGCAAAGCCAATAAACTGTAAAGCAATAAATTATACCTGTGATAAATTAATTAATTATACAGACTTTTGATTTAACCATGTCAAAGCGAATGATTTTTTAATTAAATTCACGCAAAATTCACATTATTTTAAACAAACCGTAATTTAAGCAATTTGAATAATAATCACAACATTATACGGATCGTAACTCAACAGTGTTGAATTAGAGACGTATATACGTACTTAATTAAATTGTTAAAGATAAAATTTAATCTATGAATTGATACGCTCGTAGTTAAACATACACGTCTACTAGCATTATGTATCAGGCAAGTAAATAATACGCCCCTTTCAGCTCTAATTCATTTGTTGCATAGCCGTTGGTATTTTGTTCGCGCAATATCTTGCTAGTACTTATATATGAATGATTTTCATGGCGTGGACGAGCCATCCTAGTCAAGCGGATTCTGCCGGCTGCAGTGTAGACCCCCGGGTCACGTTTTGCGCCGCGCTGCCGCCGCCGCCGCCCGCTACATTCTCGCTACACTATTAGATAATGTCGCAACAGCTCGATTTCCTAGTGTTACGTGCTCATGCGCCGCGCACACAGCCCGCATCCATTTCTTACCACTTATTAACAAACGTTGCTTATGGCAACAAAACACTTAATTGGGAAAAACTGAAACACGCGTTATGTCGCGTGAGAATAAACTTCTTTTGCCAATTTCAGTGGTGTCGTACTATAATCGGGAGAGACAGGTTTTGCTTATTTTAATTACATCGTACAGTGCTGCAATAATCATGCTGAAATAACCATGATTGAGGGTACAGTCGCAAGTTTTGATCTAGACAGCTTCAACCGCAGAAACAAGCTCACCAGTTCAAAAACTACAATAATAATTATGTAGTCGGCCACTGCAAAATGTAGTCTAAAATAACCTTTAGCAATAGTTATTTCATCAGTAGATATTTGACATATAAATCTAAATGGCATGCAAAATAAAATGTAGAGGCAAAGCCCAGCAGAGGAGCACGAAAGAAAGAGTCGTCCTTGTCACATGCCGCTTACTCAAGCACTGACATTTCGAAGCCAGCCAAAGGTTTGATAAAGGTCACCCGAGAGCTCGCACCACCTCTGACATTTACATTTAAATGACATTTATGCGCATCTCTGATTGAATAAAAATATTTTAAAAGGCCAGCTAGATTCTTGTGTCTAATATAAATCAGAACACAATTTAATGTAAGAAGTAAATTAGAAAGAATCTTGTTGTAAATACCAATTGTGTGAAATAAATAATTATTGTAGACAGCAACCTCATTTATTTATATAAATATTTATTGGTCGTTTTGATTTATTGTTTTATATGATTGTCCGATGCAGCGCTCACAGAAGGTCACAGATGGCGTCGGCAAGCGGACGAAACCAAGAAAGACGACAGCCTGGAGACTGAGCTGTGCAAGGACAAGGACGCCGGCGAATGGTTCCGGCTGGTGGCCGGCGACGGTGACAACTGCCGTGACGTCATCCAGTGTACGGCCTCCGTGAGTATACCTACAGATCACGCATGTCCCGCCACTGCACTGCACCTATGTCGATACACTTCCTTTAGATGACTTTCCTTATACTCAGACAACTTTCCAACAACAGTTAAGAACTTCCGGACTCAAAAATAATAATAATAAACAAAAACATTTAAGTATAATAGAGGGCAGACCACCAACCCGGTGGGCCGACGACGTTGTAAAGGCGGCTGGGAAACAATGAACGAGACTGGCAAAGGATCGGGTTAGCGTAAAAGAGAAGACGCCTATGCCTAACAGTGGGCTCTGTTGATGCGGCTGATTAGATGAAAGTGTAATAGGTTTTTTCCGGCGCTTTCAACATCACCATACGTTTCTTAGCAATATTTAATGATAAGTAGCACGAGAGAGTATTGAACCAAACCACTAAGCCGCAAAGTTCCCAAAGTAGTCATTACATGTAAACCGCAAATCTAATGATGAATAGAAAATGTGCATCGTAATTTAGCTTACGATTTTGTAATAAGCTTAATGGAAATGAGTATTGAACAAATTAATAAGCTGTCTTGATACTAAATATAATTTGTCTAAAACATAAATAATTTTTTTATGTTCAAATAACTAACTTAACTTTACCAAATTTATATCCCGCCCTTAAGGTATTATTAGACCCATGTTAAGTTACAACAATAGCCTAGTCAACAACTATGTGACAATAGCTTTTGCCAGGATTGCACAATGATGTTGCATTGAATGGTTTTGAGGTCTTTCTACCTAAATCATCGTACGGCAGTAACAAATTTAAGTAGATATAATTATGAACATAGACAAGGAAGACACATACATTTCTTAACTATATGTATCTTTGTGGTATCCTTCCTTTCACTGTTATTGCAATAAAATCATTGAGATTATACCAGTTCACTGAAGGTGATACAGGAAGGAGTTGACAGTGTTAACAAGAACGTTCAGTATGAATGCAAGTTGTCCTTGTCGTGCCTTACATTCACGACTATTATTTTAATTATTTCACCTAGAGCTGCGATTTTTACCCAGATTTTACGCGTATTTATTTACAACACACTATTCCGTGTCGCGTCGGATTAAGAATAGCGTCACTCCATTTCCTTCCGTGGATGTCGTAGGAGGCGACTAAGGAAATCAATTACCAGGAGACGGGCAGCAGCGTCTTCTTGAGATTCCAACATACTGCATTCGCAACAGCATACTGCGCTCGCCAACCCGCCTGCCAAGCGTGGCGATTATGGCAAAACCCCTCATGGTTATGAGAACCACGAAGGAGGCCTATGTCCTGCAGTGGGCATCAAGTGGCTGATGATGATGATGATGATTTGCAACACTTACCGCATCTCAACTCTACACATATTTACTTACAATTGAGACTAGACACGTGCTTGTCATCACATAGCCACTAGGATACTTTAAAGACATTCAATGCAACAGCTTCGGTGGAATGTACTGTTTCAACATTTCAACTAATTATACGCTTTCATATTGTAACCATTGTGTCTTTGTTTGGTGCAGGGTATTCAAGCAATTCGGTGCCCGGCTGGCCTGTACTTCGACATTGAGAAACAGACATGTGACTGGAAGGATGCCGTGAAGAACTGCAAGCTGAAGAACAAGGAGCGGAAGGTGAAGCCTCTGCTGTACACGGACGAGCCTCTGTGCCAAGACGGCTTACTTGCATGTGGTGACAGCACTTGCATCGAGCGGGGTCTCTTCTGTAACGGCGAGAAGGACTGCGCCGACGGCTCAGACGAAAACTCCTGTGGTAAGTTCCTAGTAACACAGCGTGGTGTAAAAACGTAATGAACTTGAACGGGTGAGTTTATATTTTAAGAACTGGCTCACCAACCATGTCGAGCGGCCTACTCGAACTACCAATCACTTGACCTAAAAAAACACATCTCAATAGTATGTCGTAATTCGCCTCTAAGGCAAATGGGGTGTCTTTTGTTTACAATTCATTCAATGTTTAGAACTGCCGTATTAAAAACATACTTTTTCATTAAATGAAACAATTGATTTAGTTCATTCCCTTCAAATAAATAGTTCTTCTTAGTAGTTTGTAGTTCATCTTAGTACTTCATACTTCACTATCGTTCAGTAGCTCATCGGTTCCTGCTTTCGTTTTTTTTGACTCGCGTTAGTTCGCGAATGAATGAATCGTTAAATGAATGACTAACTAATATAGTTCTAAGATGATAGACAGATTGAAAGTTTAGTATTTTTATTGCTTAAAATAAAGTCGTTACGTTGTTTATCTACTATGAACGAGATAACGACGAGCAGCGACAATTAATTTTTTTCATAATTTTGGTTCATGATTTACCGAGGAACTTCATTTGTGACGCGAGTTCTAATAATAATAATATGTGAACAGTCAACTTCTAAGACGAGGGAAATACAAAAAGATTTGTAGTGATAATAATAAAAATAATAACTTCCACAGGATACAATCACTTGACCAGGGGCCTAATTACGCGCATCAAATCCTGAGCGATTCCAATCGTCTAACTGTCAAATTAGTATGGAATTTGACAGTTAGACGATTGGAATCGCTCAGGATTTGATGCGCGTAATATAGGGGCTGGTCCCAAACTAATAGTGAATTAAGAGATTATCTTGTTTTTAGAAGTGAAGTCCTCATTTGAAGCACACGTCTACCATTAAAGAAACATATAAAAAACTATTGTAATAGTTATCTTTCACCTGGTTGTGCAATAACAGTTCTCTATCTATCTATCTATCTAAAGTTACGTTAAGTGCTTACTGTTTGTTATGGGGTTAAAAAATCAAATTACTTATACATGACTTGTCAACATTTTTGATACTAAGAAGGTACTCGTTTTGCTAATCTAGGCGACCGTGGACTGATCCGACAGACCAAGGTATAAAGTTGTAAAACCTATTCGTGTGTATCTCTTGCTCCAAAAAGGCACCAACCGCATAGTAAGCTGTTTAACATACCTATCTGAATAAACCAGTTGGACTATTTTAATAACTAAATCAATATTCGCAAACGCTGCAAATTTGTGACACAATTACATACAAATATATGCCTGCTTCTTTATGTAAAGTATGAGATAATAATACTCGTTCTACATAATCTGTCTAAGATTACATTATGATAAACTTATTGAATATCCTACTACCTATTTTATAACGTTACCGCAATCAAAAAGTGAAATCCAAACGAGTGTCAGCTGGCCCGCCTGATTTGAGCAAGCGAAAGTACCCATACTGGTTCCGTATGATGCCGAGCGAGCCTGCGCCTGCGTCCCGCACAACACTTGAATTCGGATGACAAATCAGTTTGTCTCTCGATCACCTTGTCTCTCGATGACTCTCGTCACCGAAAGCAAACTAGAAATGGTAGAACTACGACTGGGGCTACATTTTTGCATAAATTAACCAACTATTTCGACCTCGTGATGTAATGATACTTTCACCTAAACCTATCAGTAAAACCTTCTAGAGCACAAGGTCGTTACAGTGTGTTGTTTATTGCAGACATCGACAACGACCCGAACCGCGCGCCACCGTGCGACCCCACGCAGTGCGTGCTGCCCGACTGCTTTTGCTCGGAGGACGGCACCGTCATCCCCGGTGACTTGCCCGCCAAGGACGTGCCGCAAATGATCACCATCACCTTCGACGACGCGATCAACAACAACAACATCGAGCTCTATAAGGAAATCTTCAACGGAAAGCGTAAAAATCCAAACGGCTGCGACATCAAGGCAACATTCTTTGTTTCCCACAAGTACACCAACTATTCGGGTGTGCAGGAGACGCATCGCAAGGGCCACGAGATCGCTGTTCACTCTATTACGTGAGTTGATTGCTACACAACTTTCCAACTTGTTTCCGTCAACTTTTTTCTTTGTACTTTGAACACTAACCACGAATTTGTACGACAGGCACAACGATGACGAGCGCTTCTGGAGCAACGCGACGGTAGACGACTGGGGCAAGGAGATGGCAGGCATGCGCGTCATCATTGAAAAGTTCTCCAACATCACGGACAACAGTGTGGTGGGCGTGCGCGCCCCCTACCTGCGCGTAGGCGGCAACAACCAGTTCACAATGATGGAGGAACAGGCCTTCCTCTACGACAGCACCATCACCGCACCGCTGTCCAACCCACCGCTCTGGCCCTACACCATGTACTTCCGCATGCCTCACCGTTGTCACGGCAACTTGCAGAGCTGCCCCACCCGCTCGCACGCCGTCTGGGAGATGGTGATGAACGAGCTGGACCGCAGGGAAGACCCCTCCAACGACGAGGACATCCCCGGGTGCGCGATGGTCGACTCCTGCTCGAACATCCTCTCGGGAGACCAGTTCTACAACTTCCTTAACCACAACTTCGACCGGCACTACGACCAAAACCGTGCCCCGCTGGGTCTCTACTTCCACGCCGCGTGGCTGAAAAACAACCCCGAATTCTTAGACGCTTTCTTGTACTGGATTGATGAAATTTTATCCAACCACAATGACGTTTATTTCGTCACAATGACGCAAGTGATACAATGGGTCCAGAATCCGCGCACGATCAGCGAGGCGAAGAACTTCGAGCCTTGGAGGGAGAAGTGCGCGGTGGAGGGCACGCAAGCATGTTGGGTGCCGCACTCATGCAAGCTCACGTCCAAGGAGGTGCCCGGCGAGACGATCAACCTGCAGACATGCATGCGCTGCCCTGCCAACTACCCCTGGCTCAACGACCCCACGGGTGATGGCCACTACTAGTAGCTTAGATCTCGCGCCCACCGGGCCCACATTAGTGTTTTATTATAGGGGCACAAGGGTAACACACAGATGTCAATGATTTAATTTAATAAATCGGCAGACTAGACAAAAGGCACCTTGTGTGTTAGCCGTGTATCCCGAAATGTACCGGGTCACAATCCCGCCCGTAGTCTAAGTACCTACCTACCTATGTAATATAGACTCACATAAATATTTATAGGTCTGTTTTGTACTTTATGTGATTTCGTAATGTAAGTCTGTTCGATAAATTTATAATAAAATATACAAATTTTAAAAGGCGTTTCTTTTGACCTTGACCTCCTTGAAGGAATTTTGTGACCTATAGACCCGTTCTATAGATATGAAATTCAAATTTTTAATTAAATATTTATAATACGAAAATGTCACAATGATAAAACTAAAACCGGCTGAATTAATCGTTAAATTCTTACTGATGTTGATATCATCACTGATAGGTAACGAATTGCCTTTAGTAAAATACCTACTCATTAAATTACTCGAATTTCACTAATATCTGACATTGACGCACAAGTTTGTAGAAACAAATTGCTCAAATATGATTCACCGAAGTTGCTGAGGACTTGCAGCTGAAGGTTAATGGGAGCTAGCCGAAATGTTAGGTACAGTCGACAACAAGTCAACCTTTATATGCGTTAGTCTCACCACGTTGCGTTACGAGCGAATTTGCAACAGAAATATAAAGGTTGATCAGGTATCGTCTGTATCCACCCAATTGCTAAAATTAGACACGGTGGTTACGAAGACGAAATTCTTGTTATAATCTCATGGCTACGTTGGCAGGAGGATCCCTACAAACGCAGAAAGGTACCTAATATGTAGATTGTGCACTTCTACCGTTTGATTTCAGCAAGTCAATAGAATTGCTAAAATTTAAAATAGATATCACTGTGCATGGTTACCTCTAAAATGCGTAATTCCTGATACATCTCATTTAAAGCAAATAGAAATTGATCCTTAGAAATAGAACATAAACTAGAGTTAAAATTAGATATTATTCTTTAGTTAAGATTAGGGATCTTGGGATCGATTGTGGTCCCCGCACTAGGTCAGGCCTGTATCGCGGGGGCCCAGCAATAATTAACATTAAGATACCATTTTTATGACATTTTTAGACTACCTTACACTATATATATATTTTAAAAATTAATAATTAAAAAGCTGTCTGTCGGTCGGTCGTTAAGGTGTCCAGAATAGACTTACATAAATATTATAATGGGGGATATGATATACTTACTTGTACATAATAACTATTTGGTTATTAGTAGCAGATTTTCCGTTTCTCAATTCAATTCAATTCATTTTTCTCTGTACGATAGTGTTAAAAGCCATTTTTTTATTGTTTGTTTTGCTAGAAAAACATTAAGGTGCAGTATGTCACAGGACTTGGTGATTTTATTATAGACATAAGGAAAAATAAACTCAGGGAAACGCTGTGCAAACACTGTGTGCTTTGGTGGCACCGGTATTCTAAAAGTGCGTCGTTGGAGAAGGTTTTGAAGTTTGGTTGAAGATATCGTTCTACGGTGAGCAATGTTATAATTTGCATTCTACAACAAATTTATTAAGTACATGAGTTTTTTCTCACTTATATTTTTCTACCTAAATTACACGGTTTACTTATATACACGTTTACATAATTTAATTTAATTCACGCTTTTCAGGCTCCACCAATGTCGTAGCCTCCGGTAAATTATTGTGCTACATAGAAGAATGCCAATTCTATATCATAGGAATTCTATATCCGGAATATCATAGGAGCGTCAGCAAAAATTATAGATAGGTACATTGAGAAAATGGAAACTGAACAAAAAAAATAAAAGTCGTAGACAAGTTGTTAGAACTTCATCGTATCCCAAACCAAAAGTGTAACCAGCGGAAAGATCCCTGCACATAAGGTACCTCTACATACCTAAAGTCAATAGCTTCACTCTTAAACATTATATTTGGTTTGGCAAACAAAAATGTCAAACAACCCATGATTTATGCAGGTAAAAAGCACTCGAAACCCGAGGGTACTGTCTTCCAGTAGAGCTGGTCACTGAACTTTTAGTGGTTAACGTGCACCGAAATATCGAACGTATTTATGCTATAATATGTGTATGGATAGCCGACAGTTATAAATAATTTGGGATCCTTATTATGCTAGAGGTACCTACATTTATGGATAGTCGATAGATATTAATGACATAGAACCTTATTATGCTATACGTGTATGGCTAGCTAACAGATATTTATCACGTAGTGACCCTTATGAGCCTTACCAATATAAAGATCCCACTTAAGGTGACTTAAGCGAAAATTGGAAGGTTTCACACACCCACGCTCCGTCCACGCGTCCTAACATAAAATTCTCTCTCAGTTAGCAACGGGCAATTCCTGAGAATAATTCTTTGATGCATTGGCTACATTAATGAGAAATGGCAATAATTATCGAGTTGTTCGGCGTTGTACGTTAGTGTGGCCGGCTAATCGCCGTAATTTTATAAACGCCGTTGTCAATGACGTTAAACGTTTGGCAATAGCTAGGGTGGCGGTGTCTTTCGACACATCAAAGGGATTATCGCGTTTCTTGCTGCGTTGATGTGGCTACACTGGGGTTTGTCTTCTGTCATTCGAGAACGTGTAGAGTTGATTTGATTTTGTTTTTTATCTGTGGTGTGGAGTTAGGAGGTTGATTGTTGTGTTTGTTTTGTGAGGTGCGTCGGCCCAAAATTAGTTTTGTTTATTTATGATTTATGTCTAAAAGTTTGTTCAGCACTATGGATTGCTCAAAGGAAAAAACTATATATTTCATAGAACTTTTGCAAGCAGAACAGAAGTCACAGATTAGGTTTTTTTAAAAATTTAACTCCATAATTGTTGTCATTGAACATTAAATAACAGTGTAGCCAATAGACGTTTTTTGACGCGCTAATTTTACTTAATTAACCCGTTTATAGCCCTTAAGCGTTTCGTTAATGTGGCCAAGACATGATGGAAATATGCCGAGAATATTCTCACTAAATTTCCATCGAGGCGAATATTCTCGGGAATCATCCATTACCACCCTCAGTCAAAGATTTTTTCATCCCCCCATCTCGGAAAGTGTTTTTGCTCTTCGATATCGTCGTTTTTATCCGCTAGAGGATAAAGTAAATTGAATTTAGAATATCGTGTGGTCTAGGTTTGTAAATTCAAAACATCATTAAACCTATGTACTTCTACCTCCATGGTGCCGAATTTAATATACAACTTTTTTTAATTTGTTAAAAACTCAGACTCGGAACCTCCTTTGTGTTTTTTTTTTGCATTTAGTCATTTCCTTGTTGAGGTGTAATGAAAAGTTACATGTTGCACTCGAGTGCAAAGATTTTTCACCTCGTACTCTTTTGATTCCCTCGCTAACGCTCAGGATTCTAATTTTTGAATCACTCGCTGCGCTCGTGGTTTAATTTTAGAATCCTTCGCTTGCTCGGTCGTCAAAATTGAGCACGTGATTAAAAAGCAACTTTCGGGAATCGTCCATTACCACACTCAGTCAAAGATTTTTATTCTCAGGAATCGTCCATTACCACGCTCAGTCAAAGATTTTTATTCTCAGGAATCATCCATTACCACGCTCAGTCAGAGATTTTTCTTCTCGGGAATCGTCCATTACCTCTCTCGGTCAAAGATTTTTATTCTCGGGAATCGTCCATTACCACGCTCAGTCAAAGATTTTTATTCTCGGGAATCGTCCATTACCACGCTCAGTCAAAGATTTTTATTCTCGGGAATCGTCCATTACCACGCTCAGTCAAAGATTTTTATTCTCGCAAATCGTCCATTACCACGCTCAGTCAAAGATTTTTGTTCTCCCAAATCGTCCATTACCACGCTCAGTCAAAGATTTTTATTCTCGCAAATCGTCCATTACCACGCTCAGTCAAAGATTTTTGTTCTCCCAAATCGTCCATTACCACGCTCAGTCAAAGATTTTTATTCTCCCAAATCGTCCATTACCACGCTAAGTCAAAGATTTTTACTAAAATAATCGCCCTGAAAATAGTGTCCCTATGAATGGTTCCGAAGATTTACTCAAAAATCTAAAACTGTTCATTCGGCTCATCGTCAACGTCGGTGATCCTAAGAAGACTGGTTTATTTCGTGATATTTAGCTACTATTGAATACTTTTTTTCGTGTGACTAGTTCATGGTCTCTGTACGCCAAATTTCATCCAAATCTATTCAGTAGTTTATGCGTAATTGTGTGACACACTCGAACATACAGACATTCATACCTAACTATTTAATTGACTGGGACATTTAAGCTTCGATTGAAATGAAAACCCAGGTATGTATATATAATCATTGCACAAGAGGCTAATTACTATAAACGCGGTTAAGTACGAAACGGACTAGTGTGGAGAGAGTTGGTACCAACTATTTTGTTTCCTATGGGATGAACGTTAAAGACAAGATTTCCGTGATTTCCCCGTAAACAATAATTTTAGACTCAGTAGTTTCGGAGATAATAGGGAAATGCTAAATTTTCATTTGTTTTCCGTGTTTAAATTATATCATAGCATGGAATTTCAAAATATTAATAATTCGTTGTAATTCGCATAATGAGCTCATTTGCCACCCGAAACCAGGATTATTTTTTTTACGCTATACGTACGCTATATTCGTGATTCGTAATTGATAACGCAGTATCTGAAGAAGAAGAAGAAAGACATTTATTATACCAACAAGATACATTACAGAAACAAAATAAGCACATAAGTAACATAATATGCACAACAACAGAAAGAAAAGTAAATACACAACAGACAAAACGAATAAATAAAACAGTATCTACATTCCAATTCTCAATTTAAAGTGAAACTTCCATGAAAGTTAAGTTATTAGTCCAGTCAAAAGGTTGTCCGGAAGAGATCACTTTTTGTGATAAGGCCGCCGCTGTACTCCATCTGTCGCTGTAGGCTGTACTCTTGGGTTAATAAATAAATGTGTTTTTTTTTTTAAGTGCCCAAAAGGCGGGTGATGTGTTTGGCTTGTATGTATGTATCTCTGATTCCATGTTCCCTCATAACTCGTTAACCAATGGTTAGATTTTGACAAATAAGGTCTCAATCGATTTGTCGTATTTGCGCGAGTGTCACAGGCTGTATAAAACTAGCATAAATCCAACAAAATAATAAAAATAACTAAAAAGAAAAAATGAAATAATAAAAATATTTGCATTAACAACTAAGCAGGCGGGAACAAGGTACCTAGATTAATCCTGCTTGCTTAGTAGTTAATGCTCAGCAGTGGTGATGTTGGTTATTTTTTATTACAGTTTCGCCTGTCTTAGATCTAAAAGGGAACCCTAAAAAGACAAAATGGATGATTCAGGTCCTGACATCTGCAGCGGCACGGCAGACAATGGCTTCGGGCGCCATCGCCAGCCACCAACGCGCCGCCCCCTCGCCTCGCCCGCGTGGGTGGACTTACATACTCAATCAAATTGTGTGCATATAATATCAAGCATAAACTTTCTTTTTCCGTTTTGCGACATAGCGGTGCAATGTGAAACTGAGAATAATGTAATTTCATTGTTACCGCAATTTGAATAAATAGAGAGTGAGAATATATGTGCAGTGGTCTCTAAAATGTTATAGGAATAGGTGCGAACGTCTACCCTCCGCTGAGAGAGTGAAAGCAGTGAAAGTAGGTACTCGGCATTAGTGCTTGCGGCTGCCTTTTTTAGGTGCGTTGAAGATTCCATTCAATGAGCGGCTAACATGAGAGAACGATTTGTTCGAGGTCACATTGATCCATAACAGCCCGTAAGAATACTTTGTAAGGTGACTTCTGACTTCCATCTAGGGTTTGTAATACTCATCCATCTACCTATTTCCCTGGCGATAGTATTGAAAATCGTTCGAAAACGCCAATTACGAGTCCTAAAAAAAGAGAAAAAATTTTACAATATTGTTTATATTTATTAGGAAACATTGTTTTTTAGGGTTCCGTACCGTTCCGTACCATGCCAAACGAGACCCTATTACTAAGATTTCACTGTCCGTCTGTCTGTCTGTCGGTCTGTCTGTCTGTCACCAGGCTTTATCTCATGAACCGTGATAGATAGAAATTTTCACAGATGATGTATTTCTGTGGCCGCTATAACAGCAAATACTAAAAACAGAATAAAATAAATATTTAAGGGAGGCTCTCATACAACAAACGTTGTCTATAGACAGCGCTCGCCATCTAGCAGCTATCTAGGTATATAACCTTCACAGAGCCAATGTCATTTCTATAGTCGATTTCTATAGATGGCGATGTTCTCAAATTCGATCGTTGCCTTGTATGTTGTATAGATAATGGTACGGAACCCCTCTTGCGCGAGTCCGACTCGCACTTGGCCGGTTTTTCAATTTCGTTTTTTTAGCACCGGACAGATAGGGGTCTTTTTACGTTTAGGAACTGTGACTGGAACTTTTTTATTTTATTAGTACCGTTATGTTGGCTATGTTAACTTTTTATTTCTGAAATTTAAAAAAAAGTTTAGGTCGAATGATATGGTAGAGAACGAGAAGACCTTGTCCGTATTGACATGAGAACGAAAATGTCTTCAGTGGTGGTGCGGAGTCTACGTTTGAAGACCTTTTCTAAAGATATGGTTTCCTCCAAAAGCGGCGGTGTCTCTATTGAAGGAAACCATAGCTCGGTCGGTTAGCGGCAAATGACGTCACTGAAACGTTGGGCATGAAATCAGGATGGCGTGGTTTCCTAAAGAGCCTTGATTGTCACCGTAACGTTAAGTTCTTTAGGAAACCGCGCCATTTTGTTTACATAGACAACGTTCTAGTGACGTCATTCACCGCTGTATTACGGCCGCTTCATGACGCTCCCGCTTTTAGAGGAAACCAGAGCTTTACCCTTTACCGGAAACTAACAAAACTGCGTATGCAAGATGGCAAGGATTTTTATCGAATCATCATTTTTGTCAAAAACACAAAACCATCTTTAAAAAACGCACCAATACCTGTCAAATTCTTCACTTTTGACTGTTAGAGAATAACACGATCTTGCGACGGTGTCTCGCCGGGCGCGATACGAATATTCATGATGGGCAGCCACTCCACAAAACACGCCACAAACAGACAAATTAAAAACAGATTTAAATTAGAAATCACTGTATTATTTATTACATTGAGTATTCTATTACACCTGGAATGAGTTTGAGCGAGCGACAAGCTGCGCCGTCGTCCCGACAACGTGATGAGGTAGAATAATATAATAGTAAATTTAATACAACCGCGAAATGGTTTCAAGGGTCGTTTAGACCGGAGATAGACCATGACCTTGCTTAAGGGTAAGGGCACTCAATATTAGATTGGATTAGAAAATTCTTTATTGCACAATAACATAAGATTAGAATATTCTTTATTGTACACTAGAGCACACGACATATAGATAGATAGATAGACTTTATTGCACAACCAGGTGAAAGATATTACAAATAGTTTCTTATATCTAAATAGTGGTATACAATTGGCGGTCTTATCGCTTAGAGCCATCTCTTCCAGACAACCTTTGGATCGAAAGGATTGCAGCAAGAATATAGTCGGTAGATGGATGTACAAAAAAAAGAGAATCTGAAATATAATGCTATGTGAAGTAACAAATATGTATAGCGAGAGATTACAAGAATATAAGTCCTACTTATAATTACATATTGTACCAATAATATACTTACATGAATACCTAAAAAATAAATAGGTACTACATTAAATATATATGAGCAGTAGTTTACATGTACATAATATACATGAATACTTACAAAATAAATACATAATAAAATATATATAAGCAACAGTTTACACAGTTCAAACAGTGAGGTAGTGAGATTTCACCAAAACAAGACAAGGACTTTGCTTTTCTAACCTCCACGGGCAGGTTATTCCATAAATGGACTGCCTGAACCGTGAAGGACGTGCCATAGAATTTGGTACTGTGGGATGGAGTTTTAAGGAAAAGGTACAATACTGTCAGTTTTTTTTAAGGATTTTGATGGTCTAAAGTACTGTGTCTTCATTGATATTATACTTTATGGCCTAATGTTCGCTCTGGGATACTTAACTCATTTTTTACTTAGGTGTGGGTTGGAATGATTTTGCGTAATACGGTCTAATTTGGATTTACAGTTTCGAACGAAGGGTCGAAAATCACGAATAATTAAACGAATAACAAATGTTTTACTATTACTATTTAAGTATTAATAATACTATTTAAAATAACATTCACTCAAAAATTTTCCAACGATTTCAAAATCACGCCGTAATAAGCTAAAAATGTAGTATCTAATCTCCCTATTCTTACATGGTTAACAAGAGACAGTTCTTCTTCACAACTCCGGCATTTGTTCTTCTACCAGTAGCACGGTGCAGGAACATTTTTCACTCGCTCGACGCAATCACCTTGAGGTTCTACCAATTCAATAGATTTACGGCAGTTTAGATAGATAGACAGAGAACACTTAAATTTAGTTTAGTTTTGCGACTTATAGTTGGTAAAAGATGTTGAGAACTTTAGACGCACTGAAAATCAGCACTGAGGGATCTCTTGCTCAGCACAACGCTGAGCTACCTTTTGGGGCAACTTAGACATAGGTACCACAGGCTGCATCTATGGTCCTGTTTTATTTATTTCATTTTTCTGTTGTGTATTTAGTTTTCTTTCTGTTGTTGTGCATATTATGTCTGTTTTTTTGTTTCTGTGATGTGTCTTGTTGGTATAATAAATGTCTTTCTTTCACTTTACTACGCTGAACTATGTACGTTTTTGCATGCAAGAACAATATCATCCGATTGCCTCTGAAATACAATTTAACTTTAGGAAAGTAAGAGCATAAAACAATAACAAACCCTTAAATAAGGAGCGAATTCAGCGCATTCTTAACCATCGTAAATCGTAACCACACTTTATGAGCAAGCTGCGTCGTCGTCTTACCGTGTGCAGAATCTATTAAAGAGGCAAGTAGGTACATAAATAAAGGTAAATAGGCACAATTACATGGTATGTAGTTGTGTCTGCTGTGAATGTGTGTGACGGTGAGCGTGTGCGAGACATATGTATAGATAGACGAATACTAGATACCTATGCATTGTGGCAAGTGAAAGGAAATGAAGAATCCTTGACTCGTAGTCGCCTACACGAGCACAGCGTTGTGCGCGCTCCAGCTGATGCACCCCGCATTATTGCACGTCGTAGGTCAACTATAATTATTGCGAAAATTAAGGCAAATAAAAAAAAAAATTATCACTAGCTCCAAACAAATGAAAAGTAGGCGCTCAAGTATTCCTCCTTGCATTTTTGAAACCTGAACCAAAAGCAGTCGACTGTACAAAGACAAAGGCCAATTTGATTAAGTGGGTATTTGAGATTTCACAAGAGCCGTGTGCTCTTTCAATCGATTTCGTAATTTTTCCTCACTTTAATGCAATAACATTTGTTTGTATGTTGCTCATAACTACCCATCAGTTCGGCGCTGGCTCCGATCCGGTCCGTGAGAAGCCCTGCAGCCTCCCCGCGGGGCAGCGGCTGCACGGCTGGCTCGCAGCTCGAGCGAGTATAACCTGCCACAAAGCACCCGGATGTCGCAACAAACAAGGTCAATGATACAATTACGATACACCCGAAATAACTGACAAGCCTCTATCGCACCGACTATGTCCCGTTTGTTTAATTTTTGAGATTTACATACTAAAACAACTTCGTCTGACCACCAGGCCACCTAGGTTCTAGATCATTAAATTATATTATCAGGGTGAACAAGCTTTTAAGTTGCTTATGTTCAGAGCTGAACCGACATAGTTGAGGTCGAAGTTCCCTAGATACATAACAAAACATATAATACATTACACAAACTCACGCCTGTATCGCGGAGGGGTAAGCAGGGATCAGGGTAAACCAAACAAGATGAAGGGGGTTGGCGTGTATTTGAGAACCTACCTATCTCGTGAGTGGCTTACGTCTTATCGTCTTCATAAGAGAAAAACCGGCCTAGTGTGTGTCAGGCCAAACACAGTGTAGGGTAGAAGGATGGGTTTTTTACCTACTTTACAGAACAAATAACTTCAGCAAAGTAATTTTCAATTAAATTTGTACGAAGTTTTCCTTTTATAAGTCGTTCGCCTATTATTCGTTTACCTACTTGTAAAGCCTACTTAGCGGTGATAGTTTTCTTTTTAAGTTCACTATATCTGCCTCAAATTTTTTCACGTTTCTATAATCAACCGTTTAAAGCTTAAAGCTTAATTTTTCACAAACGGATCCCTAAATCGAAGAATAGGTCCTACACTAATTTTTAAAGGACCAATACAACGATACCCTACAGCCTAAACTATGGTGTAAGCAAAAAAAAAATAGTGTAAGGGAGGTACACTAAAAAAATGTTTTTCACGTTTTATCCTACCCTTTTCGTCGGCATCATTCATATGTAAGTATATCTATGCCAAATTTCAGCATTCTAGTACTTGTCGTCTCTGAGATAAGTCGCAGACAGACAGACGGACAGACAGACCGACGGACAGACATGGCGAAACATGGGACATAATATCATGCTTCTTATCATCATGATCTCTGAATACCATAAGGTTGCCACATAAGTATGTATAAACTCACGCCTGTATCCCTGAGGGGTAGGCAGAGACCAGGGACTGCCACTTGCTACGATCCTGACAGATCACTTTCGCTTCCTCAACATTAATTAGTCGTTGCATGCACGCACGCCGGTTTCGAGTACTTTTTATGTTGCCCTTTGTTAATACTTCCCCTATTTGGTCGAAGTATGTCCGTCTGGGTCCTTACCGGCCCTTCCATCCACATTCGCTCGATATATTTGTTTTGTCAATCTTTCTTCCTTCATCCTCTCCACACGTCCAAACCAACGCAACATTCCTTTCTCAATTCTTTCACTACATCCTCTTTCAGTCCACAACGTTCTCTAATCACACTATTGCGTATCCTGTCATTCAAAGTAACGCCAGACATACTTCTCAAGGACCTCATTTCTACTGCATTAATCCTACTTTCTTGCTTCTTTTGCCATACCCAAGTCTCGCTAGCATACGTAAATGTTGGGACCAGCACTCCATTATGGATAGCCAATCTAGCTCTTTTGGAGATGTTTTGGCCACTCACAAAGGAGTGCAATGCACCGTTTACACAATTTCCTGCTTTGACTCTTCTTTCTATATCACCTTCACACTTGCCATCCCTGGTAAAGAGGCTCCCCAAATAGACAAATTCTTTCAGTTGTTCCACCCTTTCACCTCTAATCCTTATCTTGCACTCAGTCATTTCATCATATTTTTTTTTAGTACATATGTCTGTCCAGTAATATCAGGGGTTTTCCTAAGGACACTGAAGCTGTGGAACGATAACAGGATCTTACACACCAAGATCCTGGACAACACCATCGAGGAAGAGGCGGTCAGTGACAGGATAGGTATTCAATTTTGACAAAAAGTATAAAATACAGCTCGACGAACTTGCTCAAGGTAACGCTAGCACAATGGATCTAATGGTCTTCACAGACGGATCCAAGACAAACCCAGGTACGGGATCAGGAGCCTTCCTGAGGACCTAAATATAAAAATTTCAACATCCCTAGGTCCCTACAATACTGTCTTCCAAGCCGAGTGCATAGGTATTATACATGCCGCACCAGCAATCAAGCACAGAGAGGTAGCAAATCCGCACACTATCAGACAGTGCGGCGGTACTACTCAATCTCAAAGGTTACAGCTTCAACTCGGGACTCATCCAGGAGTGTTATGAGTCCCTGATGAACAATGATCTTACTCTCCGATGGAACAAAGAACACAGTGGATCAAGAGGCAATGACGCGGCAGACGAGCTTGCACGAGGAGGCTCTGGGACAGTAGTAGAGGTTCCCTAGCCCATTGCCCCGCTGCCAACTAAAAACATGTTTAAGTAAACGCACTAACAGGATACACAACAACGACTGGACCTCACGCCCAGATTGCAGGCATGCCAAGGCTGCATTGCCCGGCAGGAACCCCCGCCCCTCCCGCTTCCTTCTGAGCCTCACCAAATTCCAACCACGGTTGATAACAGGTGCTCGCACAGGTGGCAGCCATTACAACAAACATCTTTTCATCGTTACAGACAGCCCATTGTGCAAAGCGTGCATGGAAGCTGAAGAAACAGCCGCCCACGAGCTGGTGGAGTGCACGGGGGTAGCCACACAACGGATGGCTCTCCTCGGAAGCCCGGGAACACTAAGGGAAGCCTGCACAGACCCTGGAGGAGCTAGGGTGGCAGGAATAGTTATTAGACGCTATCTTCCATTACGCAAAATAGGCTCAATAGCAGTCGAGTTGCGGAAACCCAATTTGCCACTAAGTGTGTCCAGTAACATCTTTATGTACCTACTAGCATTGCCCGTAATACGTTCGCATGGTAAATGGATTAACCTAAAGCCTATGTCTATCCTGAAGGTCCATTTACATACCGGTAAAAGACTTTTTTAAATCGGATAAGTTCTTTTGGATATTACCTACCCCCTACATACATACGAGTACCTACTATGAATGGCATTTGTAATTTCATTAAAAGTTAGATATGGTCTCATAAGAATGTTTTCCAGTAGCTACAAAGGTTCAGGTAGTTGCCCTTGCCGCTCCATCTCAAATTACCATCTTGTATAGGTATATCAACACGTTTTCGGCTGTGTGTCGTGTGAAGGTAAAAAATAATACTTGAATACTAGCATACCTACTTGTTTTTATCGTAGCTTGTTTTCCTCAGCGAAACGTTCTCAGAATACATACATAATTTCGTAATTTCTGGGAAGTCCGCCTGTTCACGTACTACAAAGACGAGGATGAAACTGACCGACTGATTAATATTGCCCGTATAGATAACATGTTTTTTATTTTTATGTTATGTGCGCAATGCCTGCAACATGCAAATGTTTTAATACATTTAATTTTGTTTTATGAGATTTTGTCAGATTTAGATACACGACTTTATAAAGCTGGGTCCACATTTGTAGCATTTCGGTGTATTGTATCTCCATTGCGTGGCTTCAGCGCGTATCATGATCGCTAGTTTGGACGCAAGATGATACCCGTTAATGATACACGCCGTATCGGATACGGCCCGATCCGCACTAATCGCGTATCACGATCGGTGGTATGGACGTATTTTGATACTGCATCACGGTACTGTATCGCGCTACGATACGTGATA
Organism: Yponomeuta evonymella; assembly: GCA_963969515.1. Classification (NCBI taxonomy): domain Eukaryota; kingdom Metazoa; phylum Arthropoda; class Insecta; order Lepidoptera; family Yponomeutidae; genus Yponomeuta; species Yponomeuta evonymella. Next base: position 13,151,019 of record OZ018345.1, on the reverse strand, counting down.
CATGGCTGAACCGTTTGGGAACGAAGACATGACTGAACCGTACGAGAGGGGAAGGTGTACTGAAAGACACGCGTATCGGGAAAAGATACGAGGATCGGAGAAAAGTGAAGCGTCCATATTTGTAAAGTTAAAGCCGATACACTGATTTGATGTATAGACGCGTTTTTTACAAGATACGCCTTAATAATACAACATGGACAAAATGAGCGTCCATATTTATGATACAAATACTCGATACGATACGACTGATCGTGATACGTTAAGATGCTAAAAATGTGGACCCAGCTTTAAATTTGGGGTTATAACCAACCAATGTCGCTGCATCTGGTAAAATGTATTTACCTAATAGAATGGTTACTCTCATATATGAAAGAGCGATGTTAGCGCAAAAGACACTGGCCCCACATTTGGGAGGTCGTGGGTTCCACTCCTGGCATGTACCAATGACTTTGTTTTCTAAGTTGCATTCATTTATGAATTTGCAATAGCAATATCACTTGCTAACTGTGTATGAAAATATCGTGAGGAAACCCTACTTTCTGAAGTATTTACATACCTCAGCGCTTGCTACGTACAATAGCCATAACATCCTTGACAATAGCCTAACTATGAGGCTAAGCTTTAATATAAGTAGGTACCTACTCGGTTATTTAGGCATGTATAATTCATATAGGTCTGAAATTATCATTTTGAATGTTTTGTATGTAATTAAATTTTATCAAATGTTATTTTATTTTTCAACATAGTGACCTTTTAGTTGTATACTCTAAGCACATCTTTTTTCCAAACCTAAAATTCCTTTCCCAAAAAAATCTTCATCTTGATTCTCTAAAAATCCTTGTACTGCGGCGATCACTGCGTCATCATTGTCGAATTTAGATATTCTTTCAAGCCTTTCAAGGTCTACAGAATATGGATGATGTTCCACCAATTCGAAGCCTGCATCATTGATGGCAGCCATCGCAACTATGGACTTGAGCGCTGGGGTGATTTGTTCTGCGTATATATTCCCCATAATAGTGGCTCCATGACTGAGGTATTCAATGATCACCACCCCTTGGCTGACCCAAAAAAGAGATCGCATGATTTTGCCGGCGTATGGAACGGCCTTGAGTTTCTTAGCGGTCAGTGATGTGGATTGTTTTCTTTTTCAGGGTCGTAATGGTGAAGCCGTTTCATCCATAGTTAGAAATTGACCCAAAAACCGGTCAGGATCTAGTCATAACAGTTCCAAACAGCTTTGTGAAATTCTCAGCCTGGTTCGGTTTTGTTCGGCCGTTAGCGTTCTAGGCACCCAACGCGCTGACACTGTTTTCATTCCCAAATGGTCATGTATTAAATTATAAACAATTTTTTCAACATTTTTAATTATTACATCAGTTACTGCAGTCGTAGGGCACCCTGAGCGCGAGTCGTCATTAGTGGACATTCTTCCCCTCTTAAAGTCAGCACACCAAGGCGCAACCGTAAAATAAGGAGCAGCATGAACCCCTAAATTATCTTGCAACTCTTGATTAACTTGTTCCGCAATAAATATTTTCAAACATGATATTTAATTACCTACTGCGCGACGTTCAATTTTCTACACTTTCGATTACTTGTTGCAAAAGAACATGATAATATGTAAAAAGTTTCTATGATTGAAAAAACGAAAGAGCATCAAACTTTTTTAATTTTATTATATCGACAAATAAGTGAGCTATGCCTGCCAGTATTTCCTTTTCCTCTATCTAAGGATTTTATACCTCATTCTCACTAGGTACTTATTGAACACCCCTACTTATCTACTTCTACTTCCTTCTCCAATGTATTAGTCCAGTCAATCCAAAAGTTGTCTGGAAGAGATCACTTTCAGTAATAAGGCTAAGAACTCTTAGGTTAAGAAATATCGGTGTATTTTCCATTTTCTATCTATCTATCTAAGTGCGGAATCTCCTAAGTAAATACTCTCATACCTACATAGAATAATGTCCATAAAACAAAGTGTTATTGAAACAACGCAATACTTGAAAACAGTTCCCTCAGTATCGATAATGATGCCACTTTCCATATCTTTCCATACATTATCAATTTATATGAAAATTAAAAAGAACATAAATTTGACAATTTTAAACTTTTTCTCATGGGAAGTGAAGTGGTTTCATTTGTGTTACAGTACCTACGTATTCCTTTTTTGGGCGCTTTTGTGGGTCTTCCCCTCGTGGATGCGTAGCCCTCTCTGCCCTTTGAAATAGCGAGGTTGAGAGCATAACAGACTCTGCACGAGTCCCGAGGACGCGTAGGCGTTGTCTTGGCTGCAGACATTGGAGGATAGACCTGCAGCCTGCGACATCGACCACTGACGTAACGACTTACTGGAATATTATATTTAGATCTATGCATACGTTAACTAAGTACATAAAATCACTGCACTCATAGTTTGTCTGAGTTTTGCGCCATTTTCATCCGGAATTTGTACATTTTGTAAGACGGAGACTTGAAGTATAGACTATTATAAGTCTTGTCGGGATAAAACGTAGCAGTGATTATTTTCTCTGTGTGTCGGGAGGGTGACGGGTGACAGGGTAAGCGCGTCTTCCTATTGGGCCGCTGCCCTGTCATTGACAGCCGGTCGCTAGGCAGCCGGTGGTGGTCTCCTTGACGACGTCGGGCTCTCAGAAATGTCAGAGCCGGCTCTAATAAATCATTTATATATGATAATATATAAAATGTTCGATTCGAGGCCTTGTGGAGTTGGCCCAAACCCACACTTGTGCTGGTATTCCGACCTCCGGTGATGATGTAGTGATCTCTTGAAGGTCTGAATGGGCTTGTGAATTTTTATACGGGAATTTATTTGTTGAATTCACTTGACATGACAGTCCATTCCTCGAATCATATCAACGCTTTTAATTATTCTAAATAATTTTATTTGCCTCGTAGATGTAGTATAAAACACTATAGAAGAAAGAAGGAAACTCGAGAACAGAAGTTTTATTTCTGTTCTCGAGTTTCCTTAAACATACTCTAGAAAAGAAATAGATCGTTTAACATTCGTGTACAACATAATATACTATTATTATTGTATAGCTCTAGTGATGGGTACATACAGAGCCTTTTGGCATACAAGGAAGGACACGCTCTTGTGAAGGACTGCTGCATTATGCTTCTGATCGTTTATTGACTGAGTTTTTCGCAAAACCTAACATATAAGCCCTTCGCTCCTTTTCTCTTTTATTTCACCGACAAAAACGATAGTCCGCTTTTAAATACACACTGATTATTCTTACTTTTTACACAGGTATAATATAGTTTCTATTCTGGTGTCATGCTTCGCGTAAGGTGTCATGTGAAAATATATTACGACTTTACAAAGAAGTTGCATAACGAAATTATCACAGACTCGTATGCAATTGCAGTGATGATATCACCGGCAGAGGTAGAGGCAATATTTGTGCAGCGCCTTTCAGACTCATAAGTTTGGTTTCAAAATTGAGGTAAAATTTAGTCACACTCATCAAGAGGTTCCAAAGGTGAAAGGTCTTATCTATATATGACGCAAATCTAAGTATGTCATAAACTAAGTATATAATTAGGTATTTTTTAAAAACTCGTTGACTCTAACAATAACCCTGGGAAAGTTGTAACTGCATTTTAGGAGTGAGTGCCATTGTTACTGCACAATAGAAGTCTTAAAACAAAAACAAAACAGTTTTCACGACACACACAAAACTAACAGTTAATTATAGTTTAGCTTAGTCCAGTTTATATTGCATTAGAATAAAAGCATCTTTATGTAACCGAATGTAATCATTGCATTAATATTGTCATAAAAAATCATAAATAACAGTTTATAAAAACACGATTCCTAAAACAGTCTATCTTTATTATATCCTTTCAATAGGCTGCATTATTATTAGGATACATTGTATAACGCGGTGGTAGCCTAGTGGGTAGAACTTTGGACTCGGAAGCGAGAGACCCAAGTTCGATTCCCAGTGCGGGCATGTACCTATGACTTTGTTTACTAAGTAATGTACATTTTTGAAATTATAGTAGCAATACCACTCGCTAACTTTAAAGGAAAACATCGTGAGGAAACCTGTGTGTCTGAGCTATTCACATTTGCCAATCCGCGGCGGGCACGCGTGGCGATTAAGCCCATACCATACTCTCTCCGTGAGGGAAGGCCTGTGCCCTACAGTGGGTGGTTTAAAGGCTGCTTATTAGAGATTGTATAATGCATCCTAGATCGATGTATTGACTTTATAATAACGTGAACTATTAATAGTACATTATATACAAGTGTGCTAAGTCGGTCATTCATTACACACGAGGTGTTATTGTAAGCGAGGGCCGCAGGCGGGTATGGTAAGAAAGCTGAGTGCGTAATGAATGATCAATGCACATTAATTGCATACGACGTTTTTCAATACAATTGCGAGGAAAAAATCAAACTTGTATTGTTAGTAACTTGAAGATATTTTTGACAGTATCTAATTAATTACCACAGTAGCAACTTTACCAAATATTTACGGAAAATGGCGCGTAACGCGTAAGTTTTGTTTGTTTCGCGCGCCGCACTTTCGATGCGCGCGCAGGTTCAATAAAGGCACAGGAAAAACGGCTGTTCGTCCAGAGCAGCAGCAATATAAAAAATTAAATAAACTATAAACTAATGTTTCTAAATACGATAGTTAATTTAATTTGTGTTTATAATTATACAAGTTCATGAAATTAAATCTTTATTTGTCATCTTAACCCTAAAATCATTTAATATTTGTAAAAATATTCAATATTCTTAGACAAAAACTATTGCTGAAATTAAAAGAAAGTTTATATTACAGCAATGGGGATGGCAACACGAAACTAATTACAGATGGTGCCACTGAGATTTGCCCCGACAATGTTTGTTTTGTTTTATAAGTGTTGCTTATTTTCGGATTTTCTCATGGAAAGTCAACATAAAAACGTCATGATTCTTTTCACTAAAAAAGGAAAGCTATAGTTTATACCAAAACTGAAAGTTTTGTATACCGCAAAAGGAATACAGACTGTAATACAAAGGTTACCACAAAAATATATTTTAAACATTTCTTGCAGAAATAATCGCCTTTGATTAAATACCTCTTTACGGGCTGATTTATTGATTATAAAGTGTAAAATGTAAAATTTACTTAAGAAAGTTACTCAGAAACATCGAAAAACACTGTTTTACTTCACCTACATTTTGCTAAATGGGTTGAATTATTGATATCAAGGCTTACATTTCTCGTTATTATTTAGTTTTTAGGTTTAACTAGTCTAGATACCTAAACACTGCCTCTGTTTTTAACGAGTGTAAAAGATGCGGACCTGAAAAAAACAAGAATGATAAAACATAACTTAAACAATGATTCTGAGTGTCTTTCATTAATATTATTTGTATTTACCTGCATAGAATATTTTTTTGGTATTTGTTTACTAGAATCGTATCCTATAAACTTCTTGATAATCGATTTACTTCCTCCAAATGGTTTAGGAGCCACAGTTTTTCTATTACCTACAAACTAAGCAGTAAATGCGTAGGCACTGTTTTTTTCTGAAAAAAGACCCTACACATAATATCTCTGCGGTTTATATAATTACAAATATTGTGCTGTTCCCATACAAATAGTCAAGAAAACGGGACGTCCTCCATTTTGATTTTTTTGACAGTTGCCACCCTCATTATAGTACGGCAATGATTTTACAGCACAGGTATGATAATATGCTGAATTATGAGGCTAAAAACGGTTTAATTGAGTCAATTTACGAGAAATTGTGTTGAAAAATAATTTATGGAAACCTTATATCTATAGGTACTATGGTAATTTTAATCATGTTTTTAACTTTACCCAACCTTCAACTGTGACAAAAAAGATTAAACTGGTTTTCTTTTTGATTGGGTAGGTACGTACGTCCTTCCTCGGTTGATTCGTAGTTGGTTGGTATTTATTATTTTTACTAACCGTGCCCGCGACTACGTTCGCGTTGGATTAGAATATGAAGTGCCCTAGCCCCTTAATCAAGGCCATGATCTATCTCCGTTCTAAATTTCGTCTCTTGAGACCTTTTTGCGTTAAAGTATGAAATTGCCGTTTTATTGCAATAGGTTCTTTGAATTGACATAGAATCTTCATGGTTTGAGGTTTTCGAATGAAACTTTTTTCAAATGGTTTCTATGATGTTCTTTTCTTAAAAATTGTGAAACATTTGAATATCGACTTTCAATTGTTTTTGTTATTCAATTTAGACAAGAAAGATGGATACTGCGAAAATTCGAGTGATTTTTGAATACGAGTTCCGACGCGGAACTAACGCGGCAGAAACAGCCCGCAATATCAATGCTGCGTTTGGAGAGGGGTCTACTAATGAACGCACCGTGCGATTTTGGTTTAAACGCTTTCGTGATGGAAATTTCGACTTAAAGAACGAGCCACGAGGAAGACCGCCCACACAGGTGAATAACGATGAATTAAGAGAGATAGTGGAAGCCGACCCTAGTCAAACTACCCAGGAATTAGCGGCATGGTTTAACGTTACCTTACCCACAATATTGACTCACTTGCGTCAAATCAATAAAATAAAAAAATGCGAAAAATGGGTGCCTCATAATCACTCGAATTTTCGCAGTAGATATCCATCTTTCTTGTCTAAATTGAATAACAAAAACAATTGAAAGCCGATATTCAAATGTTTCACATTTTTTAAAAAAAGAACATCATAGAAACCATTTGAAAAAAGTTTCATTCGAAAACCTCAAACCATGAAGATTCTACGTCAATTCAAAGAACCTATTGCAATAAAACGGCAATTTCATACTTTAACCCCTATTATTTACTATTCTATTATCCTATCTCACCAAGTCGTCTCCCGTCGGCACAGCTCGTCGCCGGCTCAAACTCATTACAGCATAGGTAGTACGAAAGTGTGGGTCATGCGTTTTGTGGCGCTAAAACGTCAGAAATTAACAATAAATAAACAGGAAAGGTTAACATTTCAACAATTACAAAACGCGCGACTCGCGTTGTTTTACTACCCATCTTCTTAACGTGTCAGCGACCAAACCGGTTAGATTTTATAGGCCCAGAACTCGGACATGCGCACACCAGCGTCTTCTGTGGCCTCCAGCAAGTCTTCTTGAGTGCATTTAGACTGGCATAAGGGACACACAGAGAGGTACCCCATAGTCTGAGGGAAGAGTCCGCAACAGCAGTGGTTTCGCCAATGCGGTGTTACTACCCATGCTGGTGAAATAGAACGCTCATTATAATACAGTTATTTGTCATTTGGATTTGTTTGCGAAATATTGCCAAATACAGCGTAGGACGCCACCAGCTCATTGGGCCGACGATGTAAGGCAGATTGCTGGTAGCGAGCGGCTGAATGAGGATAGGCGAGAACAAAAATATGCGGTACGCATTCGACAAGCTTATGCTCTACAAAAATTTTTAGATAAAAAATAAAAACCGACTTCGAAACACTACAGCACTAAAAAGTTAGAAATAATTTAAATGATTAGAAGTATGTATACATACAGGGTGTCCCGAAACTCAACGATAACCTGGCACCGGGCGAGAGGCTAAAAAAATCCATGTCACTTAGTCTTTCTGATTTCATTATTTACAATTTCATGAGATTGAGCAACAATTTTTTTACCACGCTTTAAATTTGTTGATGCCATGATACATAACTATTGTAAGTTAATTGTGATAAAACTTGATAGAATCGAATATTTTCACGAATGAAGTTAGCGTTCATAAACATAAATGTATCATATTTATTGACACTAAGAAGTCATACTGTCAAAATAGTCAATTATTTTTCTTATTTCAATATAAAGGTTGTGTTAGTTTTGAGCTACAAAGGAGGTTTTATTGCTCATATCGTTTTTGTATTGTATTCAATAAGACAACGAGTAATATAATTAAAGGTCATATCTGTAAATTGATAACTCTATGTGAGAGATGAGGGATTCACGACAATTACCGAGGTTGGCCGAATCGTTAACTGATTTTAATCGTACTGTACGTAGACTGAAAAACCAAAATCACTTCCCGGCGCGTTCTTTGAATTTGGAACGAAGAGCGCGCCGGCAATGTTGTATGAAACGGTGTGCAGTTTGAATTTAGAACTCTTTCATCTATCGAACACATTGCATTCTCGTGGCTGTATAGCCACAGATGCGTTTACCTTTCGGCACAAACTGTAAAATAAAAATAAAAATTGTCGGTAAAGAGGAGTTCGTTGTTATTTTGTTAATAAAATTTATTATGTAAAAGGCCCCTTTTTAATTCCTTGCATTTTTTTTAGAAAAGCACTATATATGCCTCGGCCGAAATGGCAATTGCTTATCTCGTATCATTGAAAAGTCCTCGCCTGCGGCTCGGCCTTCAAAAGTTCAAACTCATGTATACTCGACCTGCAAGAAAATCTTATGTTATGTTTATGTAGGTACCAAGATTTAATTCAATTCTGCTTTATAGACTCACTGCACTGATTATCCAGTATAATTTTACCAATGTCACGTTTTAGCCAATTATCGTTTATCCAAATATCAGAAATTAAAATCTAATAGAATTTTTTACAAAATGTCCCAAGTCAAAAAACCTAAAAGTAAAAAAAATCAGTGTCACTTTTCGCGAAAAAAAATTATTATTTTAGGTATGTAGGTTTTTAACCTATCAGTTGTTTTATTTTCATTAGCGTGGATCACAGATTATAAGCACGCATATTATATGTACTTAACTTTTGACTTCCGTCGCTTTAAAAAAAAGTTTTCATATAATGAGATCGTACGTTCAAAAACCTTTGCCTACCAAAATAACGACGTTAAAAAAACAGAAATTAATTTTAAATAATAATTTTATACTTAATTTATTTTCTTTCTTTCAATAAAGTTGCACAATCAGAAACTACAGCAATTTCTCTTAAAAGGTTGATTATGTTGTATCTGTAAATTTGTTGAATTATTGTGCCGAGGCATACTTTCATTTAAATCGGAAGTAAAATATAATAATAATTTTGCCGATAAGCCTAATTATTCGGCTCTTTTTTTACTTTTTAATAAGTCATATAAAATTTATTACCAATATTAAATCAGCCATTAATTTTTTTCATTAAGATAATTTTATTATTTCTCGACGTCACAAGCCTGAGGTCGTATGTTCAATTCCGACGAATATGACTTACCTATTTATACCTGCGATCTCAGCTCTTCGAGCTCTTTCTAACCATCTGAGAATCATAATTCTATTTTATTCTATTGCTAAGATAATCCAGGTTCATAATGTCGTATATTATTATAGACTTTGGTCACATTTAATATAAGCATTTGGCCATACCAACAGAATCGACATTTTGCTACTAGTATTTTATGATAAAAAAATCGCAAAGGTGGTTGTCAGTTTATGCTTCAATTAAAATTTACTTAGAACTACGCTGTATTTGTGTATAAGACATTATGCTTCTAAAACGAATGTTTTGTTTTTTATTACAAAGTGAATTGTTAATGAAGTCACTGTCGAAAAGACAAAAACTGCTTGACATTCGGGAAAAAGTGAAAGAGATTAATAAAAATAAAAAACCGCTCAACAGACAACGTAAGTTTTTCTGTTAGGTACCTACTACTTACCTACCAATGTTTAAACAATACTTCCAGAAAACGAAGGGGTTCTGAATTCAAATAAATAACTACTTCCACACAACACAGTCACTTGATCTGGTCCCAAACTAGGATACCCTGTGCTATGGTAACAGCCTGTGTGCCTAATATTGTTATATTTTTTATCGGGTATGCATGTTTGCACATAAATTCATTGTTTATCAACCAATCTTCGTAAATTTGTGAAGTTATAGTAGCAATACCACTCGCTAACTGTGAAAGAAAACATCGTGAGGAAACCTGATTATCTGAGGTGTTTACATAACTAAACGCTGAGGTAAGCGCTTAAAATTGCCAATCCGCGGTGGGTAGGCGTGTTGATTAAGCCCATACTCTCTCTCTCTCTGAGAGAAGGCCTGTGCCCTGCAGTGGGACGAATAATGCCCACATAAAAATAAAACCAATCTTGATTATTATTTCAGCAGTAAAAAAACACAGTTATTGGTTATGGATGAGTTATAGTATAGAGTAAGGTGATTCTTGATGTTCTTTTATACCACATATTTACGTATTCCTAATACCTTTCACATGATAATGAAAATGTGAAGCAATGTATTAAAGAAGGTGTCAGTGAAAAAGGTACACTTGTACAATCTGTATCAAGATGATCTATTAAACGATATGAAATTAAATTTCGAATCGCATACAATCATCAAATTACATTCCTTCACTGCATTATTAAATTTTTACAATTTCGTATTTAATATTTTTCAGCTCCCTACAAATAATACGGTGACTAAGACAGCGATGACACCATTAAAGACAAATATTTTGTTCCTGATTATGATTCAAGCAGCAGTCAAAGCGGATCTTCAGACTCTTCAGTGAAAAAACGAAAGATAGCTCAGGTAAAAACAAGAATATTCTTTCCAGAAAAGAAGACAAGGGTAGAAGACTACGAAGTTGTCACTCTTGAACATTTGTTGGGTTCAACTGAAAACACAGAAAATAATATGTCTGTCGTTGAAAATATTAATTTATGGAATCACGACAGTAGTGAAGCAACAGGAGATTCACATAAACCTCAATCTACGTCCCGAATCGTTGCAGTGGCTATGCTACATCATTGTAGTACTGATTTTTCTGCTGATCAAATATTAAACAGCAGAAAAATTAAAATTTCCGGAGAAAACAATGTAGAATTAGACAATTCCGATTTAAATGATATAAGACCTTATTATGACCCAACCGTTCCGAATACAACTACTTTCAGTAGATTGGCTGTGATTTGTTGGCAAGGAAAATATTGGATGTTGCGGATGAAACCGAAAAAGCAAAATTAAATAAACAAAAAGAAGAGCACGGCAAACTGGCTGAAAAAAGTTATGAATTAAAGAGGCAGGATAAAGACGAAGCTCGAGCAAGCCAAGGCAAAAAAGTTATGTTGATGGTTGATATGCAGAAATGTATGGCTACGCCAAACTTGACGAATTCCAAGTCATTTTATTTACGGAAGCTTTGGACTTTAAATTTAACAGTCTTTGAATCAGAACACAATGTTGTAACTAATATGATATGGTCGGAAAACATAGCTGCACGAGGAGGAAATGAAGCCGAAGACGAAGCTCGAGCAAACCCAGGCAAAAAAGTTGTGTTGATGGTTGATATGCAGAAATGTATGGCTACGCCAAACTTGACGAATTCCAACTAATTTTATTTACGGAAGCTTTGTATTTTAATTTAACAGTCTTTGAATCAGAACGCAATGTTGCAACTAATATGATATGGTCTGAAAACATAGCTGCACGAGGAGGAAATGAAGCTGGGCAGAAGAAAACCTTGCTTTAATATATGATGTAGAGTGCCTATTTGGTCCGACAATTGTGGTGGTCAAAATCGCAATACGATGGTTATCATGGCCTACATGGGGTTGATGCACAAATTCCCCCACATCAAAGTCATCAATCATAAATACCTATATGCTTAAGGGACACACACGCATGGAAGTTGATCAAGTTCATTCCCGAATCGAAAAAAAGAAGAGTCTGCTCAAAACCATGGAAATCGCAATTCCTAGAGATTGGTCCCAATTTGTAAGAACTTGTCGTGGGAAAAGGGAATTTCATGTATACGACATGGAATTATCTCATTTCAAAGATTTTACTGCATTACACAAAAACAATGCTCAGTTTATATTACAAGAAAAAAATATTCGTGGCGATGACTTCAAGATTTCAGAGTGCGTTTGGCTTCAACTAAGAAAAGAAAACCCAGGCAATTTACATTACAAATATTCTTTCGAAGAAGAGTTTTCACAAGTCGAAATACCTTCAGGGACATCAGGTATCCAAATGACTTGCGTAATGTAAGGAACACACAAAAACCTATTTCGGAAGCAAAATACAAGGATTTATTGAAATTACTTGACTGGGTTCCTATAGGTAGGAACCCAGTCAAGTAATTTCAATAAATCCTTGTATTTTATCATATTCTGCAAAAAAATACCCTATGACAGAGCCTGATTTTCCAGAGGCTGATGAAAATAGGTACCCATTATTACAAGTAAACTTAGAACAAAAACAATTATAGATTATGTTGTTAATTACGGACAAAAATTATTATTATTATAATGTATGTACGTTGACTGCATTGGATTGTGATGATAGGGTTACTTGACCTTTGTTGTTTGATACCTCTGTACATTGTGGTTTCATGTTGTAACGCAGTGTTGAAAAACCAGACTGTAAAGTAATTAGTTTTGTTATTGTTTTGATAATGATTAAAATTTAAGATGACGTTAAGTTTTGTTACAGCTGATTTAACACGGATTCCTGTAAGCATTGTGATAAATAATTGTTAAGTATGATCGATAAAAATAAATAAATACTGCAAGAGTTGATTATGAGGAATTTGTTTAATTTTTGGTAACTATAATCTCAACGTTCATCACAAGATGTTATGATGATATGAAGATAGGTTATTAAAAGATGTTATAATTTCATAAATGCATTATGTACGTTTTCAAGAAACGTATCAGATTCGTGACACAAAATTACCGGCATGAGGTCGTACGACAGATACGTTCCAGTAAATACTTATTAGAAAATGTACGTTTTGTAGAAGCTTGTTTGCGCCTGCCAAAAAGTATGAAAACTTCTTGCAATCCCTGTTCGGGCGCCACCCTGGATGACTGTAACCCTGCGAGCCTCAAACGGCATCAACAGATGGAACAAATAAGGCAACATTTCTGGAAGCGCTGGCAGAAGGAATGCATAGCTGAAATGCAACAAGGCTCTAAATGGCGAACCAACTATGCTCAATTGAAGATTGGTGACCTTGTCCTGCTGCAAGAAGATAACCTATCTCCACTGTGTTGGCGCTTGGGCAGAGTCATGACATTATTTCACGGAGCCGACAACGTAGCGCGCGTCGCTGATGTCAGCACTGCAACGGGAATCTTCAGAAGACCCTTTGTCAAAATTTGTCCTCTATTTCCAGAACCAATAAACTAGTTTTATGTAGGTACAGGTACACCTGAATATTTTCCTACAAGAAACCTTAATGTTTCCTGTTAAGTGTCGAAGATGTATAATTTTGTAGTTTTTTCAAATGTTTCAGCTATAAATCATATATGTTTAACTAAATTTCAATTATCTTATGCATATAGCTTTAGATTTTCAATTAATATTGTTTGAAATCATATTTCAAGGCCGGGGAAGATTTTTGCGCCTGCCAAAAAGTATGCAAACTCCTTGCTACTTCAAACTTATTCTTTTTATATAGATCGTCTTTTGTTTTGTCTTCTTGTGAAAATATTTGCTCAAGCAACATGTAATTGTACAAAAATCTATTAAAGCTATTGTTTCTATCAAAAAGTCGTCGCATTTTTAAAGTACCTGTAAAGTACCCACCTATTAATAGTAATTTATCAGGCTTACTTAAAAAGAAACTATATCGGCTTGTTATTGCCCGCAGTAGTATGTCTACAGGTTTCCATAGCAACCAATTGACTCGGTTACTACCTGGGGTGCGACCACGTAAGTCCGTCGAAGTTGTCTGATTGAGCCTACATACATATTTTGACACTTTGATGCTTAACCCGTTAGAGTGGAAAGTTACGTGATACAGGGGCAGGGCCCTGTTTCATAAAACTAAAGGTCATGTTTACTATGACAATTCGATATACATAGCAAAGTCGATTGATATACAGATTAACAGTATTATGAAAGTCGGCCCTGAAACTCAGAGATATGAGAGTATGTGTTTTTCTATAGTGTCGGGTACAATTAACCAGTTTATGAAGATATTTATAGTGATTTTCTCACCGCCTGTGGACTTAAGCGTGATGTTATATCGCACCCTTAATCCAATACTGGCACTAAGCGAAAAATGTAAATTGTGCAGGAGAAGCTATTAAAGATTTTCAATGTGTAGAAATGTATATAGTTCTGTATTATGCTTCGTTTTCCATCTACAGTTTTAAATAGGAATTCAAGTGAACTAGTCAGCGCTTAGTGTTACTTTGTAATATTTGCAATAGATGGCATTAAAAGCAGAAATTTAGAGATTTTTGTTTAGTGACGGTATTGGATTAAGGGTGCGATATGTATAGCCTATATTTTACAGGGGAATCTATGCTATAATCGTAAGTTTTATTCAATTCACTTCAGTGATTTCTGCTGATGCGCGCACAAAGAAACAAAGTGAGACAGGCATATGTGGCGAGCACATGTCAACTCTGCGCGCGCACTATAAACTCCAACATTCCTGCATCGCGCAAGCAAAATGTTTCACATAACATACCATAAATATAACGTCCGACAAACATCAGTCGGACCGGCCGTCCCCAGGCATACGATCTGCCTGGCGGGAAATTTCCCTTTATAGTGGAAGAGCACGATCACCCGCTCTTCCCTATAGTGGTGACCCTCGACAGAACAATGTCAACCTTCCTGCGCTCTCGCAGCACCCCACATACAATCAGTCTCAAAGCAAGGCCAGCACCCTCTTCCCTCTCACCTCATCAGTTCCACTACAGTCAACGCACCGACTACTGGTACTGATGGTGATCTCCCCCAACCCCTCGGCACGGCAGCCACACAGCAACAGCGCACATTGCCAGTGGTACAGCAGCCTTCACCGGTTCCTACCACATGCGCGGACCCCATGGTACTGTCGCCGGTGAAGTGACTGTTAGCCGCCGAACACCCTCAACCGCTAGTCGACTCACTGACTCAGCGCCTCCTGGCACTTGCAGGCTTTAGAGCACAGACTTCGATTCCTATCAGACCTAGCTATGCGTACTACGGTCTTGAAGGGGAGTGATGTGGCGAGCACATGTCAACTCTGCGCGCGCACTATAAACTCCAACATTCCTGCATCGCGCAAGCAAAATGTTTCACATGACATACCATAAATATAACGTCTGACGAACATCAGTCGGACCGACCGTCCCCAGGCATACGATCTGCCTGGCGGGAAATTTCCCTTTATAGTGGAAGAGCACGATCACCCGCTCTTCCCTATAGTGGTGACCCTCGACAGAATATTGTCAACCTTCCTTCGCTCTCGCAGCACCCCACATACAATCAGTCTCAAAGCAAGGCCAGCATCCTCTTCCCTCTCACCTCATCAGTACCACTACAGTCAACGCACCGACTACTGGTACTGATGGTGATCTCCCCCAACCCCTCGGCATGGCAGCCACACAGCAATAGCGCACATTGCCAGTGGTACAGCAGCCTTCACCGGTTCCTACCACATGCGCGGTCCCCATGGTACTGTCGCCGGTGAAGTGACTGTTAGCCGCCGAACACCCTCAACCGCTAGTCGACTCACTGACTCAGCGCCTCCTGGCACTTGCAGGCTTTAGAGCACAGACTTCGATTCCTATCAGACCTAGCTATGCGTAGCTACGGTCTTGAAGGGGAGTGATGTGGCGAGCACATGTCAACTCTGCGCGCGCACTATAAACTCCAACATTCCTACATCGCGCAAGCAAAATGTTTCACATGATATACCATAAATATAACGTCCGACGAACATCAGTCGGACCGGCCGTCCCCAGGCATACGATCTGTCTGTCGGGAAATTTCCCTTTATAGTGGAAGAGCACGATCACCCGCTCTTCCCTATATCAGACAGAGACAAAATTTACAGATTTATTATATGTATAGAATATAGATACCTAGATAGATTGCCGATTACTATTTTATTTCATTTTTTATTTTATTTATTTGGGACGAAAAACAAACAGATTGAAGGATTAATAAACACGTAGTCCACCACGTTATCCACAGTTTACTATAAGCAAGTTGTGAACTAAATGTAACTCATTAAAAGAGCATCTGTAGGTATATAATCACTTAGATAATTTATAAAATAACATTAAAAATTGCATAATTATACTGTATTAGCCGATGTGGGTCGACGCCTAGTAGACGCACCTTCTGACGTTATTTTAGCTGTAAGTTTCTTATTTTATATTTAATTACTAGGTAGTAAAATATTTATTATATATCTATCTACTTCTAACATAGGTTGATCCACAGATATGTGTGGTAGACAAAGAGAAACATCCTATTTCACAGAACTACAATGCATGGTTTAATATGACCATTCGATGTACACAGTCGATTCACCCACAAATTAACAATTAGAAAGACTTGGCTACGTAATGTGCATCTTATTGTCCTAATAAACTATGAATTATAGTTTTATGAAACGCGGCCCTGATCTTACGTTGGAGGTAAGGATGCGCAGCGTTTCTCATTCAACAATCTACAGCTAGGCTAGCACTTTCATCAACATCTTCCATTTCCCAAAATCCATATCGGTGCCTTATTTGGAGTAAGCCATTTTTGCCAGGCTCTCCACTACTTGCCATCTCACACCGAGGGCACTGTAGATATGAAGGTACATATCAACCTTAAAAACATGTGCACTCTAAAATCAGTTACGTTAAAAGTTAATTTGGAACAAAAACGTAAAAGTTGACATGCTGTCTACTGTGCGAAGCGCCATCTGTTTTTTTTTGGTGGCCCTCTCTTTCATTTGCCACAAGAAGTCCACTTTTTAGGGTTCCGTAGTTAACAACCTTAACCTAGCGGGTGGATGAGGACGGCCAAATACAGAAAGAAGTGGCATGCCTTGGAGGAGGCCTGTGTCCAGGAGGACAGACCAAATAATTGAAGTAATCCACAGTTTGACTGCTATTAAGTACCTACACTTACTAATAATAATCAAGTTGACAAATACCTACTTTCATGATGGATGCGATTCAATTATTTAATGGCACTAAACTATTAAGGACAACTTTCTCGCTAACTGTTGTTGTAACTTTCGATATGCCCAAATGAGAACTGGAAACGTCATTAAGTACCAAGAAACGTGTTATTGCTTTTTTCCCTAACACCTTAACCAATGCAATTGCAATCGTTAGCTAAACGTCACCTACCTACGACACGCGTGATTGAAAGCTTAAAAGCTGTGAATCGCCGCCGACGGGCGAAGAGGCTTTGGGCGAGCCGTGCGCACAGGCATCGCAGTGTTTGCGTCGAACGGTGCCTCTAGAAGCCTGTCTCAAAGGTTATATAAATAGGTGAAGAGGGGCTGCGGAGAGGTGTTGCACTTTCTTGGCGGAGCACGGCGCACCCAGCGCCCAGTCCTTGCCGAGCGCCATGGCTCGACACGCGTGCTTGTGTTTAGGAGTGCTGCTGCTCGCGTGCCTCGGTGAGTACCTTCTAACAACTATTACTTTTACACAACACGTTGTTGCACTGCAATATGTAAAGGAAAATTATAGAAATTAATTTCCATAAAAAAAATTACGTTTTCACCAAGCCTACGTACACGGGTGTGTTAGATTACGCAATTTATACAAGATTGGACTACCCACTTATCGAAATTCAATATTTTAAATATTTTTTTTTTATTATTATTTTTTTAAATTCAATAATTAAAGTATTTTTATGTAGCCTATATAAGTCCCACTGCAGGTCACAGGCCTTCTCTTAGAGAGAGAGAGCGAGTATAGGCTTAATCACCACGCGTGCCCACCGCGGATATATTAAAGTATATTTAATTTATTTAAAATTCCTGCACCCAGTATTTATTTAATTATGTACCTATTTAGTCTTAATTCGACATTATATCAGTAGGTGAGTAAAAAAAATAAAGATAAAAAAAAAAAAATACTTAAACGTTAGAATTATCATAAAATAATCTTTTTTTCTATATTATAGGCGTTTAAAACGGCGAGTTTCCCTGTTTTTTAAGCACAAAGGTTTTAATTTGTCGCGAGTTTATTTTTCAGCTTTTACGAACATACTTTTTGTCTCTACCTTCACTTGTAGCCTATACTTAGGTCGCCACGAAGTGCAGTAAATAACAAGAATACATCAGCTAGGTAGGTACGTGGCTTGTTGTTGACCTCGATTTCTTTTCGTTTCGCCTTTCAATGCCGATGCCCAGTAGCTTTTTATACTGTTTGACAGGCGATGGTTTATTTTTAGTACCTACCCAGCATCATGTGACTGTTTACTTGAAAGACATAACACTGCACAATGGAATGAAAAAAAAGCATGAGTACATACCTGCCTACACAAAGGCATAAATGTAAAGTGGGCACACACTGTGGGGAAATTTCGGGTTCCGATTGTAAGACAGTCGCGGGCCACTGCGGTGAAACGGTACTGCATTCCTTCACCCGCAATGTTGTAATCGTTGCTTACGCGTATTCTGGTGGCTTACGCTAAGCAACGTTACCCAATGACCGTGTTAAGACCACAATATACCTGAATGTAACTAAGTAGTTACCTACATGCAATAGTCTGTCACTTTGTTGTTTTGAAATTCATATTATCTTGTTAAGTTATAAGCGGTGGCGCAGCGACGCGACACGACGGCGGCAACGCCGCACCTCTCTCGTTGACTAACAAGACTCGATTATTTCACAGCGAGGGGTGAGTCGCGAGTGAAACGGCAGGAGGACGAAGGAAATGAAGAGGTGAACGCGGAGCAGCTGTGCGAGGCACGCCCCGCCGACGAGTACTTCCGCCTCACCGTCGAAGGCGACTGCCGCGATGTCGTCAGGTCAGTCCGCGCCATTTCTCATCTCAAACATCCATACGTGCATAATGTTCCATGGAAACATAAATAATTTTTTATGACAGAGAAATCGAATACTTAGAATGAAACGAGTTCTCGCGTCTACTAGAACTAATAAATCAAACTTGAATCTTGGTTTAAACGAGATTTCTACCGAAACGGAAACGTAACAACAAAACCAGTTCACCGTAACTTACAAGTATTATGTACTCTATCGTCTCTCCGTTTAACTATTCTATAGACTTTTATTACAGTTAACTGTACCTATGTAGGTAGTTACTTATGTACTTTTATAATGTTAGAATACATAGTTGTGTACACGCTTAGTATGCAAGGCCTTGATTTAGAAGCCTGTGAACGGGACGGAGTAACCAACATTCGTGCCGTGAATACCTAAACACTTCAGACCTCTAAATATTCCTTTCTCCTTTGAACTTTGTCATGTTTACTATACACGATAACCTAGCGTAGGTACAGAGGACGCGCTTCAGAATAGCAACGTTATGTAATACCTTGCTGTAGCGTAGCACATCCAGGTACCCCAATTTCGGTACATGTAATAAAATTTGTTCGTAACCTACTTGCATGAAACTCAAAGTGGTTTACGTACAAAGGATCGCCAACGTCACCATAGTCATCATCACCCTGGTAATGATTCGGGCGATCCTACAAGTAGAGAGAACAAGAAGTTAAGCCCATGGCTGTGTACAGGTGCGACAAAGGCGGGGAGAATGGCGTCACCAGGCTCGCCTCCGTGCGGTGCCCCGGCGGACTTGCCTTCGATATCGACCGCCAAACCTGTGACTGGAAAACCAAAGTTAATAATTGCGATAAAATAGAAAGTAAGTTCTGCCACTGGAGGAAGTGGACGTGCGGAGGGCTAGAACGTCCGGCCCTGAGCGGCTGCTGGCCGGGAAACGTTTGCTCGGACGCAGTTAGCCTTCCGGGCCTTCACTTCCTGAACTAACACATTTAATTTTAATTTTACATTTCTTGTCAACGCAGGTGCACTAGGTCAGGTCTTAAACAGATCACTTGCCCCTCCGGACTGGCTTTCGATCTCGATAAACAAACCTGCGACTGGAAGGGTAAAGTGACCAACTGTGACAAGCTCGAGAGTAAGTGCCGACGCTATTCACGCGTAGTGAGCAATCGGGCTTGGGTAGAGGGCCGCGTCGCGCACGCGTAGTGCATGGGCTCCGACAGGCACCCCAGTCTAGTTTCACATTAACATCCTTCGTCTGTAGCTACCTCATCTACTCAATTCCGCTGCAATGCAATAAATTTTAATCTTTCACTCCAAATGCACTCTACTTTCTAAAACAATTTATGCCTGGCATAAACTGAATAAGCAGCGAAGTATGTTGATGTAGCAATACATAGGCACTCCTATGCAAAACTGCGATGAAACTAGCGAAGCAGGAACACGCTGTAAACTGAACACTGCCAGTTGGTTTGACCCAGAGAACACAGCACCTTTGCACGCTGACTGGAATTGTATATAACTACACACACAAAGCAATCACACTACATAAACAAAAGACGGTCGATCTCTTTTTATTAAAAACATAATCCTTCTAACCTTGCTTAGCTTCATTATACTAACAATGAAACCTGTTTCAAACAAATCTAATTTCGTAAAAACTTAAGTTTTAACACACCTACTCACATGTTTTCTACTTTGATCCCCTACATTTTACATTCCTACCTATAAACTATCCTTTCCTTACCCAGTGGTTGTGGATAGCTATACTTAAAATACATTAAGGAAATAATATTATGTTTCGTTTCTTTTTTACAGTCTAATTTACGAATAAAAAAAGTTTTTTTTTACTGTTTCTGTAACGTTTCATGACACCTAGACATTGGAGATCAAGATCGGTCTCAAGGTAATTTATTTGTAATTTAGACTGTAGATGTAATTTAATTTTCCTACACCCTCTGCATAATAATTTTCATTATAAAATGTCGTAACTGTAATTAATCTAACAGGTCAGTTCCCTTTGAAAACACTATGTTGATTTACCTGAATCTCCCGACATAGCATGATCTTTGTAGCGTTAGGGCGACATCGTAGCATCATCTTGTTGTACGCGGCAAAGTAAGAGCAACATGGCGCCCTTCTCTCAAATGGCACACTATACAATACTAAGCTCGATTCAAAGCTCATGCTAAGCCAGCAAAAGGAAATATCCACCTAAGTTGTCTTTGACTTTTCATGTGGAATATGTTTACGCGCTAACTTAGGTAATCCATCACTATCACAGTCAAAAATATATAGGTTTATAGTTAGCCCACAACCTAAAAACTGTTCTCTAATATTACTCGAATACTCAGTAAATAATTCATCTTTTTCCATTTTCTTCTTGTCATTGATCCATAAACTCGTCACAGATACCTATCTATCCCTTCATGCTTTGTTGCGGCTATCTTCTTCGGATTTCCGTCGTTCTATACCAGACACAACGGTACCTACCTACTACAGTCAAAGTACTTAGCACAAACATTGTACTTAACCAGATTCATTTTAATTATCTCACCCCAAACTGGTGGTACCTAAGTATTACTACAAAGCACGTCTAATTCAAATATTAAATTTTCAGAGCCACGCAAAGTTCTGCCTATTTTGAAAACCGATGAACCCATTTGCCCAGAAGGAAAACTTGCATGTGGAAGTGGAGATTGTATGGAAAAGGAACTGTTCTGTAATGGAAAACCTGACTGCAAAGATGAGTCTGACGAAAATGCGTGTAGTAAGTAAAAATACCTAGTAGATGGTCACTAACAACCTAACTCTTATTATTTAGATTTTTCCCAAAATCGTAATTTCTATACCATTAACACACTTGTTGTCTTCCAGCTGTTGATTTAGACCCCAACCGAGCTCCAGATTGTGACCAGAATCAGTGCACACTGCCAGATTGCTTCTGCTCTGCTGACGGAACACGTATTCCCGGTGGCATCGAGCCGAACCAAGTGCCTCAAATGATAACAATCACTTTCAACGGTGCTGTTAACGTTGACAACATTGATTTATATGAACAAATTTTCAATGGTAACCGCCACAATCCTAACAGTTGCCAAATTCGAGGTACATTCTTCGTCTCCCATAAATACACTAACTACGCAGCCATTCAGGAACTGCACCGCAAGGGACACGAAATTTCAGTATTTTCGATAACCCACAAAGACGATCCTCAGTACTGGACCAGTGGTAGCTACGACGATTGGTTGGCTGAGATGGCTGGAGCACGTCTGATTATAGAACGTTTCGCCAACATAACCGATGCCTCAATCATTGGTGTTCGGGCGCCATACTTGCGTGTCGGAGGAAACAGACAATTCGAAATGATGGCCGATCAATACTTCGTCTACGACGCATCAATCACTGCTCCTCTAAGCCGCGTTCCTATTTGGCCGTACACCCTTTACTTCCGTATGCCCCACAAGTGTAACGGTAACGCACACAACTGTCCGTCTCGAAGCCACCCAGTCTGGGAGATGGTCATGAATGAATTAGACAGGAGAGATGACCCGACTTTCGACGAATCCTTGCCCGGTTGTCATGTTGTAGACTCTTGTTCCAATATTCAAACCGGCGAGCAGTTCGCGCGTCTGCTGCGTCACAACTTCAACCGTCACTACAGTACTAACCGCGCTCCGCTCGGTCTGCACTTCCACGCATCGTGGCTCAAGTCCAAAAAGGAATTCAGAGATGAACTCATCAAATTTATAGAAGAGATGTTGGAACGCAATGATGTGTACTTCACGTCACTAATACAAGTCATCCAATGGATGCAAAACCCCACAGAATTGACCTCGCTAAGAGATTTCCAGGAGTGGAAACAAGATAAGTGTGACGTCAAAGGTCAACCGTTCTGCTCGTTGCCAAATGCCTGCCCGATAACCACCCGCGAATTGCCTGGAGAGACACTGCGCCTGTTCACGTGCATGGAATGCCCTAACAACTACCCGTGGATCTTAGACCCCACCGGAGAGGGCTTCAATGTTAAAAAGTGATCTCTTTAAGTTAATTCAAAAGACTGTATACAATTATGTAAATAGGTACTTAATACTCAGTAATATTATATAATGACCTAATGAAGACTGGGCAGCACTAAATTCAATTAATATTGTAAAATATTACGTCATGCGTGTCGAGAAAAACAAAAATGTGCTGTAAGTTGCCGTTTTACAACTTGGTGAATTTACCCACCAAAATTGACAATAAATTTGTGTAAAAAAACTCGTATTCTTAATTATTTGCAATACAGGCTTATTATCCAATGTACTTACCTACTTAGGTAAATATTCGTCTGTCTGTTGCTCTACCTATATACCATTACAGACGGACAGGCCAGCGTCTGTCTGGTCCCTACCTATGTGCCCCACGCCTTAGTGGAAGTACGGTAATCAAATCACAGAGTACATAATATACTTAATTCATTTCATTCACCTTTGGTCTCAGGTAAACAAACCGTTGTTGATAGAAACGTTAAATACTAATACTAAGTCATTAACAAATCTAATATCAACCCTTAATATCAACTTCTTGACTTTGATTGTATTAAAAAATAGTACATTACTGCAGCGGCAACAAAAGAGGCATTGATGGACGAACGTGTAAATGTGGACCGAGGCGAAGCCGAGGCACACATGCGTAAGTCCATCAATGCCTAGTTGTGGCCAAGGCTTCTATAGTACTTTTCTCAAATAATGCGCGGAAATTAAAACTAGAGCGGTGGTAGCCTAGTTGGTAGAACATTGGACTCGGAAGCGGGAGACCCAGGTTCGATTCCCAGTGCGGGCATGTACCTATGACTTTGTTTTCTAAGTTATGTACATTTGTGAAGTTATAGTAGCAATACCACTCGCTAACTGTGAAGGAAAACATCGTGAGGAATCCTGAGTGTCTTGAAATCCCCAATCCGCGGTGGGCACGCGTGGTGATTTAAGCCCATACTCTCTCTCTCTGAGAGAAGGCCCGTGCCCTACAGTGGGACGTATATAGGCTGCTTATGACCTACCTAGGCTAATTAAACCTAGGCAGAACTTTTTTTCTTTTCAAAATCAATAGGCAGGCGAGGCATTTGCCGCGTGAAGCAGCTCGGTCTGTGTGGACGTGCCACCGAGTGTCTGCTTTTGGGGTTCCGTACCCGAAGGGTGCCAAACGGGACCCTATTACTAAGACTTCACTTTATTATTCGTGGTAAGCGTTGCTGGTTGTACAATTACTTAAAATGCTTAATTGTTACCTAAGTTGCTGTTACGACTCATTATAGGTATAATTGTTTATCTAATAAAATAAATTCACTGTCGCTCACTAAATGAACCGTGAACCGTTTTTGTTTTGCTCAGAGGCGCCTCAGTCGTTTGCCGTGCGCACTCTGGACGCACGCGTTTTGTTTCGTGCCTCGCTCGAGCATATCAATTATGGATAGAACAGTGTTTGAAATTTATACTTATCTCTCTATGCTGCAAACACCTGGCTGTGGAACGCAAGTGATCCTAATTTTACAAACAGAGGGCTTTAAAGAGAAGATGCCTGGTTAAATATTAGCCGCGACATGAATATGCCGGTTCCTGATTTGAAAAAGAAAATTGATTTTTAACCCACTTAAAAAAAAAGGGAAGTTCTCAATTCGTCGGGATCCGTTTTTGTCTTCTCTTTTTTATAATCTTATTTATTATGATAAAAGCAACAGCTGCCACCGCAATACGTACTTCTGATGCCCTGATGTCCTAACTCTCAACTGAACGAACGAACAAATATGGCTCGGCCTTGCCGCGCGCAGCAGCTCGGAAGGGTCGTAGGACGGGGCCGAGGAAAGGATGGAGAGCAGAAAGTCGCGCAAGACTTTTCATCGCACACAGATGGAACGGGGCGAGGGGCGCTCGACTTCACAGAAAGAGCAGTTTGTAGACTAACCACTCTAACAGAAGCTACACTCTCTTCAATTCTGTATAACACTTGACTAGCTTTGAGGAATCTTGCCTGATACACCTACAGGTGTAACGTAATAGCTGTATCTACAGAAAAATTAAAAAGTTTTTTTTTTCTTGTTCTAATACAAAATCCTTTTATTTTTTATGTGAGTAAAGGTCAAAACTGTTGTCACAGCATACACCCCAAAGTTTCTTAATTTACTTTCTGATGTTTTTTTCCTAGATAGACAGTGAAACAGTCAATAGCACATTAACATTTATATGTTAGTTGCAGTCACCCGTAATGCAGCGACATATGAAAAGGATGACGTGCTATCGACTATACGTTACGGTAACAAAAATTTAAAAGCTGACCTGCTGTCGACTGTAGGTACCAACCTTGAGGCAAAATAAACTCATTCACTTCCGCCCAACTGGTAACTTCTTTTACAGTCGACAGCACGTCAACCTTTACACACAAGCCGTCTAATCAGTTACGTGAGTATGATATTTTAGGATTTTTGGATATATTTGATCCACGACTCTCTTTATCATCGTCTATTTCATAGATAGCATTGATTATTCGTAAATAAGTACCCACTTCATAATAGTAGTTTATGCAACTGTCATATAATGAAGGGTATTAAAACACGAGTGTGAGTTTATGAAACGAGCGCAGCGAGTTTCATAATAGTAACGAGTGTTTTAATACCCGTGTTATATGCAGTTGCATACACTACTTTATCTTCACTAATGCAATTAAAAATTAAATTCACGCGTACGTGTATAATCACAGTGATTTTGCCGCCATTAAAATTTAACCAATGAGAGCGCAGCTGCGCGCTTCAAAAAAACGCGACCAACCTGATTGGCCCTGCAATCAAGTTGGTCGCGTTTTATTGATGTTATAATGAGATTTTACGATATCGATGTGAATATTATACCATCATGTGAAATTGCTTAAATTGAGTGTTTTGTTGTCTGCGCTATAACAGTAGTAATTATAAGTCAAGTATTGAAAACATAAGTAGAATGTTACAACATTAGTGTAGATAAAATACTTTATAGCATAGTTTTCTTTATTACCTATAAGTGGAAGTGTAGATAAAATGATAAAATTTAGTATTTCAATACGTCCTTGGTAAGCTAGACACAAGCCAAACTTAAAACAAAAATAATGTTCTTGTTAAATTTGAAAATGTAACAATTTATGAGAGCGTTTGTTTGAATGCATGCTTTTTAAGATATTTTAAAAAGAAGACAAATTTTTAAATGTTGTCCTTAAATTTGAAAATGGAACAGTCTATGCAATTGTTTGCTTGTTGTTCTTAAATTTGAAAATGGAACAGTCTGTGCAAGAATTTGCTTTTCCGATATTTATCTGTTTAGTTTTAATTCACTTACACACGTGTTATTGAGGTAATTTATTGCGGACATGGCATATCATGTAAGTTTTGATCTAATAGAAGCATATTTATTGAACGATAAAGATATCTCTCGAAGTTTGCGCTGGTATAGCGTAAAATATCCTGACAGACAAACACCGTCTCGTAAGGTTTTGAAAAGGCTTGTGAATAATTTGAAAACTCTGGGACGTTTCGATAAACGCTCAAGAGAACCACAGCAAGAAAACCATACGATCAACGACGAAGAACTTGATATTTTAATTTGCTTTTCGGCTTTTCCGAAAACATCGGTGAGAAAAGGAGAAAATGAAATTGGAGTTTCAAAAAGTAAAATACATCGTGTATTAAAAAAACACGGTTTCAAGAGTTATGTTGAAAGACGATTTGTTCAAAAATTACTTCCAGGCGATACAGAAAGGAGAAAAAATTTCTGTCTTGATATCCAGGCACGCTTGCTCAAAAATCCAAATTTTTTGGATAATGAGTCATTCTCAAAAATATTGTACATGAGAAAAAAATCGCATGTCGCCACTTTTGATGTCAGCGTAAAAAAAAAATCAACGAGAAATAAACCATAGGTAACATTTTTTTGCATTAGCTTAAAGTCTGTTATTAAGTTTAAGTGAGAATTATGCGATTTAAAATAAAACCTAAGAAAAATTAAAACAAATCAAGTAATCTACAACTTTTTTGTCATACATAAATCGAGTGTCTCCAAGCGCTTTTAATTTAAAGAAACAAGGAATTCTTCGTTTCTACGAAACTTACACAGGTGTTTTTTTTTTTAATATACTTAAAAACGATCACTGTATATGAGGCACCTTTTTCTATTTATATAGACGTTTTAATTAATTAAAATATTGAGCACAAAATTATGTCTCCATATTTTGCTCCCTTGAGTGACGACACATTGTGTGACAAAATTCCGCGGTATTACTTTATTCTTGAACGCATCAGTAAGTTTTTCACAAATGGCAACATTTGAACTAATACCAAGTTATAAAAACGAAACGTCAGCCATCTTATTTTTTTACTGTCAGACAATTAAAGTGGTGGAGTATTTTGGCGCTTTGAAAAATATTAAATTGTGTGACGCAGTAATTCAGGTGAGTTAGAGGTTTTTCATAATGCGTGTTTTATACTTTAAGACTGTTTTTATTACACAAATCGTGTAATAAACAAGAATCACGAAATTTCTATTATTTTATTTTTTAGTTGAGGTTATTTGTTTTGTAACTAGCATTTTTTGGTTCTCTTGTGTTACATTGGGTGACGTCACACAAAAGAACCAGCCTAAAGGTGTATACATCATACTTTCAAATAGTTTATTGTTATGATCACAGTGCATACAATTTCAAAATTACATATTAAAATGGAAAAAAATAAGTCAATAAGTTAGTGCCTGTCAGGTTTAGTTGGAACATAGATTCTGAATGACTACCGAATAGTATCTACGTAAATGACTGATTTTTCTACGATGTATAATTTGATTTGACAAATTTGTATACAAATCAATAATACCTGTTAAAATGATTAACGGATAGTTTTGATTTAATTTTTTTATTACTTAGTTGTCCTACAAATATATTTAATTATACTTTTTTCAGATAATGGTAGAAAATGCCTATGACTGGAGACGAAAGACAAAGGCGGTATCGTCTAAAGTTGAGGGAAGAAAATCCTGAAAAATTACTGAAACAGAAAAGAGACAACCTTGAAAGAACAAAGAAAAAATACAAGAACATAGCTGAACTGACTGAACACCAAAAGACTTTACAGCGAGAAAAATGGAGAAAACAAAAAAATTAAAATAAAGATGAGGCAACCGAAATGATAAAAAAAGTTGTCTTTATTTTTATTTTTAATGAGAAATATGAAAAATATTTGATATGTTTATTAATTTGGAATTTTTATTATGTGGTCAAGGTTGACTTTATTTTTATTTTTAATGAGGAAAATGAAAAATATTTGGTATGTATGTTTATTAATTTGGAATTTTTGTTATGTGGTCAAGGTTGACTTTATTTTTATTTTTAATGAGACTGAAATTAAGGTTCCTAGTTTTACTACCTATAATAATGTTCCTATTATGTATATTAAAGGTAACCGAAAATTTTCAAAGAGTATTAGTTGACTAGAAGGCAAAAAATTTTGGTTTGTTCTTGCTACTAACACTACCAGAAATCTATGAAATGAAAATGAAAAGAACTTTATTTAGAAAAGGGTTAAAAGATGTTTGAAATGTTTCGAATACCGCAAAAAATAACGTACCTAATTGAGCTAATAATAATCAATAAGATATGATATAATGTGTGTTCATTTTTAATATCTTTAAAGTTTTGGAGACAGAGATATTTGTTCTTTTAAATAAAAATAAATATAACATACAATGTTACAAACCATTTATCGTTTTTTATTTCCTTGGTAACTATTAACGAAAACTTTAAAAACTTAATGGCTGGTCTATTCAAATAGGTTTTTGTTCCTAGGCTAACTTTAATTCCTTCCGACCGTTGCTTTCATTTCCAATTTTGTATTTGTGAATTAAACCGACCAAGAAATTTACAAGCCAATATAACGCTGCCTTACGAAACAATTGTGTTACATATCTTCCACTGTGTGACGAAAAATTCAGTATTCCTTTGTGTTAATATTGTGTGACGTACAATATTTTTGAGATTGACTCTAATATTATTTGGACAGACGAATCTAACTTTAGCAATAACGGTATGTATAACCGCCACAATAATCGTATTAGGTCTAAAGAAAATCCCCTACGAATCACTGAAACGAATAACCAAGTGCGTTTTTCATTCAACTGTTGGTGCGGACTTTTAAAAAACCGGGTTTTCTTAATCCATTTTTACCATGGAACTTTGAAAACAGAAAAGTATTTAGAAATACTTCAAATTGTAAGAGATGAGATAAGAAATCTTTCCGCTGCGGAGCAAGAAAACTTAATTTTCCAACAAGATGGAGCTCCGGCTCATAATAGTCGGAGCAGCAGAATTTCTAAATGAATGTTTTCCTACTTGGATTGGTACGAATGGACCGATTAGATGGCCGGCCAGATCCCCGGACCTTACACCATTAGATTTCTTCTTTTGGGGATACGTGAAAGATATGCTATACAAAAAGCGATATGAGAACGTGGGTGAGTTACAAACAGGAATGTGCCATATCATATCGAGTATTCACCATAAAAAGATAAGAAAATCAACAGGCAGCGGACTCATTAAAAGATTGGCGATTTGCGTAAGACAAGAGGGATCACATTTTGAGCATTTAATTAATTAATTTACAAAAAAATACCCACTTAATTGACTACGGCAGTTTCATGTATGTTTTTAATTTGATTAAAATGATTAATTTCACGCTGTTCCTTTCTTTTAAAATACTATGTTACTTAAGAAGAGTTATTAGTTTTTGGCCATTATTTCGATTGGCATCATAAAATTAGGGAAGTTTTTTTTTTTATTTAAGTCGGTTCGATTCCCAGACAAGGCAAGTATTTTTTAGAAAATCTTTGAATGCAGAATTACTAACTTTTAAAAATAACATAAAGTCTTCTTTCAGCAAAATACCCTATCTACGATATTTAAGCTACTTTCCCTTCATGGCCCATAACTTTGGGACGCCCTGTATACAGCCTGACAGGTGCCTTTCTTTACTCGCTCGCTGTGGTAAGTTGAAAAATACTTTATTGAGAATGTTACTAGATATTTTGTGTGTGTCTTGCATTGTGTTTTGCTGTGGGCTTTGATTCTATTGAACCTACCTCTGTTGATAAGCCTTTCAACGTCTACTGCAGGACATACAGTCTGTCCAAAAAGAGTACAAAATAAAAAGTAAGGTTTTGCTAATACTCTTTCATTTCTGGTACGGTTTGTATTCATGCGTGAGTCCTAAAAATTCTAAGTCTAAACAAACGAGAACTAAAACGTCTAAAAAGAATAAAACTAAGTTCAATTGAATTACAATTCTAAAACTAGAATTGTGCTAATAGCCTTGTTTAAATGAAATGAAATATCCCGTAGAAAAATTTTGGCTTTCCACTTCCGTTCTCTCCTCTTTTTGGACAGACTATAGGTACCTACATAGGCCTTTCCCCCGTTACTTAGGACAAAGTTCCTTTGTTACGTAGAGGTCTAGGTACAAATCTCGGTTAGGGAGTAATGGTTTCATCACGTTTGCCAAGCGAACCAACTTACCCTTATCGAGATTGGAGTTTGTTTGTATCGAACATTGTAGGTAGTTATAGACAAACGAGTACCTACAAGCTGTGCAGCCCCTATATTATGCGCACCAAATCCTGAGCGATTCCAATCGTCAAATTAGTATGGAATTTGACAGTTAGACGATTGGAATCGCTCAGGATT
Source organism: Yponomeuta evonymella (assembly GCA_963969515.1). Taxonomy (NCBI): domain Eukaryota; kingdom Metazoa; phylum Arthropoda; class Insecta; order Lepidoptera; family Yponomeutidae; genus Yponomeuta; species Yponomeuta evonymella. Next base: position 13,120,597 of record OZ018345.1, on the reverse strand, counting down.
TGGTGCGCATAATTAGGTCCCTGATCGGCATAGATTGCGTTTTACGAAAGAGTTTCCCTGTCAAAATCTCTATGCACATAAAATACTACTCTGTGTAAAAAGTATCGGGAATATGTCAATAAAAAGACCCGCGTAAAAGAGGTCGTTTTAATTTTTTTACAGCATGTTGGTAGCACTGTACTGATTTAGCGCGCAAAATTTGAGCGGGGTCTGTCATTTAATTTGTTTTAAACTACACTTTTTGTTGGTCATAGTTTTGAGTCCTCGGCGATTTTTACAATGGAAAATATTGTTGAACAAAGAGTGTGCCTTAAATTTTGTGTTTCAAATGATATTTCATGTGGTGAATCACTAAAAATGTTGCGAAATACCTACGGCGAATCGTGTATATCGAAAACAAGGGGTTATGAATGGTATAAGGCTTTTAAAGAAGGCCGAGAAGTAGTAGTAGACTTGCCTCGTTCTGGTAGACCTTCAACCGCTATGACCAAAGAAAACATCGACAGAATCAAGAAGTTAGTGCTCGAAAATCGACGTATGAGTCTGAGAGAGTTGGCTAGTGAGGTGAACATATCTTTTAAGTCCGTCCACAACATTCTCATTGACATTTTAGGCATGAAACGCGTCGCCGCTCGACTAGTTCCAAAAGAGCTCAATTTTGTTCAAAAAGCGCAGCGAAAGCATGTCGCTGAAGACATGCTTTCCCGAGCTTCTACGGATCCGACCTTTATGAAACGTATAATAACTGGCGACGAGACATGGGTTTATGAGTACGACATGCAAACAAGCCAACAGTCTTCAGAATGGCGTCTCGAAAACGAGCCGAAACCCAAAAAACCGCGGCAAAGTCGCTCCAAAATCAAGGTGATGCTGACAGTTTTTTTTGACTACCGTGGTATGGTTCACTCCGAATTCCTTCCAGAGGGAGAAAAAGTGAATAAAGAATATTATTTAGGCGTCATGAAGCGTTTGCGTGAGAGTATCCGCCGAAAACGTCCAGATTTGTGGCAACACAACTCATGGATGCTGCACCATGATAATGCACCATTACACACAGCCATTATAGTGAAAGAGTTTTAGCGAAAAATTCAACAAAAGTTCTCGACCAAGCACCGTATTCACCTGATATGGCTCCGTCTGACTTTTTTTTATTTCCCAAGTTAAAATTACCACTTCGAGGAAAACGTTTTGAGTCGATAGAAGCCATAAAAAAAAATTCGCTGAATGAGCTAAATGCCATACCGCAAATAGCCTATGAAAAATGTATGGAAGACTGGGTGAAGCGGTGGAGATGTTGTATTGCAAGCGATGGGGCCTACTTTGAAGGCGATAAAATAAATTTAGATGAATAATTTGTATTTTTTGTTTTATTGGCAAATTCCCGATACTTAGTACACAGAATGTAGAGGTTGTCACCAAGCGCCCTTCGATGAGCAAGGGCGCGAGACGCCGGGTGACGCGGCGTTGGCTTGGCAGGAAGATCATAGAAACCACCACAGGATAGATTCACAGAACTTTATTGTTTAATTTTTGCTACTGACTTCTTCAAACACTAATGACTTAATTAACTCGAAACACTGATTAGCACTGGTTTTAACTGAAGTTACTCTTAAACTGATTTTTACTAAACTAACTGACTCCCAACTTATTGTGAACTTATGCGCTGAATAGAACTCGTAATGTAATAGTAGTGCAAACTTGTAAATCTGTGTTAGAGGCTTCAGGATCCAGTGTCGCAACACGTATAGATAAATAACTTTATCCATTTGCGGTTACAGTATACCTATAATTAATTATTATAAATTACAAAAGTATTATTAACAATTTAATTAACGATCAATTGTTCATATTAATTTCGGGAGTATTAAAGTAACTCAATTAATTTAATATCGTATTCGTGGTATCATGACATTACTTATTCAGTTATTTGAATCAGATAAGACTAAAGATAAAAATATAAATACATCATAATATATTTAATAATGTATAATTAATAATATAAAACTATTACGTAAAAGTATTGGAGCTAATATAAAATAATAACAGTCGTACAACTTCCGTTTCCTAATTGAAATGTTTTGTCCTAAACGGTCAGTCAATAGATTTCAGTTTATATAAAAGCAATACAATAGGCTATTCAGCGGGTCTGAATGTAAATTTCGTGAAGTACACTTGCAAGGTGGAAACCCTGTCCGACTACGGGTCGAATAAATTGCTGATACCACAACACTGTTTCTCATTCTGACCTCCGTCACACGTCAGAAGTGGGATGTCTGGGCCATTTCTACGAGGTCTCGGCATCAGGAAGAGAAATTACATCGATATTGAAGAATCTGAAGATGAAAATGCCAGCGAAAATTTTTCTTCGCAACCGCCAAGGGCAAAACGGCGTGTTACACAAGCAGATGCAGAGGTAATACCCAAATTTCGACCGGAACAAAAATCTTGTAACGTGAGTGGATGGGTGCACAAGATTGACCAGCTTGGAGAGATCTACGGCTGGGACGACAGGGATCGCCAATTTATAATGCAGATTCGGCTTCGCGGCTCGGCCAGGGACTGGTACGACGATTTAGAAGACTATAATATGAATTGGAGCGAATGGAAAAAGGCACTCGAGACTGCTTTTCCGCGATCATTGGATTTTGTAGACTGCCTAGAAACTATGCTTTCCAGAAACAAGATGGAGACCGAAAGCATGACGAAATACTTCCACGATAAAATCTCTCTACTCAAAAAATGCAAAATATCTGGAGAGGCAGCGATATCTTGCGTCATAAGAGGACTTCCGTCGGAAATACGCGCCAACGCTAAGGCATATAAGTGCGAAACTCCACAACAACTATATTCTGGATTCCTCTCGTCGTTGGAAAACTACAAGAAAGTTGACACAGCAAGCCCGGCAAGAAGATCGACTTGGAGAAGAGGTGGTGCCACTAACACGCCGCCAGCCAACCAGCATCAGCATCACCTGCTTCCGAAAGTCTGCTACAACTGTCGTCGTCCGGGTCACGAGGCGCGGGAGTGCCGTGCAAGTCTCCGCTGCGAGGTCTGCCAACGGGCAGGTCACACGGCTTCCACGTGCTGGCATACTGCGAACTCCTCTCAGCCAGCAACAAAAGTATGTAACGTTTATTTTACTACTTACAACGTCTACTTAGATTTATACAAAAAGAAAGTACAAGTTAACGGGCGTGAGCTTATTGCCTATATTGATACTGGAAGCAAACTGAATATTTTGACAATATCGCAAGCTACATCACTAGAATTAATTGTGAGTCCTTCGGACGTTAAAATGAAAGGTTTTGGTGGGGCCCATACATGCTCTTTGGGAACCTCCTATATTGAAGTATTAATTGATAGTGTAATTTTACGTGGATCTGTAGAAATTACGAACTATGATTTGTCTGAGATCGACCTAATAATAGGACAGACAATGATAAACCAAGATGAGATAAGCTTAATTACAACCAAGGGTTCCGTCACATTTGTACCCACAAACGAAATTGATGCTCCATTGTCAGATATTCAGTTGGCGGCTTCCGATTTCGTGGAAAGCTATTCAGTTTATCTAAAAAGCGCAGTAACTATTCCAGTGAAAAGTGCACAGTACATAGATGTTTATATTCCATGCGGCGAAATAAAAAATTGTACATTTATGACACATCCAGTATATTTCGAATTGGGTTGTGCCGCCTATATCATACCAGCGGTAGTCATACAGTCAAATGAGCCTTACTTAAAAGTAATTAATATTGGCGAGGTCGATATCAAATGGAAAACTGGCAGATTAGTAGCTCGAGCCGAACCCGTGGCTATAGTAAAAAACAAGACAAGAAATGTAATGAGTATTAGTCAAAGTAAGGAAACGGACAGCGATCTAAATTTGGCCAATATAAATGCTGGGGAGCTGCAACAATTTGAGCACAAGAGATTAATCAACTTACTGAACCGATTTAGCTACATGTTCGCTAAAGACACTAAAGACTTGGGGTGTACCGAACTTATTAAAATGCATATTGAAACCACTAATGACCAACCAGTATTTTGCAAGCCATATCGATTAGCACATAAAGAGAGTGAAATAGTGAACGGAAAGGTAAAAGACCTTATCGAAGCCGGTATAGTGAGGGAATCGACGTCTGAATATGCTAGTCCTGTTGTGTTGATTAAGAAGAGAGGAGGGGATTATCGTTTGTGCATTGATTATCGGGCTTTAAATGCGCGTACAGTCAAAGATCGTTTTCCGTTGCCACACATAGATGATCAGGTAGCTCGTCTCGCAGGCAAAACGTACTTTACCACACTAGATCTTGCACAAGGTTATTACCAAGTACCCATGACGGAAGAATCCATACGCAAAACTGCTTTTGTAACACCAACAGGGCAATTTGAATTCCTGAAAATGCCTTTCGGCTTAGCCAATGCCCCAGCAGTGTTTTCTAGATTGATTCGGATGGCGTTGAATAAAGTAGGAGATAAGCTAGCCATTTATCTAGATGATGTGTTGTTGCCTACCGTTACAGTAGATGAAGGCATAAATTTGCTGGAACAGGTGCTTGGATTGTTGAGAGATGCCAATTTGAAACTTAATTTATCAAAGTGCGCATTTCTCCAAAAGAGCGTTAATTACTTGGGTCATGAAATTACTGCAGGGACAATTCAGCCAGGTCGGAGTAAAATCAATTGCGTTGCGGAATACAAAAGACCTCGTAATGTTCACGAAATTCGCCAGTTCATCGGTTTAACATCATATTTCAGAAAATTTATTAGAGCTTTTGCTGAAATTGCGCGTCCACTGACCAAATTAACCAAGAAAGACGTAGACTGGGTTTGGGGTCAAGAACAGGAACAGGCGTTTCAAATGTTGAAGCAGCGGTTGGTGGAGCGACCTGTGTTGGCAATCTATGATAGAGCTGCGAAGACAGAGTTGCACACAGATGCCAGCAAGCTGGGTCTGGGTGGGATCCTGATGCAATATCAGGCTGATGGTTTGCTGAAACCAATCGCGTACTTTAGCAGGGTTACAAGTAAGGAAGAACAATTTTATCATAGCTATGAGCTTGAAACCCTTGCTGTGGTAGAATCTCTTAAGCGCTTTCGTATTTACATAACCGGGATCCCAGTCAAGGTTATAACCGACTGTGCTGCGTTGCGTACAACCCTTGTAAAAAAGGATCTTATTCCACGCATAGCGCGCTGGTGGCTTGCAATTCAAGATTTTGACCTCCAGATAGAATACCGTCCAGGTGACCGTATGAAGCATGTTGATGCCCTGAGTAGAAATCCCTCTGATAATAACGTCCTTTTGATCGATAATGCAGATTGGCTACTCACCTTACAATTGCAAGATGACAATATTCAGAATATTATAACCCAACTTAACGAAGGGACAAATAATTCCGATTTACGTTCAAATTACGTCGTAAAGAATAATTTGCTATATCGCAAAGCTTTGGCCGGGGAACTTTTTGTCATTCCTAAATTAGGTAAGTGGGGTCTCATGCAAAAATATCATGACCAAATTGGACACCCCGGGTTCGAAAAATGTGAGAAAACAATCAAAACCCAGTTTTGGTTTTCAGGCATGACGCGCTTCATACGCAAATACATAAATTCCTGCTTACAATGTGCGTATGGTAAAGGAAACCACGGTAGATTGGAAGGAGAACTTCACCCTATTGCAAAGACTCCAACTCCTATGCATACGCTTCATGCTGACCACTTGGGTCCTTTTGTAAAAACACGACAAGGGAACATGTACATACTTGTCGTTATCGACGCTTTTACAAAATTTGTCTTTGCACGAGCAGTAAAGAACTGTAGCTCATTAGAAACCATAAAGCAGCTGAAGGACATAATCTCAGTATTTGGCAACCCACACAGAATAATTACCGACAGGGGTGTAGCTTTCACAAGTCGCTATTTCAAACAATTTTCAGAGGAAGCGCAGTTTCGACACGTCTTAAATGCTATCGCTAGTCCACGGTCGAATGGTCAGGTAGAAAGAGTTAACCGCACTCTTCTAAACGGGCTAAACACAATGTCTAACAGTGAATGCACTTGGGATTCTAAACTTTCTGACATAGTTTGGGGCATCAATAACACACCCAGTGCCACAACTGGAATCCCTCCTTTTAAACTCATGTTTAGTCACACTAATTCGCGTTTGCCAGCGTACCCATCAGGTGAACCACAAAGTTTTGAATCTCAGGTTCAAGCCTTACACGATAGAAGGGATACAGCAAAATTAAGGATAGATAAAAACATGACTGTCATGAAAAGGAGATTTGACGCAGCCCACAAAAGGTCTACAAAGTATTCGGTAGGGCAACTAGTTTTATGGAAAGGTGGCATAAGTAGAGACCCCACAGCTAGAGTAACGAGGAAACTAAACGGATTATACACTGGGCCCTACAAAGTAATAAAGGCTGAACAACACATAGATAGATATACAATTGCAAGTATAAAAGGCATGAAAGGTTACAAAAGATTCAATGCTGTTGTGCGCGGGGAGATGTTGCGTCATTACAAATCTGTAGTCTCTGGAGACGAAAGTTCAGGCAGTGATCACGAAGTAGATAGAGATGATTTAATTGATCTGTTAGAGAGTTAGGATGTAAATAATGTCAATAGTTTAGTTCTTGCAATGATTATCATTAAACATACAGAGCATGTAAATCAGTAACTGTATCTGAGTGTGTGCAGACCTCTTAAACGAAACTGTGTGACTGTGTGATGAATTGATGATTCAAAACTAAGTGACTGTGTGCTGAGCTATAATGATGTGACGAAATACCAAACCCGAAACAACATTATTATTGCAATATAGATACTTCGCTTCTGGTTTGCTTTCAGGTCTGGGACTTCGTTAACAAGAATGCGGAGCGCCGTGGGACACGGCCCTTGCAGGATGGCCGAGTGTTAGAGGCTTCAGGATCCAGTGTCGCAACACGTATAGATAAATAACTTTATCCATTTGCGGTTACAGTATACCTATAATTAATTATTATAAATTACAAAAGTATTATTAACAATTTAATTAACGATCAATTGTTCATATTAATTTCGGGAGTATTAAAGTAACTCAATTAATTTAATATCGTATTCGTGGTATCATGACATTACTTATTCAGTTATTTGAATCAGATAAGACTAAAGATAAAAATATAAATACATCATAATATATTTAATAATGTATAATTAATAATATAAAACTATTACGTAAAAGTATTGGAGCTAATATAAAATAATAACAGTCGTACAACTTCCGTTTCCTAATTGAAATGTTTTGTCCTAAACGGTCAGTCAATAGATTTCAGTTTATATAAAAGCAATACAATAGGCTATTCAGCGGGTCTGAATGTAAATTTCGTGAAGTACACTTGCAAGGTGGAAACCCTGTCCGACTACGGGTCGAATAAATTGCTGATACCACAACACTGTTTCTCATTCTGACCTCCGTCACATCTGCTTAGTCTTTCTTTCTTATCAGAAAAAATCTACGCTCCACCAATAATGGCGGACTCACTCTCACTCCCGAAGCCCCCCGCGCACGGGGTTTGCCACCCCCGCGCGCGCCCAGTTTAATCCTGCGATCCCGCGACCCCTAGCGCCATCTTAGTTTCACATAGGTAATAAATATCGACCTGTCTAGAGGGTCGTGGTGGCTCGCCCGTTTACCTGAATTGCCACTAGATGGCGCTACCAGTAGCAGCCGGTTGGCGACAGAGGTGACGTTGTATAATACCTACTTTATTATGAATCGTATGCCGATCGGCAAGATCACAGAACACATGGCAAGATAGACTTCCTATGTTTGCCCGAACTTGTGTGTCCCCTAGAGGTCGTTCCTAAACGGGGTAAAATCATGTTTATTTTTCAAAATAGTTGTTACCAGTTTTGAAACGGCCTCATGCTTTCAGTGTTGCCAGCCTAAAAAAAAATTGAATTTGTGTAGGTAGGTTAATAGGTATTGTACTATACGTAACAAAGGTTAAATAATAAATTCATAATCATAACAAGGGAATCTTTTATATCCGAACAACTTTCTATTTTCTAATAAATACCTATAAATATTTAAGCTAGCAGTGTGTAGGAACTTCACTATATAACTTAATTTTTTTTTTGTTTTAATTTCATGATTTCCACTCGCTTCGGCTTCCAGTTGCAAGAAACAGAAGCTTAAAACATTAATAACAAAGACGATAGAAAATCTTACTACCTAACCCAGTTAGAAAATGGATAAATTTATCGGCCGCTTACCTCAAAACACTACACTACACATTACACTAAAATAGTGCAAAATGAAAAAGCAAAGCCTTACACTTCAACCGTCCCTGTTGCGCAAGGTGTTACAGCATTACATCAAGACGCCAACCCAACTTCCCAACCAGTCTCAAACTCAAAACCAAAGCTTTCTTCTTCGAATACGGTGTCGATAGAAGAAGGAGCCAAAACAAGACCTGCTGAACAAGAACATCCTGGTTCTAGTTCTACTGGTAACATAGAAACAGTACAGCTTGATAATGAGCCTGAGCCAGACCAAAGAGTTTCTAACTGGAGAACCTCTCGCTAATAAAAGGAAACAGGTCTATAAATTCAATGATGACTGGCTTTTGTTATCGTCATTTGGCAAATGGCTACGAAAAAAAAAAGAAGAAAAAGACAACATATCTATACTGGACCCAAGAGTAGCACCAAAGAGTATATAATCACAATCTTTCGAAAGAAAAGACCTAACTGAAGTGTTAAAAAGATATCAAGTTTTGAAAACTGTTATTGACGAGCCAGCTCTACACAAAGAATGGCGAGAGCATGCGCTGCTAGATCACGAATCGTTGAAACTAGACCCAACATTAACGGTTACCAGCTACAGGAATATGGTTTTTATGTTACGAAAAATGAACGAAGTCCTTCTGTTTCCCAACCTGAAGAAAGTTATTGGCCTTTTGGTAGTCCTTCCTTTTCAAATGCTTCAGTCGAGCGAATATTCAGCAAGCTTAAACTTATTAAAACTGAGAATCGCAACAGATTAAATACAGACACTATCTCAGCTCTCATTATGACCAAACAAAGTATCAAAAATTGGATTAAATACGAACCGCCAAAATCACTACTTATCAGCAGCAACTGGAAATTTAAACAATGATTACTATAACAATTTTACATTATGTATAACAATTATTAAAAACTTTCCTACGTATCTTGGACTAACAAAAGGTTGGTGAAGGCATTTCCGAACATGCTTGACTTTCGCACGGTTATTTACTCGTTTATTTAAATTTTAAAATTTCCGCCGTTTTGGTGCTTTTGCAAGTCCCGTACTTTCGGTAAACGAGTAAATATCCGTGCAAAATTCAGTTTTATCTCTCGTGTATATACCTATAACTATATTCTTTTTATCAACTTTCAACCACAACAACGATTTAATTTAATTTAAGCTACAAGTCTTCCTTTCATTTTTCATTAAAATTCCTTAAAAAATTTCACAAGTGTGACCAGTATACATTAATTGTAGACTTGTAGCTTCATAAAACGAAGCCAAAAAATAGAACTTCTGCTGGCAAGCAGGCAGGCAGGTAGCAGCGTTGCCATTTGGCAACTTTGGTTGCCATTTTGGCAACATTTGACCCTTCGTGGCAACCAAGTGGCAACCAAGCTCAAATGGCAACTTTTTGGCAACTTTTCGACTTGTCGCCCGATCGTCAGTAAAAAAATATCGAATATCTTTTGCAGATGAAATGAACGGATCGAATTGAACAACGTCAAAATCTTGAACCCATTTTTATTCCCAAATGAAAACAATACAATAATTAGTAGACAAATAAATTGTACCCGTATTCCTACACAAAAAAGGTCTATTTTGGTGAAGCTAGAGATAAAAGTAATTTTATGAAAACTCTAAAACCAACATGGAAGAAAGTGTGTCTGTGTGCAGTATGCAGTGCAGTGCAAAGGAAGCTTTTTTCGTGGTTTTCTATTACTTTTGTTTTTAAATCTATTGGTAAGTTCTCTTTTTATTGTTTTAATCGAAGAATCTGCCTATAGACCTATTTGAAAAACCAATTTTACTGATTGAATCATCCGAAATGGCAAATTAAATTTTTATCAACCAAAATGCAGAGCAATAAACAGTACCCGATAGTTATAAATATAGTAATATTAATAAAATATTTTTTTTTTAATATAAATAATTAGAAGTATGTAAACATGTAAGTATTGTAGAAGTATAATTTGGAGTCGGTGCCCAAAATATATGTGCTGGTCATGAAACTGGGCACCGACTACAAATTATACTTCTACAATACCTACATGTATACATAAGCAGCCTATTACGTCCCACTGTAGGGCACAGGCCTTCTCTCAGGGAGAGAGTATGGGCTTAATCATCACGCGTGCCCACCGCGTATTGTCGATTTCAAGCGCTGAGGTACGGGAATAGCCCAGACACTCAGGTTTCCTCACGATGTTTTCCTTCACTGTTAGCGAGTGGTATTGCTATTATTATGAAGTTTCACAAATTCACAAATGTACATAACTTAGAAAACCAAGTCATAGGTACACGCTCGCACTGTGGATCGAACCAAGGTAGGACAGTGGTGGTAGCCTAGTAGGTAGAACATCGGACATGTATACATACTTCTAATTATTTAAATTATTTCTAACTGTTTAGTGCTGTAGGGTTTCGAAGTCGGTTTTTATTATTATTGATTTTTTTTTCAACTTTTAGTGGGGGGTGGGAGAAAAATAAACAAGTCCCTTATAACCATAATTTACCCTATTTAATTTGTTGCGAAAGTCATCATCAGAACATTACCAAATCATTTTGGGACTACTTTTACGCTATTTTGTGAAACATACGGATATTACTAAAGGGTGTGCCTCATTAGGCCTTATTTACTGCTGTCCATTGAAGAGTTCCGTTCTCCATCTCTAAAAGTCTTCATCAGATCTTCACCAAATTAAAATGGGAACAATGGGACGTTATATCTGTTCGAACAAAAAGAAATTTTTCGAAATTGGTTAAGATTTGACAGAGTTATGGGAAAACACATTCCGTGTGGCACCGGATTAAGAATAGTGTCACTCCATTTCCTTCCGTGGATGTCGTAGAAGGCGACTAAGGAAATCGATTACCAGGAAACGGGCAGCAGCGTCTTCCTGAGATTCCAACTGCATACTGCGCTCGCCAACCCGCCTGCCAAGCGTGGCGATTATGGCAAAACCCCTCATGCTTATGAAAACCATGAGGGAGGCCTATGTCCTGCAGTGGGCGTCAAATGGCTGATGATGATAATGATGATGCGAAAACATAGCCAAAAAAAATATATATTCGCGTCGAATTGATAACCTCCTCTATTTTTGAAGTCAGTTAAAAACGCGTAGAATTTTTTTTACACATTTTTTCTAATGGCAACCTTTGGTTTCACATGGCAACATTTGAACCTACAAATGGCAACCTGGGCTGAGTAGGCTCTGGCAACACTGATGGCAACATTTGAACCTACAAATGGCAACCTGGGCTGAGTAGGCTCTGGCAACACTGGCAGGTAGTCTCATCTCATGCTCTCTCGCATTCATTGCAATAAAAGGAGAGAAGCTGTATTAAATTATTTTTAGTAAAAAAAAAAAGGTCATGCACGTTTTTAACCCAAAATTACATAGGTACCTTTTCAGCGCTCGACATGTACTTTTTGGGAACTCAGTTGCAAAGAGTATGTAAGTGGTATGTAATCACTACTCAGTTGCGGCAACACTGCAACCAATAATAAATTATACACGCACAACACCGCTGATTCTATTACTAATGTATCTGGTTTTTTATGTATTTTATCTTTTTTGTTATTACTACATCACCACAACTAACTTACGGGATTTTGTTAAATATTAAAAAAAAAAAAAAAAAAAAAAAAAAAAAAAACTTGCTATCTCCAAAACTCGACATTGGCAGAATCCTTAGGGTAGCCATAATTAAGAATTGAATTGAATTGAACACCGCTGATTTCTAATATAACGGGGACTTCAAATTAATCTTAAAATCTTTCCACATCTGTTAACTACAACATGTCTACAAATCTTATTGATCGATTCAAGCACTTTGACGCTTATGCGAAAACTTTAGAAGACTTTCGTGTGAAGACTGCCACCGGCGCAACAAGTAAGTTTCCATTGTTTACCTTTTCAGTGATTTTTTTCAATATTAATACGATCGATTACGGTCAAGGAAAAACAATATAAGGAAACCTGACTGTTTGACGTTTTCAGATACGTCAGCCCGAGTGTCTGTAGTATTCAATAAAAAATATGTCTGCCTGAGCTTCTGAGGTGTTCACGTATCTCAGCGCTTAAAATCTCTAATCCGCAATGGTAATAATAGTAATACCTACTTTATTATTGGTTAATACACTGGCATCTCAAAGCTTATGCATGTATATAATATGATTAGGTCCATACTCTCTCTGAGAGAAGAACTGTGCCTTGAAGTGGAATATATAGGCTGCTGAAGTTATGTATGTTAGCACATATTGTATACCTACATAAGCAGCCTATATACGTCCCACTGTAGGGCACAGGCCTTCTCTCAGGGAGAGTGTGGGCTTAATCACCACGCGTGCCCACCGTGGATTGGCGATTTCAAGTGCTGAGGTATGTTAATAACTCAGGCAATCAGGTTTCCTCACGATGTTTTCCTTCACAACTAGCGAATGATATTGCTACTATAACTTCACAAATGTACATAACTTAGAAAACCAAGTCATAGTTACATGCCCGCACTGGAAATCTCTCGCTTCTGAGTCTGATGTTCTACCCACTAAGCTACCAACGCTGCATATTGTATAACCTGTGCCATTAAAGAAATAACCTGAAACCACAAACCTTCCCTCCCAATCTTATTGATATGACAACACATAGTTTGGCTACATTGTTTTAAATTGTTTCTTCAATGGCCCATATAATAATACTGGCTGATTTCTGGGTGGTTTGAAAGCCGCAGTTATGTAATTAGTAATTACTTTACTTACTTACAAATATATATTGCTACAATCCGGTATACTCACTGAGTGACTGACTGACTGATCATCTATAGGTTTCCTCGGAAACGGTAAGAGCTATGTGAAAATTATGTATGAGAAAGTTGTAGGAAATGTATGATATACAGCCATCCTATGAAGCCGATTTTTTTATTTCGAACGCCTTCTCTTAGAGTAATGGGCCAACTCTTTTGTTTACCTCCCGATTTGGATGAAATTTGGAATAGTTTTGTGACTCAATTTTGAAAAAAAAATTCACGTTTTCGAAATTCAAAATAGGAACGCTAGTATGGCAGCCCGAAAAATGGCCATTTTTTCTACCTCCGCGCAAAAAAGACGGCAGCCAACTGGGCATATGCTGAAGATATGCTGTAAACAGCATCGTGTTGCCAAAGGACCCAGGTATTATGAGAAAAATTGGACATTTTGGAATTTAGGAAAAATATCAGTGACTTTAAAACTGTAGGTAGCCAACACAATGTAAATACTAGAAATAGACATAAACTTTCGTTCCCAAAATTTAGGCTGGCAAAAGTTAATACATCCTTTATGGGGCATTGTATACGTTTCTACAATAAGATCCCTGAGGATATAATAAGCTTGCCAGAAGCGCAGTTCAAAAAATGTGTGAACCACACTTTGTGCCAAAAAAGCTACTATAACATTAAAGATTATTTAGATGACAAAGATGTCTGGAATTAAAGCCAGTTCAATGCATGAGTTTTAGTACATTTATATAAATCCTGTAAATTAAGGACTTGAAAAGACTAAGTTTGGAGTTTTTTTGTCCATTTTTTCTCCAAAATGATCTAGATTTTGAAATGGACACCTAGTTTAACTTGTAACGTTCATTAAGTCGCAGTTTCTGTGCTACTTTGAATAAAAAATTTTGATTTTGATTTTTCAACATGACGGCCGAGATATCGATGATTGAAAATGACAAATTTTCTATGGAGAATTTGTACTGAAAATTGTCTTTTAGTACCTACTAAATTCAGAACAAAATAAGATGGGACAAACTTGCGAGGCCAAAGGCGAGCTCCGCGAAGCGGGCCCGAGGAACCTCGCCGCGGCGAGGCCGAAGGCCGAGCTCCGTCCATGCCGAGGCCAAAGGCCGAGACCATACATTTTCCGGCGAACAAGTAACAACGCAAAAATCAGATGGGACAAACTTGCGAGGGGGCCGAGGTCCGAGTAGCGGGCACGAGGAACACCGCCGCGGCGAGGCCGAAGGTCGAGCTCCGTTCAGGCCGAGGCCGAAAGCCGAGACCATACATGTTCCCACGCGATAAGTTCCCACCACAAGTGTCTAGCGAGGCCCAGGCTGAGCGGAGAGCGAAGCTCGGAGCGGCGTACGCGCGCCCCCTAGTTAAAAATTATAAATCTAAAAACAATGTAGCTGAGAAATCTTGTTTAAAAAAAATGTGTGAACAATTAGTACTGTCTTGCGTCTAACAGAAGAATGACCCGCACACCCGCGACATGCATGCACCTCTCGGGATGCCTACTAAACATTCTAATAGATTCGAGTTAGTTTCGAGATATTTTTGAAGTGCGTTTTTTAAATAAACAAGCTAGCGTATTCTATTGGCGTAATAGCTATTGTCAGGCACGTTCATTTTGCTGTCTTTCAAACCTCCCAAAATTAATGGTAATCAAATGCCTAATCAATTTCTATTAATTTCAGTTACTTTGTCTGGTGCTCTGGTTATGATTTTTCTGTTCTTATCGGAACTCAATACTTATTTATCACCTAACATTTCCGAAGAGTTATTTGTTGATACATCCAGAGGACATAAGCTTCGGATAAACATAGACATTGTTGTGCCAACAATATCTTGTAATTGTAAGCTAACCAAAATTATTAGTTGTATACCTCTATTAACTTCAAGCTTATGTAATGAAAAATCTTTGTTCTAGATTTAGTACTAGATGCTATGGACACTTCAGGTGAACAGCATCTTCAAATGGACCACAGCATTCATAAAAGGAGGCTGGATTTGGATGGAAATCCTATTGATGAACCTAAAAAGGAAGAAATCATGACATCCACCACTGTAACTATGACTTCTGTGTAAATTCTCTCTTACTAGCATCTTTTTATTATTGGCTTTTACATTCCTTAACTTTGCCAGGTTCCCATTAAAACTATACCTGTATGAGTATTTTAAATCATGAGTTGCTATCTTTTCAATGTCTAATAAAATGCATTATGGTGATTTTTTCAGGTTAGACATAACAATTCAGAAATAGCCACTTTTGTTTGTGGCAGTTGTTATGGAGCCAATCTCAATGATTCTCAGTGAGTTTTTTTGTTAAACCTAGGCCGACTAACACCACTTTCTTAAATGGTACTTAAAGCATGTAACTAAAATTCTTCATACAAAAGAAAATTTGAATTGACTGTATACCTAAGTGATATTTAAGAAGTGGTGTTTGCGTCGAACAGATTTATTTACACAAACACGATTCCTGAACACTTCATAAACGACGTATAAACGGTCTGTAGTAGAGAATTTTACTGCAGTGGACAACCAACATAAGTTTAAAGAATGTCTTTCGTTCCTCTCTTTTAATGAAGTATTTGAGGTGACCAATGCTACTCAGGCTTTTAACAATTTCTACGAGCTGTACAATGTTTTCTACAAACATTGTTGCTTAAAAAAAAGACAACTTTACTTAAAAAG
Organism: Yponomeuta evonymella; assembly: GCA_963969515.1. NCBI lineage: Eukaryota > Metazoa > Arthropoda > Insecta > Lepidoptera > Yponomeutidae > Yponomeuta > Yponomeuta evonymella. The sequence continues at coordinate 13,104,876 of OZ018345.1, read as the reverse complement.
CAGACATTGCAAGGACTATGAAGATGAATATAAGAAATATTCACGAATTTTAAAAAAAACCATAATTTCCTACCAAAAAAATCAAAATTTAAGGCTTATATCGGACACCAAAAATAAATGTAAAGCTGCTTGGAATGCGATTGAAAAATATACTTCCTCTGACTCCAGAAGCAGAACTATTGATAAGTTAGTGATTGATAACTGTGATATTACTGATCCCCAGCTTATTTCGAATTCATTTAATGAATATTTTATAAATATAGTAAAGAACCAAACAAAGGCTGATAGCGGTCCCTTACACGATAATATAAATATAGATATTAGAGAAACCAGTATATTTCTGAATCCATTAGGGAATAAAGAGTTGTTACAAATAACAAAGTCTCTTAAAAACTCAAAATCTGTAGGATTAGATGAAATACAAACCGATATAATAAAAAATAGTATTAATCTTATAGCAGAACCACTCATTTATGCAATAAATTTATCATTACTTCAAGGAACTTTTCCAGATACTTTAAAAAACTCTATAGTTAAACCACTACTTAAGAAAGACTATAAGTTTAAAATGGATAATTACAGACCAGTGACACTTATACCCATATTTTCCAAGTTTCTTACAAAACATAATATTATTACAGATGAACAAAATGGTTTCAGAAAATGCAGGAGTACCTCTTTAGCGGCTTTTAAGTTAATTAGGTACATTACAAATTGTTTAGACAAAAAGATGCCCGTTTCTGTGTTATTCATGGACATGAGCAAGGCATTCGATTTCGTTTGTCATAAAAGACTGCTCGAAAAAATATGGAAGTATGGCATACGAGGTCCAGCATTTCAATGGGTGAAGTCATATCTGAGTAATAGAACACAATGTGTCGAGACAGCTAGATACTGCTCAAAAACTAGATCTATTACAAAATATCAATCGCTATTTTTCGGTGTACCTCAAGGTAGTATTTTAGGGCCTCTGCTTTTCTTACTTTACATTAATGATTTACCAAACAGCCTCTCTCAAAATTGTATTCTATTCGCCGATTATACTACCATAGTTACAGAATGCAAAAATATAACTAAATATAATCAAGATATAAATCAAGTCCTAGCTCAAACAATATCTTGGCTTACAGCTAACAACTTAAAAGTAAACGTAAATAAAACTAAATTGATGCAATTTCATACAAACAGGAGCAGTCCCCAATCTCTAACCGTTAAGTATAATGACAAAATAATCGAAGATGTATCAAAGATAAAAATTTTAGGCTTAGATTTAGACTCTAATTGCGATTGGAAAGACCATGTAAGTAATGTGTGTTCTAAAGTGAACAGATTTGTTTATGCTCTAAGAAAAGTTAGTCAAGTGGTGTCAAAAAAAGCAGCTCTAATGGCTTACAGTGGCTATGTGGACTCTACTCTATGATATGGTATTGTGCTGTGGGGAAATTCGGTGGATGTGCATAACGTATTTTTAATTCAAAAACGGTGTGTGAGGGCCATTTTCGGAATCAAGCAGATTGAATCATGCCGTCCCTACTTCAAAAAGTATAAGATCTTACCAGTGCCATGTCTTTATATATTTGAAATATGTTTATTTAAAAACAGGTGTCTTTTTCAAAGTAATCAGGATATATCAACAAGAACCCTCCGATCGAAATACTCACAAAAGCTACATAAACCACCAGCAAATTTATCTCTAGTATCTAGAAACTCATTCATAATGTGTGTAAATATTTATAACAAATTACCAGATTCTTTTAAAAAAGAAACATTAAGTATTAATAGTTTTAAAAGTTTAACAAAGAAGTGGCTTCTAGATTATTGTTTTTATAGTTTGAAAGAGTTTAAGGAATATGATATTGAATAGTTTTATTATGTAAGTATGTCAGATGTCGATATGTAGATATTTAGTTTTTAAGATGATCTCATACAGTTAAGGATTTTTATTTTAAAATGTTGTTATAATTCTGACATGTTACTCTTTCCACCATATAAAAAATAATACCTACGTGAAGGATGGATGAATGTGAGTACACCTGTTAAGGTAAGACTTGGTGATTCTATTTGAAATTAATAGCAACTGTTACTGCTACATGTGTAACCTCTAACCCATGTCTAAGCTCACAATAAATATTCTTGATTCTTGTACTGCGTTTGTGGAGTTTAAAGGGAATTGTGTTTATAAAATAAAATGTAAGTCAATTTAAAAAAAACCCGCCGAGTGCGAGTTGAACGTTCGCATGAAGGATTCCGTACCATTATCTATACAACACGGTCACATTAACTAGAGACTTGACGTTGATACAATAATGTCCAAAACAAATACCAAAATGACAGAAAACTAAGCAAATTATCGATAGTATGGTCAGTATCTTTGTAACCAATACGTGTGTCGATAATTTGCTTAGTTTTCTATGATTTTGGTATTTGTTTTGGACATTATTGTATCAACGTCAAGTCTCTAGTTAATGTGACCGTGTTGTAGACACAAAGATCGAGAAAAAACGGCAAAAATCACGTTTGTTCAATGGGAGCCCCCCATTAATATTTATTTCATTTTAATTCTTTATATTTGAAGCGAATATAGAACTAAATATTCTGTGAATATTTCAAGCGTGTACCTGCTGCCGTTATTAACATCGGGCAAAAAACGGAAAAAATTAAGTTTGTTGTATGGGATCCACCCTTAAATAATTATTTTATTCTGTTTTTAGTATATTTTGTTATAGCGGCAACAGAAATACATAATCTGTAAAAATTTCAACTGCCTAGCTATCACAGTTCATGAGATACAGCCTGATGACAGACAGACAGTAAAGTCTTAGTAATAGGCACCCTTCGGGCATCCTGAAAATCACGTTTCCTTAAAACATTACTCAAATATATTTTAAATAGTATGGCTTAGAAAGGGAGACTAATTAAACTGTATTTGAGGGATGTCTACGTCTATGCTTTGAAAATTGCATCAACATTTTTGTTTTTACTATTAGGTTGGTTGGTGTAAGTAATAACTTTAGTAGGGTTTCCATTACACTCATTCAAATAAGAAAGACGTGAACGCATTTTGTTAAAACAATTGAATATTATTTGTGGCTCCCACATCTTTAATAATTTTATTTAGATGCTGTAACACGTGTGATGATGTGAAGGAAGCCTATCGTCTAAAGAGGTGGGCTTTACCAGACTTGTCTACTATTGAGCAATGCAAGAATGATGATTCACTTGAAAGTTCTAAACTAGCCCTCAAGGAAGGTTGCCAAATATATGGATACATGGAAGTCAATAGAGTGAGTAGACTAATTCTTAAAATAAAATATATAAGGCAAATAGCCAAAGGAAAAAATATATTTTTTAAATATTCTTTAAAATTTTAGGTGGGTGGAAGTTTCCACATAGCTCCAGGAAAAAGTTTCACTATAAACCATATTCATGTGCATGATGTGCAACCATATTCTTCATCGGCATTTAATACCTCACACATAATACGCCACCTTTCCTTTGGAACGGATGTAAAGAAAGGAAATACTGCACCACTTGATGGAGTTGTTGGCTTGGCTAAAGAAGGTTAGTACTGGAACAAATTCTAGACAATTTTGGGAATTGACAATAGGCAGGCAGATTTGTTTGTTCGGCCATTTGTGCTGAATTCGATGAATAGATGAAATTAAATATTAATGAACAGGGCCCAAAGTCTCACCATATCAAGGACTTGCTTCACCTCTCTTGTGAGTATGTTTTGTTAGTCACTGTATATTATCAAAGCTCTTTGAAAGTGCTAGGAAGATGTAGCCCTTAATTGGCAAAAGGATATTAAAATGGTTTCAAATATTGGACACCTTACATAGGACCAAGATGTAAAACACAGCAAATAGAACATTGCACTTTCATTGTAAATTTAATTCTGGTGTTAGTTCAGACTTTTTTAAATGCTATCAAAGTTGACCACAAACACAAATTAGTCCCAGAAATGAATATGACAATTTTTTGTTGAAAATAATAGAGGAATGTACCTATTGAAATGAATACTGAAATACAAACATAAGTAGATCACAAATAAACATTAGGTTTATTACATGTTTAAGTAATTTTATAGCTAAATAATATATACAAGTTCTACAGACACGCAAGTTCAACCTCAAATTAGCATCTTATCCCAGTTCCAATAGCCATAAATGTTCCAAAAGTGCCCCCGCCTTGAATCATAACTTTTCCAACAGAATGCACTAATTCGCGACCTCGGGAACCATATCTGAAATATAATTAAATAACATCACCAATTAGCCTGCACTTGTCCGCTGCTGAACTATGTTCAGTGGACAAAAAGCATCAAATAGGTATAAAAGACTAATATTGTAGGGAATAAGGTTCAGTGACGTTGCTGACAGCTACCAAAAAAAACCCCTCACAAAACCTTTTAAAATATCTACGTTCAGTTCTGGTATATTAATTAAGTGCAGATTATGGACTAACCTCAAAGCCGTGAACCCTCCGAAAAGACCGCCACTCGCCATTCCAACGCAAAATCCTATCATGAATCCCACTTTCATTTTATCAAAACAGGAGGGGCCCTGGTTTTGGTACATACCACCAGGAACCGGCATTTTTATTTTATTCCAAGAATTTTAGATGCGGTGTACTTATATCATCAAAACTTCAGAAAATTTAGACCTATTTTAGTTTCTCGTTTTTACTTGCTTCACTGATACTTCCTTGACAATTGACAGTTTTTTTTTTTTTTTTTTGTATTTTAATGTATAGGATATAGTAACAGATTAAACTTGGAACATCTACACGCTGGACTAGCTAAGGCCTGCTACTACTACAACACTTCATTATGTTTATAATTAAAATGGTGTGCTTTACGCTGCCCGTCTGCTCAGTTATCGTTTGTGTGTAAACGAACTCCATATAAGGCCGACTTGCACCACTTCTTCACAAATGTCGCCATTTCTATTTTGTATGAACGATTTTAGTCGAATGCTGTTTAATCCACATAAAGTGGTGCAAATCGGTCGTAGCCTTATTTATAAGAAGTCTATTCTACTAAAACACTCTTAAGACGAAGCTAAACAGGACTTCCTGTTACAAATCTGCTTTAACTCCGTCTTAAGGGTTTTTATAGTGGAATCTACTGTTTATAAATAAGACTGATATAATTTATTGAATCACACACAAACTATTAAAATTAATGTACCTACGTAGTTTGTAATTGCAACATACAAATTCCAAGGCTTAAGCAGTGGCCACACAGAAGGGACGTCAGGTGAAGGCGCGGAAAAGATCGTTAATCCAATTCACTTTCATACATACTGTACTGAAGGGACGGGACGAAGCCAACACAAAAGAGACATCTCTCCTGTATGGCCTTGGATTAACGACGCGTCTTTTCCGCATCCTCGCTCTACCTACACCCCTTCGGCGTGGCCGCTGGCGTATACGTACGAGTAGTATTCGCGACGTTGAAAAGTAATTTTATTTCATCCAAAAAGTTACTAGGTATGTATATTTAGTTAATGAAGGCAAAAACTCCGTTTCCTTAGTGATTACGGTTTGCATTGCACAAACTACTTAAATAAATAGTAATTAGGCGGGGGTCCACACAGGCCGAGACAGGCGCGAAGCAGTTCGGTCTATGCAAGCGTGCGTTTGCCTCTATAAAGTCACATCTACACGATGCAGACCGAACTGCTTCGCACGGTAAATGCCTCGCGTATAGACTGGCCTAAAACTAACAAGATTTGAGTGCTAGTCACTTTCAACACAATATTCCAAAAAATATTAAGTAGCGATTTACAGTGAGTTTCACAAATTACCAGCGAAAATAAATATGTTATAACTTTAAATTAACTTAAATAAAATAAGTACTTTTTAGAAATTATTAGGTATAATCATTGTGTACAGTCAACAGCACATCAACCAGAGACCTATTTTTGAATCACTCGTATGGCGTCGAGCGCTCGATTTCTACTGATTTTCGTTCGACATCTGAAATTCCGTATTTTTTAATCACTCGACTGCAACGAATGGTCAAAAAACGATAAATGTGTGTTGGTACTGTTTGTCATTCTGAGTGTCAGCAATCAGTATGTAGTGTTTTGTTTGTAACAAAAGACAAAGATTTTTTATTTAAACAGCCAATAAAACAAAGTATTTTACGTTCCGTTTCTGTTACGGTAGTTTCCGGTTTTTTAATTTCTGCGTGGAATGGATAAAATACAATACTTCAAATTGTACTGGCAACACTTCAGGCGAACGATTCAAAAATACGGAAAAACGACATCATGCGACTTAGAAGACGAGTGTCGCATTCGACGATACAATTTCATACGAGTGATTCAAAAATAGAACTCCTGGAGCTCTATTTTTGAATCACTCGTATCGCGTCGAGCGCTCGATTTCTACTGATTTTCGTTCGACATCTGAAATTCCGTATTTTTTAATCACTCGACTGCAACGAATGGTCCTTACCACTCGTCTCACATGGCGATCGGTAGATTAATTGTCAAAAAACGATAACTGTGTGTTGGTACTGTTTGTCATTCTGAGTGTCAACAATCAAAAAGAGTTGACAGTATATAGTTTTTGTTTGTAACAAAAGACAAAGATTTTTTATTTAAACAGCCAATAAAACAGTGTTTTACGTTCCGTTTCTGTTACGGTAGTTTCCGGTTTTTTTAATTTCTGCGTGAAATGGATAAAATACAATACTTCAAATTGTACTGGCAACACTTCAGGCGAACGATTCAAAAATACGGAAAAACGACATCATGCGACTTAGAAGACGAGTGTGACTTAAGTCGCATTCGACGATATAATTTCATACGAGTGATTCAAAAATAGAGCTCCTGTACAGTACACGCGTGCACGCTACTCAGTTGCGTTGCGTTACTGGAAAATTTGCAACAAAAAATTTAATTCTTGTTTGATGATTGAGCGCAACTAAAAGTTAGTAAGTATTGTTTCGTTCCAGGTGCTGTCATGTTCCAGTACTACATTAAAATAGTACCAACCATGTATGTAAACTTAGACAATTCTATATTACATACCAACCAATTCTCAGTAACACGGCATCAAAAATCAATATCAAGTGTGAATGTTGAATCTGGCATGCCTGGAGCATTTTTCAACTATGAACTCTCTCCTCTAATGGTGAAATACACAGAAAAAGAAAGGTAAGTGATAAAATTATTCCTCACATTTGATAGTAAAACTAAGTTAAGATTTTTATATAGATGGTGGGAAATCATCTATATAAAAATCTTAACTTAGTTTTACTCCCATCAAACTTGTGCGATGTCGAACCGATTCGCTCGTGTGGCTGGTGAACGGAACTCTTCAATGGACAGCAGTAGGTAAATAAGGCCTACTAGGGTTTAGTTTAGTAATATGCATATGTTTTATAAAATATAGCTAAAAGTAGTCCCAGTTAATGTCCAGCTATGCATCGTCTGTCTCTGCTTAGTAATACAAGTTTTATTGTAGTGTAAAACTTGCAATATTCGTTCTTTTTGAAACGGGTTCTTAGTTTAGCAAAAAGTAGTTCCTTCGTTGTTTCAGAAAAAGCAGCTTTTTAAAACAGTTCGTTGAATCAACGCTCACCTCTAGTCCTTAGTACGTTTTAAGAGTTAATGAGTAAAGGTCTGTCTTAGAAAAAAATCTTCCTAAATTCTTGGTAATTTAAGAAAACTCATGCATGAACATTTTTTAAAACAAAGTGTAAAATACATGTTTTTGATATTATATAGGTATTTTAAACAAAATAAAACTATGGCATTACAACACATTTTATTTAATATGTGAAATTATTATTAATGAGTTATTTCTAAAAGGTGTCGAGGGTACTAATTAGGGTTTTAGTAATTGGCACATTGTATTAATTTTATAAATTTCTCATAACATATAAACTTCAGTAGACTAAACATTATGATGTCATTGTAGTTTTAAACTCTGGACATCTTACGAAATTAAGCAGGGAAAGAATTGAAAGGATTACTCTGCAAAGTCCTGAATGGACCCCTTATTTTGGGGACTTTCTTTCGGTTCTTTAGTTGAAAACTAAACTAACTGGAAAGTTTGAAAAAGGACTCCCGCTCGGGGCTTCCTTTTGGGTCCGCCTTGCTACTTTGGGCGACACTTAAAAAACGCAAAAAAAAACATGTTTCTTGTTTGGAGCCCTCCCTTATTTTTTAGGGTTCCATACTCGAAAGGTGCCAAACTGCCAAAAACATCGACCTATAAACGGCTTTATCTCTTGAACCATAATAGGTAACTGGTTAATTTTTCACATGTGGTCTTAAAAAGAATAAAAACAGACAGATTTAACGTTGTGAAATTCTCTATTCAATAACCTGTGGTAAGTGACGTTACTTCTTATTTGTTACAGATCAATTGGTCATTTAGCTACAAATATTTGTGCAATAGTTGGAGGTGTTTTCACAGTTGCTGGAATCCTTGACACCCTATTGTACCACTCACTAAATGCCTACCAAAATAAAATGGTGCTGGGAAAGACTGGTTAGTTCATAATCTTTATAATGTTTTTAAATACAAATTATAGTCACTGACACTGCATTTACCATATTTGTTACAAAATTCTGCATCAGTGCCCTCACCAAGTGCGATTATTGGTACATAGTTTTCTTTCTTGGGGTCGTATTGAGCTCTGCCCAGTTGCTCTAAAAAAGAATGGCGCTGCTTTAACCTGAACTCTCGACATTCCAGTATTTGAGGGTTCTGTAGTATAATTTTGTGTGGAATTTTAATTACATTATGTAAATAGTTGAATCTTTGTAACAGGCTCTTTTGATCTGAAACCAAAGAAATTCGATTGATTTTCTATTTTAAGTATCTCTTTTAAATAATGTTAAGTTTAATTCATATCAATAGTGTGTTATGTTGCAAAATTTATATAATGAAATACTTAGTTCGATAGCCTGGTGCCCACTATCGCACTTAGTTTTATTTCATGTCAATAGAATCGGTACCACAATGAAACAAAATATGAAAACTAATAATAAAACTACAATAACTGCAAAAATCTTAAAACTAAAGTTGGAAAAGGCCTCATGCTCATCCTAAGTCGTCAGGTAACATGCTCCACTGCCGACGCTGATTTTCTACGAAAGCAAAGTTAGGTTAATTAAAAGATAAAATAATTATAGTTGCTGAGCTCAAAAAACGGTTTTTTTGTTATAGTTGTATTGTGTCCTTAGATGTTAAGTTAAGAGATAACAGAGTTTTTCAATTCTCCATACAATAGATCTCACTAGGCCCACTTTAATTATAAAATGTTTTCGGTGTTTCTTCTTGACTGTACAAATTTGTCCCAAAAAATAGGTTCTTTTTATATAAATTTTCGCCTAAATAGGTAATTTTGTGAGCCTGGGCTGAATATTTCGATTGGGGCTGCTTTATTTTTAAAGCGAAAAAAAGAACCAGAGTACGAAACTGAAATTACCTACCTACGTCATGCACAGAAAAACGGCATCAACTGAAATCCTACGAGCTGTCAGTTTATAGACTCCTAATTTTTTTATTTTTTTTTATTTGGGCTGCCCCGTGCTTGTAGGGTGCACAGGATTTTGCCAGTGTCTTACAAACATAAAACATATTATATTTGTTTCTTTTTACGGAATACCGAGATGTCAATATCTTGGCGTTATTCTTTTAAAAATATGAAAGATACTTCCATTCAAGAGTGAAACGAACTTTAGAAGGTCGAATTAGTTACACACTTATTCACAAAAATACAAGAAATCAGTTAATATTATTAATTTACTAGCTGACTTGGCAAACGTTGTTTTGCCATATGAATTAGCCTGCGACCTATTCTCAGACTTACCAAATATACACAAAAAGTTTCATAAAAATCGGTGAAGACGAGTTTTTAACCGACTTCAAAAAAGGAGGAGGTTATCAATTCGACGCGTATATTTTTTATATGTTAGATAATTGTAGCATTATTCGACCACAGGGATTGTATTAGCAAAGGGCAAGATAAAAAGTATCCGAAACCGGCGTGCATGCATGCAACGACTCAGGGGCGGATTTACAAATTTGCCCCTAGTAGGCTATTCAATTTTTGCCGCCCCTACTGACCTCTGAAATTCAATACGCTAGTTTAGTTCACAATCATATTTATTCTGAATTTGCAACTTTATGATTTGTCTTCTATCGTCCTCATTACGTCGGCTTTTTCCCGTTATTACCTAGTATGATTGTGAGCTAGGGGATAGTTCTGTTAATTTCTAGATAATTGTTGCAACCCACGATTTAGTGAAGAGTTGACCTAAAAACAGCAGCATGTACTAATTCTAAGGTGGGGAAAGGTATGCCTTAAAAATACTTACACCATATGAAGCAATCGTGTTATCTCAAGAGTAATTCGTAATTTTAATGGATAAATGACGTCAATGATAATTATTAATTACTAACATAAGTAAACATGGATCTTTCAGTAAAAGTGACCCATTGAATTTGTAAGTCCGGATTTCATGGTTTTCCTTTCATTTAATTTGTTAGAAAGATTTCATCCTTATAATTGACTCTAACGATCGATGCAATAAGGTGAAGTTTTCTTTCTTTTCAAAAATAAAGGAATGTTTTCTTTGAGTACTATTTTCTATCTACATTATTAAGAGTACTTTCCGTTCAGGTGGCATTACAAAATTCCACCCTGTATAACCTATTGCACAATTTATCTTTTAGTATATTCACTTGAGAGAAGGCTCTCTCGACATCTCGAAAATGGCAGCGACAAAATCCCAATAGCAAGGTTAGCAACATGTCTGTGTAAGTTCTCTCACCAATTGCATTTTTCACGTTGAACAAATGTGTAATTGGGGTGACCATTAAAATGATATGAAAAGTCCATAATAATTTTATCGTTCAATGGTGTACTTCCTGATTTTGGAGATAAAAGATTAACCCCCGAAGTTCCCCACAACCTCTTTTTTTTTCCTCCGAAATTCCCCCCAAAGAACTTCTCCCTCCAAAATTCTCCCCTAAGCAAAAAAACCTTCAAATTTGCGCTGCGGCCACGTGATTTGACAACGTTGTCCGACATGTCGGACGACGAGGAATTTTGATTCCTCGTTGTCCGACATGTCGGACGAATCAGGATTTTTTTATTCTACTTAGTTCGACCATCGGACCAAGAGGCTATTTAAAATTCCACTTGTTTCGATCCGCGAACCATGAGGATTTTTTAAATTCCACCTGGTTCGCCCCTCTAACTACGTGTACGAGGATCATTAAATTTCACTTGGTTCGACCCTCAAAACAATAGTAAAAATCAAACTTTAGTTACTCTTAACGTTATTAACGATTGGAAAGGAAGAGCCAAAGATCGGGCTCAGTGGCTCAGTGGTGTCTTGGGAGAGGCCTATGTCCATCAGTGGACTGACACCGGCTGATTATGATAATGATGAACTTATTATGTCGAAACACGTGAATTTAATTTTTCTGTTCGTTCGAGAGGATGTAGTTATAAAATTATTGTCTTAGTATCGAGCAAGTAATATAACGACTAATAAATGTTGAGGAAGCGAAAGTGATCAGTCAGGCATGTGGCAGTCTCTGGTCTTTGCCTACCCCTCTGGGATACAGGCGTGAGTTTATGTATCAATGTTATATTATTCACTGACCTTATACCTTTAACATGAAGTATCATTTGTAACTTCGCCAACCCGCCTGCCAAGCGTGGCGATTATGGCAAAGCCCTTCATGGTTAGGAAAACCATGAGGGAGGCCCGTGTCCTGCAGTGGGCGTCGAGTGGCTGATGATGATGATCATTTGTAACTATTGTCAATATTTAGGACAATTGACAACATTTCACATTTTACAACGCCTAAAACTAAAAATACCGTTTCTTAATTTTGCTATCCTGATTATGAAAAAAATATTTACAATTTTTATTATTGCTTAATTTTAGAGAAAATAAATAAAAACCAAAAATTGTGTGTTGACGTCACACATACGATGGAATGGGGAGTTACCGTTGCCTAATATTTAAATAAAAAGTTGTTATGACAGATGTCATATTCAAAATAGTTGACAGACAAGAGAAATGTCATTAAACGTCCATCAACAATGGTTTTTAAAAGTCGGCAAAGGTGTTACTTGTTACCTAGTATTACCATAGACTATGCCGTATGTGCGACGTCATTTGGCGTTTACGTCCTTTTAGAATAAGACGAAATTCAAACAGAAAATTATGAATGAATATCATCGAATTACTGAAAATAAAAAAATATGGGTCGTTTTATTTTGTATCTAGTTTCCTTTAAGACAATAAAATACGTATACTAAAAAAATTAAATCTTGTCAATTGTAGACGGTAAAAGTGAGCATTGTGCGACTAAACAAACCCTTCATGTTAAGAAATACTGTATGCTATTTTAGGTATTGCATTGTCACTTACGAAGATAATGACTTTTGGCATTGTGCTACTGATTGTATTGAAAAACAATAAAAGTACCAAATTGCATCATCATGCTATCGTACCAATGAATTACATACTATTTTTATACTCCAAAGCTTTTATGGTTTAACTCAGTTTTCGTTTTTACTTTAACACAATCAAGCTGATTGCCCGAAGAACCAATTATTAGACCATTCCACTAGTTTTTGAGCACAGCAGCTAAGCTAAACTGGCTTTTATGGTTTAACTCAGTTTTCGTTATTACTTTAACACAAATAATCAAGCTGATTGCCCGAAGAACCAATTATTAGACCATTCCACTAGTTTTTGAGCACAACAGCTAACCAAGCAAAATGTTCATTCTCTTAATAATTTATCACTAACTAATCTAAATGTTCATTTTAACATATTAAGTCACATATTAAACTTTGCATTGTCAAATGTTTCATCAGATCTACAAATAGGCCATGTTATGCAGAAACAGAAACTTGCAGGAAGAGTGCATTTATATAAATTAGAATGTTTTTTCCTCGTTTTTGTTCAGAGGTTTTAATGTCATTGTGATTACAAATATAAAATGTGTAAACAAAACAGTCTAATCCATAAAAAAACTTTCATCTTGGAAGTTACGAATTGTGGGAATGTTTCAAACAGTCCAAATGTAAGACAATTAATGTGACCACTGCATGCTGATCTGCATTGTCTATGGTACCAGTAACATTGGTGAGAGACTTAGTGATCTGACCTGGTGGAGGTGGCAAATTTAGTATGAACATAAAATGAAAAAAAGTGATGCCTTCACCGGGTCTGATAATTTTGTCACACTCTACTGCTGTTTGACATGCATTTGTTAAAAACCACTAGGTACTTGCATTGTAATTATCTATTATATAAATTTGATGTGTTTTTGTGATTTTTACTCAATCACCCTCGTTTTGTTTATTTAGATAAAATGCTAACTAATAAACTCAAAAGAAAACTTGGGAATACCTTTCAACTTAAAAATCATAGGAAAATTAAAGTTCATACATACTCATAAGCCAGAGCTTGGGCTTCCTCAATACTAGTTCCTTGGCTTCACTACTGTCAAAACCCATCTCTTCCTTAATGACAAAGGAATTCGTTTTTATATGATGCAAGTTGTAGGTCACTAACTTTGGCTGTGTCACAGCAACTTTTCTCACTTCTAAGCCACTTAATTCAAAATGTTCTTGTATGAAGCCAAGCCTTGCATCAATTCTCACTGTGCTGTAAAATAAAATAAAATTTGAAACAACAGTTGAACTTACAGGGTTCAAACAATAGAACTGTACTTACCTGAACATCAACCAAAATGGATTCTTGTTAACGATTAGTTTTATCTGTTTATTTGAAAACTGTTTTGATACTAGGTAGTTAATTCGTACTTGAAGATCTTCCAGTGTTTCGTAAAATATCATGGGATTTTTTGTGATGAACCAGTTAAGATGTTCCATGTCAACATAATCTTGAAGGAACAGAATATGTTCTTTAACATTTCTCTCAAAATCCAATTTTAATAGTTTTTCTGCTATAAATGGTTTCTTTTCTATTTTACTCAAGTCTATGTTCAAGTCCACAAACTGTTTCAATGTGTCTGAACTGTTCACATAGGCGGCTATATTGAATGCCTTTGGAAATTGTGGTGTGACATTAGACAGATCGACTTCTGACGGTAGTAAACTTGTTATTTCTTCCGTCTTCTTTTTAATTGTTGACTTTGTCACGGAATTACTGAAGCTTCTTCTAACAATATTGCTGTACACCGTAATAAGCCTGGATGGCACCATGTTAGTTATTTTTGACTATGAAAAAAATTATTAAATGAATTAAACTCAACCAAAAGATTAGACGTCCAATAAATGGCAACAAATCATAAATAGTTACCTACGTATGTACCTAAAACAATAATAATATAGTAATATTAGTAATCCTCGTGCTTTTGACATTGACACTTCGCTGCATAATATTTTTTTAAAAACGTTTATTGACTATTGGATACAGAGTCCTTAAGCCTAACTTAATTAGGTATTATTACTAAGGATGTTTAGAACTCGGTGCCAAGATCAGAAAAACAGTTCATTTATGTACAAGTTTTATTCACGCTGAATAGATGTTCACTGGCACGATGAAAATTACAATATACAGAAGGAGTTAGCACTGACTAACTGAAATAACTTAATTAAACTAAAACGGCAGCATGCGGCTTGAAAAATAACATTTTAAACCAATATATCAGAACCTATCAAATCACCAATGTTTCTTTTTTACTGTCAGAAAAAAACTATTTTTTAAATGTCTTTTCCTTCCCGGCTACTCCACCATGTATAGCCTGCCAGCTACGCTTGGCGTTCGCAGGTTCGAACAATGTGGATCGACCCTGCGCGCGCCGGACTGCCGTCTTTGAATGTGGTGCACAGTCAACCCCACATCACTCCCCTCCAGAGACCGTCTTACGGGCGATAATAGTCATTTAGATGAACCGGAAATCGAACGCGTCGTCCTGATGAGGTCTCGAGGCATGGCCGGGGGTTGGTGCGATGCCACTGTTGGGAGCTGAGGAAGTGTAGGTTGCATGGGATGCTGTGTAATATTGCGCGATTGATGTGAAGGATGAGAACTTTGAAGTGAAGTCTGTAGGGACACATTCCTCGTCGCAGTGGCTGATCTATCCACTAGTTCGTAGGCCGGTTTCAGTCGGTCAATCGACACAGTCGTCTCTTTTCCCTGCCGCAATATTTTGAATATCTTCTGTCCTCTCTCTAAGACTTTGAAAGGCTGAAGGGCACCGCGCAACGCGTCTTCACTTAGGAATACGTGACTGCAGGTGCTTAACTCCTTGAAAACAAAAACTTTACATTCACTGTGTCGTGATGCAGGTGCTGGACGAAGATTTGCGGCAAAAAACCTCAGACGCGTAGAAAATTCGGTCAAATCCGTTGATCCAACTGTATCATGGCCAAAAAAATCGCCTGGCAGCCGTAAGGGCTCTCCATAAAGCAGCTCAGCTGAAGATGCTTGCAGGTCTTCCTTAAAAGCACTCCTGACACCAAGTAATACCAAGGGAAGAGATTCAACCTATTTGGTCGTCTCGAAGCTATAATATTAATAAAAGCTTGACCAAATGTTTTTAATAAAATTTCGTTTTTATTTTCGTTCAAATTAAAATTATCCTGACATACATGTTTTTACAATAAAATGTTGCCAAGCAACTAGAAAAAGGTTAAAAAGAAAGGTATAAAAAGAAACAAAAAGACTATATCCTCAATTCCTGATGCACAGTAGTCGTGCACACTCCCCTTTTTTCAAAGTAGAATGATCTTTTTGAGCGGCCGGCGCAAAGTACCAGCGGAGGTCCTCACATCCACCACTCTGATGATCCCGTCGCGGCCCGGAAACAGCGCCGCTACCACTCCCCGTGGCCAGGTCCCTCGTGGCAGATTCCCATCTGCAACCAAAACAGGGTCGCCGACCTTAACAGTTGGCTTTGCGGCACCGCGAACACGCCGGGGGGCCAGACTTGGCAAGTACTCCCGCACCCACCTCCTCCAGAAATGGTCCGCCAGCCTGACGGCTCGACGCCACCCGTTCCTATTACAAAGGTCCGCGTCAGTGAGCTGTGCTGGGATTTGCCGACCCGATGAGGTTCCCAACAGGAAATGGAACGGTGTCAGGGCTTCTGGGTCTTCCGGATCGGGCGAAACGTGCGTAAGTGGTCGTGCGTTGACAATAGCTTCCGCTTCCGAAAGAAGCGTTCCCAGGACTTCGTCAGATGGTGTTCGATCTCTAAGTGTAACACGAAGCGCTGTTTTCACACTCTTCACCAATCGTTCCCATGCACCGCCCATAAATGGTGCCGATGGAGGAATAAACTTCCATTCTATTCTACTGTTACTTGCAAAGTCCGCCACCTCCTGGCCATACAGCTGCCGCAACTGTTTGTTTGCTCCAACGAAAGTCGTGCCGTTATCTGAGAAGATTTCATTTGGAGTTCCTCGGCGCGCAATGAAACGGCGAAGGCACATTATAGCGGCGTCGGTTGATAGGCTGTGGACTATCTCCAGATGTACGGCCCTTGAAGTCATGCATGTGAAGAGGGCCACCCAGCGTTTTTCATGCCTGCGTCGAACGGCTGTTAGCAGTGGCCCAAAGTAGTCCAGACCCACAAACGTAAATGGCCGTTTTCCAAACGACAGGCGAGCATTCGGCAAATCCCCCATGGGTGGTTGAGGTGGTGGCCCGCGTACTAACTTGCAGAGCTGGCAGCTGCGTACAATAGACCTGACAGAGTTCCGTAGTCCCAGGATCCAGTATTTTTGTCGGAGTTCGTTGATCACGGTTTCCGCGTTGGCGTGGCCGAACTTGTCGTGGAAGTGTGTTATGAGGAGGCGCACGGCTGGGTCTTTCCCATCCAATATAATAGGCCTCGTGTCTGCCGAGATACCTACTATGGCAGCGGCCCGTCCTTGAACGTACAACAAACCTTTCTCGTTCACACGTGGGCTGAGGGTAGCGAGCCGGCTTTTCGGTGGGATTGGATTCTCTCGGCGAAGACATTGTAATTCCTGTCGGAATGCATTGTTCTGGCTGTTGCGTAGAATGTGGACCTCCGCGTGTTCTAGATTTTGCGCAGTCAGTACTCGTAAGGGAGTTTGCGTGGGAGTGTGCGACGACGAAGAGCTATGTTGGGTAAGAACAAAGTTATTTGAAGCCCCCCTCACCCTTGTGATGCATGCGGCGATAAACTGATGCGCTCTAGCGGTCGCCCTAACCATTCTAAGCCATGAACTAAAATGAGCTGGGTCAGCTGAAACTGGTGATGATGACTCAACTGTGCTAATACAGTTGCAGCTGACATGATTGCATGACGAAAGGATGGATGTTGTTTTCGAATGCAATAATGTTGATGGCGCTTTATTAATACGTGCAGATGGCTTCAGTTCCAGACCAATTAATGATTCTACCTTGTTACCTCCCGCTGCTGGTTCTGTTGGCCACTCGGCGGGGGGAGACAACAAAAATGATGGCCCGCTCATCCAGCGCGATTCTACGTTCAACACGGTTCTATCTAAACGTGTCGCGTCATCAGCGACGTTTAATGCAGTCGGAATCCAGTGCCATTCTGTAACGACACTATTTTCTAGGATCTCTCCCACACGATTGGCCACAAAAGGTTTATATTTTCGAGCATCGCTTCGTAGCCAACCTAAAACGGTCATGGAATCGGACCAGAAGTAACGCCGAATCGGTTTATTACGATGAGTGTCACAGATGGAATGAGCGAGACGTGAGGCTATCAACGCCCCTTGTAACTCAAGTCGCGGTATTGATACGGGCTTCAGAGGCGTCACACGAGCTTTACTTGCTATCAAAGCTAAGCTAAATTGGCCGGAGATATCACAAAACCTCCAATAAGCAACCGCAACATAGGCAGACTCACTCGCATCGCAAAACACGTGCAGTTCACGCTCTGAAATCTGTGTGTTTCCCAAAAAATACTGCCTTGGTATGCTTAATTGTGAAATTAGTTTTAAACTTTCAAACCACTCTTGCCACGTATCGCAATCGACTACGTCAAATTGGTCGTCCCATCCCAAACCTTTCCGCCACAAGTTTTGAAAAAGAATACGACCTTTTATAATTATAGGCATTAGAATGCCCAAAGGGTCGTATATTTGCATAACCATTGTTAGAGCTTGGCGCTTAGTTGCTGGAGGCGATGAACTACTCGAAACGCCAAAACTAAACTTCAACTCATCGCGGATTGGTTTCCAGATGAGACCTAATGTTCTAGTGGCGGCGTCGCTACACAACTCTACGTTATCACTACTAACTACGTCTGATAACAGCTCGGCTGGCAATAGGGCTAGAGCCGCGGGGTCGTTTGCTATCCAACCTCGCATTTCGAACCCTCCGCGCTTGTGGATCGTCACGACATCGGAAGCCAGACGAGCCGCATCGTTTAGACTATCTAAACTACTAATAAAATCGTCCATGTATGTGTCGTCCTTGATTGCTTCCACGACCACGGGAAATTCCTTTTGGAATTCTGATGCGTTTAGATTTGTTATGTAAATTGCCGTCGATGGGCTGGAGCAAGCGCCAAACATCATCGACGACATTCGATATACTTTAAGGGGACTAGAAGGATCGTCCCGCCAGAGGAATCGCTGGGCGTCCCTATCCTGCTGTATTATTTTTACTTGTGGGAACATTTCCTTAATATCAGCGGTGAGGGCGATCCTCCCTTCCCTGAAACGCATCAGTATTCCCAATAAGGGTTGTAGAAAATCGGGTCCCGGTAATAGCATTGAGTTTAACGAAACTCCCTGCGATCGAGCTGCGGCATCATGAACGACGCGAAGTTTGGCCGGTTTGTTGGGATTTATCACACCAAAGTGTGGCAAATACCAACAAACACCTTTAGGATCTACCCCGGTACACTCCTCGGCGTACCCTTTAGTTATCGTGTCGCGGATATTATTCCTATATCGTTTCGCATACTCGGGTTCCTTTAACATCTTTGCCTCAAGGCTCCTGAACCTAGATAGGGCTAACGGGTAGCTATACGGAACATGCAAATGATCTGCCCTCCAAAGAAGTCCCACCTCGAAACGTCCCTCGGGGAGTCGGCGGGCCGTACGTTCGAGTATACTAAGCGCGCGTTGGTCATCGGTACTACGTGCTTCGTGCTTAGATATACCTATTGCGTCTAGCTTATACTGGGCTTTAATAAGATCCTCGAGCTCAGACCTAACATCAGTTTCTGTGACTTGGGCATGGTACGCCATTTCGACGGTTTCGACGGGTCTAGTCCTACTACTAGCAAACCCGAAAAGTACCCAACCTAACGCTGTTCGTATTGCAACTGGTTGTGATCGTGTTCCCTTTCTGGTGGCTGAAGCTATAGACAAGTGCCAGTTGTCCATACCTATTACCAGCATTGGTTTAGCACAGTCATAGCAAAGCTCTGTGGTTATGTCCTCTAGGTAAGAGTAGCTACGTAAGTCAGTAGAGCTAATCGTTTGTTTGCATACTACGCCTAAATTTTTAATTGAACGTGCTTTATGTACCCAGAAAGTTTTGCTTGCATGTTTACCACTAATCTTGAAATCTACGTACTGTACTGCAGTCTGCCTACTTAATCCACCTACACAGTCTAATTGAATTTGCCCCTCGCATCCTGTGGCCCCAATACGATCAGAAATTACAGAATCGATAAACGTCGTTGAAGAGCCATCATCTAATAATGCGAACGTGTCTACCTTGCCTGCGGGTCCTGAGACCGTTACCGCAACTATCTTCAGGTAGGGGCTGAAGCTGGGCCGGTCACCCGTCTCGCTTGTAGAGTTCGGCGTCGCGGTCGTGTGAGCGGCTACCTCGCGCATCGTGTCGCCCCCCGAAGCGGTTAGGGTAGAGGGTCCCAAGGAAGACTCATCATGTGCAGAGATGACGTCGCGTTCATCAACATGAGCTGTAGTTGTAGGAGAAAAATCAGGATCGTGAAGCAAAGTGTGATGCTTGCGGTTACAACTTCCTACTTCGCATTTGGTTTTATTTTTATTACATAGACGAAAAACGTGAGAACTCTTCGTCAAACAACGATAACAGATTTTTTCTTTTTTGATGAACTGCCACCTGTCACTAACTGACACTAACTTGAAGCTGTCGCACATCGATATGTCATGAGATTGATTACAAAACAAACAAGAGATATTTTTGTAATTATTTTGGTTTTGAGCATGTTTTTTAGGTGCGGCCTGGTGATGCGATTGACTAGGTTTGTATGAAGCCTCTGATACTGCATGAGTGCGCTCCCGTAGTACGTAGCCATAAGTGGTTTCCGCGACGCTGTCGAACCTCGCGTGTAAGTCTACTTCGCGAGCTAGAAAGTTGGACAGCATCTCCACTCTCCTGCTGCTCGAGGCGGTCTCATGATCGGTTTGTGCCGCAGCGTAGTCCATCCATCTCGTGCGTAGTAGCAGGGGTAACTTACTCATAAGGGCCGAGAATAACTCTGGGGAACACAAATAGTCAGTAGCGTCTAATAACTTAACTACCTCTACACAGTTGCGTACTCGAGACGAGAAAATCGACAGCTCCTTAAGCTCATTGTTCACCTTTGGCAAGTTTCGGATCGCTGCAACCTCTCTCAGTACGATTTGCTCCGGGCGCCCAAAACGCCGCTTTAGTTCTTTCATGATAAGATGGGGTCCCTGAGCTGTTGCCAAGAGTACACATACCGCCTCTCGTGCTGTCCCCTTAAGAGCTATGCTAAGCCGGGCTAGGTTTTCAGACGGCGTGTATCTCTTTTCAGAATCATAGTAGGATCGTTCGAATACTAACCAATCGAGTGGCGACTTACCATCAAACATAGCTAGGTTAACGTTAGACTTCTGGCGGTTTTCATTATTACAAAAAACCAGACCCTCTATCGCAGAAGCCAGTTTGAGCACAGGGTCTGTGCCGTCTCTGTGATGATGACCCGCGGGAGCCTCCGGTTCGTACGAGTAGTCTCGCTGAAGGCCAGCCTGGATCTTGATCGTCGTTGTCGGCTGTTCTGTTCTCAAAGCATTTTGCTTATTATAATGAGAAGCCTGAGGAAAATCAAAATTATTAGTATAGTCAATTCCAGCCTGTGGGCTTGCTTGTGGGTTAACTATTTGTGTGGCTGCTAGTGCATTATCTCGGCGGTCGTTTGGTAAAATGTCGATGTCACCGTCGCCGGGCAAATCGACATTTTCGTTACCTTTCTGAAGCCAACTTTCAATACTACCAACACTTCGGCGGCTACTGCGTGTGCCACGCTGGCTGCATTCGGCCTCAATTGCGGCCAAATCGGCTTGGTGCTGTAGCTCAGCGGTATTTCTGTCGAGCTGTAATTTTTTGGCAGCTAACTGCGCCTCTAACTCCTGCAACTCTAGTCGTGCGAGGTGGCGGGCGTGCTGTGCCTCGGCGGCGAGTTTCCTCGCAACCACCACGGTCGCAGAGGAGCGGCTCGTGCGCGTGGAGACGGAGCGTGGCCGCAAGGCGGTGGGTGCGCCACCGGTGCTCGTGGTGGGCGTCTCACTTTGTGCCTGCGACGGCGGCGCTACATTCGTGTCAACAGCTTGCAAAGCGGGGGCAGCGCTAGTATTTAGAGCGCCTGCACCCGTTGGTGGTATGAGCCCCGATTGGCTTCTAGTCACAACCATAATAAATATTTCAACACTTTCAACATAGACACTGTTTCATTTGCCGGTAAAAGGACCACTATTTGGTCGTCTCGAAGCTATAATATTAATAAAAGCTTGACCAAATGTTTTTAATAAAATTTCGTTTTTATTTTCGTTCAAATTAAAATTATCCTGACATACATGTTTTTACAATAAAATGTTGCCAAGCAACTAGAAAAAGGTTAAAAAGAAAGGTATAAAAAGAAACAAAAAGACTATATCCTCAATTCCTGATGCACAGTAGTCGTGCACAACCCAGTTTGTATCAGCATGACACATTATAGCCGCCTTAAGCTGGCGGTGGAATCGCTCAACTAGTCCGTTTCTTTTTGACTGTCAGGAAAAAACTATTTTTTAAATGTCTTTTTTCCTTCCCGGCTACTCCACCATGTATAGCCTGCCAGCTACGCTTGGCGTTCGCAGGTTCGAACAATGTGGATCGACCCTGCGCGCGCCGGACTGCCTTTGAATGTGGTGCACAGTCAACCCCACAGATGGTTTACAATTTTCCTATTGAATTACATATAAATTTGAATATATAATTAAAATAATTAGGATTACATAAAATACTTTCCAAGTTTTTAGGCACTTCATTTTCACAAACACTTGCTAGTTCAGATACTAAAACTAAACGTTCGAGGTTGAATTGTCATGCGACACTGACATACCCACAGAACAGAGAAAATAAGGACATACCTATGTAAGTTTCGTTTTATGATATAATCCAGGGATCACCAAACTATTTTGGGGATCCCTTAGACCCCCATGGCCAAATTACCTACTTTTAAGATCAAACTCCCTTATTTAATGGTCCGCTAACTTAAAACAGCTGCTACAGAGTTTTATTTTTCATACTGACTTAGAATAAGACAGAGTGAGAATTAGCAATGCTTTAAGTTAGCAGACTATTATGAATAAGGGTGCCTATCTTTAGTTTTTTCCTATTGATACAAAATACCTAGGTACTAATATACGAATTGGAAAACTTTGCACTTGGTTAAGTGAGTAAAGTTGACTTCATTTTCTCATCAAAATTTAACAAAATAAAAAGACATACCTACAATTCAGTACCTAACCAAACCAAACAACAAACATTTAAAGAACATCCGGTTCAATATTGGTGAGTTGCAGCCTTAAATCTCCACGTTCGTTGATTTTCAAACGGTTTCTTTGTTTCGTCAAAATATTTGTTACCACACTGAAGCTTTTTTCAACTAGGTATGATGATGGAAAAGCGATAAGGTATTTTTCAGCAATGTTCCACAATGTAGGATACTGTGTTTCAATGTTGCTTTGCAACCAGAACTTCTGATATCCTTGGTTGAACTTCTGCTTAAGCTCTTCGTCTGTGCTGATGGTAATCAACTCTTCTTGCATTATCACATTGGCTTCTTCTATGGCTGTGGTATTGTACGGATTTATTATCCATTAAGGAATTTGTAAATTTAAAAGATCCTCAAACCTCTCCGTAAAATCCTTGTGTAATGCGTCCAAGTGAGTGACATATAACAATATGTCATCATAATGAAGCATTTCTGGTAACTTTGACACTGCGAATATTCTTTTCTGCCTAAATTTTGTTTATAAAAAATTAGTTTACCCACGAAGGCTGATATTATTGATTTTGTTTTAATCAAGTTAAGATCGTCACCGTGCAGCTGCAAATTAACTTTGTTGAACACTCCAAAGATATCATCATCATCATCATCAGCCTATGCTTGTCCACTGCTGGACGCACGCCACTGAGCACGGTTCTCGGCTACTCTCATCCAACTCTTGCCAGCCGCCCTGCGAAGATCATCGCTCCACCGAGTCTGAGGACGTCCCACACTACGTTTACCGATCCGCGGTCTCCACTCGAGAACTCGTCTACCCCATCGGTTATTAGTTCTTCGGATAATATGGCCGGCCCACTGCCACTTCAGCATGCTAATTCGGTGGGCTATGTCGGTGACTTTGGTTCTCTGTAGGATCACCTCGTTTCGAATTCGATCTTTCAGAGAAACCCCAAGCATAGCCCTTTCCATAGCACGCTGAGCGACTTTAAATTTGTGGACCAGCCCCACCGTGAGTGTCCACGTTTCAGTACCATATGTCATGACGGGTAGGACGCACTGATTGAAGACTTTCGTCTTGAGACTCTGTGGGATTGGTGATGTAAAGACTCGACATAGTTTCCCATACGCTGCCCAGAAGATATCATCATCAACCAATTATGCCCCCACCGAGGGACACGGGTCTTTTCCCTGAGGAAGGTATAGGCCATACTCCACCACGGGGGCCAAGTCCACATTGGTGGAGGCTTGTAGTCGAGGCGTTGTATCTTTGCATTGCGAACTGTCGATACCTTTATGTTAAAAGGTCCCGCAAATTCTATGCCCACCTTCAAGAAAGGACGGGCCTGGCGCACACGGGCTGGCGGGAGATTGCCCATGATGGGCTCCAGGGGTTTTGACTTAAGTTGACTACA
This sequence comes from Yponomeuta evonymella, assembly GCA_963969515.1. Classification (NCBI taxonomy): domain Eukaryota; kingdom Metazoa; phylum Arthropoda; class Insecta; order Lepidoptera; family Yponomeutidae; genus Yponomeuta; species Yponomeuta evonymella. The sequence goes on along the minus strand of OZ018345.1, from coordinate 13,080,754 downwards.
GCGTCTACACTGGAAGATTCTGTGCCGTACCACCCGACGAGCTGAAACGATCCAAAATCTTTGCCGCAAAATTGTGATAAGACACGAAGCACCAGCATGTAAATGCAACTTGTGATAATAGTCAATGATAATATTTGTTAGGTGATGTGCCTTAGGAAGCAAAATTGGATGCTTAACCTGGAAGGGTAAATTGGAATGCTTACGTCGGCCACCTACCCTTAGTAAACCTTCAGGATCGATAAATGGTTGTAGGCGAGCCATGGAGACATCTTTCAAGGCACGTTTAGCCTTAAGTGCCTGAAGGTGTCCATGAAAAACCTCTTGCACTAACTTTATAGCTCTATGTAGTGTTCATTTGATGGAGATGCAATAAATCCGAACTTCAAGTAGTCCAAACTGTATTGTCTGCATTTTTTTTCGTGTCCGCCATCATAAAACTCTCAGTAATCCTGTAAATAAATAAATAAGAAACTACCTGAATAAAAAACAATAATAAACTGTTAAATTTACTGTTTATTTTCGTCTTGGGGACGCTGTCTGCATTGCCCCCCTGTATGGCAATGCTGATGCGCTGTGCCGGATAAAAACTGTTTGGTACTTACCCTGTTAATTTTTCATAAACTGCAGATATTGTATGGTTACGCTATTAACTCGCGTAGGGAGGGAGCTCAGCATTTTGTAAATTCTTTTTCAGTCACTTTACTACACTTAATTAAGTTAGGTATTACATATAACTTTGTAATCTCTTGAAATAAATGAGTACTTATATGAGATATTATCGTTCAAGCTCCAACGAATTTCAAAACACAAATGAACTTTCAACCTAAGTGCAAGCTTGTTAAATAGTAAAATATCAGGAACATATTTGGATTTCAACTTTATCATGAATTCGTTCGTGTTAAATCGCGTAAGCGTCAAATAGAGAGCAAGTCTTAGTCAAAACGCGCCTGAAAGACGTACGCTCGAACTCATTATCTTGCACAAACTTGTCCACACTGACTTGCCGAGTTTTTCATCTTGTACGAACTTGAGACTTTACATTACTACAACAATGCTATTTCCTACAACAATATTAATTATTCTTAGTACACGTACACAACATAAACAATACAGCACCTACCTACCTAACTTGAAAGTTTTAAATAAGAACTTGTGTTAATTTAATAGGGGTCGATTTTTAGACCTCTTCGACCCCCAAAGTCAGTTTTCGTTTATGTCGACCCCTAGGAAAATACATCCAAGTGAAATAATCCTTACTAATATTATAAACGCGAAAGGATATTTGTTACACTTTTACGCTAAAACGGCTGGACTGCTGAAATTTTGCACAGAGATAGATTATAGTTTATAGTCTGGATAAGCACATAGATTATTATTTATCCCGGAAAAAGACATTAAAGAGCCACGAAGATTAGTGGCATAGTCTCAGTGGCGCCCTCTATATTTTTTTCAATATCGTGGAGCACGATGAAACCTAGCTAGATCGATAGAGGACAAAAAAGTAAACAAGAAATTATTAGAGTCACCATGTCCTAAAGTGGCACGTTTAGGAGTTATTGAGCTTTGAAGTTTGTATGGAATTTCCACTAACTGAGTTTCATAACTGAATTTGTCACTTGATATGAGTTTTCTCGGGGATTCAAACCTACTTTGATGTTTTTTAAAGTCTGGGTAGCTATGTCTAGTAGGTACCTACCTACTTATATACATATATACATGAAATTATAGTATTATTCATGCATCCAATTCGTTCAATTCGATTAAAATTCAAAACATGTCAATATAAAACCTACAGTTTAATTAATATAGATAGGTTTAGGTGGTGAATTTTCCTTTAAATACACAATTTTATTTATTTACCTGATAGGATTGATGAAAAGCAGATTTATAACTCTGGTAAAAGCTCCCGTAATACCCTCGCATTGTAAGCATCCTCGCTACGCTCGGGTATCTATAATAAACTGGGTGTTTTTTCTACGACTTATTTAGCAATTTAGTCAAGAATCGGCAACGAGTCACAGGTGCCAAGCATATAGTCCAGTATTTAGTGAAAAATTATTCAAAAGTTAAGTTTTATAAAAATCTCATACAAACTTCAAAGCTCAATAACTCCTAAACGTGCCACTTTAGGACATGGTGACCTTAATAATTTCTTGTTTACTTTTTTGTCCTCTATCGATCTCGCTAGGTTTCATCATGCTCCACGATATTGAAAAAAATATAGAGGGCGCCACTATGAACTATGCCAGGCCCCATACAAAAATCTTCGTAGCTCTTTCCACGCGAACGAAGTCTGCCCGCGACAGCTAGTCAGAAAATAATGTGACGATCCGTTCCTTGCAGTATGTTACCAAGGTCAGAGCCATCTATGCAGTGACTAGGGAATAATACAAAGAAAATTGCTATTTTGGGAACCCTGTACCGACAGTAATCAGTATTTTTAGGTTGAGCAGGCTGTTGGATTTTAGTTTAAGATTTAATTACACAATAATTTGCATGCATTTAATGCATTTTCATAAATAGGTATTATATGACTTTTTTTGATAATAACAAAAACCTAAAAGTACCTAAAACCGGTTTTCTTTTGTAAAGTAATTTGGAAAATACCGGAGCTAAAAATTGTAATCGGTTCACATCACTACTGTCAATGTTGTTTTTTTAAGCGCTATCCAACAACAACACCGCAAATATCGCAACTATGCACACCACAGCCTGAGAGGGAACACGGCGACGCCGCCGCAACTATGCACACCGCAGCCTGGAAGGGCACACGGCGCTGGCGCGCATCGACCGTCGAGTAATCGCGTGTGCTTAAATTAAACTTACATAAAATCTGTGGCCCTGAGCTGTGGCCTCTATCACACGTTACAATAAAAAATAATCTGTGCTGTGATCTCCTTCTTTCGTGCACAGAGCACAGAGAAAATACCTAATCATTCGTGCGGATCATAATCATAACTTTATTTTCTCTGTGTAATCTGTGGTGCGGATGCGGATTGTGCGTGGCAGGGAGGCAATAACCCACGTCCTAATAACGCACACCCCGATAATGTACAGCCAATAATCCGTGTACATGTACACGGATTATTTCTGTACACTATCGGGGTGCGCATTATCGGGCTGCACAAAATCGGTACGGGGCAATAATCCGTGTCCAACCATAGACAAGTAAATCACTTGATAGAGTTGTGCCTCGTTTACAGAAGCTAATTTGATTTACTTATTTTCAAAGCTGCGTTCAAAATAAATATAAAATATTTTTCAGACGTGTTTCTGTTTACGTGTCAGATTAACTAGGTATTTTAAAGATAAGTATTTTTATACGCAAGCTGATAGATAAGTAAGCTTAAGACGCACAATATCAGCCAGATTATGGATGAAGACAAGTTCTCAGACCAACCTTCGTGTGACTGCTAAGGCTCGGGGTACCCCATCTTGAGCGAGAGCGTTCCGTAAAGGATTATCCACATTACAATCTGTGATTACAATGCGGTGCCGGTGACGTGCTCTCGCAACGGTATAGACTAAAAAAAACTTTAAATACATTTAAATTTTTTTTGGCGTACTTCCTCTGTAACTAAATTAGGTATGCAATTTCTCGATACAATGAAAATGTAAGAAAACAATTTATTGATTTAGGGATCCGTTTCCGAAAATTAAATATTTAGCTTTGAAGTTTAAATTTTGGTTCGAGTTGGGCGCCCCATCTTCCGGATACAGGGTTAGAGACGTGAAAAAATGTAAATAGTAGCACATGTAATAAACTTAAAAGGAAAACTATCACGGCTAAGTAGGCTTTACAAGTTAACAGGCGACGAGGATGAAGTTGTTCTGACCGTACACAACTGTTGCGTTTAGGTTAAACTATTTTTTTTCCGGTATACAATAAAGAATATTCTTATCTTATCTTATAAACTTACAAAATTTCAGATGAAATCTAAGCTAGTCTATACTCGGCTTCATGCCTGACCAGTAAACTCTCACCTAGTCTTCCGTGGAACACAAAATGAGTTGATAGCCAAAGATCACTTGGAAAGGAGGCCACTTTTATTGGCTATGGCTGGCCACCCATTAAGTCTGTCTATAGATGGAGCCGTTGCCCAAACTTCCCGGAATTCAAAGACGAAGAAGAAGAAAAGCAAGCAGTGAAGCTTATCGTTGGCACAGTAGCACATAAACAATGTTTGTCGATACAAATTAATATAATGTGACGATGGTTGTTAATGAAAATGATAGCGAAATTACTAGCTGTCAGTGCCATGACTGTGCTGCTTCAGCTGGAGGATGTAAGCATGCAGTTGCTTTTTTGATGTGGCTCCATCGTCGCACTGAGGAACCTGCATGCACGTCCATAGAGTGCTACTGGAAAAAACCTGCTTTATCTAGAGTAGGGACTACTCTAAAGTATATCACTGTTCAGCAAATGTCTAAAAAGGAAATACCTCACAGACTATGCACATCAACACTTTATAAAGAATTCACTTCAGAAGCAAAAAAGATAAACATTGACAACTGAGTTGCTAAAATATCAGCATGATTTTAAACACAGGGATGTGATGCAATATTCATTGCACTGTTTATATTGGATCAGTATTCGGAAATTAAAGCAGATGCAGATAAGCTTTTAGATGTGATGAAAGCAATATTCACTGAAACTGTGATAAGTGCCATACAAGTTGCTACAAGAAGGCAAAACAAGTGCAGTTTTTGGTATGAGATGCGTTATGGCCGTATCACAGCATCAAAGGCACATGAAGTCAGTGTGTGTCATAAACCAGATGGTTCTTTGGTTGCTACAATAATGGGTGCAAAAATACCTGATACAGCTGCAATGAAAAGAGGTAGAAATTTGGAACTATCAGTTCAAAAGAAAGTTGGTAAAATACTAAAAAGAAAAATCACTATGTGTGATTGCAGCTTCTCCTGATGGCTTGATGAAGGATGCAGTTGTTGAAATAAAATGCCCTACCAAGGCAAAAGCTAAGGGCAGTTATTTATAAAATGATATTATTACAGAGAAATATAAGGCACAAGTGCAACTGCAAATGTATGCAACTGGTGTTAAAAAGTGCTATTTTTGTGTAGCTGATAGTAACTACGAAGTGAGAAAAGATGTGGATCTTATTTTAGTAACATATGACAGTGATTGTCTGTAACTAATACAAAAGTTAGTTATTTTTTGGAAAAGTAATATGTACCCTATTTTGTATTGTAATACCAATATATCGGTTAAACTTATATCCACGGTTATCCATATTCTAGCACCTTACCTTGCTACAATTTTCAATAAATGCATTGACCAGGGAACCTTTCCTAATCTATTAAAGTTAAGTAAAATAGTACCCTTATTTAAATCAGGCGATAGTGAAGATCCCAATAATTTCAGACCAATAGCAATATTGCCGGTCCTAAGTAAAGTTTTTGAGAAAGTAATTTTGCATCAATTGCAAACTCATTTTAGTATAAATAAGCTATTTCATAAGAAACAGTTTGGATTTACGAAGGGCCGCTCAACGACGGACGCAGGCATAGCATTAATAAAGCACATCTTTGATGCGTGGGAGGAGGCGAAGGATGCCATCGGGGTGTTCTGTGACCTGTCCAAGGCGTTCGATTGCGTCGACCACGAAACGCTCCTTATAAAATTACACCGATATGGTTTAAGTAATAAATCGCTAGCTCTTCTTCGATCTTACTTAACAGACAGAACCCTAAAAGAAGATATCAATAGAGTTAAATCCTCAGGATCTAATGTAAAAGTAGGAGTTCCTCAAGGTTTTATACTAGGTCCGTTCCTTTTTTTGGTTTACGTAAATGATTTGCCCTACCTAGTAGAAAAACTATCGCAGATAGTACTGTTTGCTGATGAAACTTCCTTAATTTTTAAAGTAAAGAGAGGTTTAGGTAATGTTGACGATGTAAACAATGCTCTATCTACAGTTCTAAACTGGTTCACGGTGAACAATTTGATGTTAAATGCGAAAAAGACAAAATGCGTCAAGTTCTCCTTGCCCAATGTTAAATAAAATTAAAAATGTTGACACGTGTCTAAAAATATCTGGTGAGAAATTAGAGCTGGTAGAGTCCACACTATTTTTAGGCATAACAATAGACTCAAAACTGCAATGGGGTCCGCATATTGAAAAACTATCGGGTAGGTTGAGTTCAGCTGCATTTGCAGTTAGAAAAATTAGGCAACTTACAGACATATCGACTGCGAGGCTGGTCTATTTTAGTTATTTTCACAGTATCATGTCATATGGGCTGTTATTATGGGGACGGGCAGCAGATATAGAAACAATATTTATTTTCCAAAAAAGAGCAGTAAGAGCAATTTACAACTTAAGCAGTAGGGAATCGCTAAGGGAGCGTTTCAAAGAAATAGGAATTCTTACACTGGCTTGCCAATATATATTCGATAATATAATGTATGTCCGTAAAAATATAACAATGTTCAAATTAAATAGGGACGTCCATAACGTAAACACTAGAAATAGAAATAAGCTTGCTTATTCTAAATTTCGTTTAGCCAAGGTAAATACATCGTTCGTAGGCTATTGCGTTCGTTTTTACAACAGAATTCCAGAACATGTTCTATCCTTGTCTGAAAATAAATTTAAAACATTCATTAAAAAATCGCTATGTAAAAAAGCCTATTATAGAATAGACGAGTATATGAACGATATAAGCCCTTGGTAGTAAGCCAATTCCACTGCGATTTCATTGTTATTTAATTATTAATATATAATTTATTTAGTTTTAAAAACGTGTACTGACGACGTGATTGCACATTAATAACTATAGCACACATTTTATAGCTGACAAGAACTCAATCTGCAGGTTTGCTAAAGGTCATTCGAATGGTGGCGTGGTGGCCGGGTCACCTATCTCCCTCTAAAATGGTTGAGACTGGTGATGGCTGACCCCTGCGTTATGCTCGTGAACGGGTGCTGTTCGTGTGTCTGGCCGCAGCATTACTGTTTTTCCTACTTTTGTAAGAAGTGTTATTTTGGCTTTTAAAGTTATTAGTGGCTATCACGGAATCATATCTTATAGGCTTTGATGTATAAGTTTAAGATGATTTGAGAAAAGATGGTCAGAGTGGAGTTTTTTTTCCCGCTGCCTTTTTCTCCACTACAAATACGGCCCGAAGGCAGCGGCTAACATAGTAACATAGTACATTGACATTCAGCAAACAGAATGTAAATTCTTTACGTTGAAATAAATTATTGATTTCTGATTTCTGATATAATAATAACGTTATTATTAAAAAAACTGTTTTGTGTTTCTTTATTTATTGTTCTTGATTATACAGATGATTTATAAGGTCATTCACTTATATAAATCAATATTGATATTGATTATTTTCTCAAAAAGGACAACAATTTATTGGGTCTGAAAAAAAGAGTACCTATTCTAAGTACATATTGTTTAGTTTTGTTTTGTTTTCGAACCAGTTTTATATTATATTCTTTTTGTTGCACTAACCCGTGCTTAGGACAGTTTTATATTATTTTATTTTTTCTTTATTTTAACATGTTAAATTAAATTAGTTTTATAATTTAAACTCAAACAAACATTTCTTAATTTATTTTATTCACTTAAAATTATAACCTAATGCAACAGAGAAGTTAAGTACATAACAAACTTACATTTAACAAGTTGAACATGTATTTACTTACTACCTTTACATATTCTTAACCTTATGCCATAGAGCAATAATCTTAATATTAGGCATGTATGTATATAAAGGTCTTTGTACATACAAACTACATGACTTCTATCAACCCTCATTATTTAGATAAATTATTTAATTAGAGAATCCTGCAAATTAATTTAAGCACAGGCAGTAATAATGATGTGATCAAGTACACGGAGTATGTTGGTATTTATCACTGAATGTTGCTTTAGCATATGCAATTCTCTCAATCGCCTTATTACCCTTTCAATATGAATTCGTAAACTAGCGATTATTTTAGTTTGTCGAACTTCAACTTTTGATAACTTTGCATTAGCATTCACACTGGGTGGCTTCAACAGTTTCATGCCCTTGTGATGAAGAATCTGCTCAAGGTGCTTGAAGCCTCTGATAGCTAAGATGCAGGTTTCCTGTTGTAATCCATTTAGAAAGTTACAATTTTCTACTATGGTAACATCACTTGTTCTGCCCCCAAACCCTTGCGATATATAATTGACCAATCCATTAGGAGTGCAGAATATGAAATACTAGTATTCCCCTTTTTGTACTCTGACCATGTCAGCGCCTGATGAAAAGCCTTTGATGGTTTTTGTATATCTATTTCTAGACAATCGATAATGCAGCTGACATTATAATAATTATGTCTAAATGCAATAGGAAGATTCCTTTTTATTAATTTTTTATCTAAGTTCACAGTGAATGGTCTTAAAAAACTACTTATTAGTGGAATGTTTGCCAAAAATAATTTACTGGCATAAGATAATGATATTCCAAAATAATCTTCTAGTTCAGAAAATGTGCTGTTCAATCAAATTTTTTTCAAGCACAGCAAAATGTGTTCTTCTTTTATATTTGTATGTTTATGCATCAACTGAATTAAAAAATAACATTCTTTGGTAATACCAACATACATTAAAGGTTTTTTGTCAATTAAACGTACAGTATTCTTGAGGCACTGCAATTGTTCGATATTCTCATGAGTTTCTGTAACATTACTATCGGAATCCATAACCATTGATGATGATTTAGCTACAAAAGGTCACGAATAACCACTTTCAAAACAAGAAATATCACTATCTGATTTTTCACCTTCGAGATTTTTTTTTCTCTTTAGTGTTTTAACAACTCCCTGTGATGGTTGCAGACGGCTTAGTCAAAACTTAAAGGGCGAGGTAGAAGTAGATGTTGTAGAAACTTTAAATGGTGAGGTCGATATAGGTACTTTTATTTTGCCAATTAGTTTGCACGTGCTTGCTCCTGAAATGCATATTCGATTTTGTTTTTACTTGAATAGATTTTTGTAAAGTTATGATAGGATCGGTGATAGTTTCTTTATCTTGAGTCTTTGGTAACTCTGAAAAGAGAAATACCCAAATTATTTAATGACACATAATGAAATTGACATCATTTTCAATAATGCGTTTTTATAAATAAAATTTGTTCATTAGGTAATATAGGTTTTACAGACCTATTCGAAAAGAAAGCATCCTTAATCAAAATTAAATGAAGAAATATTTATATAAGTATCTTATATTTTCCAATAGTATTATATTTCTGATAAATATATAACAAACCTTCAGACTCAGTAACTATTTGTGTCATATCATCATCTTTAAAGTTTTCAGCATTGGTTTCAGTAGTACCATTCTGCAACAACTTCAGTCCTCTGCCTTTTCAAGAATACTTCTCTAGAACATGCAGCATCAGACAGCCGCCTTTTCCCATCTGGAATGCCATTGCCGATCAAGTGAAGTAATAAATACCTAACATTATATTTGACAAGACAGAGAAAACTGAAGAAATTACCTAAACAATAGGTATAACAGATAACCTTAGAAATTCTACAAAGCACAATGTAGTGCTGCAATGTAGGGAAAGGATCACTCTAAAGTCTTTATCTAACTTAATGCTATAAGTGTTAGACATATTAGGTAGGTACCTATTAAAGATATTTTGTTCTAATAAACTGGCATTTTCAAACACTATCTAGTATATAATTACTATTAAGTATATTTACTTTACATCAAAGTGATCTTCACACATAAAAACATTTGAATGCATTAGAATGCTTTTTGGGTGTTTTCGAGCTAATTTTAACCACATCTTTCGTCTTTTGGGGTTTGTTGGAACAGAAATAAACTGTTTGGACTATGTATAGACGTATTTGCACACTGTGGCACCACACACCATTTATACACCATTCTATCCAATAATTTGAAGGAAAAATGATGAAATTCAATTTAGCCAAATTGAGTTGTTGTGGTTATGTGAACTAGTTTACTTGCATGTGACGTCACACGTATCACGTGACCAGCGCCATTAAACAAACAATCATTTTTATTGCGTCTTTGTGGATTTAAACTTTATAATTGATTTTAATTGATAATACAGTAGATCTCCTGGAAATATTAATGTGACATGCTTACTATGTCATAAACAATTGTTTAAAAAGGTTTCCAAAAATTAGTCAAATACTGGTGTCCCTTGGGCACGAATTATCGGGGTGTGCATTGTTGGCTGTACGTTATCGGGTCGTACAATATAGTGACCCCGTGGCAGCTTAGAATATCTTTCGTAAATTTATTTTTACTTCTTCTAACCACTCGCGTTTTAAGTACCTACCGATTACCCACGTCAAAAACCGGTGTCTCATATCAAAGGTATAAAATTTATTTACATACACGATCCCAAACAATTAATTTTTAGCTAGGTCCATCTATTGCAGTAAAAGATTTTCTGTAACTTTCACCATATCCAAGAGAGTCAGACATTGCACCATATGGTTCGAACCTATATCATACATGGCAATCTCACGAATTACTTCAGTGGTCCGTAAGAATAATTGATTGGTACATAACATACGCACGTTACACCCTACAAACTGTATTGTGATCTTATGTGGCAAAGCCTCTGTTTGGTAACTGTTATTATATTTTTTAAGGTTTATTATAAGTTATTAGCTGAACTGGCAAACGTTGTTATTCTCAGACCTACCAAATACAAAAAAAAATCATATAAATTGGTGAAGCTGTTTCTGAGAAGTTCAATAACAAACACTGACACGAGATTTTTATATATTAGATAATTGTAGGTACAAAAATAATATTAACTCAAAAACATTTCCTAAACAGGGGAGTTTAAGGGGATAATCTCCACCCCCTCCCTCACCTCTTCACCACCACTGTATTTCCCATACTCACTAGACAGTCCCTATAGATTAACCAAATCAATAAAAAAAGTAAACAAAACCATTTCATGCTTCCATTTTCTAGTAAAAAACACGAGGTTTAATCTAGTATAAAACACTTTGGGATCTATCCACCTTAGGAGTGGTCTTCCGGGGCCTCGATTCTGGTAGTGCATTGTAGTATAATTATAGGTACACTGTCTTTTCATACCATTGACGCCTAGAAGGTTTGATACGTGTGCCAGTGTAGACTTAAAGCAGCCATGAAATGAAATCGCCATGTTCATGCAGTTGTCATGTTACTGCAATGCATTAACAGAATCTAGGCCCTGGTCTTTGCCAACCATCTCTGGGCACCCACTCTATTGTGAGACAGAACCACATGTTGTCATTCAACCTAGCTAGGTGTCCTGCCCATTGCCATTTTGTTTTTTAATTGTGTCTATAATGTCTTTTACTTTTGTCTTCCTTCTGATGTTCTTGTTAAGCACTCTATCTTGACGTTTGATATCAAGCATGCTTTGTTCCATTGCTCTTTGTTTTACTGCTAGCTTCATATTAAATATCAGTATCAATATTAAATAGTACATTATATAACTAGGGCGGTAAAATAAAGAAAGGCCGCAGAAGTTTAAGGCCCGAGCCGCAGGCGAGGGTCATAAATATGCGATAGAGGGATTTCTATTTTATAGCCCGTGTTGTGTACACAATTTTATGTCGTCACTTGGCCCCAAAGTGAGTTTTCCCGTATGCATTGTGTGCGGAAAAACCCACTTTGGCTAGGTGTGGCATAAAATCTTTTATGTTTTATATAAATAGATTGACTTGGCCATTGCATGAAAACGCAATGTATCTCACAAGGTAATACATATTATATTACGAGATGTTCCATGTCAACATAATCGTGTAGGAATAGAATATGACATTCTCCTACTTTAACACCAGTTGGTTCAGTACAGTACTTTTGATCTTAGGCAGCAGTAGAATGGAATGGTGTTATTTAAAAAATATGAGATATGGCACATTTCTTGCAGACTTATAATGAAGGGATTTTTTTATAATCGTAGAATGCAGATGATAATTGCTCAAAAAGTTACAGATGTGGTCTCCTGAAGCTATTCTGGTCTGGTAGTTAGTTTCCCCATGGTGTCCAGTCTCAAATTTATCAGTAGGTACAACCTAACACCTCCCCATGGTGTCGAAATTTATCAGTACAACCTAAAACCTTATTGCGCGCCGCTCCCTGCCAACATATGTCACGTGTCTGAACACAAAAAAAAAATATTTTACTAAATAAGAGAACAATGTCCAATTCGCAAAAATTCAAGCATTCTAAAAATATCCAGATAACTTATTAGATTATTTCTTATTAAGTAAACTGGATATTTTTAGAATGCTTGAATTTTTGCGATCAATAATAATAATAATTATTTCATCTTTTCGTTATTGAAGTTATGAGGTTTCCTTTAGGGTTCTGTAGTCAACTAAGGGCGCTTATACACGGGCGGCAAGTGTGTCGACGGCTGCAGTCGACGTATGCCGGCGGCAGTCGCCGACATGTCAGCGTCGACGGCTACAGCGGGCACACGTGCCGCCCCTGTATAAGCGCCCTTATAGTTTCGCCATGTCCGTCCGTCTGTCTGTCTGTCCGCGGCTTAGCACAGAGAAGAGAGCTCATATTTGGCATAGCAAGACATATTTATTGCGCCGACAAGACGGTAGGACAAATCTTAAAAAAAAATACCTCCCCTACATCTAAATTAAGGATGCAATTTGTTTTTCTCTCCTACACCATAGTGTGGGGTATCGTTGGATTGGTCGTTTAAAAATGTTGTGGGTATAGGTAGACCATTTTTCGATTTAGGTTTCCTTTTGTGAAAATTAAGCTTTAAAACACAAATTTTTGTCGAGTAGGGCGTCCCCCCCACACACCTAAATAATTAGGGATGCAATTTTTTTTTCTCGCCCACAGCATAGTGTGGAGTGTCTGGATCGGTCGTTTAAAATATTGTGGGCATAGGAAGACCATTTTTCAATTTAGGGTTCGTTTTGTGAAATAGCTCTCTAGCGCAAATTTTTGTCAGAGTAGGTCCCCCCCTACCCCCATTCTCCCAGCTAAATTCAGGGCAGTATTACATATAATGAAGTTAAAAGGAAAACTATCACGCGTAAGTAGGCTTTACAAGTTAACCAGTACCAACCTATAAAAGGAAAACTTCGTACTAAATCCATTGAAAATTACTTTGATGAAGTTGTTAGTTCTGTAAAGCAGGTAAAAAAAAACTCTTTCTACAGACACCTGCACTGCGCGTGGCCCGACACGCACTTGGCCGGTTTTTATGAGTTTTTGTGGCGTTCTTGTATAGAAAAATATTGTCAAAGTTAGTGGTTTTCCACAGGATTAGTAAAATTTGGTCTTTTTGTGCCCCTAACTAGGCATTTCGCACTTTGTTCCTAGTTACTATTGCATCTAAATACAATAAGCAAGTTATTTGTGATAGATCCTGTTTAATTTTTTTACCTTCTGTTACTGCCTATACAGAGCCAGATGGGAATGACTCATTTAATGCATATAGGTACATGGCATTGATTTCTTCCTAAGCATTCCCTGAAGCATTACTTCTGTGCTACTAAGGAATGATGGATGTGGTATGCTTATTTTACTATAAATGTTACTTTTACATTTTTATTTCATTTCAGATACAACTGGGTGAACAAGCAAAGTTATGGATACTTCAATGACTGGAGCTCAAGTTCGAAAGACTTTCATTGATTTCTTCATAAATAAAAAAGGCCATAAGTATGTCCATTCATCATCCACCATACCATTGGATGACCCAACTTTGCTTTTCGCAAATGCCGGCATGAACCAGTTCAAGCCTATATTCTTGGGCAGTGTTGATCCAAATTCTGACATGGCCCGCTATGTCAGAGTTGTTAACACTCAAAAATGCATCAGAGCTGGTGGTAAACACAATGATCTTGATGATGTAGGAAAAGATGTCTACCATCATACTTTCTTTGAAATGCTGGGAAACTGGTCATTCGGAGATTATTTCAAGAAAGAAATATGTAGTTGGGCTTGGGAACTGCTGACAGAAGTCTATAAATTGCCTGCTGATAGACTATATGTTACATACTTTGGAGGAGATGTTTCTTCAGGCCTAGAGCCTGATTTGGAGTGCAAGAATCTTTGGTTGTCTCTCGGTGTACCAGAGGCACATATATTGCCAGGGAGCATGAAAGATAACTTTTGGGAAATGGGAGAAACTGGTCCTTGTGGTCCTTGCTCTGAATTGCATTATGACAGAATTGGAGGGCGAGATGCAGCCCACCTTGTGAACATGGATGATGCTGATGTTCTTGAAATTTGGAATTTGGTTTTTATTCAATATAACCGGGAATCTGATGGCTCCTTAAAACTATTGCCAAAAAGGCACATTGACTGTGGACTGGGACTAGAGAGATTAGTTTCTGTAATTCAAGACAAGAGATCTAACTATGATACAGACTTCTTCATGCCTATATTCAAAGCAATTGAAGTAGGAACTGGTGTAAGACCTTATTCCGGAAAAGTAGGTCCCGAAGATTCTGATGGCATTGATATGGCTTATCGCGTTTTAGCTGATCATGCAAGAACTCTTACCATCGCATTGTCTGATGGTGGATGCCCTGATAACACGGGTAGGGGATATGTCTTACGTAGAATCTTGAGAAGAGCTGTTCGATATGCTTCTGAGAAACTACATGCGAAACCAGGGTTCTTTGCTTCACTGGTTCATACTGTTGTGGACATTCTTGGAGATGTTTTTCCCGAAATTAAGAAGGACCCCAAAAGCATCATTGAAGTCATAAATGAGGAGGAAATACAGTTTCTGAAAACTCTGACACGTGGTAGGAATCTACTAAACAGAACCATGGAAAAATTGAATAATTCCAAAATAGTTCCAGGTGACGTTGCTTGGCGTCTTTACGATACCTATGGATTTCCAATCGATTTGACTCAGTTAATGTGCGAAGAAAATGGTCTCACTATTGATATGGAAGCATATGAAAACGCTAAAAAAGAATCTCTACTTGCCTCTCAAGGTAAAACTGCTGGACAGGAGGACTTACTAGCCTTAGATATTCATGCTATAACTCATCTGCAAGAAAAGGGCGTGAAGGTAACCGATGATTCTCCGAAATATAATTATACGTCATCCAAATCAAAGGACACAAAGTACACATTCGCAACGTGCACCGCAATTGTAGTAGCTCTTCGCAGAAATAAAGAGTTTGTGGATAATGTTTCTTCCGGACAAGAATGCGGTGTTATACTGGATCGCACCAGTTTTTATGCTGAACAAGGAGGACAAATATTCGATGAAGGCTATATGGTCAAATCCGACGATGAAAGTGTGGAATTTACAGTCAAAAATGTTCAAGTTAAAGGTGGATACGTCTTACATACCGGAACAATAGAAGGAACTTTAAAAGTTGGTGACTCTGTGTCTTTACATATTGACACAGACCGAAGAAGACTCATCATGAATAATCATACTGGGACCCATATTCTCAATAATATTTTGAGGAATGTTCTCGGTAATGAATCCGATCAACGAGGTTCCCTGGTAATGCCAGATCGCCTAAGATTTGATTTTACAAACAAAGGGCCTATGACTATCAAGCAAATTAAAGACACGGAAGATGGCATTCGGAAGATAATTGAGGCTAACAAGCCAGTTTTCGCCAAACACACAAGTCTGTCTCTCGCTAAGAAGTTTAATGGACTTAGGGCTATGTTTGATGAGCACTACCCTGATCCAGTTCGTGTAGTTTCGGTTGGGGTGCCCGTTGAAGATTTGGAAAAGAACCCGGAAAATCCTACTGGATATGAAACCTCCGTTGAGTTTTGCGGTGGCTCTCATCTGCACCAAACTGGGCACATAGGTGATTACGTGATAGTCAGTGAAGAAGGAATTGCTAAAGGTATTCGAAGAATTGTGGCCTTAACTGGACCAGAAGCAAATAAAGCATTGAACAGACAAAGCGTATTGGAAAATGAAGTAAACACTGTTGCTAGTGCTATAAAAGAGATAGGAGACAGCAATAATAAAGAAATCGTCAAAAGGATTGTTGACCTCACGAATGAAATTTCTCATGCACAAATATCATACTGGAAAAAGGATGAACTGAGGACAATGTTGAAAAACTTAAAGAAACAACTAGATGACAAGGATCGAACTGCTAAAGCACTCGTCATGACTGAAGTCATTGAGAAAGCAAAAACCATGTGCCTTGAAGATAAAGAAGCGGATGTTATCGTTGCAGAGTTAAAAGCCTTCGGAAATACAAAGGCATTGGATGGTGCTCTGAAACAAGTTAAGCAGCTTTGTCCAAATACCGCAGCAATGTTCTTTTCAGTAGACTCTGATGCGAACAAGATATATTGCTTGGCCGCAGTTCCGAAGAATGCTGTGGAAAAAGGTTTACTTGCATCAGAGTGGGTGCAAGCTGTCAATAAAGTGATGGGCGGTAAAGGTGGTGGCAAAGCGGAATCAGCTCAAGCTTCAGGAAGTAATGCAGACTCTCTTGGAGATTCTATAATGGTGGCTAAGAAGTTCGCCTCTTCTAAACTGTCTTAAGTCTCGTGTAAGCTTAATTTAATGCTGTTATTCTCTCGTTCTTTTTGTCATTTCAATAATAGAATTATTATTTATGGTTCTAAAAGTACTTTTATTTTGCTTTAATCGCAACCTACGAATTTATCACTGTGCAAATATTGTGTAGACAGATAAAACATCTAAATAAGACGATAATGTCTATTGGGGTAAAACTACTTTTCTCGTGAAAACCAAACATGACATTCTCAGAGCATTGACTAGTAGATAGAGGACATGCCACCACGCACAGTGGTTCGTTCCCATACAAGAGGTCGGACATAGGATCCTTAAAAAAAAATTTAGTTTTTAAAAAACTAAATATGCGATCACATACCTTCATTCATCATCATCATCATTCAGCCACAAGAAGTCCACTGCTGAACTCCTCCATGGATTTCCAAAAAGACCTGTTGGAAGCGGCTTGCATCCAGCGTCTTCCTGCCACTTGGATGAGGATTCCTTCATTGAAGGGCAACAAATATTATTAATTATGTATTTTTGGATTTGATGGTTTAGGAGATATTCGAATAAAACTGTTTCTTTAGTATGGAGAGCAACACTAAATTGTCTGTTTCTCACGATTCCCTGCTTGTTTCGATTTGCGGTTTTCATGACTAGTATCTTCTTATTTTATGCCACATTTTGTTCAAAGACGTAAGGCGCCCCTGAGATATAGTAAAAAAAATATTTTTCACTTCTCATGCTCTAAAAGTTCGTCTTTATGTCGTGCGTAGGCGACATAAAGTAGCTTTTTATGCTCTAGAGCATAAAGTAAAATCTTCGTCGAAGACCAAGGCAATCGCTGCAACAGCCACACGAACATCTTTAACTTCATACAACAACCTCTTTATTTTATTTCGTTTCGTTCGTATTCTAAGACCAAGGCAAAGATACCAACAGCCAAAGTACACAATAAAACTTCATGAAATAAACTTATAATTTGTATTTCGTCTCATTTATTATTTTTTATATTTGTTTATTTTTCAATTTAGTACATCAGTATAGTATTTAAGCCATAACAACAACTTATCATAGTTATAAAAAGAAAATGTTTTTATAACTGAGCAGTATGTAACGACCTTAAGTCATGTGTCACGTCCCTACAGAAAAAAAAAGAAAAAAAAGTTAATTGGCGGGAACCATAATTATTTTTTCATTGTAATATTTGTGTTACAACTTAAAATTGTTTTTCCTCGCAATCGAAGTGAAAAGTAGAGTGTACAACTCGTCCATAAAACCCATTTTACACTCGACTTTATATCTATCCTCGCTCGCAAGCTCGCTCGGATGGATAAACGTCTCGAGTAAAATGGTGCGTTTTATGCACTTGTTGTACAATCTACTATAATCTTATTAATAATATACGTAAGTCATAATGTTTTCCATAATGTCACACATAACCTTTGGTTAACGATGATAGACGGAAAAGTGGTTTATATCTGAAACTTCAGCGGCATTGTGTGATCTGTGTAAAGCACGTCCAAGCGATATGAATGATTTGGACATGCTTGGATCCGCTCAATGGAATGTTTATTGTACATAGCCTATAAAATGGACGTAAAATCAAGCAAACAAGAGGTGACGATAAAAGAAAAAAGTTAAAGATAAAAAAGAAGCTGTGAAGGAAGCTTTTCGGAGAGAAACTGGCTTGCTTTTGGATGAGGTCAAACAAGGCAGTGGTACCACAAACACTGGCAATGCGGCCAGGCCAGACGATTTTTTGCTAACGCTGAAACGACTGCACGTACTACAGAATTGGACGCCAATTTAGTTAGGAGAATTGCTGTAATATTGCAATGTATTTCCTCGGGGTACAAAATAGAAATACAGAAATTTCGACAATACTGTGATAAAACAGCAGATCTATACGTAGAGGTGTATGCGTGGTATAATATGCCTTTCAGTGTACATAAATTACTCATTCATGTAGCGCAGATAGTAGAGCACCTATCTATAGTGCCTATAGGCTTATTATCTGAAGAAGCATCTGAGGCACGGAATAAGTCATAGGTACCTACGCGAAAGCGCAGTAGCATAACAACTAATGAAGATAATCTCCATAATCTTTTTCTATCATCAGATCCTTTGCTTACGAGCATACGACCCAAAAAGAAATGTAAGGTGAAAACATCTTCATTTAAAGAACTTGACAATTTGCTCGTACAGGAAAGGAGTGGTGAATTTGAGTTCATTGATGCCTCTACAATAGATGAATTTTCTGATTGAAGCGATTTTGATGACGATGATGATGATATTAAAGAAATTAAAAAAATATATAGATTAAGTATATACATAACAAATAGCGTAATTGTTTATGTGACACTTTAAGGTTATGTTGAATTATTTGGTATTTCTTAGTAAAGATTGAAGATTATATATTTTGTTACGGGATTAGGCCTCCTAGGCCTAGGCCTCTAAAACTATTAAATAGTTTAAACAGTAATAAGTTTGTAATCTACTTAATACCTACACATCAATATCAATTTCTATACATTAGGTAGGGGAAACTGGGGATGGTTGATCCCTACGGGATACTTGGTACGTTTGCATTGTGAATCTACCATGACCGCTATATTTTTTTACGCTAGCAACACTTTTAGTCTATGGTAGGAGCAAACTTTACGTCACGGTCAGCTGTGACAATTTGTTGACATTTGGATATTACGGCCATGATTGTTTTCTGTGACGGCACGAGAATTTTTTGGTGAGTTTTGTTTTGAATTTTTTATTAGGAAAAACGTTCGAATTAAATACTGGAAACACTTTATTATTGAAAATATTAGATGAACAATGAATTATGAGTAAATTTAAGTATCCATCTTCTGTTTTTATGCATTGGTGGAACATTTGTTAATTTTGGTCTATCAGGGATACATGGTACACTTTTTTATGGGATACTTGATTCGGGGATCAAGTCTCCCTGGATAAATATTACACGTATTTTGATAAACAAAAAACAATGGGATTCTTTTGTTTTTTCAATTTGGGCTGCATTTATTTTAAATGCAATTCCCATACAAAACCATTATGTTATCATTATCAAAGTCTGAAGAATGGATACTATAGGCGAGCCCTATGTTCAGCAGTGGACGTTGTTAGCCTAATATAATGATGATGATGAGGTCTATGGATTATTATTTATATGGATAAAGAAATAAATAAACTTAGATACTTAATTACCTATATTATTTTCAGAAATCATGCCTCGAAAATACAAAAGGAAAGAAGGCTCAAAAAAAAGAAACAAAATAGACAAAATAAAATTAAAAAATGCGGTTGCAGCAGTTCTTGGCGGCAGAACTATTAGAGGATCAGCAAAAGATTTTGGTGTTCCAGTGATGACCTTGAAGAGGTATGCAAGAAAACAAAAAGAGAGTGAACAGGAAATTGAATACGAACCGTGTTACCGACAGAACCAAATTTTAAATGATACAGAGGAGAAACATTTGTCAGAATACCTAACTAAAGCCAGTAAATTACACCATGGATTAACCCCAAAAAATGTTAGGCAACTTGCATATCAATATGCCCTTAGACTGATTAGACACAGTAGGTAGGTAAATAATGTTATTACTAAATCTTGTCTACTTAAATGAGTAGCAGAAAATATAAATGTGAATCGAAGAGTTCGATCAATCAATCATATATTTGACTCTTAATAATAATGCAACTGATTTTTGTAGTTTCTGCAGAATTTGGAAATAAAACTAAAAGCAAAGCGCTTCGTTTTCTTTGTCACACCTTTTTTGTACCATGTGTCTCATACTATGGGAGACTTGATCCCCCCCGGATCAAGTCAACCGACAGGATGGATCAAGTCACCCGTATATAGGGGATACTTGTTACAAATCCCTTTTTCTAGTTTTATGGCTTTATTTAATTTCAGGATGATTTAATCAACATAAGCTTTGTATATTTGGTGGGTAGATAAATTATGTCGCCAATAATATAAAACCAAGCCATGTCCGTTTAAAATTAAAGAAGTTATGGCATCAAATCAAAGTGGGGGATCAACCATCCCCAGTTTCCCCTAATATTATTTTTAACTTCTTTTATTTTGGGCTGTAGCCTGTAATTTATGGTAAACACTGTTATAATAGAAACTAGGTATTTCAATTTTATTCAAATTCTAGGTTTTTAGCTGCAACGGTGGCGTAGGTCACCAGTAAAACAGGGTATTTCAGGGCAAACTCTGATTAGACCGGACTAAAAGCTGAGAAATCTTCAAAAATACCATTAGATCTAATGAGCCCCTATCCTCTCGTTCGTTTGGGATTTAAAACGTAAAATAATTATATTCAACTAGGTTCACGATAGATCAGCCTGTTTTAGTCAGCTAGTTATTAAAATATTATAAATTCTCGCGAAAGAACATTCTTCGGAGATCTCTAGAACTTTCGGTGAGTAGGTAGTGACGGGTAAATATACGATTTTTTACTGCTTAACGTGGAACGAAAACCAGCGAGTTGACACTCTCTCCGAGTTTTAGTTCATTACCTAGGTATATCTGGCAGCGCGCAAGTCGAATGAAATCGAGCTCGGGCGTACCGGCAGGCCATGCGCATTGAACCCGTGTACCGGTCGATATTCGCCGCCAGAGTGTGCCTTTGGCGGCGTGTACAAACACGGAACGGAATGAGGCTGGTGTGTGCGGCTGCGCTCGCGCCTTTTTATGGAGATTACCTAGCGTGTCCATGGTAACTACTCGGTAGATACTAGTCTAGGCCCATTTTCTGAATTGAGAAATAGGTACACCATAAATTACTCTATGAAATACACTAAGTAACGTCCTGTCACGCTCTTTTCTGAGAAATTCGAAGAGACAGCACTGCAGTTAACTATTTACTTAGCGAAATTCTCAATTCAGAAACTGGCCGTATCGGTGTAGGTACCTATTGGATATTACCTAATAGCGTTTCGATGACAAACTAATTTCGCCATCGCAGTGAAAAGTTTCAGCTCATTTTATTTTCAGTCCTCAAAGTTGAAGATCGTAATTAGAGATCTCGCTGACGGCATTGCCCCACGGTTTTTAGCTCCTTTTGTGGTTATAATTCAGACAATTAGCAGTCTAGTTGTTTAATTAGGTTTTAAATTGTCTACGAGATCGTTGGAGGCACATATATACTAAAAGAACATATTTTCTAGTAGGATGGTAGGTATGCGCTGGCATCCACGTCATTCAAGGGCCGCCGCGTAGTAAACACATCAATGACCCAGTTTTAATTTAATTTATTGAACAATAAAGACCTTAATTAAATACAGTTCAAATAAAATATTCCTTACATAACTGACGTAGGTTACTCTAGTGATATCTACATAATAATATTTATATCGTAAACAAAATATTCATTGGTCTTTCATAGTGCATGCCTGAGCACCAATTCAATTGGTGAAATTATCTCCGCATAAACATAGTGCATCAAAACAATATAATTTACAATAATTAATTTTATAATAATAGTACTAACGTTTCATCACTCTTGTCCAAATCCCTCTGTTTCTTCGATGGCGTAATTAAGTTTCTCACATAATTGTTCATAGCTCTTATAAGGGGGTAGATCCAGTCGATTGAAGCAAGTGTGCGATCTTGGCAGCCATGTGTCTTTGCCCACCTGATCAACAAATACATTGTTCAAGTGTTAATACGAAGCTGCGAAGAGACAAATTGTGTGAATGTAGTAAAGAGATTGTAGGCAAAAATACAATACCTTTTCGATGCAAAACCGCTGTGGCCCATTGGAACCCATGAGTTCAGCGAAACCTCCCACAGGAACTCTGCAGGTGCCAGTTACAAACTGCAGCAACCTCGTTTTCTTCTCATTATCCATTTGCTTCACAAACTGTAATATATGTGTGTGGCATTAATTAATGTTGACATAGCTGAGGACTGAATAGTTTTCATTATGTATATGAGATTGTTAACCCTTTACGGCATGATATTTAATTTTTCGCCAAAAAAAATGTATGTTATAGGGCATTAAAAATAAAAAAACCCGTTTTTTTTTGTTTTTCCATATTTATTATTATATTCGAAAAAAATACAAAAAACCACTTTGGTCCAAATTGTGCACACTATGCAGAAAGGACAGATGTCATATTTGTACCATTATGCAATAAAGGAATAAAAAAAATATTAACTTAGGTGAAACGCGGAGTAACAATTGCGATGGTTATTTAAACACAAATTCACGTCGCATTTGCTGCATAAGACGTGTGAGCGTCCATTGCAACTCGGCATTTTGCATCTGTGGCGGATGCCCCATTGTGGTACATGGTCATATCTGTCCAGTCGCACATCTTGTTGAGGCATTATACAGACTGCACCTCTCTTTCTCTTCTCGTCTATCTGTTCTTCTACATCTGCCGTTGGACGCCCACGTTTCCTTGAGCCTTTACCCTGTTTGTTCGTCCAACAAAGAGCATCCGCCACAGCTACTTTAAAATCTGCCAAAGGCAAATATGGTTCTTGATCTCCATTTTTACGTCTGAATAATAACCATGCATTTACGGTCACCATGTCGAGCATGTGAAAAAAAATTCGATGGTAAAATTTTTTGGACCGAAGTTGTATTCTATAATACCCGAGCATGGCGTCTAGTAAGTCGACACCGCCCATGTGTTTGTTGTAGACGCTGACAGCATTCGGGCATTGTATGTTAAAATAAATCTTTTTCTTTTTGTCATATCTGCTCACTTCTGTCATTGGTTGGCTTCCAACGTACGTCGATAGGAGGTTTACCATTCGATTATCAAACCATGAGACCGCTGTAACGCTGATATCATCGACAGAAGTTGTGAATTCTTCAAAGGCACCTCTCCCTTTCTTTTTAATCTCCTTTTCAATGGGTAATTTACAGCCAGTGACACGGTTGCCTCGGACTGTGCCCAAAGGAAGAATCCCTTTTTTTGCCATGTAAACTACCAAACTTACGGATGTGAACCAGTTGTCAAAAAACAATTTGTGATTTACATATTCGGGTATTGTTCGTGATAGTCGCACAACCACATTGCTGGATGCTGAAATGTTAGGTTCATTACCCACTTGGGGATCATCAGACGGATTTTTAGCTCCCGTGTAAAGCTCAAAGTCATAACTGAACCCTGATGTTCCACTTAAAACAAAGTTTTTGTAGGCCCATTTATGGGGTTTTTTTGGGTTATACTGCTTCATAGTTGAACGGCTTTTGGTAGGAATTATTTGCTCATCTACCGCCATGTACTCTTCTTCGGGAATAGTCAGTAATCTTTCACGGATTTGGACCAAAAAGGGTCGAATTTTATGAGCCACATCATGACCAGGTTGTCCTCTTGGTATTTGAGTAGCGTTGTCGTTGAAGTGAAGAAATCGTTTTATTTCTTCCCACTGATTACAGGTCATGACATCGCTGATTTTTGGATGACCCAAATATTCATTCCAATAATGTCTTGACGAAGGAAGTTGCACTATGGACATCATTAGACACATTCCTATAAATAGTTCTATTTGCATACAATTTACAGTAAAATTTTTATTTGGTGCAGTTTGATGTGCGTAAAGCATGGTTTGGTCTCGAATATGTTGACAGATTTCATCCGTTAGGAAGTATTTGAAAAATTGAATCGGGGTTTCAAGGGCATTCACTTCTTCAGGTAAGCTCAAGTTTCCAAGAAATGTGGTTTCAGATGGTTCCAAAAATGTTTTCTTCCATTTTGGCTTTTGTTTATTGGGAACAGATGATGGAGCTACGTTCTCGGAATCAGAATCCTCATCTTCAGTCAGATCGTCCTCAGACTTACTCTGTGGAATAGTCATAGACTGAATGGGACGTGGCCTGTAATTATCTTCGTCCGATGACAAATCTTCATCGCAGCTGTCTTCAGGCAAGGGTATTATGCTATGCAAGCCACCATAAAATATTTTTGGATCCATCCTAAAAAAAAAGTGAAAAAAGATAAAAGGATGCGAAGAAAACCAGCCAAGTTCAAGGCGAACTCGCGCATTGATGGTTCATAAAAATTATATAGGCAATTTAAATTCAGACAGACGGGGTAGGCATAGTAGTGTATAGTGTATCTTTGGGCACCATATTACTTACGGAACCCTAAAAAGAAGTAAGAAGAAAATGTGTGTGCAACCCAAGGTAATAAAATATTCATTCGCTAGTAAGACTACAGTTTATGCATTTTGGATCATAAATAGACCACACCCGTAAATGCATATTCTGCATGCCGTGTCAGATTAAGACCAGACCGACGCAAGTTTGTTCAGCATTTTTGCATGCTGTTCCAAATGAGGTACACACCGAAAAATCAAATTTGTGATGAAATTTACTAGTAAAAAGTTGAAAACTTACCTGTACGTAGTTGTTTACGTATTCATCTGACGAATCAACTACAATATTTGCAAGAAAACGCTGTAAAACTATTTTATTTTTATTTTCCAAGTACGGCAATCGTCACTGGTACAAATTTCGCTCCAAAGTAAACTTTGAGGTTACATAAGTTCCAAACGTTTGACAACAGATGTCGTTGGTAGTATCAAAATGAAGGGGAGTACGGTACGAATTCGGACAAGTATGCTCTGGGGTCACAATATTTAACTTTTTAAAGAGTTTTTGAGCAAAAACCGGTTTGGCTCGCATTAAGACCACGATGCGGTAAAGGGTTAAGTTCTTATTTAATTTATTGTGGTAGAATAAAGTAATACAAACCTGCCAAAACCAAACGACCTGTTTACTGGTACGTGTGTAGTGGCGATATATAGTGTTTCTTTGCCAGTCCTCTACGTCAACCTCTTGCATGCCACATAACATCAATTCCAACTCGCGCTCGTCGAAATATTTCAACCACTCTAAAGGAACAACCTGCGAAAAACACATTCAATGAGTATAAAAAAACTCATTTCGTGCTATCAACGATGGGAGCACAGTTACCTCATTAAACCCATCAAGGAAAGCCGATGTTTGTTCTTCGATTCCACGTGTCATGCGCCATTGCGTAACTAATTGTAAATATTGCTCTTTGTTCGCCTGAAAAATAAAGGAGATTAACCTGAATGAATATGAGGAATTTTAATATAAATATAAATTAAGCGAAAGAGGTTTATCAGGTTCGTGGCAAGTCCCAATACCCTGGTCTCTGCCTAACCTTCCGGGAAGCAGGCGTGAGTTTATATACATATAATTTTGAAGTAATAACTAAAAATAGAGGAAATAACGGTGACTCACTTCAGTGACCCGTTCCTTGTCGCCACTCGGTTTCAGTTCATGGTGGATCACTTGTCCAAGCACCTCGAAGTCTACACTGTACCACATCTCAAGGCCACATTCATCAATATTATTGTCTCTGATCCATACTAAAGAGTTGTAAAACTCAGGATCAATTGATTCTATATCTTTCATAGTAAGTTTCTTATTCAGCATTCTTTTGTAAAATGGCATCGTGAATCCAGAATATATAAACCGTCCATGATACAGAGCCATAGCAATAAAACGGCCAATAAACTTGAAGTACAGAAGATGATCTGGATTCACATAACTTGCAGGGTTAATTTGCAAGCTGTAGTTGTTCTTGTTAGCATACTCAAACAGGCAGTACATAGGATTTAGCACTTCATGTGAAAGTAAGAAAAACCACTCTCTACTGACACCACCATAGTCAAGGCCCTCTTCTCCGCGGAATATTATGTACAATCGCCGGCGAAGTTCATACGCTGGCAGCCTCATAATCTGAAATATAAATATTTTATTAGAAGAGACGAGTGTGCATGCATCGACAAATGAATGTGGATTGAGCGAGTTTTGTCGTTGATTTGTTTTCGAATTAGGGCGATATGTAGGTATACAGATTTAACAAGATCTCCATATTTAGTTGCCAACTAAAGTTATCACCGGCGGCATTAAAATGTATGGAGCAGCTGATTTTTTTCGCGATTTCAAATTTTCGCCGTAGTAATTTATTAACAACAGGTACTATTTGCAACGACTACCCGTGTCTATTTCTCCTTCGGAAAATTCTCCGATATGACGTTGCCTGGAAGAAATTGCTATTGGCAATAAGCAATAGCCTTTTCTTTTGTCATTGCTGTTTCTGTAACATTTTTTCCGGTATACAATAAAGAATATTCTTAAGAACAACAAATTACTGAAAACAATCCCCTAATTACCTGATGATATGAATCCTCGAATAACGTTTGTCTTGACAATGTTATTTTAATATGACTTGGCAAAGCATTGCTCTGACACAAGTATCTAAACTGACTAAGTTTCCATCGGAATGATCTCTCGTAAGCTCGGGGGACGCCGTAGGCTCCTTGTGGCCCCTTCGGAGCGCCTGGCCGCGGGTCTTGGAATGTAGTAGTGCGCGTATTGTGATCCACAAAGTATCTAGTTCCTTCTTCAGTGAAGCGGATCTCCCAACCAGGCGGTAATGCTTCTTCCATAGCACTGACTTCTTGGCCCTGAAATGATCATTAAAGCCGTTAAGTGTTTACCAGGCTATATTTGCTATACTTGGCTGTGAAACGTTTCTCTACTACTTCGCATATTTTAGTTTTCAATTCGAAATATTAGGTAACGAACTGGCACCCAAAATACCGATCATTCCTAACTGCCACGCCCTGCCACCCTACTGAGAGACGTTGACGCAAATTAAAAATAATCCACTAATGACCACTGATTACCAAAGGAAGGCTGTTTTCACAACCTTTTCCGATCTCTCCGGGAGTCAAATAATGACACAGTGTCACAGATAACGAAAAATTTGTTAAGGCCGCTCTTGCGCGGAGCACGCTGTCTCGCTCGCACAATTTAACATTTTTTTATATTGTAATAAAATTAGTATACTTTTGATGAATGTGTTCAGATGGTTTGATGTATAACTTACGGACAATTTTAACTATAATTTTTTTATCCTATACGTAGTTTTCAATAAATAAAAGTTTGAAAAAACAATTTAGATGCTAAAAATTCCACCCATGCCGGGAATTGAACCCGCCACCTCTGGCTAACCGTGCCAGCGCTCTCCCAACTGAGCTAATGGGCAAGTGCAGGCATCGGCGAAATTTCGAGCCTCTTTACAAACTTCTCTGTATTACGTACAGGCAGCGACATCTGACCGAAGTAATTTTACATCACTTGCAGCCACGAGTAAACCACTTTGCAGTTAGGTTTTACATCGGAATGATATCGGTGTACCTACATGATTATATTCTTTTTGTTGCACTAACAACCGGTTAAGTCCCGGCATGGGTGGAATTTTTAGCCCCTTAATAGGTTTTTAAAATTGTCCTCAGCACGGGTTAGTGCAACAAAAAGAATATAATAAAGAAAAGTTGTTACCTTAATTATTAATTTTGGAATCAAATTAACTCAATTAAAAACTTAGTACGGGATACGAAAAATATGCTTTGAATATCCGCAATTTAATTATACCTACATCAAACCCTCAGACCACATTCATCAAGTCATTCTATTACAATCACTAATAAAAATGTTAAATTGAGCGAGCGAGACAGCTCCACGTAAGAACAGCCTTAAATTACATCAGAACTCTTCATGGTACACCAGAGATATTATAAGTTATACGAAATTTCTTAGAGGTAAGGTAAGGGTAGTAAGTTTCTTACACAACTTGTGGTCTTATCGCTAAAATCAGGCTAAGAGGTGGTCGTTGGCTGTACTTATTTCGATCTTTCCCATCTTTGCCGCCCAATGGCGTAGACGGGGGAGCCGGGTGGGCCGTGAAAGCCTCCCCCCTTTATCAGCTTAAAGGTCCTTTCACTTGAAAGTGAAAAGTAAAATGTAAATGTTTGTTTGTTGGTGAATCGAAAAAGGTCTCTCAGGATCGTGGCAAGTGGCAAGCCCTGGTCTCTGCCTACCCCGCCGGGATACAGACGTGAGTTTATGTAATGTAATTGACAGTAAAACAAAATTAAATAAATTAATAGCCTCTTATTAAGGGCTAATATGATATCCTCTCGCTCGCTAATTGTATCATTTTTAATTATTATAAAACAATGAGTATATTCGTTGCGATCACTTCTGCATAATAAATTTCTCAGGTCTACCGGTTAGTAATTTCATCTTGGCAGGTGCTATACATTGCGTTTATGATACTTCAAATTGAATGCTACCTAAAAGAAATCGCGGTAATGTATTTCGTGTCATTTCCGTCTCGGGATTTAGGCGATGATATCCGAGAAAAGTGTTGGAAGTGTAACGCTGGCCATCTTTAAAAGATAATTTTTATTTGAATTTGTCAAGGCCCAGTGTTCGTTCTGGTTGTCACTCGATGTTTTTTCAATGTAATGTCATAAAGTTTTTATATAATAATATTAAATATTTATACCACATATTCCACTGCGTATCAGTTAATTCTGCATATTTCCAATAGGTTATGGGCCCAGTACGAAACATGTTAGGTATAAAAGTAGAACGTGATGCAACTTCCATTAGACTTAGTCAGGAAAATCGGATTGACAAGTTGTTAGATCGTTTTGGCATGACAGACTGTAAGCCTGTAAAGTCTCCCATGATAACTAATATTAGTTCTGTCATTGAGAGTTCTAATAATGCTACGAATAACATTGTAACGAAGTTTCCGTACCAAGAGTTGATTGGTAGTCTTATGTATTTATGTGTAACTACGCGACCTGACATTTCGTTTGCCGTGTCATATCTCAGTAAATTTAACAGTTGTTATACGGAGTTCCATTGGAATCAAGCTAAGCGTATACTGCGATATCTTAAAGGCACTAAACAAAAGGCTTTAGTATTTAAGAAGTCGAATGTAGATCCCGTCCTTGAGGGTTACTCTGACGCAGATTGGGCGGCAGATCCTGATCGAAAGTCGTACACCGGGTATGTTTTTAAATACGGCGGTAATTCGATATCTTGGGGCAGCTACAAACAGTCGTGCATATCGCTTTCGTCGACCGAGGCGGAGTATTGCAGCTTGAGCGAAGCGAGTAGAGAAGCGGACTTCCTACAAGCTCTAATTAGGGAATTATTAATGACGACTAGTTGTAAAATAGTAATGTATTGCGATAATCAATCTGCTATACAGCTTGCTACCAATCATACTCACCACAGACGGAGCAAGCATATAGAAATAAGATTTCATTACGTTACAGATATGTTTGATAGATTTAACGTAGAAATTATATACATCCCTACGGATGATATGGTAGCAGATGTGTTTACCAAGCCCCTGGGCTGTGTCAAG
Organism: Yponomeuta evonymella; assembly: GCA_963969515.1. Taxonomy (NCBI): domain Eukaryota; kingdom Metazoa; phylum Arthropoda; class Insecta; order Lepidoptera; family Yponomeutidae; genus Yponomeuta; species Yponomeuta evonymella. The sequence continues at coordinate 13,051,017 of OZ018345.1, read as the reverse complement.
CACGAGGGGTTCACTCGTCAGCTTGGTGTGGCGTGAAGCCATGACGATGCCCACGTTATGGGGGGGTGTTGGAAGTGTAACGCTGGCCATCTTTAAAAGATAATTTTTATTTGAATTTGTCAAGGCCCAGTGTTCGTTCTGGTTGTCACTCGATGTTTTTTCAATTTAATGTCATAAAGTTTTTATATAATAATATTAAATATTTATACCACATATTCCACTGCGTATCAGTTAATTCTGCATATTTCCAATAAAAAGCCGAATCGTTAACTGATTTCAATCGTATTGTACTAAGATTGTGCATTACTGAAGGGTTTTGTTCAGACCTGTGGCGCCGGATTAAGAATCTGTGTGGCGCCGGATTAAGAATAGCGCCACTCCATTTCCTTCCGTGGATGTCGTAGAAGGCGACTAAGGAAATCAATTACCAGGAGACGGGCAGCAGCGTCTTCCTGAGATTCCAACCGCATACTGCGATCCCCAACCCGCCTGCCAAGCGTGGCGATTATGGCAAACCTCCTCATGGTTATGAAAACCACGAAGGAGGCCTATGTCCTGCAGTGGACGTCAAATGGCTGTTGATGATGATGATGATGAAGGATTTTGTTCACTTGAAAGTAATAAAGGCAACTTATCGTTACTCTTCTCTTACTTGAATATATATAGCCTTTGTGAAAGCTCTTTATTAATTTTATAAAAATAATAAGCCTGATAAATAATTAAGTGGCCAATTCAAATTGGTATTACTATACTAAGTGATGTCATGTAAACTGATAATGTAGCGCCTTTAAATCAGTTTATTTTCATTGTCTATGACGTCTAAAATATCCGTAATTTTATTTCCTCACGAATCGCTTACGTTTCCCACATTCGTTATAAGAATACTCATTCTTTTACAATCACAAAAGAATATGGAATGTGAAGAATACGAGAGGAAACGCCGACGACACACACGCTCTTAATGTAGCCAAAAATGTGCTGCGCTGTACCTGAGTGCGAGGGTCCTCCCACTGCGTGGTGCGGTTCTTGTGATTGACGTAGTAGACGCGGCCGTCTGGCTGCACGCGGCGCTCCCAACCAGCGGGAAGCGCGCCCAAACCGTCGTCAGCGGCCGGACCCCCGCCGCTCGGGGCCGACGCCGCGGCCGCCGGCGGCCCGGCGACCGGTGCCGGCGCCGTGCAGCTGCGCGCCGACGGACCGGACGCCGGCACTGGGGCTGGCGTCGTGCTGCTACTGTTGCCACCTGTGATGAGGAATATTCCTCTAAGTTAGATTTGGAGTGACATTGTAGATTTTTTCTTTTATACCTAGTTCTGAGTGTTCACAGCAATGATGAATTACCATCAGAACAGTCAAGAGATACCTCTTATTGGCCGTAGACTTGACCGATTTAGTTATTATAAGTGCACTAGGTATGTATTGTTGTTGGTTTCTTAAAAAAAGGGTCTTATATCAAATATATTCTATTTGTTGCACTAATCCTTGCTGAGGACAATTATAAAAACCTATTTAGAGGCTAAAAATTCCATCCATGCCGGGACTTGAACCCGCAACCTCTGGATAATCGTGCCAGCGCTCTCCCAACTGAGCTAATGGGCAAAAATATACCACCCATAATTTGTCGACTGTATGTTTTTTAGTTTAATCTTTTATGTTAAGTGAATAAGCCCCCAGTAGTAATAATCCGCAGAGTTGCAATTATAGATTCACCAATGACCTTGACTGTAACAGTTGGATAAGAACGTCTCTGTATCTATAGGGCTGTAAGTATTTTTCGACTAGGTGGCCTCAAGGGTAACGTTTGCAGGATTCATTTATGAATATTAGTCCATTTCTTTGATCCATCCTAATGTCTATACGGACGAAGAAGATAAACCGATCAAGATGTGTGTGTAAGTTATCTCGTGTAACATAATAGGTTACCTTAGATGGCAGTCGTGTCTTTTGTGATATTTTTTATGCACATTAATTATTTGGGCTCGAGTAGAAATTTACCATCGTCCACTACGGGAAACTAACTTCCACCCACTGACGCTCATTTTTTGCTCGCTCACACCCAGTATTCACTCATTCATAGACCACTATTGCATCAAAGTTTATAAGTCCCCATTCGGATAATTTCAGCGAATATGTTTTTTTAACCCAACTGTAGCAAAACAATTTAAATTAAATAATCCGTGAGTCTCGGCAATCAGTTTGAATACCCATCAATAAACAAATGGATATCATTTATCAGTTAAGAGGCAACTTTATCGTAATTAGACTAAGTATTTTTATTATATTGCATGCAAATACAGGTTTATCAAATTCGTAAGTACAGAAAGTCAGTGAGTATTGTCTAGAGGACTGAGTCTTCACATACTTTTTTAATGCTCTAATGCGGGTAGCAACGAGCACAGGGCAGGATCTAACCTATGTGACGTCCCGGGTGCAAAAACTGCAAAACACCTTAGCCTAATCTAGAGGACTGAGTCTTCACATACTTTTTTAATGCTCTAATGCGGGTAGCAACGAGCACAGGGCAGGATCTAACCTATGTGACGTCCCGGGTGCAAAAACTGCAAAACACCTTAGCCTAATGGGGCTTTTCCTTAGGAGTGGGCGCTAATAGTGTTAGAAGTTATTGAGCGACAGTTACTGGTTAAACAAACATAGAAGCTGTCAGAATAGCTATCTAATCTAAGCTGAGCGAAGGAGCTCGAAAGAACCTTCCGAAAATTTACCAATTTTATCTTTTTTGCAACGACTGGACAAAGATGGTAGTTAGAGAGTTAAAAAGAACCAGGACATCGAAGACCGGATTTCCGAAACCAACATCATCGGAGAAACAAAGTCACACCGAACCCGTGGGCTCGGTCACTTAGAAAGAATGGGATGATCGGGTAGAGAGTATACCTTCCCTACCAAGTTACCGAGCGGCCAAAGACCGGCTGGCCGCTCCAGATATCGCTGGAAACATGAAGTGGCCAAGGGCCTGCGTGAGCTCCAGGCAGGCGACTGGCAAGACTGCGCAGGAAAGCGACAAGTGGCGACAAAAACGGCTGTTTTTGGCAACAATGCTATCTAGTCCCAGGTTTTTTGCCTTAGGTTCACGGCCATGAGTCCTAAAAATCACTATTAACATGATTTAGAGATTGTACAGACACTTTGCAAATGTAATCTGTAAAAAAAGTTTTTTTTTTTTCGGTGACCTTACTGTTACTCCTTTGAGCCCCTTAAGGCCATTTCCATTGGCCCGTGGACAGATAAGCCATTTAAAATGCCCTATTTCGATCTCAAGTAATAAAAGGCAAAATAAGAGAAGGCGGAAATCCATGATTTTCTCCCGCATTTATCCCCAAGAATGTCGTCAGCGCAGTCACCCAGCTCGCCACTCCTCCAGACAGCGTTACGAGTTTGGTCACTCACCGGGCGGTCCCGGGAAGTCGGGATCGGAGTCGGCACCGTGCGCGGCCGGCGGCTGCGGGTAGAGGAACCGCTGGTTGCCCTGCGCGACCACGTGCCGCCGCTCGCCCCGCCAGTGCTGGAAGCGCGCCAGCCGCTCCGTGTCGGGCCGCTGCCACGTGGTGGTGCGCGTGTTGTGGTCCACGTAGTAGACGCGGCCGCGCGCGTCGCGCCGCACCTCCCAGCCCATCGGCAGCGGCTGCGGCCGCTCCCACGAGGTCGACCTCGTGTTGTGATCCACGTAGTAACTGGAATTGGGTATTTGACAAAATATCAAATGAGTTACTTTTAAAACGGAATTTTGTAGAAAATACTGGCTTATGACGTCACATTTCAAAGCACTCTTTTTATGTTTCATCATCATCATCAGCCATTTGACGTCCACTGCAGGACATAGGCCTCCTTCTTGGTTTTCATAACCATGAGGGGTTTTGCCATAATCGCCACGCTTGGCAGGCGGGTTGGCGATCGCAGCATGCGGTTGGAATCTCGGGAAGACGCTGCTGCCCGTCTCCTCGTAATTGATTTCCTTAGTCGCCTTCTACAACATCCACGGAAGCAAATGGAGTGACGCTATTCTTAATCCGGCGCCACACAGATATTTATGTTTAATCTATTAAAAAATTGTAATGACTAGTAATTGACTAAAAGAGATACATTTTCCGAGATATTTTGTAATTTTTGTTTTAATCGAGCATATGAAATAATTTATTGTTGATCGTGTCAAATACCGTATTGGGTACATTTCGGACTCGGCGACCACGACCGAACTGGCACCAGCAACGGAAATACATCGTATCTGTCGTGATAGGTTTTCGTAAAAGGTTGACATAGTATATCACAGTAATGGCGGGGCGGTAGCTATTTTTAGGACGTACAGCATAAGGCCAAGAAAGTTCACTTTTTGCAAAAGCGTATAATAAAAGAAGATGTTTAGAGGGCACAAATTTGGTGTAACTCAACATTTCTTGTAATTAGTTTATTTGCACACCAATCACCATCATGAAGGATCTTGATACAATATTTTTGGAACATGAAGTACCTATGTATCGGCAAATAAACAAATTTACTTTACTAAACAAAAGCGCATACCGTCTACCGTAGACGTCGTATCTCATCTCCCAGCCAGGCGGCAGCGGGTCTTCGGCGGGGGCGGGCGCAGCGGCGGCGGGCGGGGGGGCGGCAGGGCCGGCGGCGGCGGTGGGGAGCTCCGCCGGCGCCCCGTGCTCCTGGTGCGAGGGCCCCGCGCCGTCCGCCGCCGTCACCACGCCGTTGCTGAGCGGTGGCGGACCGGGCGGCGGCTGGAAACGGGCTCCGTAGTGAGGACCTTCCGCCAATATTGGGCGAAAAGGAATGGGCAATGTCTTATAAAACATGATTTGCTTTTATGAAGAAAAAAAATGGAGAACATGCAACTTAGTGAAAAAATTAAAGAATCTGAGTCTACGAAAGCAGTTTTTTTTATATAAAAATTGTTAACCTTCTTTTATTCACGTGTGAAAAGAACGTTAGAAGGTCGTATGAAAGTCAAACACTCATTCACAAAAATAAAAAAAATCAGAGAATATTATTATTTATGATTGTTATTATATTTACAATGCCAATGTTAATTCCTGACAAAATTACAGGGGAATTCAATTACTCCCATCACTGGCTAGCACGGAGGTGCAGCCGGGTGGGCCAACAGCACACTACGACAGGTTGCCACTCTGGTGGAATTCAAGATGGCTGCCCATCGTTTTTCAGGGCCAGGCTCCCTCTGGAAAATAACCCTAAATACGTCTATGCTTGCGCCGCTGAAACTATATCCGGTTTACCACAAATTTTTGGTTGGAACGATTAACGTCTTTCTTTCGCCGTGTCTTTAATAAGTATGTTTCCATTGATGATTTCCTCCACTAGAAATTAAAATATCTACGTAATAATAATTATTATTGTTATTTATTGTTGTACAGTCAATTAACGACTCGCTAATTATTTGAATTTTTCTCTGTTTATTTTTATTTATTTGGGAGGCAAACAGTATAATTATCAAAATTGATATCCCATTTCAGCTTTGTTCCCTTCCCTCATGATGCTTTCCTTCATGGTAGCTACTGCTACAAATTCAAATAACTATGTAGCGATGAAGTGTAGATGATAAATTACATGACATGTTGATTGCAAGTTATGCTGTGTAGAAGTTATTTATTTATACGACACATATCACAGTCGATAACACACCAACCTTTACATACATGCATTCTACTCAGTTACATAACTGCTGACTTTGCAACTGTTTATTGATCATCTGTCGAATGTACCAATTTATTTTACCCTCAGAGGATTTGATCGTAGCATGGTCCTTGACGATTCTGGGTACCGCAGGCGAATCCGCGCTCGCATGCCATCGTTGAGCGAACTGCGCGCGCTGGTCGTCTCACTCCCCAGGGCCTCGCGCGCCTGCCCCAGTATGGCGGGGTCGATCCTCAACCCATCCAGCAGTATCACCAGCTCTGCGGATTTTGCGTCCGAACTCGAACTAGATGCATTATCTTGAGAGGCAATTCTTAATAAATCTGAAAATTAAACAAAATAATTTGCCTTGGGATTCTTACATGAAAGTGACTTGATATGGAAAATCACAAACATACCTAGAGATAGTTCTACATTTTCACATTTCCCATTGAAATGTAACAAGATTTTTAAGAAGTTGACTCTCTTTTCACCAATGACATTATCTTTTCGAAAGCTGTGATGGTCTGCTAGCCGAAACAGCAGCTGTGATTGTGGTGTTACAAGCACCGTGAAGTCTTCTTTCCATTTAGGGTGAAGGGTGTTCTTCAACACTTCAGTTTTTCGCGAAATTTTATCATCTACTATCACTTGCAAGTAAGGATTTGGTTTAAAAAGTCCTGAGTTCCTTATAGTAGCCGATTCAACTGAAATGTTTACAAAATTAGTCGCTTGTGTATTTATTACATTATTTCATATTTATTTTCAGCCAATAGTATTAGTATTATGTAAAATGATCTACAATTTATTGAATCACCTGTAAGACTGAGCTGGTGATATGCGGCCAGTGGAATAGGAGTTGTGAGAGTTTGAATGTTTTCAGTCATTGTGGTCATTTTTATCTGTTCATCATAGTATGTACTTCTGGTCAACAGTCATAGTGGACTTCAGCCTGTAATACCTAAGGAATAAGATATATGTAATTGAATTTTATTATCTAATTGCTAATTAATACAAAGCATAGCTCACAATGTGCCAGTTGGACTCGCCCACCAAGGGTTCCGTACACATTTGTAGGTACTTACATATTATAAATAGTTTATTTATTTATTATTTATTAAATAGTTCATGATTTGAGTCTCAGTTTTTACCGAGCTTTTCCCAAACTTCAAAGATTAACTTTTTTATGATTTAATTACGAATGTATTTGTAGTATAAGACGATATTACTTGCCAAATTTTGTAGTTGTAGGTCTACAGAAAGTACCCTACAAATTTTGATTCCAATGAGTGACAAAATATAGGTTTTTTTCCAGCATTAACAGCCATATCTTTTTTATGTTAATTGAGAAGTTTAGTTTTTTTTCAAAGCTTCAAGGGACTGTAGATCTGAGTATATGGTTTTCATTTCAACTTGATACCTCCACGCATACCCGAGATAAAGGGTCTTGACAGACAGACAGATGGACGGATGGACAACAAAGAGATCCTATAAGGATTCCGTTTTTTCCTCTTGAGGTCTGGAACCCTAAAAATAGAATAAAAAAGCAATCATAATTTATTTCTGCTTCTTTTCTTGAGCTGTGTTTACACAATCAAGTAAACATAGACCAAGTAACTTTGCTGATTTTTTGGATATTTGTTAACAATGGCAACATTGATCAAAGTGCAATTTGGATGACAGCATCCAAACAAAGTGAACTTAAACCATGCTCAACTCTTCAATGTCTCTTTGGATCTCTTTGTATGCAAAAAAATGGTCTCAAGGGCAAAAATTAACATCTCTATATTCATCTCTGTGTAATTTCCATTTTTATGTACAATAAAGTGTTCTCTATCTATCTATCTAAAGAACTTTAATATGTGTAAATGGGTATAAAAGTGGCCATAGATCAAAGCTACTTAGTTCAAGCTGACTTTCACTGTGTCAATGCAGCTTTATCCCTTTCTCCTCTGATAGAGTGTCAATCCTCTATAACATCTAAAGCATACTTTATTCATATAATATATATGTAGGTCATTGATAAAACAATTAATTTGCTGTAAACTGTGTTATAAAATATACCTACTACATAGAATATCTTTGTACACAATTGTTATCATTAACATTATACAAAGTCTTCTGGTGCTGAAGCAACACAAATAGCATATTATATGGATCCTGTATTATTACATTGATGTATGTAGTATCAATGGATCGGCTAAACAAATATTGATCTAATGAAAAGAGCAACTCTCTGTGCAATCAACATCCCACCAATATATAAATGGTTCATTGGTCTAGTGGTCACAGGCTTGACTGCCAACATAGTGTTTGATTCTCACTGGAGACCTGCATATTTGACTTGTACAAGTGGCCTCAATTTGGGTTTATTTCCATGTTTGTGATGTCCTTGCATGGTTATCATAGCACTGGGCATCCTAGCTTGGGACCAGAAAAAGTGATTATTTTGTGTGGAAGATATAATAATGTAAGTGTGTATAGGATATTTGACACACTGTGACTGTCCCATGCAAACCACATTGCAGACAAATATAAGGTCTTATTTATGAAATCACGATTCCTTAAAACTCTTCTCAGAGTCAGTTTAAATAGTCTGTGGTGAAGGGAAAGATATTTAAACTGCCCCTCAGGAGTGTTTTAGAAGATTCATGTTTTTATAGCCAGTGTTTAATAAGATGAAAATCTTCCCAACTTTACCCACCAACCCTTGGGTTTATTGTATTTTTCTTTGTTGGTATTTTCAAAAAAAAGCAAATTCTATGTGCAGAGTCGGAACTTATGGGCAAACTGTAGTAAATATCACTAACAACATAATTTGTAACAAGAATTAAATTAAACTTACCTTATTATAGATAATTAAAGCCACGGGAATTTTTGCGATATCAACTTATTATCATCGTCGTCGTCGATGCTTATCTCACTGAAACGAATGAACACAAGAAATGGTAGAATAAAATAGCACTGATTCATCGTCCATTACGATCCATAATTCAGGGACCGCAGCGCATAACCTTACCAATTTCTAATTTTACCAATTCAGTAGATTAACATATTGCTTAGTAGAAGCTGCGTCCTAATCGATTTATGAACAAAACAATATATTTACACACAAAAAAATGTACAACAATTTCGGGCGGCCACAACACCATAGACTAAATATTTCCTTTTTTATTTTATTTGATTAAGGCAGAGATGCATTTAGACGGACGATGGTTCAACGTGCAAGAAAAGCGCGTGCATAACGAACCGCACGTCTTTTCATCTCTTTATCCAGCCAGTCATGTATGCATGCGCGTATCAAAAGGTATCATCTTCATCTTACAGAAGAGTGATCCGATTTATTTACAAGCTAGGTAGTAGGGACTCGTTAAGGGATTTCTTTAAAGAAACTAACATCTTAACAGTTGCAAGTCAATACATTTATGAAAATATAATGTATGTTAGAAAAAACATCAGCAATTTCGAAAATGTTGGTAGCCATCAAAATATTGATACTAGGAATAAATATAAATTGTCATTTCCACGTTTTAGACTTGCAAAAGTTAATACATCCTTTATAGGGCACTGTGTACGGTTCTACAATAAGATTCCTCAAGATATATTAGAGTTACCACCGACGCGGTTTAAAAAATGTATTGAGCATACTCTGTGCAAAAAAGCCTATTATAACATTAAGGATTATTTGGAAGACAAGGATGTCTGGTATTTAAATAAATGTTAACAGGAACGATTGTATCTAGTGTAGTGTAACTTTAAGTTGAAAACTCTGTTAAATAAGCAAACCTGTTTTGAAAAGAATAAATGTGGAGTTTCTTTGTTAGCTTCTTCTCCGCATTATCTATTAATTGTGAAACTAACAGCTTTGACGTTCATTAACTAAACATTTTGATTTTATAGTGAATAAAATTTTTTGACGTGACTTGACTGACTTTATCATAAAGTACATATTTCATGTTACAAAAATATTAGGATGTGTTGTAGGCATAATAATAATTCATTTTTATTCCAGCCAAAGCCATATTAAGTTACATATTAAATAACATAACAATAGAATTGAATAAAATGAAAAACAAAATTAAATATCATAATAGCAATAAAAATAAAATTTAGGTAACTACCTGTAATGTAAAATTTCATTATTATATTACCGAACTTTTTTTTTTCTTTTCTGTCCTAATGTAAACGCCAACGTGTAGATGTCACATCAGCTGACATTGACAGTTTATTCTGTGCAACAAACAAAACAAAATGTCAAAATCTTCTCTCTCTCTCTCTCTCTCACTCTCTCTCTAGACACAGATTCTCTACTAGAGATAGAGTATATACTCTAGAGTAACTAATTTTCTTATTTAATTATACTCTTGTTCAAGCTTTTATGCATTTGTAGTGGGAATGCATACTATAAAAGTTAAATATTTTATGTCCGTAAATTTTCAATATTAACACTGGGGGACATGGGACGTCCATTCCGCGCCGCGTCCTTTCTGTGTGTTTTGACCAAAGTACAGAGACATCGAAGCGTCGCGCCCGCGCCCCGTCCTCTCTGTGTGGGCTTCATCCCGTCCCTTCAGTACATTTTGTATCAAAGTGAATATGAATGAATTTGAATATGAATGTGAATGAAAGCGCCTTTTCCGCGCCTCCGCTCCACGTCTCATCTGTGTGACTAATAGTATAAGTTAGGACTTAAGTTTCGTACATGGTCCTGTAAAGTAAAGCTATTAAAAAAATCTCTAGTCTAGTCTGTCGAGTCTGTCTGGGTAGTCTGCACAGAGTGCATTGGTAGTCTGTGAGTCAACAAAGTTTATTATTTTCTCTGTGGTTTTGTAATATTCTCTTTGTACACAGTGGTCGGTCATCGATTTTATTTAATTAAATATTTGGATTAGAAGACATGTTATTTCCTTCGCTGTAATCAAGCAAGAAAGCTTAAAGTTGTCGTGTTCTTTCTGTAAGTTAACTTTACAATCTATGTCCACAAATTATAATCTCGTTATAAACGAGAAACTTCGAAACGTTAGCAAGCTAAAGTAGTCTAGCTTTTTTTGTCTTGAATTACCTTGACTCCGTTTAAGTTAGTGGGAACGTAGGATGTCGTAGGATGTGTTGTAAGAACAAGGGTCTAATTTGAGACAATGACAATAAAGTAAGCAAGGGGAATACTTATGTACAGATAGTCAAGAAACAATGTATTTTCATACACTGAGCAGTGAATAGGTGTCTAGCACGTATTTATAATTCCTAGTTTTTGAGAACAATTACGACTCCTGACAACATTGCATGCACTGCTTATTCAAATTTATCCTTTAGCAAGCAAAGCCCTCTTTTGCACACATTTTAAGCAAATTTCTTATAAAAAACAATATCAAGCTATTAAAACAGAAAGTAAACAGATGTTCTTGCTTCAAAATCTTGAAATTCGAAGACTAAAATGCAGACTAAAGTTGCATTCACTGTACTCACATCATGCAAGAGCTCTAACCAACTATTTCTTATACCTACTTTTTTCTTTTGCAGAAAACTCCTAAAATAATGAGTCCTGTTGAAAGTGTTCCATTAGCAGTCCTGACTTCTGTAGATGACTACGTGGAACTTCTATATGATGATATCCCAGAAAAAATTAAAGGATCTGCATTAATCTTACAACTTGCTAGAAATCCAGATAACTTAATTCACCTTTCAAGGAATGGTAGGTGTTGAACTACATAAAATAAGTAATTAGTAAAATGAGCTCTTTTTTCCAAATCAGTACAGTTCCTATTAGATAATTATTTGATTTAATACTACGTAATGAAGAAAGATTTGAATTAAGTTAAATAATGTAGAAAAATTTAAAACTACAATTATTAACAATTATGGTTAATAACATCTATTCCCTTACATTACAGAAGCATTGCTGAGTGCTTTGTCCCGAGTTTTGAGGGAAGAATGGAAAAGAAGTATTGAACTGAGTACAAATATTGTTTACACATTTTTCTGCTTCTCAACATACAATGAATTTCATCCATTAATCATTCAATACAAAATCGGCTCTCTGTGTATGGATGTCATAGATTATGAGTTGAAGCGCTATGACCAATGGAAAGAAAAAGTTGAAGGTAAAAAACAGCTGCTTACACCTGACAAGGTAGGTACCTAAAATTGTATGTAACTATAACTTCCACACAACACAATCACTTGTCCTGGTCCTAAACTATGATACCCTGTCATGTGATAACCAGGCAAGGACACCCAAAAGAAAATGTGAAGTTACTTTATTTCTATAATTTATTATTGTGTTTTCAGAGTGAAATCCCCAAAAGTAGAATTCCTGAACCAAAACGCCGCCCTAAATCGGGCACATGGGCAGTTGCTGATGTAAGCTTGCAGAAGTCTAGAACACTTGTGTCCAGTTACCATGAAGATCTGTGCAATGCATCAGATGACAGCTCCAAGAATGATGAAGAACAAATGAGGAGGAAACTCAAGACTTTGTCAAAGAGGCAAGAACAGCTGTTGCGAGTGGCTTTTTATATGCTGCTCAATATTGCAGATAATGTAAAAGTGGAAGAGAAGATGCACAGAAAAGATATTGTTGGCTTGCTCATGGGAGCGATGGAGAGGCACTCAAATATGGACTTACTCATCCTTATAGTATCATTTCTACAAAAACTGTCCATCTTTGTGGAAAATAAAAACAGTATGGCCTCTAGAGGAATTGTTGAAAAGTTAGTGGTGCTCTTGGATTCACCTAATGCAGATTTAGTCAATGTCACATTAAAACTACTGTTTAATCTGACTTTTGACACTAAGTTGCGGAACAAAATGATTAAGATTGGCTTATTACCAAAGATAATTAACTTTACCAGTAAGTGCACTTTAAAAACTGTCTATTATTTACTTATTATCTGTCAAACTCAACAACTTTATCATTCAACTTTTAATAACTTTCGTGCTTGTACAAAGATTGTAAAAGAGATGGGGTTTTTACCACAATTATTAATTTATTTGAGTTTTCTATGTATCAGCACCATTGTAAGCACGATGGTCGCGGGTAGACTAATTTATCAAGATCGTAATTAAACTATTCATCATGGTAAGGATCCAGTTTGTATTAAGAGTATCTGTCTTATTTATAAAAAGTAGATTCCACTGAAACACTCTTAACACAGGGTTAAAGCTGGAACAGGAACAGGAACCTCTCTCATAATCTGGCTTTAACTCTGTTTTAAGAGTGTTTTAGTGGAAACTACTTTTTATAAATAAGACTGTCTTTATAAATGTTTAATTTTCAGGTGATGACAAACACATTAACTTAGCAATGAAAATACTGTACCATTTGAGCATGGATGACAGGGTGAAAGTTATGTTCACACAATCAGACTGTGTCAAATTGGTAAGTCTGTATTTAATCATTTGACCAACCTATAAGTAAGAACAAGATGCTTCATAGAATCATGTGGAAATGCAGCTATTCTACGAGTATACACTTTTTACATCACAGAAATGTTCAAAATTCTAAGAAACAAGTAAGTACTTACCAATCTAAATGGCAATATAGACTGTGTCGTCTGCACAATATAAAATATGTCTGCACAGTCTATATTTCTATTTAGATTTATTCCCGTCTAGTTACCATAGAACACGGTACCTATCCTAATTGTTTCTAATCTAATCCGGCTTGTTTATTTTAGTTACTTCCATAGTATTATGTCCTACGGCATACTACTGTGGGGTCGGGCAGCAGACATTGAGACGATCTTCATCTTACAGAAGAGAGCCATCCGATTTATTTACAAGTTAGGTAGTAGGGATTCGCTAAGAGATTTCTTCAAAGAAACCAACATCTTAACAGTTGCATGTCAATACATTTATGAAAATATTATGTACGTTAGAAAAAATATCAAAGACTTCGAAAATGTTGGTGGCCACCATAATGTTAATACTAGAAATAAACATAAATTGTCATTTCCACTATTTAGACTTGCAAAAGTTACCACATCCTTTATGGGGCACTGTATAAGGTTCTACAACAAAATTCCTCAAGATATATTAGAGTTACCTCCAACGCGATTTAAAAAATGTGTTAAGACCATTCTGTGCAAAAAGGCTTACTATAACATCAAGGATTATTTAGAAGACAAAGATGTTTGGCATTAAACAGTAGATTAATATTATTTAAAGGACGATTGTGACTAGTGTTCACCACATTCATGACTAATATTTTAAGTTGAAAACTCTGTTAATTAAGTTAAAACGTGTTTTGAAAAGAATAAATGTGGAGTTTCTTTGTTAGCTTCTTCTCCACATAATCCATTAATTGTGAAACTAACAACTTTGACGTTCATTAAGTTTTTAACTAATTAATACATTCTGTTTTTACAATGAATAAAAATATTTGAATTGAATTGAATTGAATTAGCGAACAATGTGGTGCCTGACGTATAGGGGCATATAGCTTGCGAGTCGTGCGTATTTTGGCGCCAAAATGACAGAACTTGACAATGTACCTACTGGAAAGTCGCAATCATCCCGTGCTGCTTCCTAGCCATGTAACGATCTCGAAATTTCTTAGGCCGGTTCTAAACCGGTTTGATGGCATACGCAAACCGAATTGCAAAAATCTATGTAAACCTGGTTGAAACCGAGTTACAAACCGCAATGAATGACACAGTCGATTTTTGTGTTCTGAGGTCGATGCGATGTTGCGATCTGCAGTAGCACGGTTTGCGTCTTTTTTAAACGATCTTTTTTAACCGCTGCGGCATCGCGGTTTGCACTATCATTCGGTTTGACGACGTAAATCGTGTCGGCGCGATCCGCACGACTCTCGCGCCCGCCAACGCGTTTAATTTAATTTTCGGTGAAGACCAAGAACGAATTACAATTTAAAATCGACTTTGTCAAGTCTCAGAACTTCGTTTTCATAGCCTTGACGGAAGTAAAATAAAAAAACAATATTCTCGAGCTGCACTTGCTCAATCACAGCTCGGATTGATTGAAGACGACGCGACACACGGTGCAAAGTACAAACCATATCGCCGCGCGGTTTTGAACCGGGTTGGTAGATCGAGTCGTTACATCGCTAGTTCCTAGAAGTTACGGCAACCCTAGTGAAGGCTACTTTGTAACCGACTTAAAAAAACCGGCCAAGTGCGTGTCGGACTCGCGCACGAAGGGTTCCGTACCATTATGTATACAACATCAAATACAAAGATCGAGAAAAAACTGCAAAAAAATCTCGTTTGTTGTATGGGAGCCCCCTTTAAATACTTATTTTATTTTAATTTTTATTATTAATTTTTTAAGAGAATATGGAACTAAATATTCTGTGAATATTTCAAGCTTCTACCTGTTGCCGCTATTAATATGGAGCAAAAAACGTCAATAAAATTAAGTTTGTTGCATGGGAGCCCCCCTTAAATATTTATTTTATCCGGTTTTTCGGCAACCGAAATACATCATCTGTGAAAATTTCAACTGAATAGCTATCAAGGTTCATGAGATATACAGCCGGTGACAGACAGACAGACGGACAGTGAAGTCTTAGTAATAGGGTCCCGTTTAGCACCCTTCGGGTACGGAACCCTAAAAAGGAGGTGGTTCCCTAACAAATTCGACTTTTACATATTTTTTATTATGTTGAGCCGGTGAAATAATGCGATACTTTCTCCTCTTTCTCTTGCTACTCTTAAAGTATATGTAGGACAAAAAGTGAATCCGGAATTAACTTAATAATATATAGTGCGGTCAAGTGCGAGTCGGACTCGCGCAGGAAGGGTTCCGTCCCACGCCTGCTCAGCGTGGCAATTACGAACAAATCCTCCTATGGCAGCAGTGGTAGCCTAGTGGGTAGAACATTGGACTCGGAAGCGGGAGACCCAGGTTTGAGTCCCAGTGCGGGCATGTACCTATGACTTTGTTTTCTAAGTTATGTACATTTGTGAAGTTATAGTACCAATACCACTCGCTAACGGTGTAGGAAAACATCGTGAGGAAACCTGAGTGTCTGAGCTATTCATATACCTCAGCGCTCAAAATCGCCAATCCGTGGTGGGCATGCGTGGTGATTAAGCCCATACTCTCTCCCTGAGAGTAGGCCTGTGCCCTACAGTAGGACGTATATAGGCTGCTTATGTCTCCTATGGCAAGTCAGAACGGACCACGCTTAAATATTAGGGGTTAAAGTATGAAATTGCCGTTTTATTGCAATAGGTTCTTTGAATTGACATAGAATCTTCATGGTTTGAGGTTTTCGAATGAAACTTTTTTCAAATGGTTTCTATGATGTTCTTTTTTTAAAAAATGTGAAACATTTGAATATCGACTTTCAATTGTTTTTGTTATTCAATTTAGACAAGAAAGATGGATACTGCGAAAATTCGAGTGATTATGAGGCACCCATTTTTCGTATTTTTTTATTTTATTGATTTGACGCAAGTGAGTCAATATTGTGGGTAAGGTAACGTTAAACCATGCCGCTAATTCCTGGATAGTTTGACTAGGGTCGGCTTCCACTATCTCTCTTAATTCATCGTTATTCACCTGTGTGGGCGGTCTTCCTCGTGGCTCGTTCTTTAAGTCGAAATTTCCATCACGAAAGCGTTTAAACCAAAATCGCACGGTGCGTTCATTAGTAGACCCCTCTCCAAACGCAGCATTGATATTGCGGGCTGTTTCTGCCGCGTTAGTTCCGCGTCGGAACTCGTATTCAAAAATCACTCGAATTTTCGCAGTATCCATCTTTCTTGTCTAAATTGAATAACAAAAACAATTGAAAGTCGATATTCAAATGTTTCACATTTTTTAAAAAAAGAACATCATAGAAACCATTTGAAAAAAGTTTCATTCGAAAACCTCAAACCATGAAGATTCTATGTCAATTCAAAGAACCTACTGCAATTAAACGGCAATTTCATACTTTAACCCCTATTATTTATTTTATTCTGTTTTTAGCATTTGTTATAGCGGCAACAGAAATACATATCTGTGAAAATTTCAACTGCCTAGCTACGACGGTTCATGAGATACAGCCTGGTGACAGACAGACAGACAGACGGACAGTGAAGTCTTAGTAATAGGGTCCCGTTTGGCACCCTTCGGGTACGGAACCCTAAAAACCGGCCAAGTGCGAGTTGAACTCGCGTGGAGAGGGTTCCGTACAATGCCAAAGTCAAATGTTTTTATTCAAATTGTGGTATCACATTTGAAATCCTTATAGTAAGACGCGAGTTATCTACTACTAGCGCTGTCTAGTGGAGTTTTAGTGAACTATTTGCCGTAAGTGAACGTATATTGAGTTTACCGCTTTTTCAATTGATAGAATCCTTTTGATAGAGTTTTCCTGAAATCTACAAGCAATGAACTATATTTCGTATTTTTTTCAAAATTTTTGTTTCTGTAGTTTCGGAGATCAGGGGTGAATGGACAATTTTCGTCTTCGTTCATGAATAAAATCAAAACTACAATAATAACAAAAATATATTTGAGATCCTCATAACGAGCCCTTTCATTTGATACATGACACAGTAAGGTTTGCAAAACTTTTCTTTAAATTTCCTAATTTTCCCCCGAAAACGAATTTTTTTTTAAATATTTGTCTACTTTGCACATCTGTGTTTGGGTCATAGGATTACACCGCCCTACCAAATTTCACCTGATTTGGTTCAGTAGATTCGGAGCAAATTGGCTGTGACAGACGGACGAACAGACAGACGCACGAGTGATCCTTTAAGGGTTCCGTTTTTCTTGTACGGTTTACGGAACCCTAAAAATAAACTAAGATCCGTCGTTTCCCAGCTGACAGACATGCTGCTCCTAAACGTGAGCAGCTCGCCGGGCGGCGGCGGCGGCGGCACGGACGTGCTGCTGGCGCTGTGCGTGAACCTGGCATGGTGCGCGCCCGCCGCCGACCAGATGGCCGCGGAGGGCCGCCTGCGCGAGCTGCTCGAGCGCGCCTTCCGCACCGAGGGCTTCATGCTCATGAAACTGGTCCGCAACATGTCGCACCACGACTCGGTGAAGCCGCTTTTTGTGGTGAGCAACCATGCCGTAACGGCATGTAACACTAGCGCCAGCAATGGAAAAAAAACCGGCCAAGTGCGAGTCGGACTCGCGCACGAAGGGTCCCGTACCATTATCTATACAACATTTGAATATTTGAAGCGTCTACCTGTTGCCGTTATTAACATCGAGCATAAAAAGGCAAAATAATCATGTTTGTTGGAGCCCCCCTTAAATATTTATTTTATTCTGTTTTTAGTATTTGTCGTTATAGCGGCAACGGAAATACATCATCTGTGAAAATTTCATCTGCCTAGCTATCACGGTTCATGAGATACAGCCTGGTGACAGACAGACTGACGGACAGTGAAGTCTTAGTAATAGGGTCCCGTTTGGCACCCTTCGGGTACGGAACCCTAAAATGATGTATGGAGCCCCTTAAGGCTGATGCTACGTCTGGCAGCCGAGATGGTCGCACATTCTCACATTTTCGATGATTGTAAAA
The DNA here is from genome assembly GCA_963969515.1 of Yponomeuta evonymella. NCBI lineage: Eukaryota > Metazoa > Arthropoda > Insecta > Lepidoptera > Yponomeutidae > Yponomeuta > Yponomeuta evonymella. The sequence goes on along the minus strand of OZ018345.1, from coordinate 13,032,869 downwards.
AAATTATTATAACTTTTATACTTTTGATATCACACTAATAACCTTTCTTGTCGCAACACGATTTAGAGGATCCGTTTTGTGATGAGCGACCCGTTATGGCTGCCGTTATGCCTGGCAGCCGTCTGGCTCGCACTTTCTGACATTTTTAATGAAAAAAAAAGTAACATGTCTCAGAGTTCATGTAGGTATGTATGTCCACCACAACTAAATGTTTGAACCTATTTAGAAGTGTATGGTGTTACAATCTTTATGTATTCCTGGGTAACATAGGGTACCTATGTTGGCTGTAGAGCTGATAGGTTTTTCTATTTTTCGTTTATAAAACCGCTCAGGGTACTTTGACGTACAGATGAAATGGCCTTAGTCTGGGTGTTTTTCGTGATAATGATGACTTTGTCTGGCTACCATAGCACAAGGCACGAGTAGAGCATGGATACCGGTTTTCGGTAATACCGAAAAACCGGAATACCGGACAGAATATTCGAATTTGAAAAACCGGTTTTGTATTATCCTAATACCGGTATTTCGATAGTTTCGGTATTACTATAAACAGCTTCTAGACGCGCTGTTCAATTCTACATCCATATTATTATAATAAATTCATAACGTATATAAATATATAATATAAGTAAAATAATAATTGTAACTGTTCACTTTAATGTAATTTGTCCAATAATCTGCTCTGTCAATTATTTACAATAAGTTATAATTCAAAAATGTATTGAATGCTGTTGCACGCCTGTTATTGGGTATTAGGCTAGACAAGAACCACATAGCATAAAAACTCTGTATTTTTGTGCTTAATACCTGTTGGCTGTGTCAATAAAATATATAAATAAATAAATAAACGTAAAACATTGGGACATCTAGATTTACAATCTGGTTTTACGATTTTGCTGCAATTTTTGAAAGCCTCAGACTGTCTAAATACAGGACTCATGGTTTTGGAGTTTCGGTATCAATACAGTCAAATATTTAACGCTCATCTTAAAGATAGTTTCGAATTAACTGATGGGTACTATTTAAAATCACGGTTTGTTCCTGTGAATTGCGGTGTTTGTGGGACACCGCAACTCACAGGAACGAACCGTGATTTTAAATAGTACCCATCAGTTAATTAGTGTTGGTCTCCTGCTCTATGTGGTGTACCTACGGTACAGTAGTGACATAATACAGTATTGTAACTAACTGTAAGTATCTTCAACAGCCACCAAGTTAAAGATATTAGTGACAATGGGTATTGTCCTAAATATTGTGTTTGAATTTAGAACGCGAGGTTAGCCGCCGCGGGAGGATATACTTATGACAATTTGTTTTAAAGGTATAAGTTCATATAATATTCACTGATTTCTTGTATCTTTCTGAATAAGTGTGTGACTAATTCGACCTTCTAACGTTCGTTCAACACGTGAATGAAAGTAGGTTTAATGTTGTTAAATAAAAAATGTCTATGACATTTCGGTATTCCGTAAAAAACCAATATAATATTTTTTTCTTACGTTTGCATAGATAAAGAGTCTTTTAAGTTTTGTTTATTTAAAGAGTTTTTGTATCGAGTCATGGTATCATTAGAAACTGACAGCTTGTAGGATATCAGTTGATGATGTACTTCCGTGCATCCGGTTACGTAGACTCCGGACGTACTTCCGGTTACGTAGACTCCGATTCTTTTTTTTTTCGCTTTAAAAATTTGTTAAAGCAGCCCCAATCGAAATATTCAGCCTAGGCTCTCAAAATTAGTTAAAATTAGCGCCGAATCGGTGGAGGAGATCAATAACAGGTTTGTAAAAACTGTTCGTACAGTGGGCTTGAGGTTCTATAGACCCAACCGTACGAGTAGACCACAAAAGCTCTCAAGCTATACTCTCGACCTCATGGCTAAACGTCGCGCGTTGCAACTGCAGTCCTCCGAGGATGCTGAGTCATATATGCAGCTCAGTAGACACATCTTAAAGTCTGTGCAGAACGATATTCGGTCTTTTAATACCGAACGTATTAAAGAGACTATAGAGCGGAACAAGGGCTCCAAAGTGTTCGCAAAAGACTTGTCTATTGGGCAAAGCCAGCTGACGAAGCTGAAGAGAGAGGATGGCAGTATAGCGTCGACCAAATCAGAGGTGCTGAGGGAGATTGGGAGTTTCTACGGACAGCTATACACCTCAGTCGCAAAACCTGTTAGCAGTTTGAACAAAGATCCGAGAGCCAAACTGACCCGACATTATACCGACGATATCCCGGACATCAGCCTGTATGAGATTAGGATGGCCCTGAACAGCTCAAGAATAACAAGGCACCAGGAGAGGACGGAATCACATCAGAGCTCCTGAAAGCGGGTGGAACACCAGTACTTAAAGTCCTTTCAGAAGCTCTTCAATTCCGTCGTGCTCGAAGGAAAAACGCTAGAAGCATGGAACAGAAGCATGGTGACGCTGTTCTTCAAGAAAGGGGATAACTCTCTATTGAAGAACTACCGACCCATCTCGCTTCTGAGCCATGTTTATAAGCTGTTTTCGAGGGTCCTCACGAATCGTCTCGAACGCAGGTTTGATGACTTCCAGCTTCCCGAACAAGCCGGCTTCCGAAAGGGCTTTACCACATCCACACGCTGCGGCAAATTATACAGAAGACAGGAGCACAATTTGCCATTCTGCTTAGCGTTTGTGGAATATGAGAAAGCCTTCGATTCGATCGAGACATGGGCAGTGCTCGAGTCTCTCCAGCGTTGCCGTATTGACTATCGGTATATCGAGGTGCTGAAGTGCTTGTACAACAGCGCCACCATGTCGGTCCGAGTACAGGAACAGAATTCGGAAGCAATTCCATTGAGAAGAGGCGTGAGACAGGGAGACGTTATCTCTCCGAAACTGTTCACGAACGCACTGGAAGATGCCTTCAAGCTTCTGGAATGGCAGGGACGCGGCATCAATATCAATGGCGAGTACATCACGCACCTTCGATTTGCCGACGATATAGTAGTCATGGCAGAAACGATGGAAGACCTCGGCATGATGCTCGAAGACCTCAGTCGAGTTTTCCAACGTGTGGGCCTTAAAATGAACATGGACAAAACGAAGGTCATGTCGAACGCCCGTGTTGTGCCCACACGACTCTCGAAGTTGTAGACGAATACGTCTACTTAGGACAAACAGTCCAACTAGGCCGGTCCAACTTCGTGAAACAGGTCAATCGTCGAATCCAACTCGGCTGGGCAGCATTCGGGAAACTTAGAAAGGTCTTTTCGTCTAATATACCTCAATCGCTCAAGACAAAATTATACAACCAGTGTGTGTTACCAGTGATGACTTATGGCACTGAAACGTGGTCTCTCACTATGGGCCTCATAAGAAGGCTCAAGGTCACGCAACGAGCTATGCTCGGAATTTCTCTACGAGATCTAATCAGAAATGATGAGATCCGTAGACAAACGAAAGTCGTCGACATAGCCCAGCGGATTAGTAAGTTGAAGTGGCAGTGGGCGGGGCACATAGCACGCAGAACTGATGGCCGATGGGGCCGAAAAGTTCTCGAATGGAGACCACATATCGGCAAGCGCAGCGTAGGACGACCAGCCACAAGATGGACAGATGACCTCATCCAAGTGGCAGGAAGGCGCTGGATGCAGGCTGCTTCCAACCGGTCTTTTTGAAAATCCATTGAGGAGGCCTATGTCCAGCAGTGGACTTCTTGTGGCTGAATGATGATGATGAATACTATCAGGTTGAGTTCAGTTTTCTCTCGGACTTATTGTATTTGCTCAAGAAAATTTTGCTTACTTTATATTTCATTGAGTTAATTTGACAACTTGAACTAATGATGTGGGGAAAGCTCAGTGGGACAAAACATATAGGCCACGTAAATCAACTGTTTTACAATCATCTATGTTATTTAAAAAAAATTATCAATACCGAAAAAATACCGAAATACCGGAATTCCGGTATTTCAAATGTTGATATCGAAAAAATACCGGTTTTAGAAAAAGGGTCCGGTAGTCCATGCTCTAGGCACGAGCTGTATAGTATAATTTAATGATAGAGTGAGGAAGAGTGCACTCTTGTAACGGTTGTCGTGCTGTGATTTAAATGTGTACTTAGAAACCCTTGAATGCCACGCCTTCCAACTGTCCAGGTTCTATTACAAAGCAAGTTGTCTAGTGGCAACGTCATGGGCTCAGCTAATCACTTTCCACCTTGGCCTTTGAAAATAAATTGCCTGCTTGTTGTTAGTTCGCTTCTCACACTAAGCTGTTCTTTCATAATATTATAAATAAAGCACACATGCAAAATCACTTGTGGTCGCCAAAAAATTAAATGTATGCCCAGGAGTACGTCGGAGACATCGCCGGGGCCGCCACGAACGAGAACGCGGCGGAGGAGTTCGTAGTCGAGTGTCTCGGCACACTCAGCAACATATTGAACCCGAACAACATTGACATATACGCCGTCGTCGAGAGATACAACCTCATCCCATGCATCATGAAGATATTGGACCCGGGTAACTTGATCAGTCTTACCTTCTAATTCTCGTACAGTAACAATCATTAATTATTATATTATCAAATCATAAATTAGAAAATTAATTACATAGCATTGTTGTAAAGGCAAAGGCGAACTTATCTCTGAGAGAGATCTCTTCCAGCCAACCTTAGCATAGATAATATACTTACATTTACATATATACTTATACGTACATAAACCTATTATCTATGACAACAGATTTAGTAACAAGCAGAAACCGGGGTTTAGTAAAGTAACAGACATAGACTCAGCTTTAAAGAGCTACGAAGATTTTTGTATGGGGCCTGGCATAGTTCATAGTGGCGCCCTCTATATTTTTTTCAATATCGTGGATCATGATGAAACCTAGCGAGATCGATAGAGGACAAAAAAGTAAACAAGAAATTATTAAGGTCACCATGTCCTAAAGTGGCACGTTTAGGAGTTATTGAGCTTTGAAGTTTGTATGAGATTTTTATAAAACTTAACTTTTGAATAATTTTTCACTAAATACTGGACTATATGCTTGGCACCTGTGACTCGTTGCCGATTCTTGACTAAATTGCTAAATAAGTCGTAGAAAAAACACCCAGTTTATTATAGATACCGTATATTAAGGCACCCGAGCGTAGCGAGGATGCTTACAATGCGAGGGTATTACGGGAGCTTTTACCAGAGTTATAAATCTGCTTTTCATCAATCCTATCAGGTAAATAAATAAAATTGTGTATTTAAAGGAAAATTCACCACCTAAACCTATCTATATTAATGAAACTGTAGGTTTTATATTGACATGTTTTGAATTTTAATCGAATTGAACGAATTGGATGCATGAATAATACTATAATTTCATGTATATATGTATATAAGTAGGTAGGTACCTACTAGACATAGCTACCCAGACTTTAAAAAACATCAAAGTAGGTTTGAATCCCCGAGAAAACTCATATCAAGTGACAAATTCAGTGATGAAACTCAGTTAGTGGAAATTCCATACAAACTTCAAAGCTCAATAACTCCTAAACGTGCCACTTTAGGACATGGTGACTCTAATAATTTCTTGTTTACTTTTTTGTCCTCTATCGATCTAGCTAGGTTTCATCGTGCTCCACGATATTGAAAAAAATATAGAGGGCGCCACTGAGACTATGCCACTAATCTTCGTGGCTCTTTAAAAAACTAAAACCTAACATTATCTTGCCTTTTGATAATACATCCCCTATTTGGCCGAAGTATGAAACCGGCGTGCGTGCATGCAACGACAAATCGATGTTGAGGAAGCGAAAGTTATCTGTCAGCATCGTGGCAAGTAGCAGCCCCTGGTCTCCGCTTACCCATCTGGGATACAGGGCGTGAGTTTATCATCATCATCAGCCACTCGACGCATACTGCAGGACATAGGCCTCCCTCATGGTTTTCCAAGCTTCCCGGTCTTGTGCCTCCCGCGTCCGGCGACTACTCGCCACCGTAACCAGATCGTCAGACCATCTGGTGGGGGGCCTTCCCACGTGAGTTTATCATCATCAGCCATTTGACGCCCACTGCAGGACATAGGCCTCCCTCATGGTTTTACAAGCTTCCCGGTCATGTGCCGCCCGCATCCAGCGACTGTAACCAGGTCGTCAGACCATCTGGTGGGGGGCCTTCCCACGTGAGTTTATCATCATCATCATCAGCCATTTCACGCCCACTGCAGGACATAGGCCTCCCTCATGGTTTTATAAGCTTCCCGGTCATGTGCCGCCCGCATCCAGCGACTGTAACCAGGTCGTCAGACCATCTGGTGGGGGGCCTGCCCACGCTGCGTCGTCCGGTCCGCGGTCGGCCGGTCAGAACTTCTACGACATCCACGGAAGGAAATGGAGTGACGCCATTCTTAATCCGGCGCCACACGGATGTAATAAAATATTGAGTTGATGTATGTATGTAATAAAATATTGGCTGCGGCAGAGGGCGGCGCGAGCGGGGAGCTGGCGCTCGAGGGCGCGATCCTGGCGGGCGCGGTGGGCGCGGAGGCGCGCGCGGCCGCGGCGCTGGCGGCGGCGGGCGGCGGCGGCGCGCTCATCGCCGCGCTGCGGGCACGCCAGGCCGACGACGAGCACGTGCTGCAGACGGTCTTCGCGTTCCGCCAGCTGCTCTCGCATCCGCCCAGCGCAGAATATCTCGTGTCGCGCACAGGTCGGTGAAGGCGAAATCGGAGCCCCGAGGCCCAATAGGCTATTTGAAAGTGTGAAAAAAAGTATTAATTACTCATATTAGTTTTAAAACCGATGTAAGGCATTTTTCGATTAAGGATTAATAAATGAATCGTTTAATCCAAAAAACCAGGATAATACTTGATAATTTTGTATCTGTAGTCATTTTCTATGATGACGTCACAGGTCAATATCTGAAAAGTTCAGAATCCCCAAAATTCTCAGATTTTTCAAGGAACCTAAAGTAGTACACCTATTTGCTTTTCTGCGCCCACATTCTTCCTAGTAGTATTGTTCTGTGGAGTTGAAGTTTGTTTCCTTACTGACCAGTGACGTCACTGATTCCTGTGGGACGCCATATCGCCCAGGATAGTGTTTTGGCGGCTTATTTTGAAAGTGAATTTTTATTTGGTTTTTTTAGAAGAAATACACACTAAGAATTTTAAATAACCCCCCTTTCTGAGCACTCAATGAACACCAACAAAAAATCTGAGATGGTTTTCAGAAATTTGTCAAATAGCCTATTGTACGCACCAAATCCTCTCGGAATCCTGATGTTTGCGGTAGCTATCAGTATGTAATTAGACAGTTAGACGATTGGAAACGCTCATGATTTAGTGCGCGTGACAAAAGGGTTGTTTCTTAGAGCTACATTTGTAATAACGCTCAACCGACGAATCGTGAGGCTACGTTGGAATAAAATGTTACTAATTCAATGTAGCTTTAAAAAACAGGGCCCGGACGGTTCATTTTGGTCTTTCACTCGAAAATAGTCATCTAAACACGACGACGAGCCGTGCTGCAGAAGGCCTTCATTATCATCATCAGCCATTTGACGCCCACTGCAGGCCATAGGCCTCCCTCATGGTTTTCCAAGCTTCCCGGTCATGTGCCGCCCGCATCCAGCGACTGTAACCAGGTCGTCAGACCATCTGGTGGGGGGCCTGCCCACGCTGCGTCGGCAGGTCAGAACTTTTTCGCCCCAAAAGCAGACGGCCGTCGCATTCCGGCAACTGCTCGCGCTCGCGGCCAGCGCCGAACATCTCGTGTCGCGCACAGGTCAGCGAAGCCGAAGTAGGACGGTACACTATTAGATCATTTCCGTATCTCATTCATCCGCATATCATCGGTCGAATTCAAGACGACCTCAAGACAAGCTCAAGACGAGCTTCAAGACGAGCTCAAGACGACCTCGTGGCACAGCGGTAGTGCATCTGCATACCATGCGAGAGGTCCCGGGTTCGAGTCCCGGCTGGGGACAAAAAAAAATCCTCAGGTCTTGGATGTTTACATGTTTGTGATGTCGCTGTTTCTGGTTCCCACGACACAGGGTATCCTAGTGTGGGGCCAGAAGCAATGTATGTGCTTGTATGTAAATGTTATGTTATGTTATGTCATTACCGGAACATCTCCAAAATCACGTGTCTTGAGTTAAGTACGATGCAGAATCATTAAGAATTTAAAACTTTTTCCTAATTACTAATGGTGCAAGTTACCAAACGACTTCGACCAGTACAGAAACAATGATTTTACATTTTAGATTTATAAACGTCGGGAGTGGTGGTAGCCTAGTGGGTAGAACATTGGACTCGGAAGCTAGAGACCCAGGTTCGATTCCTAGTGCGGGCATATATCTATGACTTGGTTTTGCTAAATTATGTACATTTGTGAAGTTATAGTAGCAATACCACTCGCTAACTGTGAAGGAAAACATCGTGAGGAAACCTGAGTGTCTGAGCTATTCACATATACCTCAGCGCTTGAAATCGCCAATCCGCGGTGGGCACGCGTATTAAGCGCATACTCTCTCCCTGAGAGAAGGCCTGTGCCCTACAGTGGGACGTATGTAGGCTGCTTATAAACTTCATTTACTCAAAACAGTATATTTTGAGATGTTCCAACAATGATTTTGACGATATTTCACTCGGAATTCGGTATTTGACACGATCAACAATAAATTATTCCATTATGCTCGATTAAAATAAAAATTACAAAATATCTCGGAAAATGTATCTCTTTTAGTCAATTACAATTTTGAAATAGAAAGAGAGCTCTAAAATGTGACGTCATAAACCAGTATTTTCATACGAAATTCCGTTTTAAAAGTAACTGATTTGATATTTTGTCAAATACCCAATTTACGATGACGAGCACGTGCTGCAGACGGTTTTCGTGCTCGCGCATCCGGCCAGCAGCGACGGGCATCGCGTGTCGCACACAGGTCGGCAAATGTGAAATCGAACAACGATTTTCAAAGTTTCGCTTTTCGTCCATTTCTGTCTTTTATTCCACATCTTTAACTTATCTCACATTTTTCGCAGCTTCAAAAATGAATGTAGAAACTGTAATTTTTCAATGGCTAATATTCAACATTATTACATTGCAGAGGCTCCAGCATACTTGATTGATTTGATGCAGGACAAAAATGTGGAAATCCGAAAGATGTGCGACTCCTGCCTTGATATAATAGCACAGATGAAGAATGAATGGGCTGCCCGAATCAAGGTAATAATTATTTCAGGTATATTTTAATAAATTACTTGCAGTCTACTTATAACCGTGTGTTTTTCCTTGTTTATTTAAAACGTCCGTAATTCTATTATCCAGCAAAGCCATAGGTAATATTTATCAAAAGACACTCGTTTTTTTACTGCTGTTACGTTTGAATACCAGACGTAACAGCAGCCTTTAGCTTTTCTGGGTTGCTACTACGAAACTTCTCCACTGTATGAATTCGTCCAATTTAACCTACTCCGAACTGTCAATTACATACATATTTAGACACTTCGGAATCGTAAAAATGTATAACCTGATACAGTAGACAATTACGTGAAAGAAGGGCTGCAGATAACTGGACAGCTATTTGAATCTCGTTTTTACAATAAAGCCGTCCGTTAATTGTGTGACAGAGAGGCAAACAGTCATGCGAGATAAAGTTCCGTACATTCAAGATGGCGTTGCAAACTATAAGAGTGGCAACCGAGGATCGGACGTAGAAGTTTAGGCCGACTCCCAGCAGGGTGGCGGGATGACATCGACAAGACAGTAGGGAAGACCTGGAGAAGAGGCGCGAAGCTGAAGCGACTGGGGCTTGCATGAAGAGGCCGTTGTTCAACAGTGGATGTTGAGGAGCTGAAGATGATGATGACGAATGAACTAATCCTACTAATATTATAAATGTGAAAGTTTGTAAAGATGTTTGGATGTTTGTTACTCAATCACGCAATAACGGCTGAACGGATTTACATGAAACTTGGCGTACAAATACACAAAGATGTGAATTGAGACATAGCATATTTGATATCCACCAATCCGGACTTGGCCCCCGTGTTGGAGTATGGCCTATACCTTCCTCAGGGAAGAGACCCGTTCCCCTCGGTGGGGACATAATGGGTTGATGATGATGATGATGATACTTGATATCCCGGTAATACGTTCTCGTGGAATAAGATTTGTTTTAAGTTCGTTGTGCGAGCGAACGTTGTGTTTTAAAAATAGATGGCGTTGTGCAAGAATCGTATAAACGGATTCTGTGGCGGTACGAAGTTCGCCGGGACAGCTGGTAATGAATAAATGTAACGTTTGCGCAGGTGGAGCGCTTCCGCTGCCACAACGGGCAGTGGCTGACGGTGGTAGAGACGCTGGGCAGCGAGGGCGCGGGCGCGGGCGAGGGGCCGGGCGCGGACGCGGCCGACGTGGACGAGCCGCCGCCTCTGCCGCCCTACCTCTCCGCGGAGTACCTCACCGACCACCGCCTCGCCACCTCCGGTATGGCGGCCGAAAGTCAATTGCGGTGTTTTGACGTGAAACGTCTTTTACTTCGGTAGTAGGCGGTGACTTGCTAAAACCGCATGCAACGAAAACATATCGCCTCAGCGAGGGCTGTAACTATGTGTCGTGTGCAATTCATTTATATATCGTTGAGCAGAGCAAACTAGTCATTACTCAGATTCGCTTGACTCGTGCCGTTAGGCGGCGCCAGTGCCGCGTAACGCAATGCGCAGTTTGAACTAAAAATGTACGCTAACTTAAAGGCCTTACACGTTAAACCAACGGCCCTTATAGTTTCGCTATGTCCGCCCGTCTGTCTGTCCGCGGCTTAGCACAGATACTATAAGTACTAGAGAGCTGAAATTTGGCATAGATATGCATATTTATTATGCCGGCAAAACGGTAGAATAAAATGTCAAAAAATTTTTTTAGGGTACCTCCCCTACTATTTGGTTTTCGTCTTTACGTAAATGATAGATTTGATTATTTTATACTAAAGGTTTATTGATAGTTCCACAAATGTAAATGATATATATTGATTGATTATGCTAAAATGTTAAACATGAATACACGGCGGCGGTTTATCGTGTACTGACTTGAAAGTGACATTTAACTTCACCGCTGCAATGAAATTGCTGATTAAGGTGTTCGATGCGTATGCATTTTATTTTCTCGCCTACGCCGTAGTGTGGGGTATTGTTGGATTGCTCGTTTAAAAATATTGTGAGTGTAGGAAAACCATTTTTCGATTTAGGGTTCCGTTTGCAAGCTTTAAAGCGCAATTGTTTGTCAGAGCAGGGCGGCCTAGCTTGGTAACACTTGCCTTAACATTTGAAAACGTTACGAAACTACCTTTACTGTATTTGGCAACCAAATATTTATTTGTAAATAATTTGATTATTTATCAGGCTTTGTCTAATAGTTATGATTTTTGGAAAGGCATTTTATCTCTCCACAACTTTGTTCTCTTCGACAGTTACAATCACACAAATCACATCCCTAAAATTTTCAAATTGATAAAGAAAACACATAAGTTTTTCCCCGCCTCACCGGGTTTTAACGGGGAATAACTGAGTCGTAACGGATACTGAATTGATGCTAAACTAAACTAATTCAACACTACTGCATCGCTTCTGTAACACGTGAAATGCAACAGAGGCCATGCAACACGCCACGTATCGCCACATAGTTAAAAAGTCCCTATAAGTGAAAAAAATCCTAGCCCACAAAATTAATCTGCTCTTATAATATAAATCCATTAACGTACACGTCTTTATTTTCTTTTTCCAGATTCTCAAATCTCATTAAACGATGAGTCTGACAGCTTTTCTGGTGATGCTGATATAAACCGTATGAAGTAAGTTAACACAAATATTGATGTAAGATTGCCTTAATTGCTACATGTTGTCCTTTCATAAGCAGCCTATATACGTCCCACTGGAGGGCACAGGCCTTCCCTCAGAGAGAGAGTTGATTGATCACCACGCGTGCCCACCGCGGATTGGCGATTTCAAGCGCCGAGGTGTGTGAATAGCTCAGACACTGGTTTCCTCACGATGTTTTCCTTCACCGTTAGCGAGTGGTGTTGCTTACTATAACTTCACAAATGTACATAACTTAGAAAACAGAGTCATAGGTACATGCCCGCACTGGGCATCGAACCTGGGTCTCTTGCTGCCCAGTCCAATGTTCTAACCACTAGGCTACCACCGACCTGTTGTCTTTTATTTTCAGAGAGAACCAAGATCCTGCGATTCAACCTCTGCTCGAGGATTCGTTGACACATTCATTGTCCAATGAATTGATGTTTACAAATGATTTAAAAGTTTTTGTGTAGACTTAATAAATTATAACTTTTCACATATTCCTCTAGTTTTGAGTTACGAAAACAGAACTCTTGCACTATTCACGGTTTTAAAACGACATTTCATGTATCTATTTATTTATTATAATTGCGTAGCTGATGCTTCGCAGAAACCATAATCATAAATGGAGAACATGTACTAAAATTGTTATAATGTAATCGAAGAGGTCAAGTTAAAAGATTTTTTTCTACTTCTAATAATTTTCGTTGTGTAACCTATCGAAAACTTATTCTAGTCACGTGGCACAAAAACGCGCCATACAAAACGGGCTCAAACATGACGTCACACCTTGCACGTAACTCCTTAGAATGAATGTAGCGTTTATGAATATTTGAGTTATCTCGTAAAATAATGTTTCTATGCATCTACGCCCTTTTTAGAAAAAAATTTGAATTTGATGAAATCTAATATGTTTTATATTATTAGAGTAACTTGATTTTTCGCATTATTTGGGACCCCGAAAATATACTTTATGGTTTTGTTTTTGAATTTTTCTTGAGTTTTCTGTCTTCTGTAGTATAAAAGCAATGCCACTACAATCTAAGTTTGTCGCAAGTTCCCCATTATACTAGAATCTAATAATAATATGCTTTATTGCACACGAAACATTGAACAGGACATTACATAAGAAATAGCATGTACAAAGGCGAGCTTATGTCTGTAAGAGATTTCTTCCAGCAATCACTGAAAGAATGCGGATAACACCTTAGAACGTAACTTTTTAAAATTTTACATCGTAATGTTAATTAGATACCTTATAACCTGTACCTGATATAACTCTATCTTGTTCACATGTATACTGATAAAAACAACATTTCTTGTTTTACATTTTTTTCCACTCAACTAAATTCTAAAAAGTTACGTTCTTTGGAGTTTCTTTAAAAATAAATGTGATGTTTATTTCATAGCTGTTATGTACGATTCCTATCTTTTTCTCTTGGAAGTTAAAATATTGCAATTAATGTTTGAAAGTACAGTTCTTAATTTGTATGAACTGTACTTTCTATAAATAAATGATACTACGACTACATAATATGTGGTCGTAAAATGGACGTTATATTATAGCGTCCATTTTCTAATATGAGGAATTTAGAAAATGGACGCTAAGTGGCGCTGAGTCGCCTTCTCCTCAGGGTCGCCTCCACCTTGTCCCCATCACTAAATTGAAACGTCATCGGCAAAGTCAGATTGTACTGTAAAAACTGTAACATAGTGATTTTATAATGCCCGATAGATAACTTTACCAAATGGCTTTGTCTACAGCAGGGTATAACAATAAATAACTTGACGAAGTGACTTCGTATGCCCGTATTTCGGGTCTCATTGGGGAGGATGCAGGATATGTCTTAGAATTTTTCGGACTTTAGTTAGATTAACAAAACGTTACTTAATTTTAAAAAAAATTTGCTCTTACGTCTCCCTCGTAAACTCATCTCGGCTGCGCAGCTTTTTGTTCAAGTTATATGCCGGGCATTATAACAACATTTTAATATTGTAGAGATGCTTGGTGCAATCCAAAATACATAATAAAATTATCCTTTGTGTGTTGGCAATATTACATATTATTTTACATTCTATCACACAAAAATATGTGTATTTTATTTCATTCCTTCAAACAAAAACATTCGTAAATACTGTCAGTCGCGAAACTGATAATAGAGTTTGATATTTCTTGAATGAGTGATTGTACAAGAGCCATAGTAATTTTACTTATTCTTGTAAACATGACATGAGAAGGTACAATCATTTATGGACGTTAAACGGATCACACAATTCACAAGTTATGAGTTAAAAAAAACTGGCCAAGTGTAAGTCGGAATCGCGCACGACGGTTTCCGTACCATTATCTATACAACATTAGACAAAAATTGAACGAATTTGAGAACAGTGCCATCTATAGACACCAACAAGGAGCGTTTAACATTGACATTTAACGACATGACATCGGCGCAATGAAGGTTACATAGAATGGCGAGCGCTCTCTTTAGACAGCGTTTGTTGTATGGGAGCCCCCCTTACATATTTATTTTATTCTGTTTTTAGTATTTCTTGTTATAGCGGAAACATAAATATATCATATGTGAACATTTCAACTGCCGAGCTATCACGGTTCATGAGATACAGCCTGGTGACAGACGGACAGTGAATTCTTAGTAATAGGGTCCCGTTTGGCACCCTTCGGATACGGAACCCTAAAAATGGCTATCGTCTACGCCTTCCGTCGCCTCTGCTGAGGCCTGTGTAAGATTAACTACAAATGTTATTTACTTAGGTACTATAGTTAATTTTTTTACATACAATAAAGAATATTCTATCTAATAGTGTCCGCTAGATATTTTCATTTCAAAATAAAAAACCCAAGTTTAAAAAACTGCAATCGTAGTTCGATGTACATTGCATAGCTAAGTCTTCGTATTATTAATCTGTGGTTGAATCGACTTTTCAGTGCAGTGCCAGCTTATACAGGCTTGGAGGGACTGTACCATATGGGGACGACGAATTAATTTTGAACATTTCCAATATATGTATTACGGATTAGTTTTGTTTAGGTATCTACAATAGCATTTATACTCTGAATTATTGTGTACGTAAGAAAAATTTGTTTTCCTTCAGTGAGACCTACCAAAATGAAACATTCACTAACAGATGCTCTTTTAAATAAATTATTGCTTGTATCAATAACGTGTACATAAATAAATAATATGGGATAGGGATGTATTTGTAGAACAAATTACTGTTTTCTGTTTGCACGCCAATAACAAGTAGGTTAGGTAATCGATCGTTCAGGAATCGAGTCTCGCAATTTTTTTCCGAGCTTTACCCTAAGACTATTTTTTATGATTTGACATTACAAATGTATAGTTTCAGATTTTGCCCTGTATTTGTAGTATAATACGATACTAGGTACGTGCCAAAATTCATAGTTCTAGATCAGGGGTCGGCAACCGGCGGCCCGCGGGCCGCATGCGGCCCGTAGACTATCTCGGTGCGGCCCGCAAGCCTGAGGTCTGTAAGAAAAAAATACCGAAGCAAAAGGCCATATAAATTCACTAGAATTTATACGGCCATGCTGCTGGGCCATGAGAGTATTCTTGAAAGCTTGCTCCCACGCGGGGTGATAAAAATGTACCTCTATTTCATTTCTTAAGAACTGTTTATCAAGACTGTGATGTTATGTATTGTTTCTACCGAAAATAAATATTTGCTGTACTTATTCAATTCTTGGCAATTTCTTTTGCGTTTATCCGCCGCACGTGCGGCGGCGGGCGGCTCCTTTGAGACAATAGGCGGGGCGGCAGTCTTTGATTAGACGCAGGTGTGCGGCGGCGCAAAAATTCAAAGCGACAGGTTTTAGTTAAAATCACAGCCGCGCGCAGCTCTCGCCACATTCGGTTGTGGAAATTCGCCGGAAACTCACGTCTCATCTGGTTGCTAGCTACGCGTTTCGTTTCACCTTTCTTCCCTTCGCTGATAGCTTCTCACGCACGACGTATGAGGTAAGTTGTATGCACTCGCGAGCATTTTGTTTTATTTTATTTACTGCTTGTTAATGTGAACCTTCAGATTGATGGGTAAATGTTATAAGGACGGGGATAGTAGTTACATGACATGAAGTTAGTTACGAGTGTGTCATGTTTTAATTATTATTTGAATGTGGAGTTGAATTTGTAGCTGCTAACTGGAACATATAATTTTACAACGAATTTAATTTTTTTCATTATTGTTACAGAATAATTATATAAACATGGCTTCAAGAAAAAGGAAGATAGAAGAAGAAAAAAGACGTTTTTAACGAATTATGGACCGACTTATACTTTTTTATCGAGTTGAAAGGAAAACCGTTATGCTTGATTTGTCAAAAGAGTATTTCTGTAGTAAAGGTAGTAAATATAACCTGAAGCGACATTACGACACTGAGCACAAAGCTAAATTTGACTGTCTTGACGGAGAAATACGGAAAAGGAAAATTTCCACTTTGAAATCGTCATTACAAAATCAACAAAACATATTTAAGGTTGTGGCAGACAACAGCGAATCGAATGTTCGGGCCAGTTACAGGGTAGCAGAGATTCTTGCAAAAAGTGGACGTCCGTTTACCGATAGTGAATTAGTAAAAGAGTGTGTCTTAGCTATCGCAGAAGAAATATGCCCAGAGCAGAAAAAAATGTTTGAAAGTCTTAGTCTCTCTGCAAGAACTTGCACCCGACGTACTGAAGACTTGGGTGCTAATTTGTGTGAACAACTCAGGGATAAGGCGCAGTCTTTCGACTGCTTCTCTTTAGCGATGGATGAAAGTACGGACGTGTCGGATACAGCACAGCTACTCATATTTGTACGCGGCATTGACAAAAACTTTACTGTTTACGAAGAGCTTGTGAAAATGTGCAGTTTGAAAGGTACAACTACGGGAGAAGATTTATTTCACCACGTGGAACAAGCTCTGGATTCATTGCAATTAAGCTGGGAAAAGTTAACAAGTGTCACTACCGATGGAGGCAAGAATATGAGCGGTCAAAACAAAGGTGTTGTTGGGAGAATCATCAGCAAAGTGAAAGATTCTGGATCTACTGTGCCATTGATTTTTCACTGTATTGTCCATCAAGAGGCTTAATATCCGTTTCCGCAGGAATGCTCATATCTTGTCCACTCTCTACAATGTGTTGAATAACACTTGCTCCCCTTCCTATCTCAGGGAACGCTTTGTTCATCTCCACAGTGACGCCCGCTCTATGCGGTCGTCCCGGATTCTTCATCTCCGCACCCCAGAGCATAATGCGGCGGGATATTCTAATTCTTTTACCGTGACTGCGATTCGCTTGTGGAACAGCCTGCCTCTGGACATTCGTCAGGCTTCAACCCCGGAGATTTTCAAAAAGAAAGTTCTTTATCACTTCCTTGATCTGCAGAATAGGCAGTAAACGATCACCAGTTATTTTATTTTATTGCTTTTTGGTATGTAAGTAATCGTGTTTAGTAATTGTAATTATCTTCAATATGTATGTACGTATTTTTTTTGTTATTTATTTATTTATGTACTATCATTTATGTAGGTTTATAATAATTTCTATTATCCCCCTCCCCCCCCCCACTAAGTCTAAGTTATTTCCCTAGGTTTACGTAAGTTTATTATTGTATTTAATCCTCTTCGTGCACTACCCGTCGCCAGTCTCTTCAAAACCAAAGGTTTGCTGGAAGAGAATGCTTCTTGCATTAAGCACGCCCTTGTACACTTACAATGTAATTAGTGCAATAAAGAATTAAAATAAATAATAAAGAGGCATTGTGCTCCAAAGTTATATCCTCGAAAGAAATAATGGATACTGTAACATCCACTGTTAATTTTATAAGAAGAAATGGGCTCACACACCGTCAGTTCCAAAAGTTTTTGGAAGATCTGGAAGCTGAACATGGTGACGTGGTTTACTACTGTGAAGTGAGGTGGCTCAGTCGAGGTGCCGTTTTGGAACGGTTTTTTGATTTGAGGAAAGAAATTGGCAACTTCATGGAGATGAAAGGAAAGCCAGTAGAAGAGCTTACTAACAAACAGTGGATTATCGATCTTGGTTTTTTGACTGATTTGACTAAGGAACTGAATCAGCTCAACAAACGCTTGCAGGGAAAAAATAAATTGATTTGCGATATGTATACACATGTAAAGTCATTTAAAATGAAACTGAAACTGTTTATCAAGCATATTGATGAAAAAAAGCTTGACCATTTTCCTAATTGCAAGAAAGCCGTGGAAGAAGCTGGAGATAATTTTGTGTGGCAAAATATTACAATGAGAAACGTGTTAACACAACTACAAACTGAGTTTGTAAATCGATTCACCGACTTTAAAAAGAGCTCCCTTAACATGGAAATATTCCAAAACCCTTTTGCAATTGATATTAGTGAGGTACATGGCAATTTGCAAATGAACATAGTAGATTTGCAAAGTAATAGCACACTTAAAACGGCATTTAAGGAAAGCACTGACTTGATACAGTTCTACGGAGGTTTGAGTTCTGAAAATTTCAAAGAATTGAAAAAGTTTGCTCAGCAGATAATAACTATGTTTGGTAGTACATATTTGTGTGAGCAGACTTTTTCAATTCTCAACTACCGCAAAAATAAGAATTGTTCGCGGTTAACGGATGAACATTTAGACGCGATACTGCGCGTGTCTACTACTAAAATGAAAGCAGACGTTAAAAAACTTGCAAGTCAAATGCAGCCTCAAAAATCTCACTAGTACTTACTTTTATGTTAGTATAGTAGTTCAATTAAAAAAGACATAATTGTATGAATATATATGCGTTTTATTTCAAATATTAAAAATACATACCCGAACATATAAATATAAGTGCGGCCCGCACTGATACTCTGGCAACATATGTGGCCCGGCTATAGCATAAGGTTGCCGACCCCTGTTCTAGATCAACGGAAAGTACCCTATTAGTCTTGATTCCCTTGACTGTCGAAATATAAGTTATTGCGGCATAAACGGTACCTTTTTTTTAAGTTTGATTTTTTCGCAGCTTCAATGGACTGTACAAAGAGGATGTAATACTGGGACTGTAGACCTGAGTACAGGGTGGCCAACTTGGAGGTATACAAGTTTTTTTGGCGCCATTTTGTTTTGGCGGTAAATATGACAGTCGTTGCATGAAAATTACTTTGTGTAGATACAGCAAATTTATTATGGAGCGTTTTACGACAGAACAACGTGTTTTAATTATTAAAACGTTTTACTCAACCCAAGTATTGCGAAAACTGAGAAAATTGCGGCCGATTTTTGGTAGAAATAACTTACCTTAGCTCGTTTAATGAATAAATTTGAGCAGTATGGAATTGTAACAGATAAAGCAGTTCCTCATCGTGTCAGAAAGGCTCGTACAGAGCAGAATATCCAAATTGTTCGTCAAAGTGTAGCCGAACAACCCACATTGTCTACCAGGCGACGTTCGCAACAACTCGTAATTAAGAGGACTTCTCTACAGACAATTTTGAAGAAAGACCTTTGTTTGTTTCCATATAAGGTACAGGTAACTCAAGAACTTCGGCCTCGAGATCATGAATGCCGTCGTGATTACTGTAATGCTATGCTAACAAAGCTGGAAAGAGACCCAAACTTTCATCAAAAAATTATTATGAGTGACGAAGCTCATTTCGACCTCAGCGGATTTGTTAATAAACAAAATTCTCGCTATTGGGGAGAAGAACAACCTTCTTTGATCCACGAACGACCACTGCATCCTCGTCGAGTAACAGTTTGGTGTGGAATTTGGTCAGGAGGGGTAGTTGGGCCTTATTTCTTTGAAGATGCTATGGGTGATGCTGTTACAGTGAATGGAGATCGGTACCGTGAGGTGATTATCAATTTTTTCTAGAATCAAGTGAATCAATTGGGCTTAGGAAACATGTGGTTTCAACAAGACGGGGCCACATGTCACACGGCACGAGCCACAGTAGAAACATTAAAAAGAATGTTTCCCGGTCGATTAATTTCGAGAAAGGGTGACATTGATTGGCCCCCAAGATCGCCTGATTTAACAGCTTCTGACTTTTTTCTGTGGGGCTATCTAAAGGGACGTGTCTATGCTAACAGGCCAATGAATCTTCAGCAATTAAAACAAAATATTCGAGACACAGTCACGGAGATAACGCAGGAAATGTGTGATAATGTGATGAAAAACGCGATGAAAAGGGTTTGCATCTGCGATGCTGCTAGAGGTGGACATTTGTCTGACATTATTTTTCATGTTTAACTGCCGGCCCTAAATGCTATATTTAACAAGGAATATCTACTTAATATATTTTATATTTCATAGAATAAAATTACAAAACTAGTGTATACCTGTTATTTGGCCACCCTGTATATGGTTTAATTCCTTTTGAGCTACGGAACTCTAAAAATGTGTAGCTCTTTATTCTATCCTGTTGACTACTGTATTGATCTATCTCTTCCTAGTACGGTAGCTACTGTAGGAAGAGATAGATAAATACAATAGTCAACTAAAATGTAAAGGTAGATGTGTTGTCGACTGTACCAGCTTTCAATACTATGTAAACAATAACAATTCATATTGATGCCAATAATCTACATACATAAACTCACGCCTGTATCCCAGAGAGGTAGGCAGAGACTAAGGACTGCCACTTGCCACGATCCTGACAGATCACGTTCGCTTCCTCAACATTCATTAGTCATTGCATGCACGCACGCCGGTTTCGGTGACCCACGCGGACATACTTCGACCAAATAGGGGATGTATTAGCAAAGGGCAAGATAAAAATTACCCTAGACCGGCGTGCCAATAACAAGTCAGTTGTGATTTTTTTGTTTTATTCGTGTGGTAATCCCAGGAAATCTGCTGGCCCTTGCGGGTGAACGCTTAGGGCCCTCTAGGTATACTCAAGTTTTGACGATATTGTCCGGCCGGCATCTGGCAGCACTGGTCACAGAGTACGTAAAGCCCTATATCGTCTGTGACGTAAAGTAACACAGAGTACATTAATTGAAGTAGGTCTCGGGTATATGTGTTCTGTGAAGTAGGTACGATTTTCTTTCATGGTCTTGCTTTACTTTTCTATTCGTAATTTATGAAAATTGTCGGATTTGCAAATATAAGCTGGGTTAAAGAAGACTCTCCCCTTTTAGCGCTTTACAATCTAATTATTCTACAATGAATCTAGCTACAAGAGCGAGTGCAGCACTCAAAATTCTTCCGCAGAACAGCATTGCTGCTGCAGTGTGTCGCAAATACTCGGGCGGGGGAGACATCACAACACACACGGGCCAAGTGAGTCCTTATCTAACATATCACTGCTTTTACTGTATCTGCAGAAATAACTTATAAGAGAATTAGTGAACTATGCTGTTACATAATTATTTGACAGCTACATATATACAGAAAATAAACCCCGTAGTGGTCCCACCATACTTCCAGCAGTATGATGTGTCCTATGTCCATAGTGCAACTTCATACACCAACTCAACATTTTCTATTTCAGAAATGGGAAAATGATGATTACAGATTGGTACGGTTTACCAACACTCCCAAGCAAGTAAACACACAGTGGGCTGCACATCTGATTGCTGCTGTACCTCCCAAAGAAGTACATGAGCGTGTGGTATGGTGCGATGGTGGAGTTGGTCCTGAAGGACATCCTCGAATCTACATTAACTTGGTAAGTAATAATATTGCACATTTATTATAATCAGCTCATTTATATTAAAGCCATAGAATAAGCCACTTAAACCAGGCTATTCAATGCTAGAGAAAACAATTACATAAGAAGCAGGATTCTTAGCACAATTTATATAAATTTATTTGAGTTCCCAATGTTCCCAAATCTTAATATATTTTTTTATTTTTTTAGGATAAACCAGGCAATCACTCCTGCAGCTACTGCGGACTACGTTTCATAAAGAAAGATCATCATTAGTCAAATTTAAAGATATTTAGCTGTAAACAAGCACATGTAGATATGGTGTGTAGCAGGTCTTCAATAATATTATCAGAGTAAATTTTTTGTTCAACTTAGGTTTATTCGTCACATTAAAAGTTTTTAAACAAGTACATTACTGTTATTGAAATTAATACATTTTATGAACAGATATACATACCAAGTTAACTGTCGAACAAAAAAATAAAAGACGTCACATCATTCTGAATGAGAAACTGAAAATTCTTCAGGACTTACTGAAGGGCCATTGATGATGCACATAGGCCACTGGGTTTACACTGCACATGCCACAGAGCAGTTTGAAAATAAAAATGGAGATCAAAATCCTTTATTTCTACAGACAGGTTTAACAAAATTTTGATGTAGTTAACTTGGTAAACCTGTATATTGATTAGAATATATTAATACACCACTGATTGTTTATGTTACATTTTATGCTTTGAAAAAAAAGCTGGGGTTCAGTGATGTAAGCAGATTTAACCTTCAAATAATTTAACAATATGTAGGTACATAATATTTTGTAACATCAACTGAATAATGGGTATTAATTTAGTTGTTTGCAGTTGAATCCAGATTAGCATTCTCATTCTTCAATTCTTGTCGTATATCTCTGTTCGACTGTAACAGCTCCTTCAGCTTTTTATGGATATAATCATTTTTTTGTTCCAGGACGTCTAATGCCTGATTGAGGTCATCCAATTGCGAGTCAAGCATGTCATATTCTAAAAACAATGAACACTACAGTTATAATCATACAACTTTTGTGCTGAATGAATGCAACACCAGTCATCATAGTGCTAGAATGCTTAAAAAGCTTTATCATTGATTGTTAGTGTACCTACATAGATTTGCTAGTATAAACAAACCTTCTGCTACAGGGCCATCCTCTGCCTGTTCTTCCACCTCTTTATTAGGAGAGGTTTCATCTTCTTTAGTTTTATTGTCCTCTTGGCCTGCCATTATTGTATTGTAATGAAGATATCGGGACGGAAATTAAATCTCTGCAAGATTAATTGAACCCTGCTTTGTTTACAATTTTTTTATGGTATGTACCTACCTGCTGGAAAGAAAATACTTTTTGTATAGGCAAGACAGACGTAAGTCAAGTGATCCCTAGTGATGAGCAGATTCTAAAAAATCCGGTTTTTAGAAAACATCATAACTGGTTTTCCAATGCAATTTGTAGAAAACACATAGATTTTTTTATTTCAACGGTTTTACTTCAAAGTTTGAACCGAAACCCTCATTTTTACGCATTAGTCAGTTCTTTTCAGTTTTATCAGGCTACGGCCGATTTTATCAGGCTAAAAAATATATTCGTCGGCTTATTGCAAGAACTCATTAAGCGACATATTCCCTATTGGGAGAAAAACGACTTTTTAGTTCGTGTTAGTTAATGGTTGTATTTCCTCTTCCTTATAACATCGTTAAAATGATATCTGATATTAAAACACCACTATTGTATAATTGTTCAATACATCTATATGTCCATACCTTTAAAAAAAGCGGCTAGAGAGTTTTTGCAGTAAATTACTTCTTACTGATGTATATATCTTATGGCAACCTGAGTCGACGTTGATCGGTATTTTGAGGTTGAGTATACAGTTCTATGATACCATTGTTTTCTAATATGATGTACCTATTAACTAAATAAATAAGATTACACAAATATTAATGACAGACATTATCTACTTCATTTTAACAATGCGTTTTCACCACTTTTTACTAAATCCTAAGACATCTTTATTATAAAAAAATCAGTATTCTCAAATACCGGTGCTAATTGTTTACATCACTATGATCAACCCACAGATCAGATAATATTTATTTTTTCCTTTTAGGAAGTGTCTAGATAGCCACAAGAGGCCGTTTAGAAGAAACACTCATTTCGTAGTGCAATCGTTGTGGTTGAATAAATGGAAGTATTCTCTAACGTAAGAAGCTGTCAAAGTAATTTCCAATAATGAAGCGATAACCTAGCTGTGATGGATAGGACTCATTAATAATCATGCCATCATGTCAGGGTTTGGACCAACGTGTCAATGCTACCAAACTACCAACCGAGTCGCCATTGTTTTTTATTTAGCCATTTTCTGTCATTACATGTCAAAGAATCCATCTATGTGTCTGTTTGCTGTGAATGGACGGATTTGTGTGTAGCAAAGATTTCACTCATTTATTGAAGTATTTTGATCTAATTATTCTTTTACAACCTCGCTAGCTGATTCAACTATTGTATAGTAAGTTTCTATGTTTTATACTTTATTGTGCAAACGGTATTTCCACCTATCAACATCAACAAAGGATTTGCGTTACGTTTTTTGTAGCCACAACATCTACAATCTTGTTTCTGATTAAATGAGAAATATTCTACGCCTCAGGTGTATATTCTATCACACTAACTTCTTTCAACAAGGACTTTCTACCGAGTGCATATACGTACATCATGTCCTTATCATATTGCTGTCGTGACTTGAATTACTAGCACAAGTTATGGTTGGTGGGTAAAGTCTAAGAATAGTGAATGGTCCTTCCCTGATTTTTGTGTCTCCATTTACCCAATAGCTGTGGTTTCTTTTTAGTACAAACCTTCCTTTCTTCGTTTTTGTCAACCCTGCTCTTAATCTTGTATTTATATTTCTAATCCGCCCCTTTTTTACAATCTAAAAGGTTAGAGAAACAGTTTTAAGGCAACATTCTTTGTTTGCAGGCATCATGACTTCAGGACCCTACAACTACTCGTATATTTTTAAATACATCATCATTGGTGACATGGGTGTAGGCAAGTCATGCCTCTTGCATCAGTTTACAGAAAAGAAATGTAAGTAGAAAATCTACTAGAAATGTACCTACTCTATTTATGTTCATTTTGTTAACATTAGGTTGACCACTCAATTGATGGCCAGCTATCAACTAGATTATTTATCAAAAAGAATTATAGAGATTAGAAGGGGCCCAGAGGCCTAATTATGCACACCAAATCCTGTCAGATTTCTGACATTTTCAATACAATTAGTATGGAATTTTACAGTAATCAGATGGTTGGAAACATTCAGGATTTGGTGCATATAATATATTGACAAGAATTTAATAGGGGAAAGGCCTTTTCCCAGAAATGGGCCGCAAACAAATAATAACATCACACCAAAAGGGTATACTGCATGGTAGGCATTCATGACACCTGTTCAACTGTTTGCAATACTGAAATAGTTGAATAAAATTCAATTAATATTGAAATCATATTAAAATTCTTTAAAAAATATTTGTTTTCTGTACAAGTTGGCTTAACTAATCAAAATTATACAGATAGACAGCTGCAGACATTAAATTTTAAAGTCCAGTACGCTTAGCATGCCACACTCGAGAAACACTCTTCTCTATGCAAAAATGTCAATTTATCTGTCGAGCCCGAAATGTCTCGACGTTAGCCGAGATGGAGACGACCGAGACTTGTCTACGGTAACATGGCGGCACTGCCGACATGATTTCGGCCGAGTTAGACACTAATTTTGACCTATGCGACCGAGACATGTCTGGTATCCACGGAGGTGAAGACAAGGCTTCGAGACCATAGAATTGAACCTAAAATACATATTAGGGGTTAAAGTATGAAATTGCCGTTTTATTGCAATAGGTTCTTTGAATTGACATAGAATCTTCATGGTTTGAGGTTTTCGAATGAAACTTTTTTCAAATGGTTTCTATGATGTTCTTTTTTTAAAAAATGTGAAACATTTGAATATCGACTTTCAATTGTTTTTGTTATTCAATTTAGACAAGAAAGATGGATACTGCGAAAATTCGAGTGATTTTTGAATACGAGTTCCGACGCGGAACTAACGCGGCAGAAACAGCCCGCAATATCAATGCTGCGTTTGGAGAGGGGTCTACTAATGAACGCACCGTGCGATTTTGGTTTAAACGCTTTCGTGATGGAAATTTCGACTTAAAGAACGAGCCACGAGGAAGACCGCCCACACAGGTGAATAACGATGAATTAAGAGAGATATTGGAAGCCGACCCTAGTCAAACTACCCAGGAATTAGCGGCATGGTTTAACGTTACCTTACCCACAATATTGACTCACTTGCGTCAAATCAATAAAATAAAAAAATACGAAAAATGGGTGCCTCATGATTTGACTGATCTGCAGAAAGAAACGCGTGTTGAAAGTTGTGTTGCCTTGTTGAACCGGTACAGAAATTAAGGAATATTGGATCGAATTGTAACATGTGATGAAAAGTGGATTCTTTATGATAACCGGAAAAGAAAAATGCAATGGCTGACCCCAGGTCAAATGCCACAACAGTGTCCTAAAGCAAAACTTACCAATAAAAAGGTAATGGTAACTGTTTGGTGGTCTCAGCATGGTGTTATTCACTATAGTTTTCTCCGATCTGGTCAAGCAATAACGGCAGATGTCTATTGTGCCGAACTCCGAACCATGTTGACAAAACTAGCAGTAAAACAGCCCCGACTCATGAATCGATCTTCACCATTATTGCTCCACGACAACGCGAGACCTCACACAGCACGAGAAACCATTTGACCCTTCAGGAACTGCAGTTAGAAACCATTCGTCATCCTCCGTATTCACCAGACCTTGCTCCAACGGACTACCATTTTTTTCGTGATTTGGACAATTATCTACGTGACAAGAAGTTTTCTTCCCAGGAGGCAGTACAAAATGCTTTCACACAGTTTGTGCAGTCTAGATCGTCGGAGTTCTATCGCAAAGGCATTAATGACCTTCCCATTAGATGGCAGCAATGTATAGATAATAATGGCAACTATTTTGATTAAATAAATTTGTTAAAAATTTAAAAAATAAACAATTCAGATTTTCAGTACAAATCGGCAATTTCATACTTTAACCCCTAATACTTAGTACTAGCTGACTCGGCAAACGTCGTTTGACACATTAATGGGGAACTTGCGTCTGACTTAGATTGGAGTGACTTTGCTTTTATACCATAGAAATCAAAAACCTAGGAAAAATTAAAAAATAAAACAATAAAAATATTTTTTTTGGGATTTTCGGGGTCACAAAATATGTGAAAAATAAAGATACTCTAATAACATAAAATTTATTAGATTTCGTTTTGTCATTGAATTCTGAACGTTTTCTTATAAGGGTGTACGAGGTGCATTCAATAAGTACCTAGCCTCATCGCCAGAGGGCGCTGTATTCATTCCAATCCCTTCATTTGTTTTAATTTAACAACTTATGGAAGCGAACGTATCGATCGGTTTAACAAAAATGGAAAAAGAGCAATATCGTTCGGTGATTCGATTCCTATTTTTGGAAATCAAAGAGCGCTTGGATGCTGTGTACGGTGACTCTTCTCCATCGATGGCCACCGTCAAGAATTGGTTCAACGAGTTTGCACGTGGCCGTACGTCGGTTTTTGATGTACTACGTCCAGGTGCACCGAAAACACCTGCTACGGAGGAAAACATTAAAAAAATCCATGATCTCGTATTGGCAGATCGCCGATTGAAGGTTCGGGAGCTAGCTGAGACTGTAGGCATTTCAGAAGGAACAGTGCATCATATTCTTCACGAAGAACTCGGCATGAGAAAGCTGTCGGCGCGATGGGTGCCGCGTTTACTCACACCGGAAAACAAGTGCAACCGTGAGACCACATCGAAGACGTGTTTGGCGCTGTTTAAGCGGAATCCAGCGGAGTTTTTGCGTTGTTTTGTGACCGTCGATGAAACTTGGATCCACTAGTACACACCAGAGACCAAGGAGCAATCAAAACAATGGATCCAGACCGGGGAACGTGCTCCAAAGAAGGCGAAAACTGTAAAATCGGCCGGAAAAGTTGTGGCCACCGTTTTCTGGGATTCACAAGGTGTGATCTACATCGATTACCTCGAGAAGGGTAAAGCAATTACAGGGCTTTACTATGCCGATTTATTGGGCCGATTCGACGCCGAATTAAAGAAAAAACGACCCCATCTGGCGAAGAAAAAAGTGCTGTTTCACCACGACAACGCACCGGTTCACACGTCTGCCGTTGCCATGGCCAAATTGGTCGAATTACGCTACGAATTGCTGCCCCATCCACCGTATTCTCCAGATTTGGCCCCTTGTGACTTCTTTCTGTTTCCTAATCTGAAAAAATCTCTCGCCGGGAATAGATATGGATCAAATGTGGAGGTCATCGCCGCCACGGAGGCCTATTTTGCAGAGTTTGACAAAAACTATTTTTCGGACGGGTTAAAAAAGTTGGAGCATCGCTGGGCTAAGTGTATCGAACTAAAAGAAGACTATGTTGAAAAATAAGTTGCCACTTTTCCAAAATTTTCGTTTACTTTTTGTAGGCTAAGTATTTATTGTATGACCCTCGTACATGCATAAAAATTTTACAAGATACCTCACGTATTGATAAACGCTTCATATATATAAGGCGTTACGTTAGGGAGTGACGTCATAGTCTAAGGTCGATTTGTGTGGCGCGTTTTAGTACCACATCACTTTACTTTTCAACTGGTTATATTACAAAAAGCATTAGTCGCAAAGAAAAAAATACCACGTTTATTTATCTTTTAACCTGTCCTCTCCTATTCTATTAAAACATTTTTATTGCACACAAAAAAATAATAAAAAAATCGGTGAAGCTGTTTCGGAGGAGTTCGATAACAAACACTGTGACATGAGATTTTTGTATATTATATTTATGTGATTTCATGGAAGAGGTAAATTAATCAATATCATGGCCACAGTATTTTCGTCTGTTAGACGGAGTTTACACGTTCAGTCTGGCGTCAGTCAATTCCATCAGTCTGGTCAGACTGAGTGTCTAATCAATGGATTGATGGACCAGACTGATGGATATTTGAATATTTTGATAATTTTCGTCAGTCACGGTTAGACTGACGGCAGACTGATCGTCTGAATGTGTTACCAGTCTCGCATCAGTCAACGCCAGTCAACCCTAGGTCAACACTCAGGCACTTCAGGCACCATACTATAATCTTGAGGCAGCATGGAGGAGGAGGATTCTCTTTTTAACAACCATTGTTTACACCACTTCCTCTTTTGGCGTTTTTTCATCGCCGTAGCTATTATTATTGCAACGCAGGCTTTTTCTAACTCCATAATCACAGATAAAGATCTGTGCTTGGTGTTTTCGTTCGGACTGATGCAAAATCCATCAGTCTTTAGTGACCTTGTAATACCACGCCTAGCTACATCAGTCTGGCGTCAATCCGAGCTCGATCAAGGTCAAGGACTGAACTGACGCCGGCCTGAACGTGTAAACTCAGTCTTAGAGAAAACTATAATCCATTATGTAGTAGGGACTGTGCCCTACAGGGATGTTAGATGTTGGTAATGTTACATAATATATGTTTCATGAATGACGCGTCTATTCCGTTAGAACATTTTATTTTCACTGAATTGTGCTCATAAAATTGCTATAAGTCATCGAAATAAGTATGTAGATGACAACGCATTTGCTTGCTCATACAAAGTATTTATTGAAGTTTAAAGAAAAATCTTTTTTTTTACAAAGTCAATAAACTATTATTATTATTATTATTTACATTATATGTATTTAGGGTACATAGTAGTTATACACACGTTAATAAATTTACAATGTTTACCCGATTTCGTCTGGTTTTTTATACGTGTCATAAGATTTTTTAAACAGTGATATATCCCTAGTGACCCCCCGCGCAGCTCCCCTTTGACACCTAAAATAAGTCATTGCGCAGGAATTGACGAACTTCACTTTACCGCCAAATAGCTTTACGCGGATATGCCAAACACATTTGAAGATTTTGAAGTACTAATCGTGTCAGAGCTAGGCCGCGTACAGACGGACGGATATGGCGAACCTATAACAGCTTCTTATTGGCTACGAAACCCTAAAAAGGGGTCTAATAGCATACCTATTGCTTAGGAACAAATAATCTGTTTGAGAGAAAGCAGGCCTCTACCCAAATAGATTATAAATCAGGATTATAAACTGAATAGAACTGTGACTTTCTTTTAGTCATGGCTGACTGCCCCCATACGATTGGTGTTGAGTTTGGAACTCGGATCATTGAAGTGGCTGGCCAGAAAATCAAACTCCAAATCTGGGACACAGCTGGCCAGGAGAGGTTCAGAGCTGTTACCCGGTCTTACTACCGTGGTGCTGCTGGAGCACTGATGGTCTATGACATCACTAGAAGGTAAATGTTGTTTCAAATAATTAGATAAAACTAAGGCCGACTTGCACCACTTGTTAAATGTCACTTAAGTCGCCATTTAAATTTATCCTAAGGGTCTTTATATAAAACACGATTCCTTAAAACACCGATTCAAATAGCATGTGGTGGAGAATTTACAAGGAAAAGTTTTTAGATTTAATAAACTGCCTCTTAGGAGTGCTTTAGAGGAATCGTGTTTTTATAAATAAGGCCGTAAGACTTTAGGTTAACCATTAGGGGTGTAAGGGGCTTGCAAAAAACTGCCCTTAGTGATCCCAAATACCGACTTCGCCTGCATATGGAGCTCCCTGACGTTAACAGTTGAGGCGCAGGCAACCAAACTGATGGTAGCAGAACCGTCCAAACAGTTTGTGGAAATACTGTCGAGGGCAATGCACGGTGACTAACCCTGCCCAATTCACACAAATACCATAGCCCCCAGTTTCCGGCACCCTACAAATCCTCCCTGAGGCAGGTTGCTGCTTGGATGAGGATAGCCAAGGACAAAGAAGTAGCGTATCTGGGGGGAGGCTTATGTCCATCAGTGGACAAATATGGGCCGATTAGTTGATATACTATTCTTTTCATAGCTGTACATAAGTTAACAATCAATTTCAGATCAACCTACAACCATTTAAGCAGTTGGCTAACTGACACACGAAACTTGACCAACCCCAGTACTGTGATATTTTTAATTGGAAATAAGTCGGATTTAGATGGTCAAAGAGACGTAACATATGAGGAAGCTAAGCAGTTTGCTGATGAGAATGGGCTAATGTTCGTCGAAGCAAGTGCTAAAACGTAAGACTTAATTTTATCATAACAATTACCTGAATGTATTTACTTATTAGGGGCCTCTCCTTAATTACGTAAGACGCCCGAGGGAGAAAGGGGGCTTAAGAAATCTCTACACGACCTTACCTTCAAAATCCATTCTTACGTAATATTTTACAATGTCTGAAGGTGCGTTTTGCAATTTAGCGTTTTTTACTGTTTATTGTGTTTTTAAATGTGTATAATTATTTCAAAGCTTAAAAAAACTTAAATGAAAATTTACGAAAACTATGCTTTTCCCCTTATCTCAGAGTGACATTATTTTTGTTCTTTTATTTTCTAGGATTATGACGCCTTATAGTTAACCGAAAATATTTAAAACGAAATAATTTTAATCTAATTTTAAATTCAAACAGGAAGCAGAATAGTACGGAATCCTCTATACATGCTACGTCGTGTTACGACTCGCACTTAGCCAGTTTTATTTAAAATCCTGGTTTAAGGTGTATTCCACGTTGGCCGGCGGCGTCGTGCGGGCGGAACGATTTCGATCTAAAATAATCCTAAATTCTTATGAAGTTAGAGACTAGATTATCAAGTGCAAAAAAGCCCATTCCCGTGACGCGGCTTTGCTGTTTTGCGCTAGTATAGTAGTGAGTGACTACTATACTAGGGCAAAACGGCAAAACACTAATGTATGTGGCCACGATTATGTCCCACTGCTGGGCAAACGCCTCCCCTCCCCTGATAAGTATTTAAGGTCATGCAGCTTTGCGACTGAGGATTCTACGGGTTTTATGGTTCAAATAATGATGCAGCTGTTTCAGGTTTTTCCCTGAAATGCCTAATTCCTGAATAAATACTAATATTGATTGTTTAAATGATAAAGAAAGATTGACTCTAGTGAGTGCAGTCAATGTTCATTTCATTTTCACTTTCAGAATCATCGGAACTCATTTTAATTATTTTATTAACAAAATAACAACGAACTCCGCTTTACCGCCAATTTTTATTTTTATTTTACTGTTTGTGCCGAAAGGTAAACGCATCTGTGGCTATACAGCCACGAGAACGCAATATGTACGATAGATGAAAGAGTTCTAAATTCAAACAGCACACCGTTTGATACAACATTGCCGCTCGCGCTCTTCGTTCCATATTCAAAGAACGCGCCGGGAAGTGATTTTGGTTTTTCAGTCTGCGGAAATATGATACTTCGCGTGTTCTTTATTTAAAAGTAATGACAATATTTCCGCTCATGTTTAAGAAAAAAATATTGTTGTTCGTTCGTGGTTCGTCTGATTTTGAAAGTTTATTGAATTTTTCAAATAAAAAGTTCTGCCTTAGTACTACTTTTTAGTTTTAAGTTCCGCGCATTATTTGAGAAAAATCATATAACTACAAGCCTTGGCCACAACTAGGCATTGATGGACTCACGTATGTGTGTTTCGGCTTCGCCTCTGCCCACATTTCCACGTTCGTCCATCAATGCCTCTTTTGCTGGCCGCTGCAGTAATGTACTATAACTGATTTTAGCTTGAAAACTTGTAACAAAGATTTCCTTTTTTGTTGAATACTTTTGCTCTAAATAAAAAAAAATATATCTATTAACTTAAATTTGTTTTTTATTATTACGACATAAATATAATTCAAAAATATATTCAATGGGGAAGTTACTTCGGATTGTAAACGTGGCATTTTTGATGACCCTCTATTCTTCACCGCAAATACATATCGTATTTACTATTATCAATTTAACATTCTAAAATTGAAGAAGACATACTCTACAATAGATTATATAGTACAATAATGAGACCATTTATCAGTTATGACCTTTTTCCCATACTAACGCTGCACTGTGTGCTGGGCCATTGAAAAGTGGATACACTGGACTCAAGTGGGAGCCCTTAAATTGAAATTCAACAGATACAAATCCCAGTGTTGGTAATTAATAAAAATAAATGACCGAGACCTTGCGTACATTAAGCGTTCTCTTTCAGCGGGCAAAACGTGGAAGAAGCATTCCTAGAGACTGCCAAAAAGATCTATCAGAGCATTCAAGACGGAAGGTTGGATCTGAACGCGGCGGAGTCGGGCGTGCAGCACAAGCCGGCATCGCCGGGCCGCCCGCTAGCCGCGCCACCCGCAGCGCGCGACAATTGCGCCTGCTAACTGCCGCCGCTCGCACACCGCTGGGCACCGTTCGGGTACTGTGTTTGACGTACCGACACCGGGAATATTGCCAATGTGTGGGCAAGAGTGTAACCCCTTGTCTCAGTAGTCTGCCTGTCATCACCGAACTACAGTCTAAAAGTTCGGTCACGTGACTGAATAACCGAACTACTGAGAAGAAGGTATGTTGTTGTTACAGTCATGACCGGGCATATTGAAAATAATCCCAGGCACTGTACATCAGTAATACTGCGTAACATCATTAGCATAATTCATAGTATTTTTATTTTATACTATTGGGCATCAATGTTGTCTCACATTTGTATAATATTACATTCCAAATACGATTGAACAAAAAACACTAACCGTGTGCATACTTGGCTCACAACTTTTTGAAATGTAACATATAATTGGTTTGGATATTTGGAGAAATGCCACTCTGATTAACTCTGAATTTGGGATGCATGTATCATGTATGTATGTATAATGTTTAACTTAAGTATACATAATTGAGAAGACGATAAGGTTTTAAAGTGCAGCTACTTATAAAGATGGCTGTCAACCTTCAATCACTATATTTATCAGTATGATTTCTGTGTTGGTCCCCGAATTATTGTAACTTACTAAAATCATGGTAAATTATGTATGGTATCTTAATTTTTTAACATGATTGGGTGCTGCTACACCATAACAAACTGCAATACATTACGATCTTGAAACATGTCATTCGTAGATCTTCAGATACTAAACATTCAATGGGATTTTTACGTATTATATTATAGTACCCTCTTCGCCTTCTCAATACAAGTATTGTAGTAGTGTTACGTTTAATGAAATAAAAGTAGATTTAACTACATATGTATTTAATATTTATTTTTTCGTTAGGTCAATTCATATTTTACTTACCTACCTACATAAAAAATATTATTTGGGTGTACTTCGTCGGTGATGTGCTAAGTTTAGTAGATCAAGCTGATTTTTAGAGCAAGACACGTCGCGGAAAACTTCTTGCAATGGACAGCAATTATTTTCATTAAAAACTGCAACAAACAGCTTCTTTTTTCTACGAAACTTGTCTGATCCGACAATTTTTTTTATTTAGAATTTTACGTTAAATAATCTCAAAAGTAGTTTGTAGCGAGAAAGCCTTCTCGGAAAGGCGGCTACTTAAAACTCGCTTGCTCCCTTAAGGGGATCTAGTGGCCTAACTAGCGCCACCAATGATAAAATCATATCCTCTTTTACAGATCGTATTTGCAAAAGGTGTCTGTACAATCTCTCAATCATGTTAACAGTGATTTTTAAGACCCACGACAAAGTACCTAGGATCGCGAAACTGGGACTAGATAGCATTTATGCCAAAAACGACCGTTTCTGGCGCTGCTGCTATCTAGTCCCAGGTTTTTTGCCTTAGGTTCACGGCCATGGGTCCTAAAAATCACTGTTAACATGAATGAGAGATTGTACACACTTTTTGCAAATTCGATCTGTAAAAAAGATGTTTTTTTTCTCGGTGGTGCTAGTGTTACTCCCTGGAGCTCCTTAAGGGAGTAACACTACCGCTACCGAGAAAAAAAATCATATCATTTTGTCTCACTCGATTATAAGATTTCTAAGGATTGTAATAAAAATGGATTCTTTGTAAATGTGGTTTTGCTAGATAATAAAATGTCAGACATTTTAAATACGTTATTGTTTTTCTGTACTTATATTATTATAATAAAGAAAAGTCTCTTCCAAAACTATTAATTAGTAGCAGTACAAAAAGTATTTCTCAAAGGTCCGTAATTTTGTTTTTTAGCAAAGCCTCAGATCAAATTTATCAAAAGTATACCAACATTTTTGTACAATCGTTATGTTACAATGTGCGAGCGAGACGGATGCTAGAGGTACCAGCAGCCTGTTAGTGGACTCGTTCGGAACCTAATTTTTACCTATATTTTAACAGCACCCTAGTTCCATGTCAGAACCGTCGCAGTTTGTCCCGATGACTCAGATGAATAGCCGCATCTAAGCACCTCAGCACATTATTTGCGAAGTAGTACTTTTGTACTTTAAGAGTTTATTTTAAGGACAATTACTATTAATACTTATTGGAAACAATAAAAACAAAATCTCCAATATGTTTTATTTATTTTAATATCAAACATTTGTAAATACAAAGAGTAGGTACTTGTCACAAAATAGGAAAGACCACTTTTCATATATAACCTGCACTCAATAGCACTTGCACCTACTCACGACAGCTGATTATTTTTAACACTATTGTCTGAATGGCCGATTTGTATTACAAAGGCATAGACTTGATTACAGATTTTCAGTGTTATAAAGAACGAAGTTTTGCCGCGTGTACTTAACAATATAATAAATGTTCATATTTAATCAATACCGATATTATATCTTATCATATCACAAATTCCAAGCACCACTGATAAATTCGCCAAAATTGTTGTTCAAAAGTTGTTGACCTTTTCCGCTATATTAAAATAAGCTCACTGCAATTGGAATAAAATTAAACGTGAGTCAGACGACGGACACAACAAAAAACTTTTTGTTCTAAGATCACTTTTTTGAGTCAGGGGCTACCCGGAACGCCTATTAGACTGCACCGCGCGGTTGACGCACACAAACGGTATGTGCGCTCAATGACACGTTAACCTTTAGTCATGCACTCTACTTAGTTATAGAACTGTTATTTAAAGACAGGGACTGAATAAGTATATAGACTATATCTCGCTGAAAAAGCGTCGTAGAGGTCTGAAATATTAGGGGTTAAAGTATGAAATTGCCGTTTTATTGCAATAGGTTCTTTGAATTGACATAGAATCTTCATGGTTTGAGGTTTTCGAATGAAACTTTTTTCCACACACAGGTGAATACCGATGAATTAAGAGAGATAGTGGAAGCCGACCCTAGTCAAACTACCCAGGAATTAGCGGCATGGTTTAACGTTACCTTACCTACAATATTGACTCACTTGCGTCAAATCAATAAAATAAAAAAATACGAAAAATGGGTGCCTCATAATCACTTGAATTTTCGCAGTATCCATCTTTCTTGTCTAAATTGAATAACAAAAACAATTGAAAGTCGATATTCAAATGTTTCACATTTTTTAAAAAAAGAACATCATAGAAACCATTTGAAAAAAGTTTCATTCGAAAACCTCAAACCATGAAGATTCTATGTCAATTCAAAGAACCTATTGCAATAAAACGGCAATTTCATACTTTAACCCCTATTATTTTCCTACCGGAACAGTGTGTCGCTCCTTAGTGGTTACCAAAAAGTTCACCTAGCAAAATTTTGGTTACTTATGAGGTTACTTTAGGAGGCGGAAGAAATTCCTTTCAGACAATCGTAAGGCTCCTGTGTAATTTGTCCCAATTGTAAATGACACCCTTGCCGAATGACATTTTCGAAGTTATATTGCAAACTTGAGATTGTCAAGAACGTCAGTTTATCTTTTAAAATAAAGTATTTTCGAAATGCAAAATTAGTTCTCATTTTTTAAATGTAAGTTTATCTTCTAAAAATTAGAAATGATGCATTTGAAAATGAGTGCCGTTCAAAATAATATTGTTTTTGGATGTCATTGTGAAACAACAGTTTGTAAAACGAAACGTTGACAAACGTTTCTTGTGGCATGATACTTTGCTAATGAATTGGTTGTAAGACATCATAGACCCCCCCCTAAAAATCACTATTAACATGATTGAAAGATTGCACAGACACTTTTTGCAAATTCGATGTGTAAAAAAGATATGATTTTCTTCCTCGGTGGCGCTGGTGTTACTTCTTGGAGCCCCTCAAGGACTCGCCGGTCTAGAGTTTGGAGGGGGTGTTGGTGAGAAGTAGGTCGTGCATATCCTGCAGTGCGGCCTCGAGCGCGGCACGGTAGTCGCGGCACGCGGTGTCGGGGTGCGCCGCGAACGCAGAGGTCGCGAAGTTCACGTCGCGGTCGCGCGGGTTGTAGCAAGTCGCGTACCCGTCGCTCACCAGCGGCCCGTAGCACATAAAGCCGTCGCACTTGCATGCCACCTGTTGGCAGAGCGTAGATGTGTTAAGCTGAATTCGGATTTTGTCTACATGAAAACAAAGCGTTGAGGGAAGTCGTTGAAATACGGGAAGCAATAATGTCTATAATAATAACTTACAAACAACGTAAGTTTAGCAGTACAGTGGCATAACCAGCCCCGGATGCTACAGATTGTGGCACCCGGCTCCTTGTTGCATGCTACAACCGCCAACATCATGAGGCCGATGTAGCATGGGACAGTCTATTTTACGCCGAGGGCAACATCGTGTTCATCGTGGATACAAACTTCGGGCGCCAGGGTTTACTTCTCAAACGGCCAACTTCTCATCATACCCTACTTTGCAAATGGTCTAGTTAGCAAACAGCTTCCTACTTGCAAAAAAAAAAACAACAAAGTACGATTAGCAAAATAAGTACCGAAATATTTTCTTAGTTCAAGCATTCAATTAATGTAGGTACGAGTACGTAATTATTTTAGAATTAATGACAATTATGAAATATTACGTTTTTAAGACTTTAAACGCTAGTAAACTACCGACTACAAAAACTCTTGAATCAGGATTTCTCCGCTCTCTTTAGTTGCTCCATGAGTTTATTCAACTTCTTCGCAGTTTCTGCGATTTTTCTTCATTGAATGTACAGGATTCGGTTACATTGAATATTGTAATGTTTACCTTCTTCTTCTTTTTGAGAAGCGCCTGAAGGGGATACAAGCTGCGACAGTGCCACATGACTGATTCTTGCCACAAAGTGCGACATTTTTAATTATTGTAGCAAGCGGCCTTGTGGCATGGCGCAATGCCGCAGTGTTGCCTCGGCGTAAATGGGCCTTAAGAAACATAACGGGCGCTGCACTGTAGGCTTAGAGAGCGTTTCCAGCGTGCAGAAATTCAAAATAAGTAATGTCTTATATCGACAAAATTAAGGTTCTTTTAAATTCTTAGATACCTATAGCTGTACAATAAAGTAATCTAATCTAATAAAATAACTTTAATTCACCTTCTCGGCGCAACGGGTCCAACCGGTGGATTGACAAGACTACAAGTACAACGGGGCGGTGGTAGCCTAGTGGGTAGAACATCGGACTCGGAAGCGAGAGACCCAGGTTCGATCCCCAGTGCGGGCATATACCTATGACTTGGTTTTCTAAGTTATGTACATTTGTGAAGTTATAGTAGCAATACCACTCGCTAACGGTGAAGGAAAACACCGTGATGAAACCTGAGTGTCTGAGCTATTCATATAGTACCTCAACGCTTGAAATCGCCAATCCGCGGTGGGCACGCGTGGTGATTAAGCCCACACTCTCCCCCTGAGAGAAGGCCTGTGCTCTACAGTGGGACGTATATAGGCTGCTTATGTAATTCACCTTAAAATCAGTCTATTTTCGATCAGGTAACCAATCAAAGTTGAAGAATCATAATGGATCGCTTTATGTTGGTAAATAGAACGCAACAGCTTTACTTCTCTCACTGTGTAAACAATCAATATACACTGACTTGTTTGTTATCAGTGCATTGAATACTGTCCTACGCAATGGCTGGAAACAGTAACGGTAAGTTTTCATTATTATTGGACTGTCAATACGTCAATAAAGTAAGCCCTCGATAATTTCCATGTACAATTAATTGTACATAAGGACATTACTAAGGTTTAAAAAAATTTACGCACTGTCACACTCTGTTATACGGTGTATTTGTAAGCTTACGATTCTGTCTTTCAAATAAAATCAAGTGCTAGTAGGCGCAACAAATATTTAATTTTAAGATTAAAGATAAAAAAGTATTTATGCCTCATCAGAAAAAAAAAACTTAAAACAAAGATCACATAAAATAAGGCTCAGCTGGTGCTGACTCGGGCAGCGCTGGTTTTCAGCCACTGCCTTCATTTAAATTTTTTTCATGTAAATGTCTGCCTTGGCTCATACGGAGACAATGCAAAGTGGCTTTGTTTAAAGCATGTTAGTAGGAATTTAGTTTAAGATGAATTAGTAGACTACGCATGAGCGTTGTTAGTTCGTCGGGAAAAACCTTATAAAAAGTAGATTTTTTTAATATAAATGTAGGAAAACGGTGGAAACCTTGCAGAAGAAATAAATAATGAAGAAAAACCTTATCAAAAAATAGATTTTTTTTTATATACATGTAGGAAAACGGTGGAAACCTTGCAGAAGAAATAAATAATGAAGAAAAACCTTATCAATAAATAGATTTTTTTATATAAATGTAGGAAAACGATGGAAATCTTGCAGAGGAAATAAATAATTATTTTTTACCAACAATAGCGAATAGTTGAAACATAATACATTATTTGAAGAGGAAAAAGAAGATGATGAAATTCCAGGACCTTATTGTTGGGTGGGAAGGCCACAGAAAGCTTCTGAAGAATGTAAAAGCAAATGAGAATTCAAAACTTAGTTGCTACGATCAGTACACAGGAACTAGCATTTGCTACGCAAGTTAAGCTAAGAGAGAGTGATATGTGGATCGCAGCTGAGGTAGTTGAAGACGGAACTTACAAAATAGGCAACAAATATATATATATTAATATATATATATATATATGTCACCCAGAAGGTTTAGCTTTACTGAAAGTCCCTAGTACCGCTCAATGCACTTCTTCGCTGGTATCAAACAGTTCTGATAGTGAATCAGATTTTCACACTCCGGAGGTCGTGGGTTCGAATCCCGGCATGTATCAATGACTTTGTTTTCTAAATTACGTACATTTGTGAAGATGTAGTAGTAATAATACCTGAAGAACATCGTGAGGAAACCTGAGTGTCTGAGGTGTTCATACCTCAGCGCTTGAAATTACCAATCCGCGGTGGGCACGTGTGCAGTGGGACGTATACAGTACCCTTAATGATTAAAATGTACATATTTTAAGTTTATTTATTGTTGAAATGTACTATAATCATTTACTTATTAAAAAAATGATTTAATTTTCTGTAATTTTCTCCTTAAAAATATAAATAAAAAATTTGGTGTGGTGTGACTCTAATTTCTAGTGAAATTTAGTTTTAATCCATATTGGGGTAATATAACCAACATAATAACCATTAACTAAGAATTACTTAAACAAATAATTTTTGCGCGCTAAATTGGCTCTATAGCCTACTGTGCGCTGTGGTGAATCTACAGAATATTTTGAAGAAAAAAGACACGTTATATTACTGATTAAGTAGAAAATAAGAAGAATGCTACATTTCTTTTATTCAAGGAATTACGTCTTTACCTGCATTTGGCGCCCCCTTAGGTTGCCGGGTGCCCCTGCTCACCCCCCCTAAAACCGGGCCTGGGTGTAACCCGTGTAAATTATTTATTAATTAAATAGGCATCTCTCGCTAGGCGCCGAGTTAAGTTGCACGGGCTATACTATTGGAATGCGATTGTTACCAAACTACCAAGTGTTAATGACACAACCATTACGATACTTATATGAATATGGAACAACTACGTATTTTAGAGCCTAGAGAGATTTATGAGAAGACTCGCAGTCATGTCGAGGTCCGAATGCTAAAGCATAAAGCCTTGTTTAAACCAAGCCAGCGCTGGCGAGAATAGAGCGCCCGTCTATTTTTCAAGCCAGTGACCTCCGCCCGCTAACCCCTCAACCCCCGCGCCAGCCATATGCGTTTGTTTTTGTCTAGAATTTCTGCGACAAGATGCAGGCTGACTGGCTTCATCTAAATCTAAACAATACGAGCCAACCCAGCGGTGGCTTCTGTAGATCTGGCGCCAGCGCACTGGCTTCGTATAAACTATACTTTAAAAGTAAGAGCGCACGGTACGGATTTGAACCCCGCTTTGGCCCGATTTTTTCTAGTTCCTTCCTTTTTTTCCTGTGAAATTTTCCTTAAAAATGTCGTTGGTAAACACTTACTTGACTCGTTGATATTCTCATGTGCGCGCTCTTGACAAAGCCTGGGTCTAAATACAGCTTAGGTATCTCGATGCCGTTTTCGATAGCGACCAGTTTCAACCCAAGGAGATGGCGGTCAACACCAAACCCTTGCAACGCCTGTGAAATTATAAAAAATATAGATTCAATATAACGTAGGGATAGTTAGCATTCATCTTGACATAAGTGACAGTCAACAGCAGCTAGACCTTTACATTTTAGTTCCAATGGCGCAATGTTTCCACCCCTCAAAAAAGCTTGTGGTCACAGCCACCCAAAAATCGGCCAAGTGCGAGTCAGAGTGATGATT
This sequence comes from Yponomeuta evonymella, assembly GCA_963969515.1. Taxonomy (NCBI): domain Eukaryota; kingdom Metazoa; phylum Arthropoda; class Insecta; order Lepidoptera; family Yponomeutidae; genus Yponomeuta; species Yponomeuta evonymella. Next base: position 12,991,689 of record OZ018345.1, on the reverse strand, counting down.
AATATAGTGCATTCATACGATGCATATTATTACAAAATATATGACACCCTGACCAAGATTTTTTACAGTGTAGTTCCACGTAGGCAAAGCCGTGGGGCAAACACTACTACATTAATAAACCTGTAAAATGTTTTAAAAACCTATTTAGAACCTAAAAATTCCACCTATGCCAAAATTCTACCCAATTTTACTTCGCTCATGAAAATTACAAGAAATTGTTTCCACATCACAATGTCACATTTAGACTCTTTTAACTACTGAACCGATTTTGGTGAAATTTTTACAACTTTAAATCTTATTCGGTTCGGTAGTCTTCTATTTGGGTTGTGGGCATGCCCATCGTGCCCACACCGGTGGATCCGCGCTTGATGGCACTCGAACTTGTAACGCAACTGGATAAAGTGCACGCGTGAGCTGTCGACTGTACCTACTAGTGGAGAAGAAATATATATTATTTTCTGACCGCACTGCCACAAAATTAGTATTTTATACTAGCGTACTAGTCCTTCTACCGCTTATTAGTCCCACTATCTATCCCTATCATAACTAAGCCATATATTTATGTACATGTATTAATTAAGTTTTTTTTCAGCAAACTTTAATAGCTCCCTGAACAGTGTAGTTTCTATAACAGGTTGATGGCCGCCTGCACGGCAGCCAACTTTAATAGCTACCTCAACAGTGTAGTTCTTATGAGAGTTGATGGCCGCCTGCACGGCAGCCAACTTTAATAGCTACCTCAACAGTGTAGTTCTTATGAGAGTTGATGGCCGCCTGCAGGGCAGCCAACCTTAATAGCTACCTCTACAGTGTAGTTTCTATAACAGTTGATGGCCGCCTGCACGGCAGCCAACTTTAATAGCTACCTCAACAGTGTAGTTCTTATGAAAGTTGATGGCCGCCTGCACGGCAGCCAACTTTAATAGCTACCTCAACAGTGTAGTTCTTATGAGAGTTGATGGCCGCCTGCAGGGCAGCCAACCTTAATAGCTACCTCTACAGTGTAGTTTCTATAACAGTTGATGGCCGCCTGCACGGCAGCCAACTTTAATAGCTACCTCAACAGTGTAGTTCTTATAAGAGTTGATGGCCGCCTGCACGGCAGCCAACTTTAATAGCTACCTCAACAGTGTAGTTCTTATGAGAGTTGATGGCCGCCTGCACGGCAGCCAACTTTAATAGCTACCTCAACAGTGTAGTTCTTATGAGAGTTGATGGCCGCCTGCACGGCAGCCAACTTTAATAGCTACCTCAACAGTGTAGTTCTTATGAGAGTTGATGGCCGCCTGCAGGGCAGCCAACTTTAATAGCTACCGGCCCTTGTATACGTAACTTTCCACTGTATCGGGTTAAGCATTTAGACGACTCAAGTGTCAAAATACGTATGTATTTGACAGTACGGAGTAGGCTAAATCTGACAACTCCCATACAGTGGGGGACTTACGTTGTCGCGCCTCTGATAAGTGTAGTTTTTATGAGTTGATGGCCGCCTGCATGGCAGCCAACTTTAATAGCTACCTGAACAGTGTAGTTTTTATGAGAGTTGATGGCCGCCTGCATGGCAGCCAACTTTAATAGCTACCTGAACAGTGTAGTTTTTATGAGAGTTGATGGCCGCCTGCATGGCAGCCAACTTTAATAGCTACCTGAACAGTGTAGTTTTTATGAGAGTTGATGGCCGCCTGCATGGCAGCCAACTTTAATAGCTACCTGAACAGTGTAAGTTTTATGAGAGTTGATGGCCGCCTGCATGGCAGCCAACTTTTCTTTCGGCGTACTTTTCGGGTTGAGCATCGTCTGCGCAAATTTAATCGACTCGATGGAGCAGGATCGTATGGTTTCTGTTCGTCCGCCAGTGTACATCCTCGTGGCTGCTGATTCGTAATGTGCCCCAGGTGTTTTATGAAGCCTGTAATGTAAGATAATTTTACATTAGATAAATTCACGACTGTAACCCTGGGGGGTAGGCAGAGCAGACCAGGGTCTGCCACTTGCCAAGATCCTGAAAAACCTCTTAAGATTATTTCTGCTGTAAATTTATTCACTGTTGAGTTTAGATAAAGATACTAACAAACTACTCCGTTTCTGTTAATCTATTATTAACAGCTGTCAGTTGGCATACAGAAAAAACGACAGACAGCTGTTAAGGAGCTCCAGGGAGTAACACTAGCGCCACCGAGAAAAAAAAATCATACCTTTTTTTACAGATTCAATTTGAACAATGTAGTCCTAGGTTTTTTATTTTGCCTTAGGTTCACGGCCATGAGTCCTAAAACAATTGTTAACATGATTGAGTAATTGTACAGACACTTTTTGCAAATACCGTCTGAAGATTTTTTTTTCATTAGTAGTGCTAGTTAGCCCACTGATGGATCCTCTTAAGGGGCGACCCAGCCTATAAACAGGGGTCTCTAGGACTACCTAGGGCTTCAATCGATTTCCACTAAAAAGGGCTGTTTGGGGCAAATATGCCTTAAAGTCCTAGGCTGTAGGTTTTATAAACAGCTGTCACCATTATTGAGATTTGTGTGTGTCCACTTTTAGCAAAAACGTGTTGTAAAAGACATGTTTTTTTCTGGTCCTAGCTAGCTTCGGGTAGCCCCTTAACAGTAGATTTACATACATATTCTCGGAGTCTACGAGAAACCGGCGGTTAGAACGGCTTTACAGTGCATAAGTAAACTTGCGTAACAAACCTGTAAAACGCGAACTGCATAGCCATTTGTAAATAGCTGTCAGGGCTCATTTTCTGTGACTTGATGAAATTTTTGCCATATTTGTCGTAGGTAAAGCAATTAAGCTCCAGATCCGCCACTAATCTGAAATTCAATTAGAAGGTTCAATCTCGCAATAGATAGATTAATAAATCAATTATTTACATCAAAGAGAATATAACCACAAGACACACAATAAAAAGAAAAGCTTGACTCAGTTATGTTCAAAACCAAACTTAAGAAACTATTAATGGAAAAATGCTACTACAATGTAAATGAATTCTTGAATGATAAACTTAACCAATTTATTTTTATTTAATTAAAATGACATTTTCATATATTTTGTTAATAATAATTAATTTCCTCTGTGACATGCATTTCATTATCTTTATGACATTAATTTAATTATTTCAAATTTAGTCTACTGTAAATGCCAAACACAACTATTTGCACACCGGTAATGTCGGTAAAGCATGTTGGCCTGCATATGTATTATCACTTGACACATGTTTGAGCAAATAAATAAATTGATTGATTTAAATACAAGCATCTTTACAAATAACAGCACAAAAAAGTGGCAACGTAGGTGTGGCACATGTAAATGGGCTCCGAGTTTAGGAAAAACTTCAGCGCTGACATTCTGCCGATACCCGGTATGAGCGGCATTGTAGCGCCAAGAGAGGTGAGGTGGCCAAACTGGCAGACCGGATTAACTAATGCGATACTATTTTTTTAAATTCGCCAATCCGCGGTGGCCACGCGTGTTGATTAGGCCCATACTCTCTGCTTAAGAGAAGGCCTGTGCCCTGCAGTGGGACGTATATAGGCTGCTTTGGTATGTATGTATGTATAGTATTAGAAATAGATTGTGTGTCCATCCCTCTCACAAAGTGTGACGCTTACCTATCAAGGTTATCGTTTGCTTTCTTGATCATAACATCTACTTCGTCGCTAACGTTGAAGTCGAGTCGTTTCGGATTCCTCGGGGAAGCTGACGCCGACCCAGAAGTCTTGTTTGCGTCGCTGAAATTAGTAGGGAGGTAATGAAAAGGTTTTGTTTACTGGCTCTTATTGTTTTGGCCGGAATTAGTGGTTTTGCTAATTTTACGAAAATATCCTCCCATCGAGGCGTAAAAATAACACTTACATGTAATTTATGATAAAGTCCGTCATGACAGCAATCGGTTGTCCTTCAGCTGGGGAATGTTCATATGTAAGTCCCGTCACTCCATCGGCCCCAACTACGAACTGTAGTACAAATAAATATTATTTAAGAAAGGAAGATTGTTAACTAGGTATTGATGGAAAGTAATTTACATTTCAAGAACCTACTCATACATTACATAACTTACGCGCTAGTTTTAACTCCACCATTTCCTGATTTAAACAATGATTCCCTCTATGCTCAGAGCCGCGTTTGAAAAAAACTACAATAAAATTCGAAGTTTATTAAGATAACGAATGAGAAGCCGATTAAAAAAATTTGGCTTCATACCTGTTAATCAGCTATGCAATGTAGCTGAATGGAATTGCCATAGTTAACCATGAATTGTGGTTCTATGAAATAGGACACTGTACGTCTGGCGCACGCTAGACAAGAATCAGCGAGGTCCTCACACTGATTGGTAAAATCCTTTCAATACAATGTCGCACTTCGAAGCAGATATTAAAAAAAATTAGATTGTCATGTCTACATGGGATTGTTATACTTGCATACATAAGCAGCCTATATAATGCACGTCCCACTAAAGGGCACAGGCCTTCTCTCAGGGAGAGAGTATGGGCCTAATCACCTCGCGTGCCCACCGCGGATGGGCGATTTCAAGCGCTGAGGTATGTGAACAGCTCAAGTTTCCTCACGATGTTTTCCTTCACCGTTAGCGAGTGGTAGTGCTACTGTAACTTCACAAATGCATCTACATAACTTAAAAAAGGGAATCGATCCTAGGTCTCTCGTTCGATCATGGTCCGCGCGGCCGCGACGGTCTGCCGCGGGTGCTTGTCTGGCGAGAGTTTGACTGGTTTGGACTGTGCACCTGTATAGTCTTGTCGAACCACCGGTTGGGCCCGTTGCGCCGGGAGCCGCCGCCGTGTATGGTCTGCGCTGCCGCGGCCGTCTGCCGCGCCTGTTTGTCCGGTAGTGTCCACAGCCCCGCCGCCGCGTCGAGGCACAGCACTGCCAGGCTCCGCTCCACGTCCGCCAGACTCTCCTTGTTTGTTCTGTCTAATTTGAGGTTTATTAATTAAGGCTGCTCTTACGTGGAGCGTGCTGTCTCGCTCGCACAATTTAAACATTTTTTTTAATATCGAAATAATATGAGTAACTTTTTGGGTAAATTTTAGCTGAGGGTTTGATACATAATTGAATTACGGACATTTTAAACGCATTTTTGTTTTCCTATGCGTAGTTTTTAATAAATAAAAGGTGTTTCCAAAATTATTAATTCTGGAATGAAATTTTCTTATTACCTACATGACAAGAAAAATATCCTTGAATATCCGCAATTAATTTTGTTATAAAACCCTTAGAATGCTCTAAAAACGTTTTTTTAAAAAAAGTGGATTCTTTATGATAACCGGAAAAGAAAAATGCAATGGCTGACCCCAGGTCAAATGCCACAACAGTATTCAAAAATCACTCGAATTTTCGCAGTATCCATCTTTCTTGTCTAAATTGAATAACAAAAACAATTGAAAGTCGATATTCAAATGTTTCACATTTTTTAAAAAAAGAACATCATAGAAACCATTTGAAAAAAGTTTCATTCGAAAACCTCAAACCATGAAGATTCTATGTCAATTCAAAGAACATATTGCAATAAAACGGCAATTTCATACTTTAACCCCTATTATAATTAACAGAAATACTGTACATACAGCTAGCAGCAAAGTGAGAGCAGAGAGTACATCGAAAACACAAACATTTTGTTAGAGCCCTAAAAGAAAGACAAAATAGGGAACATTAATAAATACATACCTTTTGTTAAGAGTTTGTAGGCTTTGCCCCAAGCGTTTCGGTTTTCCGAGGTCAGAATACCTATCGGTGTTTTCGAAGGCGTTTGAGACTGTTTGATAATTTCTTTTAATTGTCGCATTATCTGTTCTTCACTGAGCATAATGTTGTCCTCGCCCCACAAGTCCATGTGAAAAATCTGTGATCAAATAATAGAACTTTTTACGAACAATATATATTAAGTACCTAACACCAGCATACGTACATTTTCTCGGTTATTATAAGTCTGCAAATGTGAAGCTAGATGTCGTGCCGCTCGTTACAGTTATCGTCCGATGTGAAAAGGTCCTATAACGGCACGCAACTTCTAGCATAATAAGACGGTTATTGACGAGACAATAATAGTAAAGAACGACACTATTTCATCTAACTGTTAGTTTCATACATTTACGAGGGTCATCGTGCGAACGTTGTACCAATGAACACTAGTCCAACGACGTATGTCGTGCAGTTACAGTTGTCCAAATCCTAAATAGTGTCCGGTTTCAGTATTTGCAGTTAATAATACTGGTGCATTGCACTATAATCGCAGTAAGTTTTACACTTGTTTGTACTACACCGTTTTACGATAGAAAAAAAACGTAAAAAATGCGTTTTATGTATGGGGACCTCCTTAATTTTTATATACCTTTTAATTGTTTCTTGGGCAATTCGCCGGGATAATTATGAAAAAATTACAACTACCTATTACATAATACATAATATAAGTAGAGCCCCGATGGCACCCTGCCGATACGGAATTCTAACGAAGGTTTTTGTTTGGTTTTTATTGCTGACAGAAAGATTCTGACCAGGCTGTTATTTCTGACCAAAACAGTATTTTTTGCTGATTGTTTAAATAGAACCCTCTTTACAATATTTCAGTCCCTTATTAGCCGGCCGGCCCGGCCCGCACAGGGCCGCGCAGGACCCGAAGTTACCATCTCTATCACTTATTATCTTCTGCTATTTTGAAACCACCAAGCAACGTCGAAAAAACAGTGATGTGATGAGTTTGACGCCTATTATCGTTATTCGTAGGTCCTACAATTATCCTTTTAGTTTTAGTCGAAAGGTTTTATCGGGATGGTTGTTAACCGTGCTTGGTGTACATATACGTTACGTGGCAGCAATTCCCAAGCTCATCATCTCGAACGACATTTTTGAGTGGTTCTCAGCCACTATTCTATACCAAAGAAGTTAAAATTAGCGAAACTGTCGAGCCTTTTCTGAATGATCTTACATGATTGTTATGAATGACTGTGACATGCTGGCTATCGTTGAACGATAGTGAATCTTTCTCCTCTCCAGGAATTCGGCAAGTGCCGAAAATTTTCTTATATTGGGACATGTCTAAAGGATTTTTCCCCATCATTTCAGTAGGAATTCCATTTCTGAAAAAAAAAAAACAGTACTTAGTTATCGTTAGGTTTGTGTCATAATACGAACCTTACAAGATTAGGTAGGTATTATGGGGCTGACATGGTCACCAGTCACCAGGTGACAAAAAAAAGTAAGGCCAGGCTTCTTACATCTATGCTAGTTGTGGACCCTCAAGTAGCAGCTCTAGCTTTTACCTAATAGGTAACCACTCACTCGGAAGCTGTAGTACGTGGATCATTCTATATATTAGTTTAACGGTTTCTCTTACTTTTATTAACGTCGGGATAGCCGACCAGTTATATAAAATGTGCAGTGCTTAAGAAAGTTTAAGTTGTAAAATTTTGATTTTTTCAAATATATTTTTGCACTGTTTCATTGATAACACTTAAAACCATGTGTTACCAGTGGCCAGGCGGGAAGAGGCCTATAATAATAAAACATTAATTCTGTGGCCCAGAATGTTGGTAACAATGGTTCTTATAACTATGTTAGTAAGTGTATGTACATATTCGATCGCGACAAACCGCGACGGTGTTATCGACTGTTGCCGCGATGTCTCGGTGCGAAATCATACATACAGTTCTTTTTAACAATTTACATTTTTCTATACCCAACAGTGGGCAGAGGAGGGCTGATAATAATGATGATGTTACAATGGGGATAATGATTTACCGTGGATTTAACCGAGGTTGCGACATAGGTAGAGCACGGAAGACAATTTGGGTAAAAAAACTAATTCTAATCGTGGTGTATCAGGAATTGCTTATTTCGGAGGAAACCCTTTAAATATATAGTGAAAAAATATTATTATAAAAAAAAAACTGGCGTTTGCATCTACGTAATGAGATGATTTCTACAGCGTCAAGTGGCAACTTATTTATTTTATTAGAAGGTGAAGAAACACATACAAGTACAATTAAACATTTGAAAACAAACAGATACAAATAAAAGGTAGAGTAGGTACTGCATCCTTAGACCTTCATACTGAGAAGTATATAATATAAACATACATTAGATGGGTGAAGGGACCATTCGGACGCTGATTAGGGACATTGTTTTTTAGATGGAATGGGCTTGCCCTCTGCTTACCATCTGTTAAGTACATCTGCGAATTTGTAGTAGCCATACCACAACCTAACTGTGAAGGAAAACATCGTGAGGAAACCCGCGGCTTGGTTAGCTCCGCACGTATTGACTTGTCTTTCCTGTGGGCTAGGCCGACTAAGCTGTCAAAAAAACAAGTACCTACTTATCTATTAACGACTTGTAATCCATGGCAGCCATCAAAGTTTTCGCAGCATACTGCAACTGATCATTTTCGCTGTTGAATTTGCGGAAAGGGAATACCAATCCCGGGCTGGAGAAGACCACCACGGGATCACGATATCCAAGATAAGCCGTCGAAAGCCACCAATCTTCGAGCCAATTGCTTTTTTCCTGTGCTCGCTTTTCCAATAATGCCTGAAAAATGTTATATACTTTTCTTGTAGTTGTGCGAGTTACAAAAATAGCGTCAGCGTACTAAAACCCAGCTAAGAGAGAGTTGGGTCTCGCGAACTAATGGTTCTGCACAGAAAAAAAATCCCTCTAAAAAATACATCCGACTACAAAATAATTTTATTGTCGTCGCTATAAATTAATAAAAAGCTTTAAAATACCACAGTGCAGGCAGCGCAGTGCCACAATAAAATAAAGCTTCGATGTCTAATCGTGCTTCATGAAGTTTAACAGGATAAAAAGGGCTTTGATAACACTGGTCCGGGTTCGGTCCCCAGCTATACTTAATAGAATATTTTTTTAAGTTAAAAGTAGCAATTTTAAAGATGACATAGATAATGTCGATAAAAAAATAGAACAAATCTTTTAATTTAATCATTATAAGTTATAGTTGGAAACCCCTATTTTAAAGTACATTTAAGTATACCCCATATAATACGTATTTAGCAAAAAGTAGTTTTCTTTCATTCGGTTCGGTATCCAGCGGGAGTCCTACTGACACTTGACGTAAAGCTCCGACAAAATTGCTAACTTCTTGTTGAAAAATATTACACAAATAGTTATCGTCCTATTAACTGAAATATTTAATTGTTGCTTCTCTTTGGCTTATTTTCCGTCTGCGTGGAAGGTAGCAAAGGTGATAGCAATAAAAAAGCCTGGTAAAAATGAGTCTATCCCCACAAGCTACCGACCAAACAGTCTTTTACCGTCTTTAGGAAAACTATTTGAAAAGCTCATAAATTCACGACTATTAAAAGTTACTAAACATCGCCTAATAAATGAAAATTCGGTTTTCGCAATGCACATTCAACTTTGCAACAATTCTCACATCTCAATATCGGCCAATCCACGGGAATTTTCCTATTGGATATTGAAGAAAAAGCCTTCGACACGGTTTGGCACAAGGGTCCTCTTCACAAGGATATTATCCACAAACTAATTGATAATAATTTTTTCCTACCTTGATCAAAATTATCGATTGCTACCTATCAAACAGAATCTTTAAGGTTTACATCGGCGATAACTCATCCTTTTCTAGCACTGTTCCCGCAGGCGTTCCTCAGCATCCATTTTAGGCCCCCACCTTTTTTGATCTACCTAAACGATATCCGTATACAAACACGGACTAGTTTAGCGCGCTTTGCGGATGGCACGGCTTGTTTCACATCCTCGAATGATACTGACTTCATAATTGACCGGCCACAACTGGCTATCAATAAGCTAAGCAAGTACTTTTCAAAGTGGAAGCTCAAACTTAACACCACTAAAACTGAAGCAATTATTTTTACTCGCAAACTTCGTTTACCTATAAGGAGACTAATCAATGGTCACTCCGTTAAATGGAGTAAGTCGGTTAAATATCTTGGCCTTCACTTTGATAAGAAGCTCAACTGGAATGAGCATATCCTGCAAACTAGACTCAAAGGAATAAATGCTTTTAATGCCCCCAAGTCCCATACTAAATAGGCGAGCAATATTAAGTAGTGGTACTAAATTAAAAATTTATAACACTGATAAGGCCGTGTATTACCTATGGTTGTCCTGTCTGGAGTAATACCTCAAAAATGAATTATAATAAACTGCACGTTATTCAAAACAGAGCTATAAAATTGCATTTAATACACCGTTTCGAGCAAACTTCTCAAAATTACACGATCTAATTAAGCTCCCAAGGCTATTTCAATTTATTTTAAAATTAACTAAGAAATATTATTTAACAAGTACCTAATTTAAACCATCCAACCATATGACCTTGCGATAAGAAACATAGATACAAATATATTACAATGCTACCCCCATCACTGCGCGCCTCCACCTACCCACAATGATAATTAAAAGTCCAGTATGTTTGACTAACATAATTTTGGTCGACTTGCACCGCTTTCATGGGTGTGGCTTGGGTGGCGTTGGACTGGAATTAATCACAAATAATCCTATTTGGATGGCTACTTGCGTGACACTTGGGAGACGGTTCAAGTCGGCATTAGCCTTAGCCTAGTATATTTTAACTTAGTACAACTTAAATCTAATTTAATAAGTATGCATACGTGAAGGAAAACATCGTGAGGAAACCTGGGTGTCTGAGCTATTCACATAGCTCAGCGCTTAAAATCGCCAATCCTCGGTGGGCACGCGTGGTGATTAAGCCCATACTCTCTCTCTGAGAGAAGGCCTCTGCCCTACAGTGGGACGTATACCTATAGGCTGCTTATAAAGTATTCATACCTAATAAGGTATACCATAAATGTGCATTGCTACAAAGTGCGCATATAAGTCACGTCACATAAAAAGAGCGCTGGAGAAAGTGGAGGGGGTGTGTTTGCGCATGGGTACACTCGCGCACAAAATTATCTATTGTTTTATTTTAGAACAAGCTTTAAGTAGGTATATTGATTATTGGTAGGTAAATCGGAAAATATAATTTCCGATTTACCTACCAATAATCATAAAATAGAATTGAAAACATGTTTGATTCAGTAAAGAATGTTTATTTGATCTAACAAAAAAAATTAAATTAACGTTGAAACTCCTTCCACTGTAGACTCGGAACATTTTGTTGCTTTTGCGGTCCGTTTCATACACTGTTTTAAATTTTCAACGGCATTATTATCCGCCTCTCTTTTCATAAAACAATATACGTCATATATAATTTTCCTCACTTTTCTATATAAAACCAATTCGTAACCAAAAACTTTTGTGCGCGATGGTATTTTGAGAACAAACGTAACGTGGACAAAGCGCGGGAAGCAAAGGTCGACTGACGAACCAATAGCGCACGAGCAACCATGCGACGCGCGAGCCGCCCTCCCCCCGCCGCACCTCATACCACCAAATAGACCGATAAATCACCTACTGCGCTGCTTCACTGCAAGCGTTCTTTTTACGTGACGCGACCTATACCTCATGTACTGATCATCAATTAGTGAGGTGAACTGAACAATATGTATAAAAAAAGTGTACTTCATGCATTAATGTTTATAATAGGCTTACCTACTTAGCCTGATAAACCTTCCTTATCTAAACCGTTGGATTGGTGTTTTCACGGCTAAGTAGGCTTTACAGGTTTACGAGTAATAGGTGACCGAACTTATAAAATGAAAACTTCGTACAAAATCTATTGAAAATTACGATGATGAAGTTGTTAGTACTGTAAAGCAGATAAAAACATCTCTTTCTACGGAACCCTACACTCACTGCGCGTGGCCCGACACGCACTTGTTCAGTTTTTGTACTACCTATATATTATTTGTTGGTGTTAGGTTTCAAATTTCGCCAAATCCCGATCCTATTGGAAACGCGGGTGCATGAAGAAAATCCACCGGTGACAAGCTGTCAAGACAGAGTCAAGAAGACATCGTGGCGTTGCACGGACGGTTCGGTCGACCAGCTCTGAATACTGGTCCCGTCAACGGTTTACTCGTGATCACGAACGTCGCGACCGCACCAATTCCATCCGGCGCCTCACAATAACGGCCATCAACAAGGAAAACACACGTAGTGGAGAGTTTGAAGGGAAGACAGTCGCCAAGGCACGCCACCCACCACCACCGGATCGCCACGCTACAAGTGAACCAGGTACGCGTTTCCATCCCTCTCTTTAAACCATCCATGAAATTGGTCCTTCGAGCCGGATAATCATCTTACTTTCAAGGCAATCATCTTATTCCCTAAGTAAAAACCTAAAAAAGTGGTATTTTTTCTAATTTTATACATTTGTGGGTATTTTTCCAGTCGAACCACCATTTTGCATTTTGGTTCTCCAATCTCATTTCCTGTAAAACAAATTTTGTCTATGGTACTAAAAAATTCATTCACTTTCATTTACCGGTTTTGTACATCACTACGAGTGATATTGAAACGCAATATAATTCACTGGCAACACTTAATGTCAAAGTGACAACCAATTAGTCTGTGACACAAGTTGAAGTTGGATTGTTTGTTTTGATTTGTTTTGCTTCTATTTTTCGGAGTAATTATAGCTAGTAACAATGTCTAGGGATAAGGAAGAGCAACAACCTAAAAAAGGCGTCTTGCGAAGTGTTCATGCTGTAGCCATGAAATCGTATGAAACTTATATCACTGGTTTGTATAAGATAGCTGATGAATTGTACATGAACATAACGGAGTTGAATCCAGCGCGTCTTGCATCATTCAAAGCTCATTACAAGGATGCACAGTTGTTCCGCGATCGTTACCATGAGGCTTTCAATGCGTTTATGGCGGAGTGCTCGGACGAAAGGCAGCAGGATGAGGCCAACGCTAAGTTTAACAAATATAATGAAGTGTACTATTCCATCGAGGTTATGCGGGATGGTATCGTGGAACAAACAGCACAGGTGCCCGAGACTAGCAAACCTAAATCTGCTCAGTTTTGTCTTCCGAAAATCAACTTGGGTACATTCTCAGGGGCTTATACAGAATGGCCTAACTTCATAGCTTTGTTTGACAGTCTTATTCATCAAAACCAGGACTTGAATGACATTCAAAAGATGCATTATCTACTGAGCATCCTTGAAAAGGAACCACTGAATCTCATCAAACATTTACCGCTCTCGGAGCAAAATTATAATGTTGCTCGGACACTTTTAAGGGATAGGTATGAGAACAAAAGGCTTATAGCCGACAAACATTTGGAAAGTATATTAAATATTGCTACTTTAAATCAACAAAACACAAATGGTCTTCGCAAACTGGTTAACACACTTAAGGAGAACATGCAGGCTCTCACGGCTTTAGGATTTGATGTCAAGTCGTGGAGTTTTGTGATGTTGCATATCATCTCAAAGAAACTTCCCTCTGAGTTACGCAGTAGGTTCGAACTTAGCCTTAGTAGTTCACCTCAGGACATACCTAGCTTTGACAGTTTGCTTAGTTTTTTGGAAAATCAGCTCAGAGTGTGGGAAACTGTCGGCGTCTCAAAGGGATTCAGCGGCTCTAGTGGGACTGCCACTAACCCAACAAAATCAACTCTAACAGTCAGTACTTTTGTCTGCTGTATTTGTAAGGGGGAACATAGTGTTTACAATTGTGACAAATTCAATGCTATGATACCGGGTCAACGCAGGGAGGTTGTCATAAAAAGTGAGCTATGTTTCAATTGTCTAAGGCCACATTTTGTCAAAAAATGTTTATCAAGGAGTCGGTGTTCAATATGTCAAGGTAGACACCATACTAAACTTCATATTGAACAACAACAAGAGCAAGGAATAAGTAACCCTGCTCCCCAGGTCTCTGGGACTGCTGTGTCGACATTTGGGTCCACAGTCCAGTCTCGCAGTGAACATAGTGCTCATCTTGAGTCCACTATGCTCTTGGGGACGGCCTTGGTAGGAGTCCAGGACATTAACGGACATGATCACACAGCTCGGGCTCTATTAGATAGTGGATCACAGGTTAGCATCATGACGGAGAACCTCGCCCAGAAATTGCGATTGACTCGTTCTAATTCTGGTGCTTTATTTGGTTTGGGAGGTTCAAACAGTCAAAGGACAAATGGTAGAGTCCAGTGTGTTATCAAATCGCTCCATGATAAGAGTCACACTCCTCTTATCACTTCAGCGGTAGTGGTCAAGCGTATTACAGGTTCCCTCCCTAGTATAAGAGTTTCATCTGCTGTGGAAGAGAAGTGTAGAGACACTTTGCTCCCACTGGCTGACGACAAGTTCTCGGTTCCCGGTCCCATCGACTTACTCATTGGAGTGGATCTCTACAATGAAATCTTTGATGGTAAATGGCAAAGTCTGGGACAGGGATTACCTACTGCTCACTCCTCTCTATTGGGTTGGGTACTGTTGGGTAGAGCGCCAGTAGAGCATCAAATGTTGACGTGTAGAGATGTCTCTTTACACAGTGCAGTTGATTTGGACGGCATGCTCACTCGGTTCTGGGAAACTGAGGAGCCACCCTCACCAAGGATAAAGGATCCTGAGGATCTATTGTGCGAAAGGCATTTTGTGGATACTCATTCAAGGGACGACACTGGTCGCTTCATAGTTAGGCTGCCTTTTAGAGCTATTCGTAAGCCATTGGGGAACACTCAAGCGTCTGCTCTCAAGCGGTTTTACAATCTTGAGCGCAAGCTTCTAAAATCAGATCAGCTTAAAGAAAGGTATACCGCGTTCATGGCTGACTATCTGGAGTCAGGCCATATGAGGCCAGTGTCCAGTGACTCATCAGAAGGGAGGTATTACATACCCCACCATGGGGTGTTAAATAAAAACAGCAGTTCCACAAAGCTCCGTGCGGTTTTCGATGCATCCGCCCCAAGCAGCTCGGGCATCTCACTCAACCAGGTCTTGATGCCAGGACCTAAACTGCAACATAACATCGAGGACATTGTGTTGCGTTTTCGCACGCATGCTGTCGTCTTCACCTGTGACATCAAGCAGATGTATCGCCAGATCCGTCTCCACGAGGATGACTGCAAATACCAGACCATCTTCTGGCGCGATTCCCCCAATAAGCCTCTACAGCAGTTCGAGCTTACCACCGTCACCTATGGAGTTTCAAGCTCGGCTTACCTGGCGATGCGCGTCGTGCACGAGCTGGCTGTGCTCAATGAAGCCACTCACCCAGAAGGTGCTCGTGCCCTGAAGGAGGATACTTTCGTGGATGACGTGGTCACTGGTAGCTCTGATGTAGAGTCGGCTAGAGATCTACAGCGTCAAATTGTAGAGGTGCTAGGACAGGGAAGGTTAGCTGTACGAAAATGGGTCAGTAACAAAAAGGAAATTTTAAAGGACTACCCAACAGATCACCTTGAGCTGCCCTTTCGATTCAACGAATCAGGCGACAAGGTATTTAAGGTATTGGGGGTAGAGTGGAATGCTGAGTGTGACCATTTCAAGTTTCGCACCGGGACACTCAGTCCATGCTCCACTAAAAGACAAATTCTTTCTAACATCGCACAGGTGTACGATCCTTGTGGCTACTTAGCTCCAGTGATTCTGTACGCCAA
This sequence comes from Yponomeuta evonymella, assembly GCA_963969515.1. NCBI lineage: Eukaryota > Metazoa > Arthropoda > Insecta > Lepidoptera > Yponomeutidae > Yponomeuta > Yponomeuta evonymella. The sequence goes on along the minus strand of OZ018345.1, from coordinate 12,976,145 downwards.
ACTTATCATGCAGCAGTTGTGGCTGCGCACTGATGTTTCGTGGGATGATACCCTGCCTCAAGAGCTGTCCGATTCATGGGATTCTTTCGCAGCTGGATTCGACGTCTTGCGTCATCCACAACTTCCAAGGTTTATTTTCAGCAAAGATCCTGTGCGAGTTGACATTTTGGGCTTCAGCGATGCATCCGAGCGAGCGTTTGGAGCTGTGGTTTACCTTCGGGTCGAGGATTGTAGCGGAGAAGTTGGAGTTCATCTACTTCTAGCAAAAACTAGAGTTGCTCCGACGAGGCAGCGACGTACCATTCCTCAACTAGAACTCTGCGGTGCAGTTTTACTGGTCGGCCTCATCTGTCGCGTCCGGGAAATTCTGCAGCGTAGAATAAAAATTGATAGTACCGTTGCTTGGTGTGACTCTACGGTCGTCTTACACTGGCTTCGCACACCTCCTCATAAGCTTAAGACGTTTGAAGGAAACAGGGTCTCTCAGATTCAAGGTTTAGGTTCCTATATCAGCTGGCGGTACGTACCAACCGCTCTTAATCCGGCTGACTGTGCCAGCAGAGGTTTGCTGCCGCAGGAAATCGTAGAGCAAAATCTCTGGTGGTCTCCAGACTGGCTAAAGGAGGATCCCGACGCTTGGCCCGTAAACTTGGTTGTTGATCCGGAAAATCAAGAGCTCAATGTTGCTCATGCGGGGACGACTCCAAGCATTAGGATAAAACATGAGGATGTCGCTCCATGTCCAATCATTGCGCGTTACAGCTCGCTGACAAAGTTGCAACACGTCATAGCGTGGTCGTTGCGTTTTGCTTTCAACGCTCGCCACCAAACACAACAGAGAAAACAAGGTTGTCTATCGGTAGAGGAACTTGAGGGTGCTCTACATAGAGCTATAAAGTTGGTGCAAGAGGAGGTTTTTCTTGGACACTTTCAGGCACTTAAGGCTAAACGTGCCTTGAAAGACGTCTCCATGGCTCGCCTACAACCATTTATCGATCCTGAAGGTTTACTAAGGGTAGGTGGCCGACTTAAGCATTCCAATTTACCCTTCCAGGTTAAGCATCCAATTTTGCTTCCTAAGGCACATCACCTAACAAATATTATCATTGACTATCATCACAAGTTGCATCTACATGCTGGTGCTTCGTGTCTTACCACAATTTTGCGGCAAAGATTTTGGATCGTTTCAGCTCGTCGGGTGGTACGGCACAGAATCTTCCAGTGTAGACGCTGTAGTCAACTTAAGGCAAAACCCCTGGAGCCCATCATGGGCAATCTCCCGCCAGCCCGTGTGCGGCAGGCCCGTCCCTTCTTGAAGGTGGGCATAGATTTTGCGGGACCTTTTAACATAAAGGTATCGACAGTTCGCAATGCAAAGATCAGGAAGGCCTATGTCTGCATCTTCGTGTGTCTCGTCGTCAAGGCGATACACATCGAGGTCACGTCAGATTTATCCACAGAAGCTTTCTTGGCTTGCTTTCAGAGATTCGTTTCCCGGCGAGGTACCGTGTCTGATGTGTACACGGACTGTGGGAAGAATTTCCAGGGGGGTAAACGCTATCTTTCGGAAGCAGAAACTTTCATGCGACGAAATGATACGGAACTCAGTGCAGGTCTAAGGCACCTCAACGTCTCCTGGCATATGAACCCGCCTTACAGTCCTCACATGGGAGGAATTTGGGAAAGCGCCGTAAAATTGGCCAAACAACTATTTAAGCGGACCATTGGTGACCAGATCCTCTCCTTCGAGGAACTCACCACAATCTTTACAAGAATCGAAGCGGTGCTTAACTCGCGACCCTTGTGTGGTTCGTCCGACGATCCCATCAGTCTGGATCCTCTCACACCCGGGCATTTTTTGATCGGGCAACCGTTGGTCTCTCCTCCTGAATTTTGTTTTGAGCATACCCCGATATCTCGCCTCAATCGTTGGCAACTTGTTCGGCAGATATCGCAGCATTTTTGGCGCAGGTGGCAGCTAGAGTATTTGACCCTATTGCAGCAAAGGGCTAAGTGGACTAAAGGCATCCCTAATTTACAGGTCGGAGATTTAGTTCTCATTAAAGAGGATAACTTGCCTCCCCTGCAATGGCGGTCAGGTCGGGTGTCCGAGCTCCATCCCGGCAGCGATGGTGTGGTGCGGGTTGTCAAGCTTAAAACTAGCGCTGGATCCTGCCTCCGTTCTGTTTCTAAGGTGTGTCCACTCCCTAAGAGTGACACAGAAGCTCAACTTTGAAGAAAGAAAAAGGATTTTTTTTTTCAATGTAGAGTTTAGGGTTAATTTAGGTTAATCAACTTAAGTTTTTAATTATCCGTAATAACTAGGACATCAACTTCAACTTGTTCAAGCTTGCCGTGTTGCGAATTTTCATGAAAGAGCTGGGTAGCTCTTTGGGGGGCGATTATGTTAGGTTTCAAATTTTCCGCCAAGTAGGAATGTCAATATTCTTCCCTCCTACCCCCAAATCCCGATCCTATTGGAAACGCGGGTGCATGAAGAAAATCCACCGGTGACAAGCTGTCAAGACAGAGTCAAGAAGACATCGTGGCGTTGCACGGACGGTTCGGTCGACCAGCTCTGAATACTGGTCCCGTCAACGGTTTACTCGTGATCACGAACGTCGCGACCGCACCAATTCCATCCGGCGCCTCACAATAACGGCCATCAACAAGGAAAACACACGTAGTGGAGAGTTTGAAGGGAAGACAGTCGCCAAGGCACGCCACCCACCACCACCGGATCGCCACGCTACAAGTGAACCAGGTACGCGTTTCCATCCCTCTCTTTAAACCATCCAGTTGGTCAATCCACCTTATAAGAGAAAAATCTGTTTATGGTTATAGTTGTCACCCCTCAGGTACTAAACCCTTAGAAATAATTTAAATTTATAAGTACATACATTCAGTAGTTGCAGAAGTATAATTTGGAGCCGTATATTTTGGGGACGTATAGTCCGCACAAATTTTTTTGGCGGTAACGTGAACATAGTCACAGATCGTTTGCACATCGCATGCTGTCTTTACAGTGTATATGTTAGTAATGGACCACTTTAGTAATTGCCTAATAGTAATTTACTACGCATCATACCTACTACGTCGATTACTTACACATACACTGTAAAGACAGTAAGCGATATGCAAACGATCTGTGACATGTTCACGTTACCGCCAAAAAGATCTGTGCGGACTATACATATATAGGCTGCTTTATTATTATTAAGTGTTTTGAAGTCGGATTTATTTTTTATTGAAAGAAAAAATATTTATTTATTATAAAAAATATAAATGCACGGGTCACTATAAAAAACACCTAATTTGCTTCAATTGTGTCTTTAAAATTATAAGATTTATTCGATTTCTCGATTTCTCTGAGATCCTATAATCAGATCCTGACTTGATGACCATGGCACCACCTGTGAAGTCTACCCTTTCAAACAAAAAGAGAATTTTTCAAATCAGCCCAGGCGTCTTCGAGTAATCGGGGAACATACATAAAAAACTTAAAAAAAGATTCCGTCGAATTGAGAACTTCTTCCTTTTTTAAGTCGGTTAAAAATAAGAATACTTACCTGTAATTTTTGTCCAATTCCTCCTTCGGCCCCAAAATCTTTGACGATAGAAGTGGTTACGGCAAATTCTTCATCATTAAGATGTGGTCTAACTGTTACCAAATATTTCGACAATGTGTCGTTAAGTTTTGGAACTGGGAGCCTCGGCAGTATTTGGAGTTTTGCGTCTGGTTTACTTGTTGCTGTGGAACTATACCTGACGTGTAGAGAAGATGCATACGTATCAAATACGAATGCTTTATTGCCACACTACGAAAGAAAGGCAGCGTCTCAATGAAAGCTGATAATAAGTTAAAGTAACCATAATTAATTTATTATTTATCAAAATTTGTATGGTGTTAAGATACTTACCAGGGTATGCAAGGCTCCGCCGGCTCTTCGTATCATGTTTTCTGAAATGACGATTCGTAGTCAGCTTACTAATTATTATATTACTAACTTGAGCTACCAATAATAGTACATTACGATACTAGTGCGAAAAGTAGGAAATTCGCAACGAGTGGCGATAAATTAAAACACGACCGAAGGGAGTGTTTTATATCGACACGAGTTACGAATTACCTATTCGCACGTGTATCGTACAACGTTTTATAGTACATATGGCCCTTTGAAGTTTCGACATAGGCACGTAAAGTGCTCATTATCGCACTAGTGCGGTAATGTAGCACCATATGTACTATAAAGAAAATTATGTCCTCTCTTAAATTATTTTATCTACACTAATGTTGTAACATTCTACTTATGTTTTCAATACTTGACTTATGATTACTACTGTTATAGCAGACAACAAAACACTCAATTTAAGCAATTTCACATGATGGTATAATATTCACATCGATATCGTAAAATCTCACTATAACATCAATAAAACGCGACCAACTTGATTGCAGGGCCAATCAGGTTGGTCGCGTTTTATTGAAGCGCGCAGCTGCGCTCTCATTGGTTAAATTTTAATGGCGGCAAAATCACTGTGATTATACACGTACGCGTGAATTTATTAATGAACGTTACAAGTTAAACTAGGTGTCCATTTCAAAATCTAGATCATTTTGGAGAAAAATGGACAAAAAAACTCCAAACTTAGTCTTTTCAAGTCCTTAATTTAAAGGATTTATATAAATGTTCTAAAACTCATGCATTGAACTGGCTTTAATTCCAGACGTCATTGTCATCTAAATAATCTTTAATGTTATAGTAGCTTTTTTGGCACAAAGTGTGCTTCACACATTTTTTGAACCTCGTTTCTGGCAAGCTTATTATATCCTCAGGGATCTTATTGTAGAAACGTATACAATGCCCCATAAAGGATGTATTAACATTTGCCAGCCTAAATTTTGGGAACGAAAGTTTATGTCTATTTCTAGTAAACATGTTGTGTTGGCTACCTACAGTTTTAAAGTCACTGATATTTTTCCTAATGTACATAATATTTTCATAGATATACTGAGTAGCAACTGTTAGGATGTTAGTTTCTTTAAAGAAATCTCTTAACGAATCTCTATTGCCTAGCTTATATATGAATCTGATCGCTCTCTTCTGCAGGACGAAGATGGTCTCAATGTCTGCTGCCCGACCCCACAGTAGTATACCATAGGATATAATACTATGGAAGTAACTAAAATAAACAAGCCTAGCAGTTGCGACATCAGTTAGTTCCCGGATTCTTTTAACTGTGTATGCTGCAGAACTGAGTCTATTTGCCAATTTTCCTATGTGAGGACCCTATTGAAGCTTTGCATCAATTGTGATACCCAAAAATAGTCTTCTACAAGGTCTAGTTTATCATTCCCCAATATAACATTGCTGTCAACCATTTTGACATTTGGTAGTATGAATTTTATACATTTTGTCTTTTTTGAATTTAATAATAAGTTATTAGAAGTAAACCAATATAGTACCTTAGAGAGAGCATTATTTGTATCCGCAAGGTCATTTTCTTGTCTCTTAATTTTAAAAATAAGTGACGTGTCATCTACAAACAATACTATCTCTGACATGTTTTGAACCATGAACGGCAAATCATTTACGTATACGAGGAAAAGGAACGGCCCCAAAATAGATCCTGTGGCACTCCCATCTTAACCTCCGACCCTGATGATTTAGTCCTATTTATGTCAGCTTTTTGAACCCTCCCTTCTTTGTTTTGGTGGGATAGTAAGTACAGTGTATATGAGAAGTTTACATTATTTTTACAAGTTTTATAAATCAACACCCTTATAAATTCGAAATAAATATTCTACGTAAGTAAGAAAACTATTTTACTTAAATTCCTTCCGTAAAACCAATAAAGTAGCAAGATTAAAAATAGGCTAGGTATTCATAAGAAAGCGATATAGTGATTGCTATAGATATGTAGTTTTCTTGTGAACATACCCAACCGGTTACGTCTGTGATTGTCGATAGCAAAGTTGTGCCAACGCATTTAACTTTCACTCACAAGAACTTTCTATTTAGATAATTTACCTGGAGCAGGTGTGGGGTGTTAGCTAAAAAGCCAGGGCACAATTCACTGTAGAAATTTTAACAAACTTGTTTTCAATGAAGCCTAAAATTTAAATAAATAATAATGAACTCTGACCGCCACACAACACAATCTGTGTTGCCAGATGCTGGCCGGCACGTAGTGATTATTTTCTCTGTGCCAGTGTTGCCAGGTCAAAGTTTTACTTTACCCGGAGCCCGGCCTAAATTTACCCTAGAATCTGCATTATTTTGAATAAATACCCTAAAACATATTTTCTTAAATAAAACAGCGAAATATTTGTTCTTAAAACAATATATTATTGATAACATATAGCAACGAGTGTATCTTCTGCATCACTATCTTTTTTGTCATACCTACATGCTATTATTAAATTTGTCCAACATTGCTTTTGAAGCGGTAAAATGAACGCAAGATTTGTGAAATATGTTTAAATTGTATCTTACAGTCATTATACTTTGTATCATGGGAAGAGATAACGCGAAATTTACATCTTATCTCTTTATAGACTGTGGTTCACACCAAAGAGTAAAATAAGTATCGTTCACACTCAGAACACAAACAAACAAGACAAAAGAAAGAATGCGTTCACGTAACGTAGTCTGTAATGGTCGCGTTCAGGAAAAATCCTTTCGTAGTTTTTCGTGGTCCAATATTACGAATATTATAATTAAAAATATTACGTGAATGGATAATATTCCGAAATTCTCACTGAATTAAGTTTTTGTATTTGCAAGCACTAATAGTCACACTATTACCCTAAAAATACCCTAGGAAAATTCATACCCTAAATATTACCCTGTATGATTAGTTTTACTCTAAATTTAGGGCAAATTACCCTAAGTTGGCATCACTGCTCTGTGCTGGCCGGCCAATGAGTGATTTGATTATATTCTCTGTGGCCAATGTCGCCAAAATTTGGATAAACAGTACCTAGCCAAAAATCGCCTAAGATGTCGTAGCATTGTCCTAAATTATGCTTTATTTCAAAAGTTTTAAGGTCAGTAAATATAATGCTACAACTATTAATAAATAATATTCACTGATAACTTTTATTTTGTGAATGTGTGACTAATTCAACCTTCTAACGTTCGTTTCACAAGTGCATAAAAGTAGATTTAACATTTGTAAATAAAAGACCGCCAAGACATCTTCTCGGTATTCCGTAAATAAAAAAAATACATTATTATCTTTTACGTTTGCACAGATTATGAGTCTTTTAAGGTTTTTTATTTAAAGATTTCTTGGTTGAGTCACTAGTTACTGACAGCTCGTAGGATTTCAGTAGATGATGCACATCTGAGCATGACGTACTTCAAATTTCGTAGACACTGGTTCTTTTTTTTTTCACTTTAAAATTAATAACAAGCCCAAATCCAAATATTCAGCCCAGGCTCTTCAAAGTTCTAAAAAAAATTAATACAGGTATATTTTTTTAGGACAATGCTGATTGTCTGAATTTTTGGCGATGTAGCCCTATATCGCATCAATAAAATTACTTTTTTAAATAGTGGCGCTTGCAGTTCAGGAGCAGCTATTTTAATTTTTCCGATTTATTCCGCTTTTTACCCCGCTTTTTTTTTGCGGTTAGTTTTTTTCGAATCTGCTCGAACCTCAGGATCAAAAAATAAAAATTAACTTCTGTCACAGAAAAGTCCCGTTGTGTAGGGCATTTTGATTCTTATTCTAACTTAATAAGAATTTATCTTACATACGTTTGTTGGATTCACAGATTACTCTATCTTTGGAACCGTAATAGGTAGCCAGTTGCAATTTATCACAGAATATGTTATTACGGCAAATTAACTAACAAACATGTATTAAAATTTTTAAAATAATACAAAATAAGGGGTGTATGCAACGACTAATGAATGTTGAGGAAGCGAAAGTGATCTGTCAGGATCGTAGCAAGTGGCACTCCCTGGTCTCTGCCTACCCCTCTGGGATACAGGCGTGAGTTTATGTTATGTTATGTTATGTTATGTCTCCATACAACAAACCTATTTTTTCGCCGTTTTTTTGTTCATGATCTATAAGAAAGATCCAAGAAAAGATCCCACGGAGCTTAACTTTTCCCGCTTCAAGATGCTGCGTAATCGTTGCAGTCGGATGTGTAGGGATGCCAAAAGGAGACATATTCACGAGTCAATTGAAAAGTACAGCCCAGCTGAAATTTGGAAATTTCATAAAACACTCGGGATTGGCAAATCTCCTGATAGAAGCCCCTTAAATATTGATTTCGACGCCCTTAATAAACATTTCTCAATCCCTCCAGTCACTTTAGAAGACTACACCAAAAAAGTCACTCTCCGAAATCTTTCTTTGCAGCGAAAACCCGATTGTGTTTCCTTCTCTTTCAAATCTGTTACAATGAGTGACGTTAAGAAATCCATCCTCTACATTTCTTCCAAAGCGGTAGGAGACGACCAGGTCAGCTCTCAAATGCTGCTCTTGGCCATTGATGGGCTGGTTCCAGCTATCACGCATATCATAAACTTCTCCTTGGGTACCAGCTCATTTCCAGCCGCCTGGAAGAAAGCTCACGTAATACCACTCCCCAAAACTACCCATCCCTCCTCGTTCTCAGAATATCGTCCAATATCTATACTTCCTTTCCTATCCAAAGTCCTCGAATCTCTGGTCAACATTCAGCTTTCGACATTCCTGTCCCATAACAACCTCCTTAACCACTTCCAATCCGGTTTCCGTTCTGGTCACAGCACAGTTACGGCACTGTTGAAGGTCACAGATGACCTACGCCTCGCCAGAGACAATAAGCAGCTCACAGTGCTGACACTCCTCGACTTCAGCAGTGCCTTCAACAGTGTCGACTTCGATATCCTCCTTGCTATCCTTGATTCTCTTAACGTATCTCCTCTTGCAATAGAATGGTTCGATACCTATCTTCGGGGTCGCCAGCAGTGCATACGCTCCAACGAGACTTGCTCGGATTGGTGTGACCTCACTGCGGGCGTTCCTCAGGGCGGGGTCCTCTCCCCACTCCTATTTTCCATATTTATCAATTCCGTCACTGACTCCCTGTCGTCTCACTATCATCTATATGCAGACGACTTGCAGCTCTACAGGCATTTTGAAGTGGATGAGTTTGTCTCTGCTGTTGATGCTTTGAACACTGATCTTGCGCGCATTCAAAACTGGGCTCAGCATTTCGGACTTTTAGTGAATCCCAAAAAATCACAGGTAATGCTTATTGGCAGTCCGCACTTCTACAAGTTGCTGATGAAGTTCCTGCAGGTTCCTGCAGTCCTCTTTGACGGCACACCCATTGTCTATGCGACAACGGCCAGGAACTTGGGACTGCTCTTTGACTGCCATCTCTCTTGGTCTACGCATGTCAGTGAAGTCAGTCGGCGCGTCTTTGCAGCTTTCCATTCACTGCGGCGTCTCCAAAGCTTTCTCCCAATTAAAACTAAAGTTACTCTTGTACAGTCACTTCTTCTTCCCATTCTTGACTATGCGGATGTTTGCTACTTGGACGCCAATGAGGAGCTGCTAGACAAACGTCTACAAAATTTGGGTATCCGCTTCATATACGGATTACGCAAATTTGATCATGTGTCTCGTTTCCGACAAGAGTTAAAATGGCTCCCAATTCGTCTTCGCCGGAATGCACATATACTGTCACTATTGTACAAAATCCTCAATCATCCCTCATCTCCCGCATACCTGAGAGAAAGGTTTCAATACCTGTTCTCCGGAGAAAGATCAAAAAGATCACTTAACTCCCATCTTCTTAAAATTCCTGCTCACAATACTGGAGCTTACGATGACTCCTTCACGGTCCAGTCGGTTAGGCTGTGGAACGCACTGCCACAGAACATATGCGCCAGTCCCACTATTGGTACCTTCAAGAAGCGGTTGAAAGAGCATTATCTATCCCTGTAATAACATTGAGCTATATATATATATATATTTAAGTATATCTAAGTAGGTATGTATTTTTATTCTGATATCTAGTTTATGTAGTTTTTGTTTTCCTTTTTACTTTGTGTTATTTATGCTTTTTGTAGTTTATTTTGTGCACATATATAGACCCGTTTTTCTGCTGCTTCTCCTATACCCGAAGGTTTGCTGGAAGAAATCACTTACAGAGATAAGCTCGCCTTTGTACATGTAATTTCTTATGTAATGTCCTGTTAAATGTCTTGTGTGCAATAAAGTATAATAATAATGATCTATTGTAAAAACGGTAATACAGACAGGCATCAAACTTGACGTGATTGTAGGATAAGTCCAACAATAAGTTATACATTCTAACGACAACTCGGTGCGCCCCCTCCCTCCTAAAGGAATCATATATTATGTGTACGATCCCTAATCTGCTAATGTGCAAGGAACTGTGCACCATGAGCTGGAGTTGTAATATCAACAGTTGAGGTTTTGCAACCGCCTTCAATTTGAATGCATTTTTATATTTTAGTCATACATTTTGTTTTAGAAAGATAGAAGATTGAATATTCTTTACTGCATGTACACCAGGAATTACATTTGACACTTGAACAATAATATAGTACCGTTCGCTTAGCGGCCTTATAATTAAAAGTAATTTCTTCCAGACAAACATTGTATAAGTGTATTTTTTATTAGTTAAAAATTTTTGGGCATATGTTTTATGCCTTGCCATTGAGTCACTTCTCGGCTCTTCAAAAATTTCTATTAGGCCGGCAAACAAATGTATTACGTCGAATTTCTTGAGATCTAACTAAATTAATCAAAGATGATTTACTGTCGTAAACTTACCGATGATTCACCAAACAGGATAGATACGCGTTAGAATTTCACTACGTAAATACTTAAGTAACGCTCCGTTCCTTCAGATTTCTAAAATAAATGAGACATATAGACTTCAGTACCTATTTACTTAATGAAATTCTCAATTCAGGAACCGGCGATGTATTAGCCGTTTGATATATCCAGAATTTTGATTCCCAGGTCCAGATCCAAAAAAGTAACGAAAAGTTAGAGAAGAGAGACGCTTTGTTGTAAATTTTACGAAGTTTTGCGAGGCCTTTTTTGAAGTTGAATTGATGAAACTCAAAACATGTTGGAAATTATCGAAAATGTACCTCCTACGACGAAGAAAAGTGGGTGTAATGAGATGAGCCGTTTTCAGTACAAATTCACAAAGCAATTCATAGATGGCGCTTACAGGCGTGGTCATAGAAGAACCGGAATACGGCTGTCAAAATTAATCTGCGCTAAGCAAAATTTGACAGACGTATTCCGGTTCTTCTATGGCCACGCCTGAAAGCGCCATCTATGACTTGCTTTGTGAATTTGTACTGAAAACGGCTCATTGCAATTTTTGGCTGCCATAATCACCGCATCTAGCAACACTGACAGAAACAGCTGTTTGTGTGTTTGTCATTCATTCATTCACTCATGTGGTGCATAGTGCACACCACCACAGATTAAAGACACTGCTTGAAGTAGGTGAGCATTTTTTTCTAAACTGCTACCATGGGTTTTTCGAGTGTCCGCCGACTTTAGATATCATTAAAATGAATATTTAGTACGGCAACTACAATAAATTTTGATACGAAATGAAAGTATATTTTATAATCTTATGAGGAAATAGTTTAATTGCACTTAATTATTCATAAATTAAAAAAAATACAACATTTAGTTACATAAGGTACCCCTTTTTTGTAGTGTCCCACCCTAAAATTGAAACTTTTAATTGGAATTATAAGCATAATCTATTGACTTTTGTAACAATATTAGTATTTTTCTGGTATAAATAAATGTATATTTTACTAAATTATCTCGTTTCAGTACATGTTTAATACAAAAAATAAGAAATAACGAGGTTTTATCAGTGTCCCTGATTTTGAAAAAACCGGAATTCCGATCACGTTACCGTGTAAAAAATATACCAAAGAAATAAAATTTTCTTCTAAATTGATGTTTTTTTATATTTTGCAACCCTAATTAAGACATAGCAATACAGCATTATGTCGGTCTGTCAGTCAGTCTGCAGTAAACCTTGCGACAAGTTCGGAGGTGATCGCGCGGATGAAATTTTCCGTAAGTAGTTACCCAATTTTTAACATTTAATAACTTATTAAGTGATGTGTTTTAGTGTATATTAATATAGTAGTAATATGCAATGTCTAAAGCCAAATGCTAAAAACAACAGTCATTGAATTGAATATTGGTTCTTATATGTATTTAAGTATTTTTAAAATGTGTCATGTTTCATTCGTTACTTCTGGTTCCGTTATCATTTTGATGGTAACGAGTAGAAGAAAGTAAAAAAGTAACGTATTGGAACGATAAAGAATCGTTCACGTTGAGAATAGAGATACATTTACAATAGAGATACAACAATAAGTTCTGTATTGTTGTCGTAATACAACACAAGACAAACTGGCACCCACGATACGGGGTCTCCTAGTGTGGGTGCCGCTGGAAAATGTACCTAATTTTAAGTTATGAACAATAAACCATTTTTTACTTTACTTTACTTTTACATATTATAAATTTTACATTTAAGAAAAAAATGTTTTATTTGGCGACACGTTCCATTTCTACAGGGATAGGATAGCTTTGATATAATTAATGTTAAATTTTCTATTCTTTTATATTATTTCTTTTATATAATGATATTGTATTTATTTTAATGGATTTGTGACTGTGTGAATAAATGTCATTCAATCAAATTTGTTGTTTTTAGATAAAATGCCTCTAACAGCAGCGGAAAAACAAAAAAGATATCGCGAGCGTATCAAGAATGACCCTGAAAAAGACAGAATACAGAAAAGGAAGGACATAGATAGAATAAAAAAATGGAAAGAAAAAAGTGAGAATTATATTTTCTGCATTTAAAACTCTAGGTATTTTATTTTTATTTTAGTAAAGTTTTTATGACTGCAATAAATTTAGCTTATAAGAAAAGTGATAATAATCCCTGATATGTTTTTGTGATTTTATTGTGTGGTAGTTGTTAGAAATAAGATTTAATAATGGTATCCCTATAATATTGGTTTCACTGCACATTTTTAGCTTTGTACTTGCAACACTTTTTTTTTCCCCTGTCTGCTGTCAACCGGAATACAACGTTTGCTCATCATCCGAGTGCATTTTAATTTTAACCAATAATCCTGAAGCCTAGACTACGATCCTTGTGCCGTACACTGACTACTGTAACTGTTCTGCTAGATTTCACAGGTTCTGGGCCCAGTTGGAAAAGGAAATCGTAAGTCGTACCTACATACCTACCACGCGTCTCAAATAACCTCTCAGCTTCATACACCACATTTCGCTTAATCATGACCAATGGTGATGGACAATCATCTAATAACAACACACAGAACATGCCAGTAAGCAACAATGAGAGGATCATCGCGAATAATATCCAAATTGACAAATTGGAAGGTGTGTCTAACTTCCCCACGTGGAAGTTTGCCATGCGAATGGCTTTAACGCTGGAAGGATTATGGCAATGCATCCTTGGTCTAGACAATGACGTGGCCAAAGATCAAAAAGCACTTGCTCGGCTTTGCTTATCCATCAAACCCGCGCTTTACCAGCATGTGTATTCTGCAAAAACGTCGTAAGAGGCGTGGGATAAGCTGAGCACCATATTCGAGGATAGAGGGCTTCATAGACGTGTAGTCTTACTCAGAACGTTACACAAAATTGATTATACAAATTTCAGCAACATGACTGAATATATCAATACTATAATGACAATTGTACAGCAGCTAGCAGACATAGGACGGCACACAGAAGATGCCGAGGTGGCTGAAATCATGCTTATTGGGCTACCGACCGAGTACGATGCATTAGTATCAGGCTTGGAAACCGCATGCCTAACCTCAAAACTATCGAGCGAGCTTGTCCGAACCCGGCTCCTTCAAGAGGAATTCCGGAGAAGTGCATCCACATCTAACGATAATACTGCATTGGCTGTTAATTCAAAGAGAAATGTCACATGCAATTTCTGCAAGAAAAAAGGTCATCTGCGGTCGCAATGCTTCAAGTTAAAGAACAACAAGAAAGAAAATTTGAAGACAAAGAAAGCTGAAAATGGAGAACTGCAGACACTGCTATGCTCAGGCTTCACCGCGACGGATGATTGGATCGTGGACTCGGGCTGCTCTTCGCATATGACCAACAATAAGAAAACTATGGATAGTTTTATCACTCAAAATAGTTTAATTGCCATAGCAAATAGTGAGAAAATGGTCAGTGAAGGTATAGGTAATTTAAGTTTAAATATTAATGGTAGCGCATGGTTAGTGGAAGATACAATGTATGTGCCACAGTTGTCAGCAAATCTGCTATCGGTGAGTAAGATGGTTGAATGGGGAATGACAGTACTTTTCGAGAGGGATGGCTGCTTTATCTATAAGAAATGTAAGATTGATGGTAAGCCTGTTTTATCAGCAAAATGTGTGAAGGGTATTTACAAATTATCAGGTGTATCAGCTCAGGAGTACTCTTCAGCACTCCTACATCAAGTGCAGGAGGCAGAGAGTGCAAGGACTGCTGCATGTATGTCTGGAGAGGTATGGCATCGACGGATGGGGCATCTTAGCTCAAAAGGACTGCAAACCTTAAGTAAATGTTCTAATCATGGTGTTATGTTTCAGAATAGTAAATTAGATTCTCCATGTATAGCTTGCATTAAGGGGAAGCAGACAGCTAAGACGTATCCCAAGGGCAAGGCAAGAAGAGCCAGCCAACTTCTGGAACTCGTGCACTCAGATGTGTGCGGACCGATGAGAGACTGCAGCTGGAGTTGAGCTCGTTATCTCCTTACCTTTACGGATGATTTCTCAAGAAAATCATTCGGTTATTTGTTGAAAAACAAACATGAGGTAATGTCTAATTTTATTAAATTTAGGAGCCTTGTGGAGAAACAGACGGGTTTACTCATCAAATGCCTGAGAACCGATAATGGAGGTGAGTTTTGCAGTGCAAAGTTTGAAGAGTATCTGATGCAGGAGGGCATTATTCATCAGACCACAGTACCATACTGTCCAGCTCAAAATGGAGTTGCTGAACGTCTGAACCGAGTAATAATGGAGAAGGCAAGGTGCATGCTTAGGCAAGCAGGGTTATGTAACCGTTTTTGGGGAGAGGCTGCAATGACTGCTATGTACCTGAGAAACCGGAGCCCTACAGCAGCACTGGCAGGCCAGCTTCCTGAAGAAGTATGGACCGGACGCCAAGTCAGCCATAAGCACCTTCGTGTGTTTGGCTGTGTTGCCTATTCCTTATTACCGAAGCCCACTCAGTCAAAGTTACATGCTAAATCTAGATTATGTATTTTTGTAGGGTACAGTGAAACTTCCAAAGGTTATAGGTTGATAGAGCCATGCAATCCTAGAAAAGTAATTATTTCTAGAAACATTGAATTTTTAGAAAGTAAATTTTACAAAGATTTTAAACAAATGTTATCTCATGACATTAATAATTATAATAATGAATTTAATTCTGATATAATATGCATTGACATTAATTATAACAATGAATTAAATGACAATAATGAGATAAATGATAATAATGTAATTGGCTGTAATAGTAATAATGATATCTCATTGAGCAATGCTCCTGATTCTAGTCACAATGGAACTTTAATTGAGAATATTCATTTACAGCCTGATAACACATTGTGTAGTGATAGGATGAGTTCTGAAAGTGAGATGAACTTACAAAATTCAAAAGATAATGAATTTTTGTCTCCTACTTCAGTGGTCTCCGAGTCTGACGAGTACTGCACCGGCAGTGACGCGAGCTCGGAAGATGGGTTTGGTGCTGATGGCAGCCCAGACTATGTTCCATCGCCTGGTGAGAGGTCTACCGAGGGGGAAGCTGCGACTCGTCCAGAGTCATCTGTGACCGTACGCAGCAATCCTGTTCGCAGTACGCGAGGTATCCCACCACAACGGTATCGATGGTCCCTATTAAAAATGTCGGTAATACGTTTTTGGCGATTTTCACTTTTTTACACCAAAATACTTGAAAAAAAATGTTTTATAGGATGCACATTTTATTTTATAAAAAAAAAATCTACAAGGGTACTTTCCAGAGATAAAAATGACAGTTGTAACCTGGTGCCCGTGCAAATATGTAGGAAGTGACGCAACCGTTTTTGTTCGCGGGACGGGGGGAGCGCACGCGCCGTCGGTACTGACAGAACGCACTTTGTTGTCGGGTGGAGCGCACGCGTGTCGGCTCTTACATTAGTTTGTTTTTAGCAGTGTTTCTTGTTTCATTTCAATGTTCAAAATATGTCAGGGCGTTCGAAACGCATTTTAGACCTAGTGTCTCATAGCCCGCACGAATTTAAACAGGCTAAGAAGATATCACATTGCCAAAACCGAAGGACACCTACTGAGACTGGTAAGATTTTTTTTATTACTATTAAATATTATTGTTACTAAGTATTAAGTATTATCTTTAGTAATTACTATTATCAAAGTCACATTAATTGTGGATGTAGAGGATTGTATTCTGTATAAGCACCTTATTCCGTTTAAAAAAGTTGGTACCGGTAGATACGCTTATGTTATATGGACATTGAGTAGAAAAAATGTCGTACCTACCACTTTCGACAATCTTAAATGTACTCAAAGTAGTTAAATTTGTTGGATCTGACCATTCCGACTTTATTAGTTGTTCATACAATTAGCAATTTTGCCAGATGTGTCACTTTCGACATTCTTAACCGTATTATCTGTAAATATTTTGGTCGTATATGCCACAAGTGACATTTTTATACAAAATATGTCAAAAAATTGACGTCAGATGTGCCATAGTAATTTTTTCTTCCTATGAAATTAATTCCTACTTCAGTAAGATGTAAAAAACTGGTTTATTAATTTATTTTTAGGTTGATTAATATCACTTAAAAAAAAACCGTACTTATAACAGTTCAAATTATTTACCGTTTTTACTTATTTTAGTCCAAATTGGTAATTCTATCAATTTTTTTAGACCCAGATTCATCCCCAATATTGGCCCACTTTGAGGAAGAGCTAATTCAGTTGGAGGATTTGATAGGCGATACTTTGGATGAAAAAGAGACGGCTGAAGATAGGGCCGAAGATGAGATGGCAGACGAGAAGCAGAGTGAAACATTGCCATATAATTCAACACCGGTACGATCACCAGTTCCTGAGGTGGCTGACAAAAAGCAGACTGAAACATTGCCAGGTAATTCAACACCAACACCATCACCGGTTCCTGACCATGATGATCCATGTGGAGACCGTTTTTGTGCCATATGCGTTGAAGATTGTATTATAAGTAACGAAGAAGTCTATGATAATCTTCCAACACCTTCCCCGATGACCGCTACTTCCACTAACGTGACACCCACTACAAACAGATCTAGAAAGAAGACGTACAAAATGGACATTGGAAAGAAAAGACTATCACACAAATAAAATTGGTCAGTAGTACAAAGAAAAACGAAGGAAAAGCTTTTACAAACAACAAAGGAAAACTGATTGCAGAAAAAAATTTGGGTGGCATGAAGGGACTGCTAAAAAAGGTTCAAATGAAGTTTCAAGCTGCTTGTACGAGTTTATTAAGAGCCATGCAGAGAAAGGAGTGAAAGAATTCAGATTTTGGTCCGATAATTGCGCTGGACAAAATCGAAACCGTATTGTCTTTGCTTTATATTTGCTTGCTGCTAAGGAATTAGGGGTCAAAATCATTCACAGGTTCATGGAAAAAGGTCATACGCAAAACGAAGGAGACAGTGTCCACGCGCTCATCGAAAGAGAATGTGACCGGAAAATTATTTATACACCTGATGAGTGGAATTGTTTGGTACGTTGGGCCAAGTTGAATGGAGAGCCATATACAGTCAAGGAGATGACTGTTCGGGACTTTTATAACTTCAAAGACTTGCTGTCGGACAGAAACTGGACTAAAGATATCAACAACGAAAAAATTAAGTGGACCCAAGTCAGAGAAGTTACAGTTGAGGCAGGTATCTACGAAAAGATGGAATTCAAGTACGATCTTGCAGAAGAGCCAAGAACTCTTGTGGTGCTCAGGTCAGCTAAAAGAAACACCCAACGCAACAATTTCTTTGAAATATCAAGATATAAAGATCTCAATGACTTGTGTAAGTCCGGTGTCATTCCAGAAAAATACCACATTTTTTATAAAGATTTGCCTCATATGCCAAGAAATGCAACCCACCAAAGGAGTGACTCTGAGGATGATGACAATTAAGAAATGTTGATCTCATATCAGTGATTTTTAATTTACTACGATTTATTATGTTTAGTCTTTAGTTGAAGTTTAAATTAATATAATGGTTTATGTTGACACTAATCCTTATATTAGTAATGTTATGCCAAACCTTTAAGTAAGCATTACGTATATGCATGATCCTATACGGCTGATCTCAAGCAAATTATGTGCGTGACGGTGATTGTGATACTATTTTTAAGCATTTTGATAATTTTATCGTGTGTTGATTTTTCATAAGTATTACTTTATTATTTAGAAGCACTTTAAACTGATAAAAATTATTTTTTGTACCTTTTATTACCTTTAGAAAAAAGACTAAAATGTTAATTACCCACCTGTTGCACTAAAATTATGTTACATGAGAGATGTTGAGAAAATTATGTTACATTATATTGTTGTTAATAATCAAAGAATTTTATTGAACTCAGATATTACCTAACTTCAAAATACTTGAAATAATAATCTCTGGACGTTTCCTAAAAGTTTTTAAAGAAATATTTTCAATATCTACTTTTCAATTGAATATTACTTTTGAATTAAAGTATGCGGACATACAATTTTCTCATTTTTTATTTCTATTTCTTATATTCAAAACGAACAACCGACAAAAGTATTTTAAAATCATCATGTAAAAATGTTGAATGTGCCACTACCTACTAAAACGTTAATTGGACACCCCAAAAATAAAGTCGTATGTGTCATAACCAACATTTTTCTGAAAAAATTTCCTCGTAAAAATGTCGGTAATACATTATCTCCATAAATAATCACAAATTTCTTAAATTGCCAATATAAGATTACAAGAAACTGTTTATACAATGTACAGTGTGAATTTGAACTTCGTAAGTTTAATAGTTTTTTTTTAATACATAATCCGGCTTTGAAGCGCTCTCCTGAAAAGTCGCGATTTTGCAGATCCGACATTTTTAATAGGGACCATCGGTATGTTTGTGACTTTGACATGTCAATGGTGTCATTAGGGCAATTTGAGGATTGTTCTATTTTTGAGCCACAAACATATGAGGAAGCAATGTCTTCAGATGATAGCTCTAAGTGGAAGGAAGCCATGGACAAAGAGTATAACTCGATGTTGTACAACAAAGTTTGGCAATTAGTTGTTCGGCCTCCTAACACAAATGTAGTTAAATGTAAGTGGATTTATAAGGTAAAGAGTGATCCCAATGGAAAGCTCGATAGATATAAAGCTCGGCTAGTCGCGCGTGGCTTTACCCAGAGGAACGGGATAGATTATTCAGACACGTTCTCTCCCGTCGTGCGACACTCTACCTTAAGAATATTATTTGCGATAGCTGTTCAATATAATCTCACTATAGAACACATAGATGTCGCTACAGCATTTTTAAATGGTGACCTCAATGAATCTATATACATGGAGCAACCTATTGGTTTTACAAATGACAGTAATAAAGTATGTAAGTTGAATAAAAGCATATATGGGTTGAAGCAAGCGAGCAGGATGTGGAATGAAAAGATTAATAAATATCTTAACATGCATGGTTATAAACAAAGTGAATGTGAACCATGTGTGTATTTTAAAAGGAATGAAAGTGAATTTACAATTGTGGCATTATATGTTGATGATTTTTATTTGTTTTCAAATTGTAAAAATCAGAATTTCTTTCATTTATTGAAAAAGGAATTTGATGTAAAACATTTAGGCCTGTTAAAAAGTTGTTTAGGCATGAATGTTACTAGGACTAAAGATACTTTGATTTTAGATCAGTCAAATTATATCAAAAAGCTTTTAATTAGATTTGGAATGTCACAATGTAAAACAATATCTACCCCTATGCCTCTAAATTGTAAACTTAGTTCACAGTCAGACAGTAATTGTATTGATGATGATGTATATCAGTATAGACAGCTTATAGGATGCCTAATGTATTTGTCTGTTTGTACTAGGCCAGATATTTCTTTTGTCTGCAGCCAACTTAGTCAATATATTTCAAAGTTTGATAAAAGTCATTGGATGGCTGCAAAACGTGTGCTACGCTATCTAGCTGGTACTATTAATTATGGATTGTATTTTCATAAAAGTGAAAGCTTAAATATCGTGGCTTATGCAGACGCTGATTGGGCTAACGATCCTTTTGATCGAAGATCATATACAGGGTTTCTCGTTAAATTAGGCAACAACACTGTAAGCTGGGAAGCAAGAAAACAACGTTGTGTTGCACTGTCTAGCACCGAGGCTGAGTACCTTGCTATGACAGATGTATGCAAAGAACTTTGTTTTATTAAGAACTTTTTGTCTGAAATTGATCTAATGCAGATTGATATGATTGTGTATAACGATAACCAAAGTGCACAAAGATTGTTGCAATCAAAAGAATATTCACATAAGCGAACCAAACATATCGATTTGCGTTATCATTTCATTAAGGATTTAGTACAGAAACGTAATGTAACTGTTAAATACTTGCCTACCAGCAGTATGCCAGCAGATATCCTGACTAAACCGTTAGCCTCTGAAAAGCATTATATCTTCATCAGAGATATGAATGTAAAGATCATATAAATAAAAAATAAAAATTTTAATTGTGAACTTAATGTTTGTATTTGCACAACAAAATTGTATGAGACTTGATTGCAGTTTTCTTGCATTGTGTGATTTTTTTTTTATTTGCATTTTTGAATCGAATCTTGATGCATTGTACACAATTTTTTTTTGATCGCATTGTGTTGCATTTGTGAATTGCACTTGTTTTCATTTTGATATTGAATTGTATAAAGTTGTGCATACAAATTATGATATTTAGAGCATGTTACCTGTGTATATTATAGGAATAAGGGGAAGTGTTAGAAATAAGATTTAATAATGGTATCCCTATAATATTGGTTTCACTGCACATTTTTAGCTTTGTACTTGCAACACTTTTTTTTTCCCCTGTCTGCTGTCAACCGGAATACAACGTTTGCTCATCATCCGAGTGCATTTTAATTTTAACCAATAATCCTGAAGCCTAGACTACGATCCTTGTGCCGTACACTGACTACTGTAACTGTTCTGCTAGATTTCACAGTAGTCATATTTTTTCAAAAAAGTTATTTATAAGTTTTGATAAGCCTTAAAATACTATAATTAAGGCTTAAAACATTTTTCAAAATGTGCCTTGTTTTCTGTATTACTTGTTTACTTTTGATATGCCTTAAAATACTATAATTTTAAAGTTTATAACATTTTACAAAATGTGCTTTGTTTTCTATATTACTTGTTTACTTTTGAAAAGTCTTATAGTATTAATTAAGGTTAAAACATTTTACAAAATGTGCCTTGTTTTCTATATTACTTAATGTTATTTTTTTTTTTGTGAAGAGTTTAGACTTGTTTGTATTGAACTTATATGATTTAAGTTAGTTTAATGATTATAGGTATCATTAGCTTAAGACATTAACAATACTGACTGCCGTGCCGCATTCTCAGTGATTACTTACTTAATTTTAAAGAATTTAGATTAGGTCAGCCGACAGTTGCCACTTTCACAACTAACAAATAGTACCAAGTTAATCATCATTAACTCTAGATAATCACTTTGAGTACAGCAGCTGGTATCTAATATTTTTTTTGTGATTTCACTGTTTGGTAGTCATCAATGATAAGTCTTAAAATACTTTAAATAAATAATTTCTCAATAAAATATGTTTCATTTATTATTTAGAATTATTGATCATTATTATTTAGGTAAAAGCGCCTTTCATTATTTTTTTAAATGTTGGCTTTTTTGTCATCGTAAATGCAGCTTTATGAATTCGTTACCATCTTTTTCGTTACTGTCCCCTGTTGATAAGAGGCATTTTTTGATAAAAACTTACACTAATGTAAGCTTTTCTTTAATTTTATCTTCAAAATATGAAATAGAATTGCAGTAGCTTTCTATTTTATATTAAAATATTTTAAATGATCGCATGGTTCTTTCATAAAATGGAAAAATATCTAGTGTTCATCCGCAAAGGTAACGAAATGGATAAACAGGGGCCAGAAACAATATGAAATAAACTACACAAGCAGATAAAATAACAATAATATTGTAAAAAATCATTTAAACTACCAATTAATCTAAATTTTATTTAATTTTACCCCATTGTTTAGGCATAATATTGAAAATACTATGGTAACGGAATGGGAACAAAGATTATACCAAGCTTACTTAAAATGCTTGTAAAATATTTTCTTTAAATATTATCCTTAAATAATTACTAATTTGTCAAAATTTAATAAATAAGGAATCATATAAAAGCTTCAAACTGTACATAAATCGATGTTTTTAAAATAGGTCCAAAAAAAGGTATGGTAGCAGTTTAGAAAAAAATGCTCAGGTATAAGAACGAGACTTGAGGGCGTAAAGGTTGTGGAGATTTGCTTTATAAATCGTCTGTCATAAGACCGACATAAGCCTCACTAAGGGCTGTTTTAGTGGAATCGACGTTTTTTATAAATAAGACTGTTAAACTTTATGGAACCAGCGAATTCTGTCTTAGTTGCCGAAACTTTTGAAAACGTGCCATATTTTTGCCTAAAGTAGGTACCATAAATTTGTGTATCCGGTGCTATAATCCAGAGTTGGCTTATAATATAACATCCCTGAGCAGTGTTGCCAGATGGGGGTTTTTTTCAGACGATGATAAAGAGAGTCATGGAACAATATATCCAAAACATCCTAAAATATCATACTCACGTAACTGATTAGAGGGCACGTGTGTAAAGGTTGACGTTCTGTCGACTGTAAAAGAAGTTACCAGTTGGGCGAATGTGAATGAGTTCATTTTGCTACAAAGTTGGTACAGTCGACAGCAGGTCAACTTTTACATTTTTGTTATCGCAACGTACAATCGACAGCACGTCATCCTTTACATGTGTGCACGCTACCTCGTTGCCTTACGGGCGACTGCAACTAAAATGTAAATGTGCTGTCGACTGTTCCACTGTCTATCGAGGGAAAAAACAGCAGGCAGCAAATTCAAAAACTAAGGGGTACATGCCGCGACAACAATTTTGACCTCAACTCATTTAAATAAATAAAAAGTAAAAGGATTTTGTATTAATAGAACATGAAATAAAAACTTTTTGATCCATTTTACAAAACGTTAATAATTTTTCTGTAGGGATATCGGGCGAGATTCGTCAGAGCTAGTCAATGTATAATACAGAAATAATGAGAGTGTAGCTTCTGTGAGTGACTAGTCTACAAACTGCTGTTAGTTCTGTTCTGTGAAGTCGAGCGTCCTCGCCCCGTCCCATCTGTGTGCGCTGACTGAAGTCTTTTGGGCGACTTTTCTGCGCTCCGTCCTTTCCTCGCCCCCGTCCGACGTCCCTTCTGTATGTCTCGCGCATAAAGTTCGTCTGAACAGTCGACAGCATATCAACCTTTACATGTGCGCACTTTCTTGAGTTGAGTTACGAGCGACATTGCTACTAAAATGTAAAGGTTGAGCTGCTGTTGACTGTACAGTCGACAGAACATCGACCTTTACAAGCGTGCACTCTACTGACTATACAGCCCCCCCAGCCTAGTTGCAGTGGCACAGTACAAATAAAGAGCAGTGGTCTTTAGTCAAGCGTTACGTAAAGCCACATGCAGGTACAGTCGACAGCGTATCAACCTTTACATTTTAGTTCAACATTCGCTCGTAACGTAAATCTAAAGTGCATGGATGTAAACTTTAATGTAGCTACTGTCGACTGTACTGTGTAAAGTTGGTCACGGGAACCAAGTCTGCGGCCTAATCTATTTTTGCGAAAAAGGCGTTCCGATCAAGAAAACCTTTAGGCTATAATGTAAGTGAGCCACAAGGACCCTTTTCTTCACATAATTAACAAATTAAAAAAAGTAGGTAAAGTAAATAGGTTTAATGATGTTTTGTATTTACAAACTTAGTGCACACGATGTTCTAAATTCAATTTACTTTATCCTCTAGCGCAGGGATCCCCAAACTATTTTGGACAAGTGACACCTTTTCCAAAATGAACTGTTACCTTAGACCTCCATGGCCAAATAACCTACTTTTAAGATCAATCTCCTTATTCATAATGGTCCGCTAACTTAAAACAGCTGCTACAAAGTGTCATTTTTCATTCTGACTTAGGTCAATAGAAGAAGACAGAGTGATAATTAGCAATGCTTTAAGTTAGCAGACTATTATGAATAAGGTGGCCTATCTTTAGTTTTTTCCTATTGATACAAAATACCCTGGTACCAAGGTACCAATTTGAAAATTTTGGACTTGGTTAAGTGAGTAAAGTTGACTTCATTTTCTCATCAAAATTTAACAAAATAAAAAATATCAAGTTTAATTTATAATTATTATTACAAATTAAGTACTTAAATAATCTTAGTAGGTAGGAAATTATATTTAAAAAAGTACTAATTCGCAAAGACAAAATAAAACAATCTAGCTACATCCGGTTCAATATTGGTGAGTAGCAGCCCTAAATCTCCACGTTCGTTGATTTTCAAACGGTTTCTTTGTTTCGTCAAAATGTTTGTTACCACACTGAAGCTTTTTTCAACTAGGTATGATGATGGAAAAGCGATAGGTATTTTTCAGCAATGTTCCACAATGTAGGATACTGTGTTTCAATGTTGCGTTGCAACCAGAACTTCTGATAGCCTTGGTTGAACTTCTGCTTAAGCTCTTCGATCTGTGCTGATGGTAATCAAGTCTTCTTGCATTATCACATTGGCTTCTTTTATGGCTGTGGTATTGTACCGATTTATTATACATTGTAAATTCAAAAGATCCTCAAACCTCTCCGTAAAATCCTTGAGTAATGCGTCCAAGTGAGTGACATATAATAAAATGTCATCATCTTGAAGCATTTCTGGGTTTTGATAAAGCGGAAACTGCGAATATTCTTTTCACCTCACTAGCTCGTAAAAGCTCTGTTTATCATTCGAAATCTGCGTGGAAAATCGCACTTTATCCGCTAGCGTGGAAAGTGTTTTTAAAATTCGAATATTTTTATTCAATAAAGGTTTCGTACAATAAATTACATATATATAGAACCTCATTGGTTTCGTAATAGTTTATATTCTCTGCAGCCAGTCCATTGATGATTGAAATGCAAATACTTATTTCAAGTCATGCGCCAGCCTCATTTAAAGAATCGCACTGGTTGGCAAGAAAATTTGATTTAAAAAAAAAACTTTAAAATTTTCTTCTCTTTATTGAATTCACTTTACTTCCATTATTTTGGTTTGTTTTTTGATAAAATCGAAAGAAATCATAAAATATGAGCGTAGCTAGCAGCGACGAAGATATAAATTAACAGTAATTTAATATTTATTAAAACTGTTTTTCTTGCACCTAACATTTTCCTCGCTTTAGTGAGGTGAAAAGTTGTGTGTTGCGCTCGGCAGCAAAGTTATTTAGCGTATCGTACCTTTGAAACCCTCGCTACGCTCAGGATTCTATATTTCAATCCTAGAATCCTTCGCTTGCTCAGGTTTCAATACAAGGTACTCGCGCCAAAAATTAACTTTGCAGCCTTGCATAACAAATAACTATTTCTGCCTAAATTTTGTTTATAAAGGATTAGTTTACCCACTGTACAATATCTAAATTACTTATTTGGGTTCGAGACTAAATGCTCTGCGTTCCCCGCGCCAATTCAAATTTGGCGCGCTTCTGAATGAGCGACGTAGATTCGTACAGTTCATTCACTCACTCTTTTCACTCTTTTCGCTTGGGGTGCACGGAAGAAAAGTTCGTTGGATCCACCACCTTTTTCATAACCGCCGGCTGGCGTGTGCTAAATACTGAAACAACCCTGTGAAATCTTGTGTGGATTGTGTCCCGGGACCTGGAGACCAGCTTCATCATCGTCTGTGAGTAGAGCACCATTTCTCTTACCCAAATTCTTTCCGTAGTTCAGTATCAAACATTTTGGTCATTTCGAGCCAAATCTCCAGTTCGCAAACTAAATACACATTCAAGCACGCATCATTTACATATTAACAGTGTTATTCAGTCACACAAAGCTTTATTTCGAGTCTAAAGTTGAGTGTTTGTTGTCTAAACTTGTTCCGATTCCAAGTTTTCAACGAGTCGCGTACGACGTCAAAAGCCGTAGGTATATATAAATCATAGTTTACAGTGTTAAATACTTGCCACTAAGCTTTATTTCGAGTCTAAAGTTAGTGGTAGTTGTCTAAACTTGTCACGATTTCCAAGATTTCAACGAGAAAACGTTCTTCCAAAATGGCGGACAAAAGGTCGCCCGAAATTTCCGATTCAAATAAAATGGCAGAGGACCTAGCCCGAGCCGACTTGCTCGAATCTCTGATCAGTAAAAAAGAGATGTAAAGTACAAACGGAAATTCTAACGCTATCCAGTGCTTATTCTGTGGCAAAACCCATTCAATATATCGCTGTTCCGAGTTCATTGACCTTTCCCCGTCACAACGTGTTGACAAAGTAAAACAACTCAAATTGTGTGAAAATTGCTTACGCCAGCATGCAGTGTCCGAATGCACGTCCAAAATTAGATGCGTCTTGTGTAGGAAGGCACACCACCACACACTTCATGTCGACCTTTCATCGAGTCAAGGTCAAAGTCAATCTACAAGTCAAATTCAACCTCAAAAAGTAGGTTTAACTTGTTCGTCAAATTCAACCGTTTTGCTGGGCACTGCCGTGGTCCACGTCGCAGACCGATGGGGTACATACCATCCCGTACGTGCGGCCATAGACAGTGGTGCTATGTCCGGTTACATAACAACCGAATGCGCGCAGCGCCTAGGGTTGGCACGCCGCAAGTGTCCATTCCAGCCCGTAGGCCTGGGAGGTGCGCCAGTGCAAGATTTCGGTCTGGTTACATGTTCAATTAAACCGCGAAACTCATCTGGTCCCGTCCTTAGCACTGAGACTGTAGTGGTGGGTACTATCACTAGTAGTCTACCCACCATTACACTTTCGGACAAAATTATCGATCATTTCAAAAATCTCGAGCTAGCTGACCCGAGCTACTACGTGGTAGCCCCTATCGAGCTACTGCTGGCCGCGGACGTATTTCCGTATATCTACGATGGTCAAAACCTACTACCGCGCCACCCGGGTTTGCCCGCCGCGATGCATTCAATCTTCGGATACGTCATTACCGGGCAAACGACGCTTGACCACGAGCACGAATCAAAAAGTACATCACACAGTCTGCTCTCGGCCAACAGTAGCGTCGAAAAAATTATGAATAATTTTTGGGAAACTGAAAACGTACCTTGCGAGTTAGACGCGAATCCGGAGGATCTATACGTCGAAGGTTTATTTCAAAAAGAACACAGTCGCGATAACAGCACGGGGCGTTACACAGTGACCTACCCATTCAAACCAATCTTTGAACTTGGCGATTCAAAGCAACAAGCCTTGCGCCGTTTCAATAATTTAGAGTCAAAACTCAACCGCCTTCCGGAACTTAAAGAAGAGTACACGACATTTATGTCTGAATACGAGAGCATGGGTCACATGACTTGTCTAGGCAACATCGATGACGTCGATTCAAAATACATAAACGTGTCGGAACTTCCTCTGCTGTCCAATCTCAGACACGAGCGACAGGCGACCGTGAAGCACCACACGTCCTACCAGCTCCTAGGTTTTTCGGATGCTTCCACTTTAGGTATAGCCGCAGTTATTTACCTACGCAGTTTCAATGATGCCGGTGACATGAAGGTCAGTCTGATCATTGCAAAATCCAAGGTCGCGCCCTTGAAGACAATATCTGTCCCGCGTCTTGAATTAATGGCTGCACATTTGTTAGCCAAAGTTGCCAAGTATACAATGTCTATTCTTCAAGAACAGATACCGATCCAAGACGTATTTCTGTTCACCGATTCTTCTGTGGTGTTGAGTTGGCTGAACACACCCAGTCACAACTTGAAAGTTTTTGTCGCTACCCGAGTCACTAAAATCTTAAAAACTGTGACTAAAGAAAGTTGGTATCATGTGAGCGGTACCTCTAATCCCGCAGACGTGTGCTCGCGCGGTGCATTGCCCTCCGCGCTGTTAGCGACGCGGGAGTGGTTGAGTGGCCCAAGCTGGCTTTACACACCACAGGAGAATTGGCCTATCAAATCAATCGATCAATTCAAAACTGAAAATGTACCTGAGGCAAAGAACACTTGTTTAGCTAGTTCTACAGTTCAAATTTCAAACCCGATCGGTCAAAACGAACCTAACTTAATATTGAATCTTATCGAAAAATGTCATAGCTTCACAAAGTTGCAAAGAGTGATAGCACGTTGCTTTCAGTTTCTGCAAGGATGTCGAACGGGCAAGCGGAGCACAGGTCCACCGTCCCTACCCAGCTTACGCCAAGCTCATGACGTAATTATCAAAGCTGTTCAACATCAGCATTTTTCAAAAGAAATTGCAGAACTGGCAAGCGGTGGTAACTGTGAACACACGTCTCTAAAAAGGCTCTCGCCTTACCTGGACCCCCTGGGTTTTCTCAGGGTGGGGGGTAGGTTGTCAGAATCGAGCCTCTCTTATCAAAAAAAACATCCTTTGTTGCTTCCCAAAAAATGTACCTTTGTTAAACTTCTAATCGACCACTTCCACAAGGTCTACCTACACGTTGGTCCTCGATCGCTTCAGAGTTTGATCAGCCAAAAATATTGGATAATTTCAGCGAGAAACGCCATTCGCTCTCGTTTTTCGAAATGCTTGCGTTGTTTCAAGGTCAAGCCCGCCACTTTGCAACCGATAATGGGCAATTTACCCAAGTTTCGCACTCAAGACATTCATGCCTTTCACACAGTAGGGGTTGATATAGGTGGTCCATTTTCCACTAAAGAAAGCACACGACGAAACGCTGCAGTATCAAAATCGTATCTGCTTATCTTTGTCTGTTTTTCAACACGTGCAGTGCATGCTGAAGTTCTCAGTGCGCTCACCACCGAATGTTTCATGGCGGCATTCGACCGCTTTACTTCTAGGCGCGGCCTGTGTCACACGATCGTTTCGGATAACGGGAAAAACTTTGTCGCAGCTGGCAAACAGTTTGCTGAAATTAAACAATTCTATGAACAACATTCTAACGACATTTTAACCGGTTTTCATTCTAGAAATGTCAGATGGACATACAATCCGCCTACTGGTAGCCACTTTGGCGGAATCTATGAAAGCGCTATCAAGTCAGCCAAGCTGCATCTAAAGCGCGTGATAGGTACAAAAGCTCTTTCGTTTGAGGAGCTCAACACTCTCTTTGCTCGTATCGAAGCAGTGTTGAACTCCCGACCGTTGACCGCTATCTCAACCGATCCGTCCGAGTTCGATGCGCTCACTCCCGGACATTTTTTGGTAGGGCGCGAACTTTTGTCCGTCCCAGAGTATGATCTCTCTGACAAACCTACCTACGCACTGACTCGTTGGCAGTTCGTACAACAAGCTTCTCAGAAATTTTGGAAATTGTGGCGTAACGAATATTTGCATACACTACAGCAAAAGCAAAAGTGGTTTAGTAAATGTCACAATTTAAAGGTAGGTGAGTGTGTTTTAATGCACTCTGACGCTCCTCCACTGCAGTGGCCTCTAGCCCGCGTGACTGAGCTTTGTCCCGGAAAAGATGGCGTTGTTCGCGTTGTCAAAGTCCGCAATCAAAACGGCCTTTATACGCGACCCGTAGTAAAACTCAGTCCACTGCCTATAGATGTGGACTCAGAATGACTTTAATTACCTATAAATTTCTTAAACATTTGGCAACTCCATGCCTGATTGTCAAATGTATTTCAGTGTTAAGCTTCAGATTCAAATATTAGCTTCTAAGCATGTAACTTACACTTTACACAATCATAATTTCAACTACTCAACTTGCTACTTACATACATTCAATTAAATTATTCACTTCACTATACAGTCCATTGTTACACAGCTATACCATCCCTGGTTTGTGAACTGGGGAATCAAGGGCGAATTCCCGGTGGGGGGTTTATGTACAATATCTAAATTACTTATTTGGGTTCGAGACTAAATGCTCTGCGTTCCCCGCGCCAATTCAAATTTGGCGCGCTTCTGAATGAGCGACGTAGATTCGTACAGTTCATTCACTCACTCTTTTCACTCTTTTCGCTTGGGGTGCACGGAAGAAAAGTTCGTTGGATCCACCTTTTTCATAACCGCCGGCTGGCGTGTGCTAAATACTGAAACAACCCTGTGAAATCTTGTGTGGATTGTGTCCCGGGACCTGGAGACCAGCTTCATCATCGTCTGTGAGTAGAGCACCATTTCTCTTACCCAAATTCTTTCCGTAGTTCAGTATCAAACACCCACGAAGGCCGATATTATTGATTTTGTTTTAATCAAGTTAAGATCGTCACCCTGCAGCCTGCAAATTAACTTTGTTGAACATTCCAAAGATATCAGTCAAGTAATAAATATCTGTTTTACAATTGTTCAGATTTTCTTTCAAATTATGATCTTTTTTTTTGTAAAAACTCCAACACAGATTAAAAAATGGCTGAAAATATTTCTAAGCAAGAGCCTCTTGATAGCCAGCGAACTTCAGTGTGCAGAAGTAATCGAGTAAAGACTTTGTCGTTTTCCTCACATAGCTGAGCAAATAACCGAGAGAATTGCTTCGAATCTTGTTGATAGCATTTATTACATATTGTAAAGACTTATACAATCTAGGACTCAGCTTTTTTGCTACTAAATGCTGCCTGTGAATCACGCAGTGAATGACCAGTACATCAGGCAGTTGTCGCTTTAAGTGAGCTTTAAAACCACGATGACGACCAACCATAGACGGTGCACCATCAGTCGCAAAAAAAAAATGTTCTTGCTTTGTCAGTAAAAAAATGTTCCACGGCCTCAAAAATCGATTCTCCTCTGGTATCAGTCTCTAAATATGTAGCAAAAAGCAGTTCTTGGCGCATATTTTTATCTTTGATATATCGAACATATCCTAACAACAGAGCTTCATTGCCGGGTAATGTAGACTCGTCCAACTGGAGAGAGAATCTGTTGGTCTGTAAGAACTTGCATAAAATGTTTTCCACATCGCGTCCCATCTCGTCTATGCGTCTCTGAACGGTGTTATTGCTCAACAAAGGTATTCTCTTTAAAATATCATGTGCGGGTTTGTGCCACAGAACAGAGAAATTTTCTCTGTTCTGTGGTTTGTGCAATACATTGTTAAGAACCTCCGCAATGGCTGGTAAGATAAGCTGTTCTCCAATTGTGTGGGGTTTCCCCTCAGAACACAATCTGAGGGTTTCCCCGACTTCGCTATTAGTAAAGATATATTATAGGACGCTCGTAAACCATCATCGTCTTTAATAGATGATGCCGCAAACATCGATCTTATGGATGGCCTTTTGTCTAGTTTTTCTTTAAGTGTTTGAAAAAATAACAAAGGCTTACTTTTTTTGTCAGCATGTACTCGTGATAAGTGGTCATCCATTTTTGAAGGCTTCATGGCATCATTACTCAATACTTTTTCACATATAAGACACATCGGCAAGTGTTCATTTGATGGAGATGCAATAAATCCGAACTTCAAGTGTCCAAACTGTATTGTGTGCATTTTTTTTCATTTCCGCCATCATAAAACTCAGTAATCCTGCAAATAAAAAAATAAGAAACTACCTAAATAAAAAACAATAATAAGCTGTTGAATTTACTGGTAAATTTTTACAATTGAAACAACTGAGGCAACTGCAAACTGTTGCAAACAATCTACCTACAGATAGCTCACAGATCATTATCACACAGATCTTTAGCATCAGATTCTGGTCAGACCGAAGGGCCCGACTGTGGGAGTCACTGAGGTAGTTAAAGCGCTCTTTAAGATATAGAGGGGTGGCAGTACTGAGTAGAGAAAAGAAATGATGTGGGCATTCCTGCGGAAACGGATGGGGAGCCACTTGAGCTTAGTGCGATACTTGGTGGAGACATGGTCATATTTGCGTAAACCAAATATGAACCTTATAGCAATGTTTTGGAGGCGCTCAAGTTTGTTTAGTTGCTCTTCAGTCAAGTCGAGATAGCTGGCATCAGCGTAGTCGAGGATAGGGAGCAACAGGGATTGCGCAAGTGCAATTTTGGTCACAGTGGGCAGGAAATTCTGTAACCTTCTCAGAGAGGCCGCCGAAGCGAATACTTTCCGACTCACTTCCGCCAGCAGTGGTGACCAAGACATACACCTATCAATAATAACCCCCAGGTTCTTAACCTTCTCACTGAACGGTATTGTTATACCATCAAACAGCACGCGTGGAAGGTGTTCCCAATTGACCCTCGATATCATCCTAGGACTGCCTACAACAATAACCTGTATCTTGGAGGGATTGACTCTCAAGCCGTGAGACTTACTCCATTCCAAGATACAATTTAGATCAGCATTGGTGTTAGCAATTGCCAAGGGCGACTATGTACGGGAGTATGCGCGTAAATCTGGAGATCATCTGCATAAAGGTGGTAGGAAGAGGAAAGATTTTTAGAAATACTATTGATAAAGATTGCGAAGAGGAGAGGAAACAACACGCCACTTGTGGGACACCGGCAGTCGTATCAGACCAAGTAGAGAAGGATTTATCAATACGTATACGTTGCCGGCGCCCATGCAAGTAACTACGAAACCAGTCAATCACCTTAGGAGATATGTTAAGAGAGCACAGTATACCCAGCAAGATATCAAAGTCAACTGTGTTGAATGCACTGCTGAAATCCAACAACGTAAGGTCAGTGACTTGACCATTATCCATCCCTAACCTGATGTCATCTGTAATTTTAACGAGTCGGAAGCCAGATTGGAGGGGATTAAGGAGATAATTTTTGTTTAGGAAGATACTAAGTTGAAGATGGATCAGGCGCTCAAGGACTTTTGAGAGGAAAGGGAGGAAAAAAAAATTAGCTTAGGTGAAATGCGGAGTAACAATTGCGATGGTTATTTAAACACAAATTCACGTCGCATTTGCTGCATAAGACGCAATTCCATTGCAATTCGGCATTTTGCATCTTTGGCGGATGCCCCGTTGTGGTGCATGGTCATATCTGTCCAGTCGCACATCTTGTTGAGGCATTACACAGACTGCACCTCTTTTTCTCTTCTCGTTTATTTGTTCTTCTACATCTGCAGTTAGACGCCCACGTTTGCTTGAGCCTTTACCCTGTTTGTTCGTCCAACAAAGAGCATCTGCCACAGCTACTACAAAAATGTGTGTGCAACCCAAGGTAATAAAATATTCATTCGCTAGTAAAACTACAGTTTATGCATTTTGGCTCATAAAAAGACCACACCCGTAAATGCATATTCTGCATGCCGTGTCAGATTAAGACCAGACCGACGCAAGTTTGTTCTGCATTTTTGCGTGTTGTTCCAAATGAGGTACACAACGAAAAATCACATTTGTGATGAAATTTACTAGTAATAAGTTGTAAACTTCCCTGTACGTACTTGTTTACGTATTCATCTGACGAATCAATTTACAATATTTCTAAAGAAACGCAGTAAAACTATTTTATTTTTATTTTCCAAGTAAGGCAATCGTCACTGGGACAAATTTCGCTCCAAATTAAACTTTAAGGTTACACAAGTTCCAAGCGTTTGACAACAGATGTCGTTGGTAGTATCGAAATGAAGGGGAGTACGGTACGAATTCGCACTAGTATGCTCTGGGGTCAAAATATTAAACTTTTTAAAGAGTTTTTGAGCAAAAACCCGTTTGGCTCGCATTAAGACAGCGATGCGGTAAAGGGTTAAACGGATAAGCAATAACGATTGTAGTTAATTATATTATAAGGTTGATTGTTTCGAATAACGATTGCTTATCCGTTGCAGATTAAAGGGATATGTATAACTCCATACCAGCCATAACGTACCTTTACCCGTGGGCGGTCACATTTTATTCGTGATTTTTTTTTCAGGGGGTTAGCGGGCGCTCTACTGGGACAAAAATATGCGCTTTAAAAAAATATCTTCCTACACCCACAATATTTTCAAACGACCAATCCAACGATACCCCACCCTATGGTGTAAATGTGAAAAAAATTGCATCCCTAACGGGGGTTATTTTCTTGACTATTTGTATGGGAAAAGCACAATATTTGTAATTATATAAATCCCAGAGATATGTGTAGTATCTTTTTTCAGAAAAAACAGTGCCTACGCATTTACTGCTCACTGTGCAGTAGAAAACTGTAGCTCCTAAACCATTTCGAGGAAGTAACTCGATTATCAAGAAGTTTATAGGATTCTGACTCTAGTAAACGAATAATAGGTACCAAAAAAATATTTCTATGCAGGTAAATACAAATAACGTAACATAACATAAACTCACGCCTGTATCCCAGAAGGGTAGGCAGAGACCAGGGACTGCCATTTGCTACGATCCTGACAGATCACTTTCGCTTCCTCAACATTAATTAGTCGTTGCATGCACGCACGCCGGTTTCGGGTACTTTTTATCTTGCCCTTTGCTAATACATACAAATAATTCTATTTTTTATTTTTCTATTTGTGTTTACATATATACTTTTTATTTTTTCCTGTTTGACTGTTTGTGTCCTAAATAAAACAAAATAAAATAAAAATAATACTAATGAAATACATTCATAATCATTGTTAAAGTTATGTTTTATCATTCTTGTTTGTTTTCAGGTCTGCATCTTTCACACTCGTTAAAAACGGAGGCAGTGTTTAAGTACCTAAACTGTTAAACCTAAAAACGAGAAATGTAAGCCTTGATATCAATAATTCAACCCATTTAGCAAATGTAAAGCCAGCTATTATTGCTGCAATTGTAATTGAAGGAAAACAATGTTCCTGAGTACTTGTAAACATAAGTTTTATTTAATAAAATAATCATATTATTGATTTAATATTATTCTTCTTCTTCTTCACGCTTCGACGCTTCTTGTGTGCAATAATAGTTATTTGTTATGCAAGGCTGCAAAGTTAATTTTTGGCGCGAGTACCTTGTATTGAAACCTGAGCAAGCGAAGGATTCTAGGATTGAGCCACGAGCGAAGCGAGTGGTTCAAATATAGAATCCTGAGCGTAGCGAGGGTTTCAAAGGTACGAGACGCTAAATAACTTTGCTGCCGAGCGCAACACACAACTTTTCACCTCACTAAAGCGAGGAAAATGTTAGGTGCAAGAAAAACAGTTTTAATAAATATTAAATTACTGTTAATTTATATCTTCGTCGCTGCTAGCTTCGCTAATATTTTATGATTTCTTTCGATTTTATCAAAAAACAAACCAAAATAATGGAAGTAAAGTGAATTCAATAAAGAGAAGAAAATTTTAAAGTTTTTTTTTAAATCAAATTTTCTTGCCGGCCAGTGCGATTCTTTAAATGAGGCTGGCGCATGACATGAAATAAGTATTTGCATTTCAATCATCAATGGACTGGCTGCAGAGAATATAAACTATTACGAAACCAATGAGGTTCTATATATATGTAATTTATTGTACGAAACCTTTATTGAATAAAAATATTCGAATTTTAAAAACACTTTCCACGCTAGCGGATAAAGTGCGATTTTCCACGCAGATTTCGAATGATAAACAGAGCTTTTACGAGCTAGTGAGGTGAAAAGAATATTCTTATCTTATCTTATCTTGTTATTTAATTTATGTTTGATGAAATCATAAATCATAATTGCGCATTTCTTTGGGCCTAAGCCCGTATCTCAAAATAGGTAAGCAGCACCACTTAATTACCCAGAGCCAGCCCATAGCATTGACTGGGCAGATCCATACTTCTGGTAGGACAATACGGTATTTGACACGATCAACAATAAATTATTTTATATGCTCGATTAAAACAAAAATTACAAAATATTTCGGAAAATGTATCTCTTTTAGTCAATTACTAGTTATTACAATTTTTAAATAGATTAAACATAAAAAGAGTGCTCTGAAATGTGACGTCATAAGCAAGTATTTTCATACAAAATTCCGTTTTAATAGTAACTCATTTGATATTTGTTGGTGATACTCGTAGGAACCTTCAAGTAGTAGTCCCGCAGCATCATTTTCTCAAACATGCTTGAGCATTGAATGTGAGCATTATTTCGACAACCTTCTTCGAGATAAATCGAAATTGCTGTACTGGCCAATTACACACGAGCAGCGGCCCGGAAAAAGTTGTATGAAAATTTCATAAGTTCATAACTGTCGTGTTTTGCCGCTAAATAAATTACATACTAAACTCATATCTGTCGTGTTATTTAAAAATGGAACGATCTTTTACTCCGAACAATGTGACAACCAAGGAGGTAACTTATCAGAGGTTTTATTTAAATTTCGATCTGGCTTGCGATAGAAAATTAGAATAAACTAGAATTAAAAATTAGATTTAAAATAGAAAAACGCGGCAAAAATTATTGTTGTTCGTTCGTGGGTCGTCTGATCTTGAGTTTATTGAATTTTTCAAATAAAAAGTTCTGCCTTAGTACTACTACTACTACTATTACTAATTTCCGCGCATTATTTGAGAAAAATCTTTTTTTTTAAATTGTGTATTTAAGATAAAAAAAGAAAATACACAACATATACCTCCACTCCGCCAAAACCGACAAGGTCGTTTGTTAGTCGCTAGCTCGACAAACATTTGGCACTAACTAGTACTATGCTCGACAGATAGCTTGAGTGGAATTTGCGCAGTCAGGATGAGCTTGCAATGTACGCGCAAGAGCAAAGTTTGTAGATGTTTAGTTACCTATTTTTAATTTGACTACACTAAAGTCCACAGTTCAGGACACATGACGTCGCCAATGCATTTGGTCAAGCCATCTGTCGAGCACTATAGTACAGTTGACAACACATCAATCTTCACACGCGCGTACGGTAGTCCACAACGACTTTGCACGGGTGTGTGGTCTGGCGCCCGTACTTATGTAGGTACCTACTGAGTTAAGCCTTATGTAGAGCAATTAAGTTAAATTGTATTTTTTTTTAAGTATTTGCTTACATTTGTTGCTATTAATCCGCAGGTTGTCAACAACATCAACTGGTAACTGTTTTAATATATTAGGTAGCAACATGTAGCAAGTACTCTGAGGTTCAACATATACAAGCCTTGGCCACAGCTAGGCATTGTTTCCACGTTCGTCCATCAATGCCTCTTTTGCTGGCCGCCGCAGTAGTGTACTATAAATGATGAAAACAAAATCATTGTCGGGGCAAATCTCAGTGGCACCATCTGTAATTAGTTTCGTGGTGCCATCCCCATTTAGCGGTTCCCTTAATCTTTATTTTTAATATTTTATTCCACCATTTTGCGGGCTATTAATATATAATATGTCTATGCTAGCTTTCTCGTACTAATCGTCTCCGAGCTAGGCCGCGGACAGACTGACAGACAAACAGAGGGATGGACATGGCGAAACTATAAGTGTTCCTTGTCGGCTTCGGTACCCTAAAAACCGCAAAAAACGTGTATAGGGACACTCAAGGGAATAAAAATTTATAGGGTACTTTCGATTTGTAGGTACTTACAAATTATTAATAGTTCTGGCATCGACTCTATTTTTTTCCGAAATTTTCCCCAACTTCAAAGACTAACGGCCTTCTAAAAAAACACTATTCCTCTAAAACCAATCTAAAACTCTGTTTATCCACCGCAGATTATCTTAATCGGCGTTTCTGAAGTGGAATCGAGTTTTTGTAAACAAGACCGTAATTTTTTTATGAACTAATTACAAATGTACCTACAGTTTTTCATTTTTTCCGGGCTAATAAGAGCCCTCGGTGGGCGAGTCCGAATCGTATTTGTCCGGTTTTTTATCTTTGATAGTACACCATGGCAGCCACCTTTAGCACGATCGGCTAAAATACATAGGTAGGTAGAAGTTAAAAAAAAGAAGGTTAAGATTTAGAAGTCCCACATTTATTCATGATTTGTCACATTGATTTTTTTTATTATAATACAATCATCATCATACAGCACAGATTAGTTTTTGCATGTAATAAATATTTTTATCACATTCAGTGTTTGACTTAATACTTATACCTAGAATACAAAGAGATGAACTACGTATCACTCTTAAAAATCTACATTAGAATTTAAAAATGAAATTATAAATTATGTGCAATTCATATTGTCTACTTGAGTACAATGGCAGATGTAATACATTCTTGTATTTCAAATGTTAACTACACTTGAATTCACTAATAAGCCATTAGTCCAGAAACAAATTTAATATCATAAAAGCTTTGTTATTAAAACAAAAAATATTTTAAGTCTCATACATTAAAAACGGCTTAATCCAATGAAACAAAAAAAAATTACACACATGAGGGGTTTAAAAGCAAACTCAACTCTGTCCACTTTTTGATTTTTTTTACCTGTGGTACGGCAAAATCCAGTGCAAACTCGACTCATTCCCTTACAAATAAGCCTAACGCTGTTGAAAGCGAAATCAACTCCGAATTTGTTACAAGCAAAAATGCCTGTCCTATTCGACCAATCAGAAGCCAGTATTTGAATGAAAACTGTCATGGCGATCAAACTGCTCACGAAATTTTTAGTTTGCTGATTTTATTGAAAAATACTAATCTTAAAAAATCGTTAAAAATGGAAGTAAGCGTAGAAGAGCTTGCGCCGAATACAGCAAAAAAGAGAAATCGTAACCCTAGAGTGGAAAAGTCAGCACGGTAAGATAAGAATATTCTTTTCACCTCACTAGCTCGTAAAAGCTCTGTTTATCATTCGAAATCTGCGTGGAAAATCGCACTTAATCCGCTAGCGTGGAAAGTGTATTAAAAATTCGAATATTTTTATTCAATAAAGGTTTCGTACAATAAATTACATATATATAGAACCTCATTGGTTTCGTAATAGTTTATATTCTCTGCAGCCAGTCCATTGATGATTGAAATGCAAATACTTATTTCATGTCATGCGCCAGCCTCATTTAAAGAATCGCACTGGCCGGCAAGAAAATTTGATTTAAAAAAAAAAACTTTAAAATTTTCTTCTCTTTATTGAATTCACTTTACTTCCATTATTTTGGTTTGTTTTTTGATAAAATCGAAAGAAATCATAAAATATGAGCGAAGCTAGCAGCGACGAAGATATAAATTAACAGTAATTTAATATTTATTAAAACTGTTTTTCTTGCACCTAACATTTTCCTCGCTTTAGTGAGGTGAAAAGTTGTGTGTTGCGCTCGGCAGCAAAGTTATTTAGCGTCTCGTACCTTTGAAACCCTCGCTACGCTCAGGATTCTATATTTGAACCACTCGCTTCGCTCGTGGCTCAATCCTAGAATCCTTCGCTTGCTCAGGTTTCAATACAAGGTACTCGCGCCAAAAATTAACTTTGCAGCCTTGCATAACAAATAACTATTTCATTACTCATACTCTGAAAGGGGGTCATTGTTCATCCAGGCACCGTGCTGAAAGTGGTACATGCCTGCTCTAAAGCAGAAAAGTATTAAAAAAAAATATGAATCGTAGTTTATATTGAACAACGCAATGGTAGTAACCTATACAGCCATAAAACGATTAATTCTTCATTTATTAGTTTTGTTGACATTTCAATTCTGTTTATAATTAATATAATGTACTTTATGTATTTATTAGTCACTTTCAAGGCGAGATGTGATTTGCGAAATAAATTAAAATATTGTTTAAGACACAGATAAAACCACCAAATACGCAAATTCAAAATGGCCGTCTTTCGCGGTCGCGCGCCATCTTGCGAATTGTGATGTACGGCTAGCACAAGTTGGCGCGCGAGCTATCTCGCCGCGAGCTATCTCGCCGCGAGCTAGACCATCCGTCTGTTTCGGCGTGATTTCCTTAAGTTTTATATTTTTTGATTTTAACTGGCTTGTGTTTACTTTCCTCGTATTCGTAATGAAAAGTAGTGTTTTACTGGGGTGATAGCACCCATTTCTGCCTCGAACTATTGGCGCTCGAACGTCAGGAATGGGTGCCTTTCAGCCCTCGGTTAACAATCTACTATTATGTACACTAGTGCACAGAACATAAAAATTTGAAAAATACAGTACAATTAAAGTGCTGACGGCAAAAAATATTGACTAGGTATTACCGAACCACTTTGTTTGGTTGATAGGGATTCAGTTGAGTTGTGGATTATTTTTTAATTTAATT
Organism: Yponomeuta evonymella; assembly: GCA_963969515.1. Classification (NCBI taxonomy): domain Eukaryota; kingdom Metazoa; phylum Arthropoda; class Insecta; order Lepidoptera; family Yponomeutidae; genus Yponomeuta; species Yponomeuta evonymella. Next base: position 12,935,770 of record OZ018345.1, on the reverse strand, counting down.
TAAATCATTAAAATATGAAAATTACTTTTAATGCTGTTATGGATTTCCGCAAAGTAACGCCTGATTCCATACAATATCTTAATTTAAATCATGAAACATATATTTATCCGTTTTAAATACCTAATATTTAAGTGCACGAAAGTTGTCAAGTTACCTACAGTTTGAACAAGCTAAAAAAATATGTTACCTTTTGAAACAGTGGCATTGTAACAAAAGGATGGCAAGATGACTTTCAGTTTTGATTGCCTATTATAGTAGGCAGTTATATTTATAATTTTGCGATTGTCCTTTCAGTTCCATCTTTTCAATTAAATAAAGAAACTTGGACTTTGTAGTCTTGGGCTGAAGACCAATAAAAAGGGAGCAAATCAGCAGTTTTTCACAGATTGAATTCTACCGATATTCCCAGTGATATTCATACACTTTCAAAGAGGCACTTTCAGTTTGCAACGTGCAAACGTTATTACTTGTTGAAGACAGACAATAACAAAGTTTTGGTGAGAGAAGAAAACTACAACAGTGATCGTGGTGTCAAATCTATATAAAAAAACAGAAATCCTTTCGCAATCTTGTAGTCCCTGAAATTGAGAAAAGATAATTTTGAAGACTGCAAAGTTAAAAGACGTCGGCAATTTGATAAAAAAGCATTTTGGAGAAAACTGGAAGTCACTGCCAAATTCAATTAATTATAAAAAAATATTCGAAAATCCGTCCAGCTCTGAGAAGCGGAGGATTCTATAGAAATATGCGAAATAACTGTTCCCGATTCAGATTTATACAAATAAAAGTAATAATAAATGTTAATAATAAATAAGTTTAATTTTTTTATTACTTTTTCCAACAAAAATACTTTGGTTAATAAATCAATAATTTCCCTACTAAAGTTAATTAACCTAGGAAACAATTTGTGGGTATTTCGACAGAAAATTATTCCGAAAATAATTTTTCTATAAAAATTCAGGTTCTACGTACTTAGTATTTTGCAATACTTACAACAACACCTTTGTCAGTTTCATACTTAGTAATTTTTTTTGCAGTTAGTTCTTATTTTCTACTGTAACCGATAGTGGAAATATCTCGGTTTTGAAAAAAAATGTCCCTTATTGTGTTTATTTTTGAGACAGCCGATCTGTCCTGGCAAATTAGAATGAGAAGACCGTGTGTCCAAAGATTAAAAGTAGAGTCGCCTTTGTCCATTTCTTTCCTACTCAAAGCGTAATAATCTAAAGTTACAATATATTTTTACTAACTTTGAGCCTATTACCCTCAGTTTCTGAAAGTGTTCAAATTACTTTTGATTGGCTGAAATTAGCTTGACGTGAGATTAACATTTGATCGCTCTTCTAAAAACCGAGCGTTAGTCTATTAAAGTCATCAGTTTAAAAAAAAAGTGGATAATCATAATTAATTACGTTATATATAAATATTATTATTTATCGTAATTAGGAACATAAACAGTGTACATACGTAACATTCACAATATTCTTACAGAAGTAAGAAAGTAGTAGTAGTAATAAGTAGGAGTCTTATTCGACACTTTATGGTCAGAGTTCACTTTGTCTTTACACCCCTCACATAATATCGGCATAAATTAGTGTCCAGCCCACTCAAACGCTTTTTTTTCATCAAGTTCCTCTGAGGACCGATTAACATATATTGTTTATTATCTAGTTGCGCCGTGTAGTCCATAATATCCAAATTCATAAATTTTTGTAAAGTTATTCGCATTTTATTTACTAAATAAATAAATATTGTTTTAGATAATGATTATCGCACCCGCGAGAGATCTTTTGATCAAAAAGAAATTAAAAACAGTTAACAAGTTTATGTAGATACATTCATTACGCAACATTTGTATTTTGTAACATGTGCAGTCTTAAGTTCCTATTTCATTCATTACAGACATTAATTATGATACTTATATCTACAATAATAAGAATAGATATTACCTACTACTATAATAGCAGAACATTTGCGAAGAAATAAAACGTAGGCTGAGGCAACTGAGATTGAGGGTTTCTAGTACAAAGACTAGTAAGCGAAGCTAAGCAAAGGGCATTAATATTGGTAATGGATTGTCGCCATTGCTCTCTCCCACGTTAGCCACATTACAAATAAACGTTTAAATAAAGTGTTTTAAATAAGAACTCCATGACTATACAATTCTTATTTCAAACTTAAACTCGATTAAACTTTATGCCACGTGTATTTGTCATGTGGTAGAGTATTGGCCAGTTGAGCAAACCTTCCTCAGTTCTGATTTAGTGAAATTTTTTTTTAGTGTGATGCTACACAATATATATATATATATATATATCCTGGTAGAAATACTGCGTCCACCCCCAAAAAATCCCATAGTAATACTGCGTCGACCGACTTACTGCGTCCGATATACGGACGCAAGATTGTTTTCCTTCAAAATTTGTCAGAACATAGCTATTATTTCTAGCTATCTATAGGCAAAAAGTTGGCCGGACGCAGTTTTTTTTGGAAAGTGTCTGGAAGAGTATATTGAGGTTCACCGATTTGCCGCTAGAGGCGCTGATCTGCCGTATATTTTTTTGGCGAATATTTTTGTACATTTTACCGCCTCTCCCACGTCCGTGCCTAATTTGTGCGCAACGTTGCCACTTCGCGCGGCAGTGGAATCGCGACGTTGCCGCTCGTGTGCGGTTAGTACTGCGAGTACTGCGACGCGACACCGTTTGTTTATTTATGTTTCGTTTCACTTTGCGCGTGGACTTTGCGGACGCATAATTACCGCTGTGATTATCGAAAAGAAACTACTTGTTAGTTTAAAACTTTACTTTGATAAACCAAACAACATTGATGTCTTATATCTTACTATCATATATGGAAAAATCCGGCCTTGTGAAAGTGACTACAATGTTGTTTATTCTATCAATGATAATTTTTCTATATGTAACGGGGGTTCAAATTACTTTGATTTGGTAATTTGGGGGTTACTTATAAAACAGAATCTATGGATTAGGTTAAGCCACACTGCTGTCTCTTACTGTCATATGAAACATCACTGTCACGCGATAGTGACAACAGTGTAGTTTAACTTAGTTCATGGATTAACTTTTTTATTAGCAAGGGGGTTGGTGTATCCAGGTTGACTTAGGCTGACATTCAGAGACGAAAATTAAGCAAAGACTGGTCTTAGAAATGTCAACATCACGTACCTACATTTTGACATTTCTGAGACCGGTCTTAGCTTAGGTTTTTTTAGAGTACCTATACAGGTTGTTCGGTAGAGACAGCTTGTAACTTTTTTGTTTGTGGTTGTAATTGTACAATATAAGTTTTGACCAGATTCAGTTGTCGAAAATAAAGAGTGACTTCATTCAATTTGTGCCAATTAAATTATTTTAGACAACTGTATGCATCAGGGATCTGGTCAAAACTTATTTTGTACAATTACAACCACAAACAAAAAAGTTACAATGCACTTTAATGCAATGGATTTTATTTAAAAAACAGTTTTTGTTTGTTACCTCAGTAATTAAGGCATTAAGAAAAAAAAACATGTACCCCAATCCCCCAATTTGTTTTGTCGCTTCCTCTACCGAACAACCTGTATACATAAAACATCATAAAACTGATTAGTGTACACATATAAAAAATCATAAAACTTCACGAAGAATTGAAAACCTCCTTAAGTCGGTTAAAAATAAAAACAAACTATATTAAGAGGCTAGGGGATCACGTGACCGTCAACGTTTTCTCTATACAAATGTTTTGTCCCTCTAGAGCTATCGTTTTCTTTTCATAAAATCTAGGACTGCAATTGTGCATGTCCTGTCATGTCATCCTAGATTTCATGAAAAAGAATAATGATAGCTTTTAGCTAGAGGTATTATCCAGAAAGAAAACAGGACTTCGTTTGTATGGAGTGAGCGTTTACCGTTTTTACCCTCTTAAGGTGCCTATAGCTTGAACAACAGCGCCACTTGCGAAGAAAATTTGCTTCTCCTAAAGACATAAATTCTTCTTCTTCTTATCGAGTCGATGAAACAAGCCAAAGCAATAATGTGCTGCAAGCGGTGACCAAAATTAGCCACAGAAATACTTTTGATTACGCCTCAACACACTTATTGATTTTGCTTGTTCAAAGTTTACTTATTAATAAATGCACCTATTTGTCCCTACCTATTTGCGTCGGGTTTATTTTTTAATGCATGTGTTTAAAATACATATTTCTATAATGAAGCATGTGTTGAACTGTCTAGACACATTGTAGTAGCCATATCCTGTATATGGTCCCCCTACCAGCGATTAGAGTTCATTTGAATCAATATTAGAGGATGTTTTGAAGGTAGCCTCTAGCAGTAATAAGAAAGTCATAGTCTGTGGTGACTTCAATATCGACTTATTGGTAGACTCGGCTTTAAATACCAAATTTACAATAATTTTCAAGTCGTTTAATTTAGTAAATATTTTCTTGGAGCCTTCTAGAATAACCGAAACTACTGCCACCTGCATAGATAATGTTTACTGCGATTGCGACTTTTCAGATAATTCTACAGTAAATTGTTTGAAGTCAGACCAGAGTGGTCAAATTGTTCATTTTGAATGAACGATTGAAAAATATCAAATACCAAAATTGACAAACAATACAAATAGTATTTTCTAAGGTTAACACGAGCACTAGATATATGTGAAAATACAATGTCATAAGCTGCGTCATTTTTTGTTGGACAGTTTCGAAAAGTAATGTACTTTATTCCTTATCTCTACACCGCGGGATCAGTTTCCACAAGTAATATATTTTATTTGTTGTATCCCCGGATACTGGGATCAGTGGACACAAACACTGATTCGTTTTTATGTGGAAACATAAAAACGAATCAATGTTTGTGTTTACAATATTATAAATAACTTGGTGGTTTATGCATTTAGGTCAGTTTTTGGCAACCAGTCATTTTAAGCTATCTAAAAGATTCCCGTTATTTCTTTGTATAAGTATTTTGTATGAAAACCTTTATTTTCAGCCAGTCTTTATAACTCAGTAACTCTGGATACGTGTTTTTAAGTTTTTCACATTCGTGTCTTTTAGGCGGTTGATGGTTTTTTAAGTGAAGTTTGAAAAATTTTGTGACGACTTTTTTCTGTTCTGCTGTCCAACGTATCAAAATCCTCTTTTTTTTCCTTTCGCATTATTTGCAGTAATTGACGAGGCTGGCGTTTGGTGATCAAGCTGAGAAGGCTTATTCTGTAAACCAGATGGTCCAGGGCGAGGTGATTCATTATCACGATGTGTTTGCTGGACGCCATCAAAAGAATCTTCTGTAGGCTCGATATCGTATTCCAGAATCTGATTATTTTCAATTTCTCCTTCATCTAGCTCCTCATTTAAATCTAACTCAATCTCGTCTAGAGACTTCCCTTTGAAAGCGTCTGCTTTTCCATTTTCCATAAGGATAAGCAGTTTGGAAATCTTGGCTGTTTGATACACGTCATCCGGCAACCTGTAAGATCTTTTGTGCACTTCATTGATATGACCCATGAAGGTGACCAACTGTTCCTTGTCATTTTCAGACATACAAAAAATTTGTGACAAAGTGGCCAAATGCTTCCTGAGCCTAGTCGACGTGATGGACTTTGGATTTTTTACTCCAGATAATCTAGCGTGCCTTTCTAGTACTTTGTAGCCATAGATCGTGTTCTCAACACCAGGGTTACCAAATAAAAAGTGGTTTGATGTGGAAAGAAATCTGTCTCTTATCGACAGCAATAACTCAATGTGTTCTTGAACCTCTAAAGGAAATAAAACGGGTACCCCGCATCCACGTTTGCCTCTTATGACAACTCTTTTGAATTTTTTTACCAACACCCTCTCAGATACACTTAGAGCGCATCCATATTCTTCATACTTATCAGTTGCGTGACCCTCAATCTCCAAATATTCGTGCACTTTTATTCTTTGTAGTTCTCCGGGCCTACATCTATTCAGCAGTAATATTTTGCAATATACTGTCTCTAAGAGTTGTATGTAGGTCCTAATCGTAAATGATCCTTCTTTGATTATATTTGCAGCTTCTTTAGATTTCTCATTGAGATATTCTTCAAGAATCGTCAGGTCCTGTGCCAAAGGTACTATGGTAACTTTATTCCACTTATTTTTGTTAAGGTCGGTTGCGGCTTGACTAGATACATCATACTTCCAAGTCGCGTCAATGATCTGCATCAAGGTCTTAAGATCTGACTCTATTACGCCAGTATCTACCTCAGCGTAAGGCCTTTGTTTCTTTAACGCAAACATAATTGCTATATTACAGCATTGTTTAATGCTAGTACATATGTTCATTGCAAATGTAGGTGTAGTTCATATTTGTCTTTTTCGGCATCATATTTGCCCAAAATTTTTGTTGCTGCTATTATAACATGGTAGTTTACCGGTTTGAGTGCATCAAACAGATCTTTTATAGAGGCATTAATTTTTTTTATTTCAATTAACAACTTAGCGAGCTCTCTCATCTTTCGTGAAACGACATTTACGAAATGCTTATCCCTATGGGTTTTCAAGAACTGGGATCCAAAAGCACATATAAGAACATCGGATTTAGCGGTAAGGGAGATTTTATCGGCTCTCATATGGGGAAATACAATCTCCTTAAGTTTTTCATCTATTTTCAAATGTTTGAGTAATAAATTTTGGGCCTCTGATTGCACGTTGCAACGTGCTGTACTACCAGTGCACTTTTTTATGTTTCCATAGAAGTTTTTTGGAGTAAAATCCAAGACAGTTGGGCAAATTGTTGTTTCCTCATAGGCTTAGTGATTTGTGCTGAGTTTTGAATAAAGTTTCCTTTTTTACGTATAGCCATGATAAGACTTTTTCTTTCAAGACTCTTTTTAGGTTTTGAAACTATTTTTTGGACGTCAGTTTCATTAATGTGGTGTCGCAATAAATGTCTAGCAAAATTTAGAACAAAGTCCTCGCAATACAAACAAAAGTCTTTACCACGAACTTCATTTGCACTTTTGGTTTGGTTCATTGATATTGGTCTAATACTATCATTAGAGTTCTCTTCTATTTGAAACTTATAACTATCGTCAACAGCTTCACAATGTTCCTTGTTTACTGTATCTACTGATGGTGGACGCCATAAGTCGGTTTTTCGGACGGACGCAGTATCAGTGTAAGGATGTTAGTATATATATATATATATATATATTAAATCCTGGTATAGATACTGCGTCCGTCCGAAAAACCGACTTATGGCGTCCACCACTTCCCGTGGGTTTAGAAGCAATATCTCGATGTATATTGGCTTATCTATCTCATCTAATGATCGTGGTCAACTTATTTTTTCGATAAGAGTACAACTGTGGATATTCAAAATCCAGTCATAACGCTATACTTATTGCGTCATTTACATTTCTGCGTCCGGGTGTATATTTTTTGTATATTATGAACCATAATGATAATCTTATTACGTCTATAGAAATAACGATTAAGTGCGCGTCCTCTAATATACAACTGTTTAATAAAATTTAATCTGGTATACTTCATGCATCCATTTTGAATTTGGTGCCAAATAACGCTTCATTATAGAAATATGTATTTTAAACACATGCATTAAAAAATAAACCCGACGCGACTGCTATTGGACATATAGGTGCATTTATTAATAAGTAAACTTTGAACAAGCAAAATCAATAAGTGTGTTGAGGCGTAATCAAAAGTATTTCTGTGGCTAATTTTGGTCACCGCTTGCAGCACATTATTGCTTTGGCTTGTTTCATCGACTCGATAAGAAGAAGAAGAATTTATGTCTTTAGGAGAAGCAAATTTTCTTCGCAAGTGGCGCTGTTGTTCAGGCTATAGGCACCTTAAGAGGGTAAAAACGGTAAACGCTCACTCCATACAAACGAAGTCCTGTTTTCTTTCTGGATAATACCTCTAGCTAAAAGCTATCATTATTCTTTTTCATGAAATCTAGGATTACTGACAGGACATGCACAATTGCAGTCCTAGATTTTATGAAAAGAAAACGATAGCTCTAGAGGGACAACATTTGTATAGAGAAAACGTTGACGGTCACGTGATCCCCTAGCCTCTTAATATACACACATCAAAAAAAGTTTGCGATCACTTTGAAAAACTGAAATCTTTTTTGTTACTGTAGATTATATTATGATTTTTTCTTCGTTTTAGATTCTTTATTTAAAAATAAAGAATTAGAACACAAAACAATGACACCGTTCAGTTGTTTTTTCATATTAAAAGGCTTTCAGTCCTAGCTTACGCTCATTCAGAAATCTGATTTAGTCAATTATAACCGATTCAAGATATTTTTTGCGGAAAGTTGTGATTGAAAAAATGCCAAGAGGATTATCAGAGGTTTTACGAGCAAGAATAGTAACTTTGAGGGAAGAAGGATACACCACGAGAGTACTAGCACGCAGACTTGCTATATCCCAATCCTGTGTCGTGGCTACGTTGCAGAGGTACCACGGAATGGGGAATTTAGCTGACCGACCCCGCAGCGGTCGCCCAACTGTTTTGACAGCTGCCCAAAAGCACTATATTAGACTGCTGGCAGCCCGTGATCCAACAATCAACGCCACTAAAATAAAAGCAGAAGTCAGGGCCGCCTCTGGGCTTGAAGTTAGCACGCAGACCGTTCGCAATTGCTTGCACCACGCTGGATTACGAGCACGAAGGTCTTGGCGAGCTTCGCTCAATTCCCGGCAACGTCAACAACGAAGATTGCAGTGGGCTAGACTTCGGCAAAATGAAGAAGGTGAGGTCTCTTCGTTGACGAATCCCGAATCAGCACTCATCCAGATAACCGACGTGTCCGTGTCAGCAGACATGTACAAAGCAGTTGTTATTGATGATATCGTCAGATCATTCCGAGTAAACCATGGGCACCAATTTGTACTGGTCGATGATAATGCGCCCGCACATCGAGCTCAACGAGTCAATGCTGCTCTTCAAGAATACGATATCACACGTTTAGACTGGCCTGCCGGCTCGCCCGACTTAAACCCAATAGAGCACGCGTGGGATGCTCTTAAACGAGCTGTATGGAACCGTGAGCCACGTCTCCAGACAGTTCCAGAGCTCAGGGAAGCCGCTATTGAAGAATGGGATAGGTTACCCCAGGAAATGCTGGATAACTTGATCCTCAGCATGCCCAGAAGGATCTCCGCATGTGTTCGAGCCAGGGGAGGAGTTATTTTATATTGAATTTAACCTTTTAATAATAAATTGTTGTTTAAGTTTAATTAAACAGTATTTTTCTTTCTATGAAATTTCTATCACAATTACATTATGATTAATGGCTCAAATTTTTTTAAATAAATAATAAAAAATAGTTTTATATTTTAATTTCAAACAGGGTATTCCTATTTATACATAGATTTTTTCTTGATAAAGTTAAATTTAAAGAATTATAGGAGCTTATGCTATTGATCACAAACTTTTTTTGATGTGTGTAGTTTGTTTTTATTTTTAACCGACTTAAGGAGGTTCTCAATTCTTCGTGAAGTTTTATGATTTTATATGTGTACACTAATCAGTTTTATGATGTTTTATGTATACTGGTTGTTCGGTAGAGGAAGCGACAAAACAAATTGGGGGATTGAGGGGGTCATTTGCTACATTTCCCCCGTACATTTTTTTTTTCTTAATGCCTTAATTACTGAGGTAACAAACATAACTGTTTTTTAAATAAAATCCGAAATTCTGAGTGCATTGTAACTTTTTTGTTTGTGGTTGTAATTGTACAAAACAAGTTTCTCCCATCTGGCTTTTGCGTTGCCTCTTGTGCGCCGGAACCTGTATGGTCTCGGCCTTCGGCCTCGGCCTGAACGGAGTTGTCTAAAATAATTTAATTGGCACAAATTGAATGAATTCACTCTTTATTTTCGACAACTGAATCTGGTCAAAACTTATTTTGTGCAATTACAACCACAAACAAAAAAGTTACAAGCTGTCTCTACCGAACAACCTGTATAGGTATTCTAAAAAAACCTAAGCTAAGACCGGTCTCAGAAATGTCAAAATGTACGTGATTTTCACATTTCTAAGACCAGTCTTTGCTTAATTTTCGTCTATGAATGTCAGCCTAAGTCAACCTGGATACACCAACCCCCTTGCTAATAAAAAAGTTAATCCATGAACTAAATTAAACCACACTGTTGTCACTATCGCGTGACAGTGATGTTTCGTATGACAGTAAGAGACAGCAATGTGGCTTAACCTAATCCATAGATTCTGTTTTATAAGTAACCCCCAAATTACCAAATCAAAGTAATTTGAACCCCCGTTACATATAGAAAAATTATCATTGATAGAATAAACAACATTGTAGTCACTTTCGCAAGGCCGGATTTTTCCATATATGATAGTAAGATATAAGACATCAATGTTGTTTAGTTTATCAAAGTAAAGTTTTAAACTAACAAGTAGTTTCTTTTCGATAATCACAGCGGTAATTATGCGTCCGCAAAGTCCACGCGCAAAGTGAAAAGAAACATAAATAAACAAACGGTGTCGCGTCGCAGTACTCGCAGTACTAACCGCACACGAGCGGCAACGTCGTGATTCCACTGCCGCGCGAAGCGGCAACGTTGCGCACAAATTAGGCACGGACGTGGGAGAGTCGGTAAAATGTACAAAAATATTCGCCAAAAAAATATACGGCAGATCAGCGCCTCTAGCGGCAAATCGGTGAACCTCAATATACTCTTCCAGACACTTTCCAAAAGAAATTGCGTCTGGCCAATTTTTTGCCTATAGATACCTAGAAATAATAGCTATGTTCTGGCAAATTTTGAAGGAAAACAATCTTGCGTCTGTATATCGGACGCAGTAAGTCGGTGGACGCAGTATCTCTACCCGTATGTAAATATATATAGTGTAGCAACAAGTACAGTGATAAAAACACGCGAATGTCGTATTTTTTTTAAGTTGCGGGATTTATTTTTAATTATCTTTAAGTAATTATATTTTAACTGGTATAAACGGGATTGTTTATTAAATGTAAAATTATATGTATGAGCTTCGCGAGTCATAAAAAATACTACTTTAACGTTTTTTCCTAACTTGGAATTTGAAACCTTAGTTTTGACATATTCACTGTCATGCTATTAAGTGCTGTCTGTTACAGTTTTGGGGCAGTAATTAAAAAAAGTTCAGACATAACCAGAATAGCCCACTAACGGGTCCATAATAAACGGTTATAAGACACATGGAATATTGTATATTCCAGGGCAGGGAGAAAGAAATGACGGAAAACGTCGGTCACTATGAGTTCAAGACAGTATATCAGTCGCGTAATAACTGCTAACATTTCTAGAATTTTAAAAACCTTTAAAATTCTGTCAATAGTCTTACCAATATTACCTAATAAGTAAAAATTAAATTAAAATTGTAATGTCACTTTCAACAGATACACATAGTAATCATACTCTCAGTAATTTAGACAGTAGACAGTTCTACTTCAATTAACCATTCTTTTTTTGCCTTCCTAACTCTATTGAAGCTGCCACTGAGAGAAAATGTACGACTGTTGTTCGATAATAATGTATCAGAGAATATAACTTATTTTTATCTAATAAAATATGTTTATACTAAGGTCTAAAATTAGATAAAATCGAATGAGGCCAATAATAAAAAATACAGCGTAATTTTTTGACCAATAGGAAACGTTTGATGTTGCAATATTGAACGTCACAAGATATTTTCCAATTTTCGATCTGAAAACTCTCCGCAACCCTATCCATCAACCTACTCTTCATCGCTACTTATGCCCTTGAGATACAAATGCACGCGTAATAAGACAGTGGTAATTATACTTGTAACGTAATTAACTATTCGTGATGGATGAATGTGATGCCGAGTCAGTGGATTGTCTACTGGCACTGGAACGCAACTCGCGCCGTGGGCATGCGCTGGCGCCTTCTTCGGAGGACTTGCGCCCTTTCTTCTTGTTTCCCTTCCTGCCACTTTCATTCGAGGCAATGTCTTCGCCAGGTAAATGTTCATCTGTGAGATCGCATTCTTTGTCTGTTTTGTTTGTGGAGCTTTCGCCAGCACTTTCGAATTTTTCAGAACTATGTTGAATTTCTGTTTCCTGCTCATGAGGATTCATTAACTTGGACATCGATTGTAATTTATCTTCCTTGTCAGTGAGAGACTCTAAAGACTTTCTATTAGTTTCAAAGTCAGAAGGTTTAACCCCAGTCTTAATTACTGTTGATGGTGCTATCAAGTCTTCCAGATCCATTTCACCTGTATGTGTAGGTGCATTCGTTTTATTACTTTGATCGGAATATACTTCCTCCTTCATTTTCTTGCTTGCATTTCTGTCGTGTTGTATTAATGTTAGGTTTTCAGGCTGATTGGCCATTTCATCATGAGTCCTCTTATGACTTGGAATTACAGTTGCACTGTCATCTGCCATTAGCGCCTTGGCAACGTATTCTGATGAAGTTTTACTCATCTTTTCAAACAAATCCTTGTTATCACTTTCTTTTGCTTTTTTGCCTTCAGCTGCACTGACAAGACTGGCACTAAGGGCACCAGATGCCATTTGTTCTAGTAACATTTTGCTTATGTCAATATCTTTCTTATCTCCCTTCAGTAGCTTTTCCTGGACTGCAGCAAATTCAGGAGGAATTTGTGACCTCAGTGAGTCATAGTGCATTTTCTTTTTATCCACTTTCGATAGATCTGTAGCTTCGTGTCCTTCGTGACCATGTTTTTGTTTTTCGGCTTTAAGTAAAGCGTCGTAATTATGTTTTGAAAGAGATTCTAAGAGGTATGTATCTGGAGGTAAGAATATTTGTGGTAATTGACTACTTGACTGTTGCGTAGATGATTTTTGATGACGAGAATGCGTCGAGCTAGTGACAACAGTAGAAGGCTTTGGTGTCGATGACTTGACGCCTCCGCGCGCGGAGGTGTGGCTCGAGCTGTGCATCGTGGCCGTGCTTGACGTGCTGCTCAGCAGACCCAGCGTGTCGTACGCGGACGACATACCCGAGTGCATACCAAAAGGGTTCATGCCTCCCAAGCCAAGTTGAGGGTACAACATATTTGGGTTTGGAAATACGAACGGGAATTGTGAGTTACTGGCCTTCGACCCTGAACTGCCGCCACCGTCCGATTTCCTGGATTTATTCTTGCTGTCCACAGAACTACCAGCAGCTCCAAGGGCACTCATGTCCAAAGAGGACAGTCCCGGCAGTCCCAAGCCGGCCAAATTGGCGAATAAGTTTCCACCAAGTAAGTTTGGCATGCTATTGAATGAGCTCAGCAACGGATTGTTCTTGGGATCAAAACTACCCAAACTAGATAATAATTTCGGGTCAAAAGTGTTCAGAAGTTTGGGATCAAATCCAGTTAAGCTCGAAAGAGTCGAAGCTAGAGTCTTTGGATCAAATGCGCTCAAGCTGGCTAAAAGAGCTGGGTTAAGACCAGCCAAGTTCTGGCTCAATAGTGGATTAGACGTCAGTACGTTGGACGCAGCGTCCAGAGACGGAGGTCTACCCTTTTTTCTCTCTCCTGTGGAGCTACTAGACTGCATAGGGGTATGTCGCGAGCTGCGTACATCTTGAGGCAGCTTAACGTGTTCTTTTATGCCTTCGGTCCATTTGGGATCGATGTCATACATAGGATTTTCGGCGATCCACTGCGCGAGATGCTTGAGCTGCGGCGCCTTGTTGCCGACGAGGCGTTTGCCTGAGACGCGATGCACGACCGGCACATGTTCGTCGGGAGACAGGCGCGGCGCACTCACTCGCCGCCGCGCGTCTACTGAGGCTTGCTCAGCCAGCCATTTATTCACCTTGGCTTCGTGAGAAAACGATTTCGCGTGAGTTGCACTCGCCTTCTGCCCTTTACTCAGGCCGGATTGTTCCAGAGATTGTTGCAAAAATGACGACAATTCCTTCGGTGTAGATTGCGGAGATGGGACATTTGTAACGGTAACCGAAAATGGTTTTTGACTATGTTGCGTTGATGTACTCGGTGGTGCGACGGGTGTGACGCTAACGTTCGGCAATACTGAAGCGGACTTACTACGCGAGGACTCCGCTGGTAAACTACTGGAAGGTGAGCTTTGACCTTTGGCTGCAGATAGTCCCAGAACTATTTCATCCAACTTCTTTCTTTTCTTCTCCTTTCCAACAACTGGCTCTGGAGCAGGCTGTGAAAGTATATATAATTATTATATTACTACTAGCTGTGGCAGCGACTTGGTTCGCATGAGACTAATCCCACGCGAACCAAGGCGCCGACGTAGAATAAAATGTATCTTAATGTTTTAATTACGTCAGAGTGCTGAATTTCATCCGAATCAGTTCAGTCCGAAATGACAAAACAGGCTTTCATTTCACCATTCATTCACTCACCACGTAACTTCAAATAAATTTCAATAAATATCATCACTCAAGTTTACAATTTTTCCAAAAACGTCCAGCAACATTAACACACTCCTTTGCCCGCACAAGATGATCAAACATGATAATGTAGGGATGTAATTTGAACCAGTTCTGAATACAGTTAATGAGCTCAAGGCATCTGGCATAGGCTAGTCATAAACGATCGACGCTAATATGGCTAACTGAGACCGTGCACCGTACGGTGCTTATACACGGGCGGCACATCCGCATCGACGGCTGCAATTCGCAATGCAAAGTTTTGAAACAGTTTACTTTTTTTTTTCCCGATAGTAAAAGTAATTTAAAGAAACTAATTTAGTTTTTTTATGATTCATCAAGTTAAACAGTACTAAATAATTTTTTTAAATAATTAAATGTTTGACGTCATATGCTAACCCTTACCACAGTATAATGAATCCGCCGGATTTTATTACCTACGCTCGCTCGATCGGAGTAGGCGCGACAGGGTTGACGCGCTTCTGTTTCGAATTCGATACTGCCACATTTAAATATTGTCGTCTCATTTACCAGGTATTTCGAGAGTTGTAGGTAGTTATTTATATTATGTGTGTTGTAATGGGTGATTTTATTATGCGCAGTTTTAAAAAAAATCGAATAAAACACTCAATTTGCATCATGTATTCAAAATTTTTATTGGAATCGTTAAATTGGCCTTTGCCATTTACATTTTAAGGATAACTTCATGTAAATGTTGTCCGCGGCTCCGTTTCAAATGGTCCATTCGGAAGGTTCAATTTTGCGTCACTTTTTCGAGCATTTCGGCCTGTATTCCCCGAATTACGCGTGTTATGTTATCCTGTAAGGGTTCATTCGTGTTCGGCTTAGACTAACGACTTTACATAACCCCACAATAAATAATCAAGAGGCTTTAAATTGCATGATCTTGGCGGCCAACTCACAGGGCCATTTCTGTTATTTACGTATACGTTGAGCCAGAAATGAGCCTCATCGCTGAACACAATTTTTCGATAAAACAGTGGATTTTCACGGAGCTGTTCTAAGGCCCATTTCTCCTTGAAAAACAAAGAGGGTTATCCTACGCGGAAGTTTAAAATGAGAAACTATCTCCTTAACGAGCATTTGTGGGAAACAGTAGATGGAAACGGAAGATGATACCACTCCC
The DNA here is from genome assembly GCA_963969515.1 of Yponomeuta evonymella. Classification (NCBI taxonomy): domain Eukaryota; kingdom Metazoa; phylum Arthropoda; class Insecta; order Lepidoptera; family Yponomeutidae; genus Yponomeuta; species Yponomeuta evonymella. The sequence continues at coordinate 12,920,220 of OZ018345.1, read as the reverse complement.
GCCTCAGTCAAGACAAAGAATGATGGTAAAGCTCTTGCAAAAATTTGCTTAACAGTTGACGGTACAGCTATTACCCATGTTAGATGTGCGAAAACTTCATCGGAAGCGTGGAAATCTTTGCAAAGCTTTTGAAGATAAGGGTATGGGACGAAGACTAGCACTAGAGCGTAAGTTGTACCGTTTAAGTTTGTCAGACTTCGACAACATAGAGTCGTACATAAACGCTGTGATGTCAACCGCTCAGGACCTGGCGGATATCGACGAGACGACTGATGCGTCTCTTGCAGCTATACTTTTAGGAGGTCTCACATCGAAGTATGAGCCTCTTATTATGGCGCTAGAAAATAGTAATGTTGACGTGACCACCGATCTTGTGAAGACAAAACTCATGAATGTGATGTCTAAGAGTGACACAACTCCAACAGATTCGGTTTTCCAAGCGAAAACGAAAATAAATCCTAGAAGAAAGTAAATTATATGTTATGATTGCAAGGTGCCTGGACATAAAAGTCCAGACTGTCCATTAAAAAAGAAGAAGGAGAAAGCCCAACGCCGTAAAAGAAGAGGTGTCATCATTTACAGCTTTGAATACTTCTGGCAGATACCTTTGGTATGTAGACTCCGGCGCTACTAAACACATGACATCTAGAAGTAATTGGTTTCAAGACATTTCGCCAATAAAAGAAGGAAGCGTTACTGTCGCAAATGGAGAACGTATTCAATGTTGTGGAATAGGAAATAATAAACCTCAAAATATGGTGAATGAGATTACAGATGTTGCTCTTGTACCAGATTTAAAAGCTAATCTGTTATCTGTACAGAAGGCTATTGAAAAAGGTTTTATATGTGTTTTTGATAAAAGTGGATGTAACTTTTATAAAAATAATATTTTTTTTTGTTTCAGGTGATTCTGTTCTCCATGCCTCACCCTGCAATGGATTGTATGTTCTTGATGGTTCTACAAATGTGTCAAATAACAGGGATATTAATTACTTAACCCAAGATGTGCACTCTGGCTGTCAGAACAACTACCAACTTTGGCATAAGAGATTAAGACATTTATGTCGCATTGGCATGAATCAACTGAAGAATCACGAGGTAGGCGTAGAGTTTACTAAAGTAGACAAAAATAAATGCATCGCTTGCGTAGAAGGTAAACAAGCACGAAAGCCGTTTAAGAAGATAACTTTTAATAGGGCAACTTCTTCGTTAGAATTAATTCACGCTGATTTATGGGGGCCGTGTTCTAAACTTCTTTTCAAGGGAATAGGTATATGTTAACCTTGGTTGATGATTACACGCGAAAAGTATTTGTTTATTTTGTTTCTTCGAAGACAGAGGTGAAAGACAAATTTAGTTCTTGTCAAGCTTTAGGTGAAAACCAGTTAAATTTGAAAATTAAAGCGCTTAGGGCAGATGGCGGTACAGAGTTTGTTAATAAAGAGTTCGATGATTATCTTTCTTCAAAGGGCATCGTGCATCAAACAACGACGCCGTATAGCCCACAACAGATGAGAGTAGCTGAGCGGACACACCGATCCATTACAGAGAAGGCGAGGACGTTGTTAGCTGAAAGCTCACTACCGAAAACATACTGGGAGGATGCGTTCAAGGCAGCCGTGTACCTAAAGGTAGGTCTCCTCATCGAGCCTTAGGTGGACAAATACCCTACGATAGATGGTGTAGTCGTAGAAGTGACCTCACTCATCTAAGAGTATTCGGGTGTAGAGCGCTTGTCCATGTACCTGCATGTCAGAGGAATAAATTAGACTTAAAGGCAGAAGAAGCTATTTTCGTTGGTTATTCCGAAGATCCTAAATCCTATATTTTTCGGGATCCTTCGAATCCACAAGAGTTCTTAAGTCTAGAGACGTAACTTTTTTTGATAATAGGTTTGGTGCGCTAAAGGAATCGCAGGTTAATCCTGAGGCACGGTCGGACTCAATATTATTATTTGAAGATGATGAGACCACAAGGAGCGATGTTACTCAATACTTTGATTGTATGGAGAGAAACAGTTCTGCTGCTGATCCATCTTTACCGGAAAATATTGAAAGTACAGATGAAGACGAAGAGCCAGCAATCTTGGAAGAGACTCAGAATAACGAACCGGAAGAGGAACTAGCTTCTCATGAGTCCACTCAAAACAGCGAGACAGAAGAGGAACAAGCAACTGATGAGCCGATTCCGAACAATGAGCGTAGGTACCCCTCAAGAAATAGAAGGCCACCAGATTTTTTGACATACAATGTGGCAGCGGTCGTTTTAAATGAGCCTACGACATATTATGAAGCTGTTCATGCTGATGATGCCGATAAATGGCATCCTGCTATGGTTGATGAGCACAACTCATTGATGAGGCTTCACACCTGGGAACTAGTTGACAGACCGAAGAAAAAGGTTATACCATGCAAATGGGTTTATATAATTAAAAAGGATGCTTATGGCTATACATAAGTATATAGTGAGACTGGTTTTGAAAGGTTTTAATAAAGTCAAAGGAGTAGATTACGAAGAGACCTTTGCGCCAGTGATTCGTCATTCTTCCCTACGCACTTTATTTGCATTGGCGGCAGAAATGGGTCTAAGAATGAAGCATCTGGATGTCGATACTGCATTCCTAAATGGGGACCTAGTCTATTTATTTTTCTCGGATACTAAAATGACATTATCTGGGTTGCCTGTTTATTGCAATTTAAAAATAGTGATGTGCCACCACTATCGAAAGTTAACGTTAAATTAAAGGACACAATTCATTAGTACAGATTACAAAGTAAACAATACAAAATTTAATTATATAATTTATTAACTAAACATATTTACAATGTACTTCGAATTGTCATAATAAACTACAAAATGTAGTGTTATGAAATTCGGCCCTGTAAGCTCAGAGGTCATCGAGTATTGCTGTTTCTATAGTGTCGGATACAATTACCAGTTTATGAAGAAATTTATACTGTGTGAAATTTATACTTACATATAGTCGGGATGATAATATGATATGAAACATATTTTTACCTTATTCTGATGAAGATTTCACACAGTATAAATTTCTTCATAAACTGGTAATTGTATCCGACACTATAGAAATAGCAATACTCCATGACCTCTGAGCTTACAGGGCCGAATTTCATCGAAACGTTTAGATTTCGGCAGTTTTTAAAACACATTAGTTTTTTTGGCGTCTCTGTTGGAAATTCGGTTTTTTTTCCGTATGAACATATTTGTAAGCGTTCATAATAATGTCTTTTTCCGTTTGGCTAAATGATGTGAGCTTACGTTTTTTTCTTGGCGATACAATTTCTTCATTACGGCTACGTGACGAAGTAGATGGAGACTGAGCGTCCAGTACAAATTATTCAACAAAAATGTAACAAAACCACAAAACTTAACACAAAAGAAAAAGCAAAGAAACAGAAACAAATTTAACAAATAACGGGCGTTATATGTATTGCTCACACAGAAAAAGCAACAGACCCATTCGAACAATTCAGAGGTTGAAGCCTATTGCCAACAATATTTTTGAAGGGGTAGAAAGACACAGACTAGAAAAAATCGTATTTTGCTCGGAATTCTAGAAAACAACAAATCAAACTCTGTGCCACATAACCAAACCTCATTGCTCCTTTGTTTTGTTTGGTAAAGAAAAACCTCTTTGTTGTGTTCTGTAATGGAAAATGGAGGGATAGTTTTGAGTGCACCACTAAACAATAAAAGATGGTATCATTATTCGGCAACTTGAGATTTTCAATTGTCAATTTAGTATCTGAGATGAATAAACAGACTTTAGAAGAGGAAGTTTTTATGGAAAAACCCCTTGATTTCAGAGAAAAAGGCAAGGAGGACAAGGTGTGTTTGCTGAAGAAATCGCTATATGGCCTTAAACAGGCGCCGCGAGCTTGGAATAAAATGTTAAACGATACACTTTTAAAAATAGGTTTTACAGGAACTCCTTCTGAGCTGTGTGTGTATACTAAACTTTTTGGTCAAGAACTCGTCATTATGAGAATTTTTGTCGATGATATGATCGTCTTTTTTCAATCAGATTCGACATTTGACATCGTCAAGAAAAATTTGTCGAAATATTTTTCTCTGAAAGATCTCGGAATATTAAAATCTTATTTGGAATTGCAAATCGACTGTGATACATAGTATTAAAGTAAATCAGTCAAATTATATTCTATCCATTATATATTCACATTTGTATAATTATTGTCTATCCCGTAATTTTATTTCATGAAATTTCGCAATAACAAAAAATTACATATTTCAAAAAAGGAGGTTATCAATATTACCTATAATACGGATAAAAGCTAACGAAACAATAGATTGACGGGAGAAATTTAGACAAGTGAGCAGCGCGTGGTAACTCCCCTACTCGGTTCCAAGCGAGTACATAAACGTGTTTATTATTTGTGGGAATCCCCGAAAACCTGCAGTCAGGAGTCGCTAAGGTTCAAAGTAGATCCAAGCGAGCTCGTAACTTGCAAGAATAATGTTATGTTTACAGTCTTACCTTTCAGACTGAGCAGGAAATTTAAAAAAAGTTAACTCTGGTTCTGATACTGTCGAGTCAGACATCCGTACACCAAGCAATATAGTCTACTTGATTTCGACATTTTTGTCTAGCTAGCCGATCCGACGCGTCGCCCGTCTGCACTCACGCGTGGTGAACACCGGTCTACCACCGAACCGGAGTAGACCGATATCCTCGCGTTTCGTAGTTATGTATATTGTATAGGCGCGTTTCGGACGTTAGTATGAAGATGGGTGACTGTTCTCATTTAAACTGTGCCCTTGCTGTGTATAACCGCGCGATTGCGTTTGTCGTGTGAATAGGCCAAACAATCCAGTTGGGCTGTGGTTTACTGTCACAAATAATCGTTGTCAATGTTGCCACCTTAGTTGTATCACCACTGGAATGGTAGTTTGGACCCCCTATCTGGTGGGGAGAAAATCAATCTAGTGGCTAGTGGAACTTCTGATGGAATTTGGGATAGCATACATACAGGCCATACAAAAAAATTTCCAAATCAGTCTAGGTGTCTTCGAGTAATTGGGGAACATACATAAGTCTTGGTGGAATTTATTGAGAACATCCTCCTTTTTTGAAACCAGTTAAAAATAAAATTTATTTGAAATGCTTTTAGTAGCACAGAATACATAATAGTGAGTAGTACCAGTGGAATCGTGGTTGAGCAGGTTACATTTAATTTTAGTTGTTGTCGTGGAAAAAAACTTGTGGCAACACTGGTCGTTGTATTTGACTTATGGTTTTGTTGTTTGTAACGCGCATGGCTTGTTCTTTTCTCAGTTTTTAACATTCTACCAACGATTTTGCTCATACCCTGGACATTGATTGATATCTTGCATTCAACCCAGCTTTTCTACTTACGGATTAGTTATAACTCGACAACGATTTACTCCTAAAACATATGACGTCACGTATTAAGTAGATCAAATAAAGGTCATTCGTATTTATTAAAACTAAAGCTCATCTTTGAGATAAACATCTCTAACACAGAAGATACTGTTATTTGGATGTTCGACGGTTTTCGGTTCAGCACGTAAAAAAAACAACTGGGTTCCCAATTGGCACTGTCGTTCGCAATGTGCCGCCCGTGTATAAGCGCACTAAAGTGACCAATAAGCCCCTATATTACGCGCACCAAATCCTGAGCGATGATTCCAATCGTATAACTGTCTATATCAATATTAAATTTGACAGTTAGACGATTGGAATTGCTTAGGATTTGGTGTGAACAATTAGGCCCCTGGTGACGGTTATTGAAGCGCAAATTGAGTTATCAACGCGGTTATAGGCATCAAACAATCCGGTCGAGACACTTACCACATTTTTCCTCTTCATAAGCCTGCTGAGGGATTCGTCTAGCCTGCTCTTGGCAGGGGTGACCGCGGAGCCGGAGGCGGCATCGGTGGCGGGCGCGGGGGTGCGGCGGCCGCGGGAGAAGTCCTGCGCTTCGCTGAGGTCAAGCGGGGCGGACAAGTCGACAGGCGCGGACGCGGGCGCGGCGGGCGGCGGCGGCGGCGGCGGTGCGGGCGAGGGCCGCTGGTGCGCGGGCGGGGGGGCAGGCGTGGAGCGCCGCGAGCCGGAGTCGCTGGAAGCGTCGTCCCGCTCCCAGGCGCCGCCCGCCTTCGCCTCGCCGCCGGAAGCGCGCTCGCGGGGCGACGTGTGCGCGGCCCGCGGCGATGACAGCAGGGCGTGCAGTTTGGCGCGCTCTGTCTCTACGTCGATCGCGATGTGCCGCTTTTGACTTTGTTTGCGATCGTCTCTCGTTTCCGCTTGCAGTATCCTTTCGCCCGGCTTGTGTAAGTTTGTAGAAGTTGGCCATTCACATTTCTGGACGGCGTGAGCTATGTGGTGGAGTCTAGTCTCGAGCGCCCGTTCTGAAAACCAATGATTGGCCGGCAACGATTCTTCATTTCGACCGAGTTTCGCTAATGTTTCTAATTCTGACAATGCGTCAGTATCCTCTACTTCTCGGTCACAAGTATTGGAATTACGTTTGCTTCGTCGCAGAGACATTTTTGGTTCGTATGTTGCATCGTCTTTGTTGTCCTGTTCTTCGTCTGAGGAAACTTGTTGAGATTCAGTTTTCTTCGTGGTCTTTTGAGCTGAGTACCACTTATTGGCGCAATCAGTAAATGGCAACTTTGGATCGCAGAATAATTTATTGTATGTATCTCCCAATCCATGCCTGAAAAAATTTAAAAGAGTGGTCAAAACATAAGATATATAAGGTAAGAAACAATAAAAAATTACTCTTTGCTCTAACAATCAACCAATTAAATAGAATATCATATTATCCTCACTATAAACCATGTAAGCTACTTTCAAAATAATGGAAGTCACTATAAAACTAATGAAATAAAACTACTTCGCATTGAAAAAAAAACCTTTTCGCTCGGTATACCTAAAATGCAGTGAGCCAAAGTCGCGTTATGCCTAGACCAAACGTGAATTAGGACAAATACGACTTAGGCCCAACACAATTTAGGCAAAACACCAATTAGGTTCCGTGTGGCGCCAGAAGGCGACTAAGGAAATCAATTACCAGGAGACGGGCAGCAGCGTTTTCCTGAGATTCCAACCGCATATTGTGATCGCCAACCCGCCTGCCAAGCGTGGCGATTATGGCAAAACCCCTCATGGTTATGAAAACCACGAAGGAGGCCTTCGTCCTGCAGTGGGCGTCAAATGGATGATGATGATGATGACCAATTAGGTAGAACACTATTTAGACCGAACGTAATTTAGGTCGAAAGTGATTTAGACCCAATTCGACATAGAACAAATTCGTAACTGGAGCCTTATTGCGGTTCTCAATGAAAATGGTTATCGATTTGACGTTTCATACTTAAAAACGTCATATCTCTGAAACTATTCATCCTAGACTATAGTTGTCAGCAGGAAGTTGTAGATCTCTTCAAGACTTTCATTTCGGATGACAGCTGTCAAACTTAAAAATGTTATATCTCGGAAACCATTGTCCTAGACTATCGCTGTCAGCGCGAAGTTATAGCGCCGCCATGACACCCCTTTCAATTAATGTCATGATAAATTGGGAGTGCGAGTGAAGATATTTTTTGTGTATATTTGGTAGCTCTGAGAATAGGTTAGCCTATTGGCTAATTCCAATCATCATTATCAATCAATTTATGTTCAAGTGGCCAGTAAAGACAATAAATGGTAGAGTTTGTATTACAAACTACAAGAGGTTTTAGGCATAACGCGATTTAGACTAATTGAAAAATAGGTGCATAGCAAAATCAGCTTCAATAATTGTAGGCAAGACGCGATTTAGACTGATTGAGAACGAGGTTTTCAACGAAATTGGCTCATAGCCACTTAGTCACAACGATGACATTTAGGCATAACGCGACTTTGGCTTACTGCGTTTTAGGTATACCGAGCGAAAAGAAACAAAAAAATGGTTAAACTGCAATGAAATGCCCTATAACCTCCTCAGTCCTGACCTTGAAAATAACAATTGAAAACCGTTGTTATTTTCAAGGTCAGGACTGAGAAGGATAATAAAATACCTCCAACAAAATAATTTCTGGCGTCGCAGAGCTGCTGAACGATAGTAAATGATGAACTACAAACAAGAACTAAGTTCTGGAATGAAATGAACTAAATAACTCTATCCTCTTCAAGTGAATGAAGTGTTCAGCTCATGTCTAATAGAGAATGTGCGACACTCACTTGCGGACACCGACGACGAACAGATGGTTGTGGCGCGCGGACTGCCACCAGGGCGGTGAGCCAATGAGCAGCTGAACGATAACGAACTATGAACTACTTATAAGAACTACTCGTTTGAGGGAAGTAAAGTAATTAACTCTTTCCTCTTCAATGAAGCGTTCGGCGCACGTCTAGTAGAGATTGTGCGACATTCACTTCAGACGCCGACGACGAGCAGATAGTCGTGGCGCGCGGGCTGCCACCAGGGTGGTCAGCCAATGAGCAGCTGAACGATAGCGAGCTATAAACTACTAACAAGAACTACTCGTTTGAAGGAAATAAACTAATTAACTCTTTCCTCTTCAGTGAATCGTTCGACGCACGTCTAATAGAGAATGTGCGACACTCACTTGCAGACGCCGACGACGAGCAGATGGTCGTGGCGCGCGGGCTGCCACCACGGCGGCGCGTCGGCCGCGCGCTCGCACAGCGCTAGCCGTGCCTCCAGCGCCGGGTGCGGCGCTACCTCCTCGCGCAGAACACGCAGCAGATCAATCCTGACAACACAATATTTTTTTTTCCAACATTACACGACCTGTAATAGTACATTACAGCAGCAGCCAGCAAAGGAGGCATTGATGGACGAACGTGTAAATGTGGGCCGAGGCGGAGCCGAAGCACACATACGTAATTCCATCAATGCCTAGTTGTGGCAAAGGCTTGTGAAGTAATTTTCTCAAATAATGCACGGAAATTAAAACTAAGTAGTACCTAAGTAGTACTACTTCTCAAAATCAAGGAGACAAGGTGACTTTGCTTGCGGCCTTGGCTCCCCAAGATGGGGGTGACCAGACACCATTTGATATTCTTAATTGTTAGAGTGTACCCTTTATGATTAAAACCTTTTCATACTTATTACGAGTAGAAAAAAAACCCAGGTCTTGGATGTTTAAATTTTTGTGATGTCGCTGTTTCTGGTTCCCACAACACAGGGTATCTTAGTGTGGGACCAGAAGCAATGTATGTGCCTGTATGTAAATGTTTATGTTTATACTGGCCACTTAAAAGTGAAGAGTTCGTAATCTTTCAATGTCATTGCTTTTATTGAATGCCTTGTAGTCCTCAATACCAAACGCAATTAAAATTTATTAAAATGTTAAACTAAATTACAAGAAAAAGGAGGTATTGTTTTACTTCATGGTGGGTATTACCTACACGAAAATACGTAAATAACACAAGATGGGTTTGTAGCAATAAAAAGAAGTATTGTGTGGGAGCTGTGTTAATTGAAGTAAGTTACGTAGCTATCGACATTTTGGTGGTTCCCGTTTATACTTTGTTGCTGTGAATTGTGTGTGTGAACCAATTTCCATACAGTTTTCTGCAAAACAGGATTGTTGTAGAGATGGTTGGTTGACCAATTCAAATTTTTATGCCTGGTGGTAACCAGGTTCGAACTAAATCAAATATCGATCTCTATCCTTTACAGAACGAAAACATAATCAAAACTACGGAACATAAGATTCCGGGAAATCTAAGACAATGCTTGCCAAACGAAGGTAGAAACAAGTAGCAACAGTTTTCAATGACATTAAATTTAAAGTAGCCAATTGTCCGTCCACTTCTGTGAAAAAAATATTAGACGAGTCTGGTACGTTACACCCCTACATGATCAAGGATACAATTTAGTGGCAAATATAACCCCCATTTAATAAATTGTAACAACATAAGCAGCCTATATACGTCTCAATGCAGGGCACAGGCCTCTCAGAGAGAGAGTATGGGCTTGATCACCACGCGTGCCCACCGCGAATTGGCGATTTCAAGCGCTGAGGGTATGTGAATAGCTCAGACACTGGTTTCCTCACAATATTTTCCTTCACGGTTAGCGAGTGGTATTGCTACTATAACTTCACAAATGTACATAAATTAGAAAACAAAGTCATAGCTGTATGCCCGCACTAGGAATCGAACCTGGGTCTCTTGCTTCAGAGTCCAATGTTTTACTAATATTACCGCTTTTTCTACCCACTAGGCTATTATCGCTTTTGTAACAAACCTTTTTACATTTTTGCAGACTATGTTACTGAAGACAGAAGGATTATTATCTTCTGTTCAGAGCAAGGTAAACGGTTAAGTGTGATCACAGAATACTTCGCGATGGCACTTTTAAAAGTACTCTAAAACCATTCACGCAGTTATTTATTCTGCACAGTGATTTGGCGAGTACTTCTAATAGCACTAATGAATAATAAATCCGAGAATTCATATTGTATCTTTTACGACCTAATAAAAACCTAAGTTCCGAATTGGGAGCCAAGGATTTTTCACGCGGACTTTAAAATAGGATTAACTAATTCAATAAAAAGATTTTTCCCTGAAGTACGTATTAGAAGGTACTATATTAGTTCCCTACGGTGTAAATCGAAGGCATTGAAGATAAAATCCAAGCTGCATAAAAGGATTGTAAGCTTATGCACCGTGCGGCCTGCCACTAACTACTGCCGCTTCAGTACGTCGAAGAGGGATGGATTTACGTTTTACGTGACATGATTTAAAATTATTATAAATTATAGTTGTAATAAAAGAAGAAAATAGATACAAATTTATAATATATGTACAATTGCAAAAATTTGCGTACCAATGTTCTCAGAAAAGTTGCGCTAGAAACAAATGCAACGATAAATTAGATAAGTAATATAATTCTTCTTGATTATTATCAAGGTATACACTTTTTTTTATAAATAAATGCCTATTGAGATTGAGACTGTTTACAATTTTTTAAATAGTCAGGGGGATTCAAGTACACTATAAAAATAGGAAAATCAAATGGTGCCTTGTCATTTTTTACCCCCATCTTGGGCAGCTAATGCCACAAGAAAAGACCGGTGTGAAGTTAGCTGACAAACTTAGCTGACAAACATAGCTGACACTATTACACGACCAAATAAAATGGTCGTTTTTAAAAAAGGCTTTCATAAGCCAGTAAGTAGGTACGACAAAATGCCTATGGCAATAATAAATTTATAATGGTATTAAACGGTCAAGACCGAAGACCAAATGTTATATTTAGAATTAAGAAATACTGTCCCATCAAAAAATATTCTGAGATAAGCTCCTCACAACTAAGCTAATTTGGGGAACATTCTGACCGTACGTAATTGTGACAATAAAAGATGTTAAAACATATCTTAATTATGGCTCAATACCGTGGCATAGCAGTGAAAACGTGAAGAAATAAAAAATATTCGCAAAATTTTCAGTACGCGTTTATGTTTTTATTGGGATACTAAAAAAATTAGAATTTCTAGAAGGCTGGATTACGGTTCCTTAGATACTACTTCAACTACTCAACTATAAATTGAGACATGAAACCATTCAGTTTTTGTGATAAAGCGGAGCTGACAAATAATTTGTGAGAAAAATCTCTCCAGAGTTTCTTTCTGGGCGACGTATTGCAGCAAAACGAATTTCTAACACTTTAGCAATGCAAAATTATGATTGCATAGACTCTAAAGTATTTTAAATAAATCAATTTATATCTTCAGACCATTCAATTTTTCTGAAATCGGGCGATAGACAAAAATAATGGAGAAAATTTAAAATAACCTTTGTGTTTTTCTTGAGATATACAAAAAAAACGAATTTCTAACAGGCTGGATTTATGTTATTTCGGTTCCTTAGATACTACTTAAACTACTCAACTATAAATTGAGACATGAAACCATTCAGTTTTTGTGATAAAGCGGAGCTGACAAATAATTTGTGAGAAAAATCTCTCCAGAGTTTCTTTCTGGGCGACGTATTGCAGCAAAACGAATTTCTAACACTTTAGCAATGCAAAATTATGATTGCATAGACTCTAAAGTACTTTAAATAAATCAATTTATACCTTCAGACCATTCAATTTTTCTGAAATCGGGCGATAGACAAAAATAATGGAGAAAATTTAAAATAACCTTTGTGTTTTTCTTGAGATATAAAAAAAAAACGAATTTCTAACAGGCTGGATTTATGTTATTTCGGTTCCTTAGATACTACTTAAACTACTCAACTATAAATTGAGACATGAAACCATTCAGTTTTTGTGATAAAGCGGAGCTGACAAATAATTTGTGAGAAAAATCTCTCCAGAGTTTCTTTCTGGGCGACGTATTGCAGCAAAACGAATTTCTAACACTTTAGCAATGCAAAATTATGATTGCATAGACTGTAAAGTATTTTAAATAAATCAATTTATATCTTCAGACCATTCAATTTTTCTGAAATCGGGCGATAGACAAAAATAATGGAGAAAATTTAAAATAACCTTTGTGTTTTTCTTGAGATATACAAAATAAACGAATTTCTAACAGGCTGGATTTATGTTATTTCGGTTTCTTAGATACTACTTAAACTACTCAACTATAAATTGAGACATGAAACCATTCAGTTCTTGTGATAAAGCGGAGCTGACAAATAATTTGTGAGAAAAATCTCTCCAGAGTTTCTTTCTGGGCGACGTATTGCAGCAAAACAAATTTCTAACACTTTAGCAATGCAAAATTATGATTGCATAGACACTAAAGTATTTTAAATAAATTAATTTATATCTTCAGACCATTCAATTTTTCTGAAATCGGGCGATAGACAAAAATAATGGAGAAAATTTAAAATAACCTTTGTGTTTTTCTTGAGATATACAAAAAAAAACGAATTTCTAACAGGCTGGATTTATGTTATTTCGGTTCCTTAGATACTACTTAAACTACTCAACTATAAATTGAGACATGAAACCATTCAGTTTTTGTGATAAAGCGGAGCTGACAAATAATTTGTGAGAAAAATCTCTCCAGAGTTTCTTTCTGGGCGACGTATTGCAGCAAAACGAATTTCTAACACTTTAGCAATGCAAAATTATGATTGGATAGACTCTAAAGTACTTTAAATAAATCAATTTATATCTTCAGACCATTAAATTTTTCTGAAATCGGGCGATAGACAAAAATAATGGAGAAAATTTAAAATAACCTTTGTGTTTTTCTTGAGATATACAAAAAAAACGAATTTCTAACAGGCTGGATTTATGTTATTTCGGTTCCTTAGATACTACTTAAACTACTCAACTATAAATTGAGACATGAAACCATTCAGTTTTTGTGATAAAGCGGAGCTGACAAATAATTTGTGAGAAAAATCTCTCCAGAGTTTCTTTCTGGGCGACGTATTGCAGCAAAACGAATTTCTAACACTTTAGCAATGCAAAATTATGATTGCATAGACTGTAAAGTATTTTAAATAAATCAATTTATATCTTCAGACCATTCAATTTTTCTGAAATCGGGCGATAGACAAAAATAATGGAGAAAATTTAAAATAACCTTTGTGTTTTTCTTGAGATATACAAAAAAAAACTAATTTCTAACAGGCTGGATTTATGTTATTTCGGTTCCTTAGATACTACTTAAACTACTCAACTATAAATTGAGACATGAAACCATTCAGTTTTTGTGATAAAGCGGAGCTGACAAATAATTTGTGAGAAAAATCTCTCCAGAGTTTCTTTCTGGGCGACGTATTGCAGCAAAACGAATTTCTAACACTTTAGCAATGCAAAATTATAATTGCATAGACTCTAAAGTATTTTAAATAAATCAATTTATATCTTCAGACCATTAAATTTTTCTGAAATCGGGCGATAGACAAAAATAATGGAGAAAATTTAAAATAACCTTTGTGTTTTTCTTGAGATATACAAAAAAAACGAATTTCTAACAGGCTGGATTTATGTTATTTCGGTTCCTTAGATACTACTTAAACTACTCAACTATAAATTGAGACATGAAACCATTCAGTTTTTGTGATAAAGCGGAGCTGACAAATAATTTGTGAGAAAAATCTCTCCAGAGTTTCTTTCTGGGCGACGTATTGCAGCAAAACGAATTTCTAACACTTTAGCAATGCAAAATTATGATTGCATAGACTCTAAAGTATTTTAAATAAATCAATTTATATCTTCAGACCATTCAATTTTTCTGAAATCGGGCGATAGACAAAAATAATGGAGAAAATTTAAAATAACCTTTGTGTTTTTCTTGAGATATACAAAAAAAAACGAATTTCTAACAGGCTGGATTTATGTTATTTCGGTTCCTTGGATACTACTTAAACTACTCAACTATAAATTGAGATATGAAACCATTCAGTTTTTGTGATAAAGCGGAGTTGACAAATAATTTATGAGAAAAATCTCTCCAGAGTTTCTGTCTGGGCGACGTATTGCAGCAAAACGAATTTCTACCACTTTGGGAATGCAAAATTATGATTGGATAGACTCTAAAGTATTTTAAATAAATCAATTTATACCTTCAGACCATTCAATTTTTCTGAAATCGGGCGATAGACAAAAATAATGGAGAAAATTTAAAATAACCTTTGTGTTTTTCTTGAGATATACAAAAAAAAACGAATTTCTAACAGGCTGGATTTATGTTATTTCGGTTCCTTAGATACTACTTAAACTACTCAACTATAAATTGAGACATGAAACCATTCAGTTTTTGTGATAAAGCGGAGCTGACAAATAATTTGTGAGAAAAATCTCCCCAAAGTTTCTTTCTGGGCGACGTATTGCAGCAAAACGAATTTCTAACACTTTAGCAATGCAAAATTATGATTGCATAGACTCTAAAGTATTTTAAATAAATCAATTTATATCTTCAGACCATTAAATTTTTCTGAAATCGGGCGATAGACAAAAATAATGGAGAAAATTTAAAATAACCTTTGTGTTTTTCTTGAGATATACAAAAAAAACGATCAGCTCCACTTTATCACAAAAACTGAATGGTTTCATGTCTCAATTTATAGTTGAGTAGTTTAAGTAGTACCTAAGGAACCGAAATAACATAAATCCAGCCTGTTAGAAATTCGTTTTTTTTGTATATCTCAAGAAAAACACAAAGGTTATTTTAAATTTTCTCCATTATTTATGTCTATCGCCCAATTTCAGAAAAATTGAATGGTCTGAAGATATAAATTGATTTATTTAAAATACTTTAGAGTCTATGCAATCATAATTTTGCATTGCTAAAGTGTTAGAAATTCGTTTTGCTGCAATACGTCGCCCAGAAAGAAACTCTGGAGAGATTTTTCTCACAAATTATTTGTCAGCTCCGCTTTATCACAAAAACTGAATGGTTTCATGTCTCAATTTATAGTTGAGTAGTTTAAGTAGTATCTAAGGAACCGAAATAACATAAATCCAGCCTGTTAGAAATTCGTTTTTTTTGTATATCTCAAGAAAAACACAAAGGTTATTTTAAATTTTCTCCATTATTTTTGTCTATCGCCCGATTTCAGAAAAATTGAATGGTCTGAAGATATAAATTGATTTATTTAAAATACTTTAGAGTCTATGCAATCATAATTTTGCATTGCTAAAGTGTTAGAAATTCGTTTTGCTGCAATACGTCGCCCAGAAAGAAACTCTGGAGAGATTTTTCTCACAAATTATTTGTCAGCTCCGCTTTATCACAAAAACTGAATGGTTTCATGTCTCAATTTATAGTTGAGTAGTTTAAGTAGTATCTAAGGAACCGAAATAACATAAATCTAGCCTGTTAGAAATTCGTTTTTTTTTATATCTCAAGAAAAACACAAAGGTTATTTTAAATTTTCTCCATTATTTTTGTCTATCGCCCGATTTCAGAAAAATTGAATGGTCTGAAGATATAAATTGATTTATTTAAAATACTTTAGAGTCTATGCAATCATAATTTTGCATTGCTAAAGTGTTAGAAATTCGTTTTGCTGCAATACGTCGCCCAGAAAGAAACTCTGGAGAGATTTTTCTCACAAATTATTTGTCAGCTCCGCTTTATCACAAAAACTGAATGGTTTCATGTCTCAATTTATAGTTAAGTAGTTTAAGTAGTATCTAAGGAACCGAAATAACATAAATCCAGCCTGTTAGAAATTCGTTTTTTTTGTATATCTCAAGAAAAACACAAAGGTTATTTTAAATTTTCTCCGTTATTTTTGTCTATCGCCCGATTTCAGAAAAATTTAATGGTCTGAAGGTATAAATTGATTTATTTAAAATACTTAAGAGTCTATGCAATCATAATTTTGTATTTCTAAAGTGGTAGAAATTCTGTTTACTGCGGTATGTCGTCGAGGGCGCAACTCCGGAGAGATTTTTCTCACAAATTGTTTGTCTGCTCCACTTTATCACAAAAACTGAAGGGTTTGATGCTTCTATTTATACCTTAACAGTTTCCTTAGTATCTAAGGAACCGTAATAACTAAGATCCAGCCTTCTAGAAATTCTAATTTTTTTAGTATCCCAATAAGAAACATAAACGCGTACTGAAAATTTTGCGAATATTTTTTATTTCTTCACGTTTTCACTGCTATGCCACGGTATTGAGCCATAATTAAGATATGTTTTAACATCTTTTATTGTCACAATTACTTACGGTCAGAATGTTCCCCAAATTAGCTTAGTTGTGAGGAGCTTATCTCAGAATATTTTTTGATGGGACAGTATTTCTTAATTCTAAATATAACATTTGGTCTTCGGTCTTGACCGTTTAATACCATTATAAATTTATTATTGCCATAGGCATTTTGTCGTACCTACTGGCTTATGAAAGCCTTTTTTAAAAACGACCATTTTATTTGGTCGTGTAATAGTGTCAGCTATGTTTGTCAGCTAAGTTTGTCAGCTAACTTCACACCGGTCAAGAAAAGTCATCTTGTCTCCACCAAGGGAGCCACAAGGGTAGCCAAGTCTACGAAGGGATTTCTCCCGCGTTAAAGAATTCATTAGTTTTTTTTTTCATTAGCCAGCTTTCTATTTGCAAGCCAGTTCGCAATTTAAATAAAAACTTTGATAAGTTACCTCCTTGGTTGCCATGTTTCGGAGTTCAAAGATCGTTTTAGGGCTCCGTACCCAATGGGGTAAGGGACGATTTAGGCGGACAATGTCTCGTTCGCAAAATGTCCCTCCGACAAAAATTGTCCCTTTCTCAAAACGTCCCTGTGTCATATCGCCCCTTTCTCATATCCTTTCTCAAAGCGTCCCTTTCTCATATCGTCCCTTCGTTCACAGATGATGTTTTTCTATTGCCGCTATAACAAATTTCGCCGATTAAGAATAGCGTCACTCCATTTCCTTCCGTGGATGTCGTAGAAGGGACTAACAAAAGTAATTACCAAGAGACGGGCAGCAGCGTCTTCCTGAGATCCCAACCTCATACTGCGATCGCCAACCCGCCTGCCAAGCGTGGCGATTATGGCAAAACCCTTCATGGTTATGAAAACTATGAAGGAGGCCTATGTGGACGTGCAGTGGGCGTCAAATGACTGATGATGATACCGCACATGGGAACATTCCAAATCTTTTTGGCGGTAAAGTGAACATAGTCACAGATATTTTGCACGACGCTTACTGTTTTTACAGTGTATGTGCGAGTAATTTCCGTAGTGTGATGCGTAGTGATGTGCAAAGTAGAAAATATTTAATCGATTAATCGATAAATTCCGATAAGATGCAAGAACAAAAAAGACTGGTAATTATTATCGAGATTTAGTGTATTTACACGTTCCTTAACTTATAATGTTTACCCATTTTCGTTTTGTTTATTAAACATCTAAAAAAATATATATTTTATAGGCTGCTATGAGTATACATGATGTGGTACTCGTATTGTTGTTTTTGAATCGGCAAAACAAGACTTATTACCTACCTATGTATATAGTCTAATTTAAATAAAAGGCTTGGCAGAGGTTCTACCACTTCCATAGAGGTAGAGGGTTCTAATGAATAAATATCCGTTCCGTGTGGCGCCGGATTAAGAATAGCGTCACTCCATTTCCTTCCGCGGATGTCGTAGAAGGCGACTAAGGAAATACATTACCAGGAGACGGGCAGCAGCGTCTTCCTGAGATTCCAACCGTATACTGCGATCGCCAACCCGCCTGCCAAGCGTGGCGATTATGGCAAAACCCCTCGTGGTCATGAAAACCACAAAGGAGGCCTATGTCCAGCAGTGAGCGTCAAATGGCTGATGATGAATATTTTTTCAACAGTGATACATCCCTAGTGACCCCCCGTGTACCTCCACTTTGATACCTAAAATTAGTTATTAGGCAGGAATTGGCGAACTTCGCTGAACCGTCAAAAAGATTTACGCGGATTATAACTAACTATATCATATTGTTTTATTTGTACTGTTGTATTTACTTTATACTTTATTGCACACATAAAATTACACGAATAAAACAAAACATTTACAGAATTAAAAAGTGTACAGGGCGAGCTTATTTCAGCAGAAATCTTCCAGCCAACCCTTGATGTGACGTTAAGTTCCAAGGACTGCGTCGCGCGACCGTAGTGATATGACCTTTTTTGCTTCCAAGGTCGTCCTCAACCCTCACTGGATGCAAAAATTTAACAAGTAAACAAAAATTTGTAGTTTTTCTACACATTTCAAGTCCTGGTCGATAGAAAATATAACGTCGAATAAATTAAAAGTAAAATTTGCGGTTTTTTTGCTGGCCGTAATCCTCAAAACCGAAAATATTTACCTTAATTTCAAGTAAACGAGATGTGTGCTCAAAAGGGGCATCCCCCTGTCCAGCAAGATCTCAACTATTTTCGTTTTAGCAGGTCTAGTCAATGAAAATCTCATGTTGACTTTGTAATTTGTAGAACATTCTGTTAATGGTGTTTTACCATGAATTCTTAATTCCATTCAGGGAGTTGAGTTCGAGGCATTAAAAAGGTATTAAGAGCTATTTAAAAGAATTAAAGAGGATGGTACGGAACCCTTCGTGCGCGAGTCGGACTCGCGCACAAAGGGTTCCGTACCATCATCTATACAACATTAGACACAAAAATCGAAAAGAAACTGCCAAAAATCACGTTTGTTGTATGGGAGCTCCCCCTTATTTATTTTATTTTAATTATTATCAAAGCGAATATAGAACTAAATATTCTGTGAATATTTCAAGCGTCTACCTGTTGCCGTTATTAATATCGAGCAAAAACGGCACCAAAAGTACGTTTGTTGTATGGGAGTATTTGTTGTTATAGCGGCAACAGAAATACATCATCTGTGAAAACAGACGGACGGACGGACGCACAGACGGACAGACAGACAGACAGATGGACGGACAGTGAAGTCTTAGTAATAGGGTCCCATTTGGCACCCTTGCGGGTACGGAACCCTAATTACGGACGCCTCACCTCACGTGATTATTGAACTTTAACGCTTAAGAATGACTTTGTACCTCAAAAAGAAATTACCTTTCCAATGTTGCTATGGCTCTCTCTTCACCAATCGGTTCAGCCTTTAAGTCGGCTCTTGTTGGCAGTTCAGCTTCTCCAACTGACAGCCCACATTGGCGCTTGCACATAGCCATGAAAGCCTTGAGATAGTCAGTAAGAGCGTCGTCGCTCTTGGAGTCCAGTCGAGCCAGCGCTCTGAAGCGGCCCCAGCGTAGACTCTTGGTCGTCGGGTCAAACTCTACTCCATAGGAAGCGACAGTTCTACGGAAGGCCTCTTCGTCGGCACGCGTCCATCGCCACTGTGAGGCTTCGTCCCGAGCGAACTGGTCCAATCTGTCACGACGCTCCATCTGCATAAAAAAAAAATAGATGGAGAACACGTCGATAAATAGCCGGAAAAGTGCGGGTGGGCACACTTAGCAGGATTTATTATTTGTTGAAATGTTATAGGGAATGCACTATAATAACAAAATGTTTAATATTAAATTTGTATATATGTTTTACCATTATTGAGACCAAATATTGTTAAAAAAAACCGGCCAAGTGCGTGTGGAGCCACGTGCAGGGTATGGTTCCTTAGAAAGAGGGGGTTTTATCTGCTTTACAGAACTAACAACTTCATCAACGTAATTTTCAATGGATTTTGTACGAAGTTTTCTTTTCATAATATGTTGGTTGCCTATTACACGTTAACTTGTAAAGCCTACTTAGCCGTGATAGTTTTCCTTTTAAGTTCATTATAATTATGTGCTACTCCTTGAATTTTTTCACGTTTATACAATCAACAGTTTAGCCAGGAAATGGGGGGTGACGCCTTACTCGGACAAAAAATTAACAAAAAAAAATTCGCAAACAGAACCCTCATCATCATCATTCAGCCACAAGAAGTCCACTGTTGGACATAGGCCTCCTCCATGGATTTCCAAAAAGACCGGTTGGAAGCGGCCTGCATCCAGCGCCTTTCTGCCACTTGGATGAGGTCATCTGTCTATCTTGTGGCTGGTCGTCCTACGCTGCGCTTGCCGATATGTGGTCTCCATTCGAGAACTTTTCGGCCCCATCGGCCATCAGTTCTGCGTGCCATGTACCCCGCCCACTGCCACTTCAACTTACTAATCCGCTGCGCTATGACGATAACTTTCGTTCGTCTACGGATCTCATCATTTCTGGTTCGATCTCGTAGAGAAATTCCGAGCATAGCCCTTTCCATAGCTCGTTGCGTGGCTTTGAGCCTTCTTATGAGGCCCATAGTGAGAGACCACGTTTCAGTGCCATAAGTCCTCACTGGTAACACACACTGGTTGTATAATTTTGTCTGGAGCGATTGAGGTATATTAGACGAAAAGACTTTTCTAAGTTTCCCGAATGCTGCCCAGCCGAGTTGGATTCGAGGATTGACCTCTTTCACGAAGTTAGACCGGCCTAGTTGGACTGTTTGTCCTAAGTAGACGTATTCGTCTACAATTTCGAGTCGAGTTCCCCAATGTTATTGGGGTGGGCACAACTCGGGCGTTCGACATGATCTTCGTTTTGCCCATGTTCATTTTAAGGCCCACACGTTGGGAAACTCGACCATTCGAGCATTATGCCGAGGTCTTCCATCGTTTCTGCCATGACTACTATAACACTTCTGTTCCATGCTTCTGGCGTTTTTCCTTCGAGCACGACGGAATTGAAGAGCTTCTGAAGGACTAAGTACTGGTACTCCACCCGCTTTCAGGAGCTCTGATGTGATTCCGTCCTCTCCTGGTGCCTTGTTATTCTTGAGCTGTTTCAGGGCCATCCTAATCTCATACAGGCTGATGTGCGGAATATCTTCGGAATAATGTCGGGTCAGTTTGGCTCTCGGATCTTTGTTCAAACTGCTAACAGGTTTTGCGACTGAGGTGTATAGCTGTCCGTAGAAACTCTCAATCTCCCTCAGCACCTCTGATTTGGTCTACGCTATACTGCCGTCCTCTCTCTTCAGTTTCGTCAGCTGGCTTTGCCCAATAGACAAGTCTTTTGCAAACACTTTGGAGCCCTTGTTCCGCTCTATAGTCTCTTTAATACGTTCAGTATTAAAGGACAGAATATCGTGCCGCATAGAGTTTGAGATGTGTCTATTCAGCTGCCTATATGACTCAGCATCCTCGGAGGACTGCAGTAAACAGAACCGTAAATCAAATAAAATATCATCCTACATCTAAGATGTAAGCGAAAAAAAAAAATTGCATCCCTAATTTAGGTGTACGGGGACAGTAAAAAATTTTTTTTAAAGATTTTATTCAACCGTTTTGTTGGCGTGATCAATGTGTGTGTGTGTTTATGCCAAATTTCAGCTTTCTCGTACTAACGTCTCTGAGCTAGGCTGCGAATAGATAGACTGACGGAAATGGTTCCATGTCCACTATGGAACCCTTAAAAAGACATCTAATTTTTTATCCCCACAGGTTCGAATAACACGGAAAATATGAAACCAACCTTGGCCTTTTGTTGCATTTTGAGCTCTTCTCGTTTATAGTTCCTTTGATAAGCAGTTATAAGCCGACGGAGGCGCGTGTTGAGGTCCTGCATGGATGGCCATTGATGTCCACTGCTGCTCTCTTGGGTGCTGTCGTCGTCGGGGCGCGGAGACGGCGCGGGGGACGTCGCTCCCGCACCGCTCGATACTTCATCGGTACAATCTTCATCACCGACAGCTGCGCCACGAACCTTTCTTTCTTCGCTCCTATGAAATATTAAGATTAAAGTTAAACCTGCAAGCTATTAAAAAAAACAGACAAATTAAGAGTCTCCATGTTACGGTTACAACAACTGACGGAGTTTTTATGACGAGAGATGAGTACTTACTTAATATCTGTGCACTCTGCGTCGTCTGGCGGTCCTAGCTTGTCCACATAGCACAGTTGAGGATCCGAGCGCATGGCGAGATAGTTCTCATAACCATGCACATAGGTACCCACTAACAGCGACACGTCACACTCAGTGTCCCACCACAGACGAGGCGGCGCGCTGTCCACACCGCGAGGCACACGCATACCCAAAGCACTGCATAAAACGAAGTTATTTCATTAATTTTAAGCAAGCGCATCTATTTACATAGATTCACAAGACTTCCAAATCCACTCACAACATAATACACACCAGTGATGAACGTTTACTGGAGATGAAAGATGGAGGTTACTCCAATGACATAATGAATTCATGGAACATTTACATTTCTGTTATTTATTAGTTTACACCAAGCTATATGAAATTATGGTAG
Organism: Yponomeuta evonymella; assembly: GCA_963969515.1. Lineage (NCBI taxonomy): Eukaryota > Metazoa > Arthropoda > Insecta > Lepidoptera > Yponomeutidae > Yponomeuta > Yponomeuta evonymella. The sequence continues at coordinate 12,897,492 of OZ018345.1, read as the reverse complement.
TAATGGAATGTTGAAGGTATTTAGTGTAGATAAATGATCACCTGGCATGTATTCCATTTTCGATTTGATTGGCGTAGTCCCCGATCACTTCATGTTTAATGTAATACATCATACGCACTCGAAGCAATACCCTGAAATAAATTAGGCTATAAAGTAAATCCAATACAAATCATATTATACATGATAGTGAAGATATAGGTAGATAAATAATTGTGAGTGATTGTCATTCTTAATACTACAAAGAAACTCGATGAAACAAATTGTACTGAACACTTTATTTTATTAAAGTATGCACTTGAGTTTGTGTTGCGTTGTTTTCCTTCTGTTCATGGGTTGTTTGGGGCCGCCATTAATCTCACAGGTTATTCGCTTGTATCTAACATTTCATAGTGATTTTATGCTTTAAAAATTGTCTCAAACCTTCTTCACATGTACAAAGTGGTTAGATTAGATTGGACTAGAACTCTTATGTGCACACCATATGGTCTTGGAGATACAGCATGGGCTAGCCCTTTGATTCCCATTTGTTAATTAGAATTAATCTTTGCCCCTATTGATTGATGCCACAAAAGTACATGGTGTTATTATTTCGGATTTTAGCCGTTTGGATCCGAGGATGTGGCAAGCTTATTTTAAAAATATTTGAATATAGTATTTCTAATTAAAAAAAATAAAGGAATCTTTTGAGTAAGATTTAGTACCTCCAGTATTTGTATAAATATGTCATGTTTCAAACAGAACTTACTTGTTGGCGTGCCTGAACAAGTGCTTCTTATAGCTGCCCTCCAAATAAGCTTCACAATCGTATTTCTCTGCAGAACTCCAATGGTGCGGATCTTCCCACTTCTGTGTGTCACTTAACTTCGGGACATCTTTGGGTCTATTCTTTTTCTTTGCGTTTCTTCCTCTGGGAACTGGATTATGAAGGCCACTATGGTTTCTTGAAATGGTGACCTCGCCATTTTCACATGGTTCTATTAGATCCCAAATAAAGTTTCGTATTTTTTCATCGCCTTTATAATGCCGTAAACAATAGAGGACCTGGTAAAAAAAATATGTTTACATTATTATTTTATAGCAAATGCGCGACGCGACGTTTCAATAAATTTAATCATCAGCAGATGAGAAATGTTTAACTCAGTGAAAGTAGAAACTTTCTCGGTATTAGCATGGCAAGTCATCATATTATAAGAAATAGTTCTTGGTGATTGGGTTTCTTAAAGATTTTTGTAAATGTAATCTGCAGACAATTTCGTCTACATGATACAAATTCATTGTTCGGGTAATTATTTTAGACTATCTTTATTTCCCAGCTTTCGTCAGTCAGAAAACAAATTATTTTAAAAGCTCCAAATGCAGTGCACAATTTATACTTAAAGGAACAAACGTAATGTAATAAATAGGGTATGAATCTGGTATGTATGACAAAGTTCGATGTCATAGCTCTTAATTTTTGTTCCATGACACCTGAAATAAAAATCAACCAGTCTGAATCTAGTGAATTGGACAAAATCAAAGTAAGCAATGCGTTTTGTCTACCTTCCTCAGATCTCTCTAGATTTTTATTCTTGCTATACTAAAGAAAAATGCATATACTCCTAACATTAATTCCGCTTTACTAAACTTTAGATAGAAACTAAGTTATGTTTGAAAGTTAGAAATAGGGTAAGCTAAAAGAAAAACAAATATTGCCCAACCAGTCAATTTGGATCCAATAATACTGTTCTACATATAGGTTCTCTTTTCAATCATCATATAGACAATTTTAAAAACCTATTTAGAGGCTAAAAATTCCACCCATGCCGGGACTTGAACCCGCGACCTGTCTCACCGTGCCAGCGCTCTCCCAACTGAGCTAATGGGCAAGTGCAAGCATCGATGAAATTTCGAGCCTCTTTACAAACTTCTCTGTATTACGTACAGGCAGCGACATCTGACCGAAGCGATTTACATCACTTGCAGCCCCGAGTAGTAGTTAGCCTCTAAATAGGTTTTTAAAATTGTCCTCAGCACGGGTTAGTGCAACAAAAAGAATTTAATCATCATATAGACAAAAATAATAGTATTTATACAAACGTCTTACAATTATGCGTGCGCAGTCTTCAATTACAGGTAATGTCCAGCCTTTACGAAATTGATTTTTGTCAATTATTTCTTCCCATCGTGCCCACCTAAATATTGGATAAAATGGTATATTAATGTTTAATACAGCATTTTATAACAAAAAATTGGTGTCGGACTAATTAATGGTACTAACACGGATAAAATAATTTTATAAAAACCGGCCAATGCGAGTCGGACTCGCGCACGAAGGGTTCCGTACCATCATCTATACAACATTTGAATATTTCAAGCGTCTTATTGCCGTTATTAATATCAAGCACAACACGGCAAAAAATCACGTTTGTTGTATGGGAGCACCCCTTAAATATTTCTTTTATTCTGTTTTTAGTATTTTGTTACAGCGGCAACAGAAATACATTATCTGTGAAAATTTCAACTGTTTAGCTATCACGGTTCATGAAATACAGCCTGGTGACAGACAGCCAGATAAACGGACAGATCTGGAGTCTTAGAAATAGGGTCCCTTACCCTTTGGGTCCGGAACCCTAAAAAGTGTTTTAAACATCACCTTGTTGGCTTCATCATCAAAACATTGTATAGTTAATAGTCTAGACATACCCAAATGTCAGGAGTCCTCTTTCAATTTTGAAGCATTCAGATCTGGTCCATGATCCATAAACCACTTCATCATCCACAGGCACACCTTCATGTCTTGGAATGTAGTCGTCACTGGCATATTTCCGTCCTTTTCTACCGAACTTGTCTTTTTTCCTTTTGCTTCTCAAACTAATGCCTGCAAGTTAAAATACCTACTGAAATTTCTATAAACATTGATTATTTAAGTATGCAATAGAAGAAAATCAAGAAAATACCTTCTTCATCTTCTTCAGAGTCAGGTGTCACTTCCATGTCAGACATTTCCATCGGCCCATCGTCGTGTCCATATCTCTTTATGACATTCCTTTTCCTAGGTTCTGTTACAATCAAGTCTTCATCTTCTTTTTTCTCGGTGGTATCAATTTCTGCTTTTTTGGCCCATTTGTTCCAAAAGTCTGGATCTCTGATGTCAATATCAGATCTCTGATTAGCCGCTGCAAAACTAGCCTTTGAAAACGTTGATCCCTTTTCAGATTCCATTTGGATAACTTGAGTTCTTCTAGCTAAAATCATCTCGATATCTTCTTCACAAAACTTATCACCAGCATTGTCTTCATCCATGACAGCCCCATAAGCTCCTTTTTTTAGGAGATCCTCGATTTCTTTTTTTGACAATTGCTTTAAATTAGTTTCTTTGCCTTGTGTTGTGTTCATGCTTTGTAGAATAGCTTTATCTAGGCCAAGTTTTAAAGAGGCTTTATCGAACATTTCTCTCTCGTATGAATTTCGACATATAAGCCTATAGATTTTGACCATCTTTTGCTGTCCAATGCGATGACAACGTGCTTGTGCTTGCAAATCATTTTGTGGATTCCAATCACTGTCATATATTATAACTGTGTCAGCCGCAGTTAAATTAATACCTAACCCTCCAGCTTTAGTACACAGAAGAAACACGAATCTATCAGAGTCTGGCTTTGAAAATCTGTCTATAGCTTCTTGTCGCAGATTACCTCTTATTCGGCCATCGATTCTTTCAAATGGATACTTCCTAAATAGAAGATAGTCCTCCAAAATATCCAGACATCTAACCATTTGGCTAAATATCAGAACCCGGTGTCCACCAGCTTTTAGTTTCGGCAAAAGTTTATCTACCAGAACCATTTTACCTGATGATTGAATAAGTGCTTTATAATAAGCTTCTTTATCTTCTCCATATGTTTGTTTATAATCAAATTGTATCTGATCTTCAGCTCCATTCAATAAGTATGGATGTATGCAACATTTGCGAAGTTCCATCATAGTATTCATAAGATTTGGTATGTTTGCAGCCGAAGTCGTACCTTTCGTTAGAAAACTGAAGTTCCTCTCTAGTATGGCTCTGTAATATTTCTTCTGTATGTTTGTTAGTTCAACCTCTATAATAGTCTCTTCTTTTGGAGCCAATGATTTTTCAACATCCTCTTTAAGTCTTCTTAACATCATAGGTTTCAGGAGTGCTTGTAACTTGAGAACTTCGGACTCTGATTTCAACTGACCAAAGTCATTTAGAAAAGCCTCATTGCTTGCGAACTGAGAAGGTTCTAAAAAGTTGAGCAGGGAGAACAATTCATTTACATTGTTCTGTAGTGGTGTTCCCGATAGTAAAACTCTATGTTCGAGGTGAAGTTGCCTAAGTCCTTCCAGCAACTTGCAATTGCGATTCTTTAGCCTGTGAGCCTCATCAATGACACATACTCGCCAGTTAAAAGATTTAAGTTCCTGAAAGTCTGTTACTATCATTTCAAATGTAGTTATTAATACATTGAATTTAGTTATCTCTTTAATAGGTTCACCAGACTGATTTTTGTAATAAAACTCATATTCCTGAATCATGCTTTTGCTTTGCTGTGAGCCATGATATACAATAACATTCATTTCCGTCCAACCTTCAAATTCTCTTTGCCAATTCGGTATTGTTGATAGCGGTGCTATAATAAGAAAAGGCCCTCTTATTCCATATTCCCAAACAGAATTGACGAAAGTCAAACTTTGAATTGTTTTTCCAAGACCCATTTCGTCAGCCAGGATACAATTTCTATTATTATGCCAAGAAAATAACAACCAATTTAAACCTTCTAGTTGATATGGCCTTAATGTATTGCCACCCTTATACAAAGGGGATTCGTTCAATTGTTCCCAGTGGTCAGATGAAGGTCTTTTCTTATATTTCCACTTGTCTTTTGGTGGCAAGTCTACAAATTTTTTGAACTGTATTATTTTTTCAACATCAATATCTTCTTCCAATTCCCATGTACTGTCTTCATACTGTAAGCTCTTCCATTTAACTAGATAATGTTTGATGACAGAATCATTTGCAGGATCAACATTTTCGGAAACGTCTAATATCCTCTCGACTTCAATATAGTCAGGATTGAAGGGTTCATCATCTAAAAGCTCGAAGATATTCAGTTGTTGTGCCTGTTTTTGCTTGAAACGTTTTATTTTGGAAAATATACGTTTATCGCCTTTGTACAGTTCCTCCTCCGTCTTCCATTCACAATGCAAGTAAGAGAAGTTTCTATATTTAACGTAGTACTCCTCGACATCAACCATAACCTTTTTGTTTTCGTCTGTTGATTGGGTAGATAATTCAACCTTACTGTCACTTTCGGGATTTTCCGCGGTTTCGTTTTTTTCTTTGTGGACTTCTTTCACATTTTCTTTGTCATCCGGAGCTACAACAGTAGTTGGTTTATTTTCTTCAGATGCAGACTCTTTTTTGCTGGTATTCGTTACATTTGTATGGAACTGATCATTAACAGCTACGGTTTCGTGTACATTTTCATTTGAAACATCATCGGTAGTATGCTCACTTTTAGGTACTTCCTCTTTTGATACTTTCTCGTCTGTATTAACCGTATCCATTATATCAGGATTAGTTTTAATGTCGTCGAGATTTGTTTTTACTTCCTCTGGAGCCAGAATAGGTTCATTTTTTAATTCTCTTTTACCCATCCGACACGCTAATACAAATTGGACTATCATAGAATCTTCTTCTGCTGTATTGACATACATGTAATTAGGTTTCGGCGTGGTGTCAGCTTTAGTACTTTCCTTGTCTTCGTTGCGATTTTCTACAGACTTGGGCTCTTTCTCACGTTTTTGTGCTGATGCCACAGCAAATTCATCATCAGACAATCGTAACATAACATCATCTGTATATTTTTTACGTTGTGTATGTCTGGCAGAGCGCCGTTTCAAGCTATCGTCGCCTTCGGCAGGGGGAGAAGGGGGTGGTGTAGACATCATATCGTCTGGTTCTCCATCTGAGTCAGGTACAAGTCCACCCCGCTTTCTCCTTCTTCCGAGAGGAACTTTTTTTAGAGCCACTTTCTTAGAGCTCGCGCTAAGGGATGACCGTTTTTTGGACTTTCTCTTACAAGACTGATTTAGAGAATCATTATCATCGTCAATTTCAGCTTGTTCACGTTTGGCCTCCGCTTCCTCTAGCAAATCTTTAATTGCTATTTTGGAGACGGGAATATCATCAAAATCTGTAACAGTATTATCATGAGTTGGATCCGATAAAACTTGTGTGTTCTTGGCAGATTCTAAGCCAGACATGTCATTAGAAGCTTTTATTTCTTGGTCACTTCTATCTTGAATATCGTAGTTTGTGGTTGTATCGGCATGAATTTCGGTGCCGTCTTTTTTTGTATTTCTTCTCCTCTTAGGCGCATTAGGATCTTTAGGCTCCCTTTTTTTACGCTCTTTTACAGGTTTTTCGCTGTTTTCACCAACTTCCTTTGGCACTTTAGGAGTACGAGGTTTACGCTCCTTGCCTTTTTTTGTCAACCTTTGTTTCTTTGGCGTATCTTTGCCACCATCTTCCAGTGACATAATACTGCTGTCAAGATTGGTGGTGTCTTCACTTAATTCGACATCCATCTCAGAGTTATTTTGTATGCCCGTGCCAGCTGTTACGCAGTCTTCAGATACCGGCAATTGATCAAGAGGCGGTGCTGCTGTTGGCAGGCCTGGTTTTTCTTTCTTAACCCTGGGTTTTCTAGGCCGGGCAGGTCCTTTACCACGTCCACGACCAGTAGTACTTGTCACTTGAGGACTCTCAACCATTTTCGAACCATAGCCAGTGTTCTGCAATACGCAATTAGGGCCACCACTGCATTTGTCGTTAGTTTCGTGTTGTTGCAATAACGCTAGTCTTTCTTGTAAACACCTTACTTTTTCCTGGTTTTCAGCAGAAGGTGGAAGACAATATATTTCTTGTATTTGTTGTTGTAATTTCGATCGCTCTTGGTGATGTAGAGATGGGGGATACATTCCTGGCATTGGATTGTGTGGCACTGTATTTGGCCCAAGGATCATCATGTTTGGGTTGATATTGTGCTGCATAGTCGGCATCATGCTAGCTTGAGTTTGTAAGTTTGGTGGCATATTATTTGGATGTGTATTTGCGACTCCTAAAGGAATTCCCATAACAGGAACATTTGTCATGTTTTGAGGTGTACTTGGAGGTATATTTGGTGGTATACTACATGGAACATTTGTAATGTTTTGTTGCATATTACTTTGAAGGGTTGGCATATTAGATACCCCTGAAGGTATAGTAGCTTGCACATTACTTCCAACACTCGTCAGAGGTAGATTTGGAGGGTTCAACATATTAACCGACGTATTGGGCGGTCCAGCTGTTTGCATAGATGGTACATCTTGGCCTGTCATAGGATGAGGAGTACTTTGTAAGCTTGAAAGTATTTGTGTAGTTGTTGACTGCATATTCGATGGCAAGTTCGAGGTACTGCTTTGTGTTAGCATGCCATTTGATGATGAGTTGTTTTGAATACTGTAGGTTTGGCTTCGGTTTCCGTTAGCACCAGGTGGATTTTGAGACCCAGCTTCATGGTTTTGGATTGTGCGCGGCACATTGTTTGGTCCAAGCAATTGTTGTTGTAATCCACTTTGCGATTGAATATTATTAGCGGTGGTATTTGTACTACCTGTTGCAGTAACAGGTGTCATAGGAGCTTGGCTCGTCATCTTATCCTTATGAAGTTCATTAACATTTTCAGTCAAATATTTATCGTCTTTCATATTCATCTCACTAATTGTTTTATCATTTACTTTAGATTCTTCTAGTCGGTTATCTTTTTTACCACTTTCAGATAAGTTCAGCTTAACATGAGACTCGGGATAGTCAACAGAAGGAAGATTTGAACTTTTCGATAAAGTTGCATCTGACGCTGAATTAACAGACATGGTATCTTTCATTGTAGGACCTACGTTTGCCGGCAAAATAAATTGATGTGTGTTAACCTCGACTTCTTCGCCATGTGTTTTTTCAAGTTTGTCCGTATTTTGCTCAACACTATTTGGCGCTTTTCGATTTGTATCAGTAGTTAGAGTTGTAAGAATAGGGGATTCACTGGGCTTTCCCATTGGATCGGCGCTTTCAATCTGTACTACATTGCTCAAAGGTGTTGGTACTTTATTTTGATTCCATTGTCCCATTGCCGGAGAAGCCGGGTTTCGTTGAAATGGATACTCAGATCCAGCAGGGAGTACCATTTGTTCCAGAGCTTGTAAGGTATTTTGTGATCCAAATGCGCTGGTAGGCGCCGAAGGACCAGTTGAAACAGACGGTTGAGTCGGGTTTCTGGAGCCATGTGGGGACGCGCTTGGCCCTTTAACAGGCGATATCACCGGTCGCGGTGAAGACTGTGGCGGAGCTTGTTGTCTCGGAGACATCTGGGCTCTAGGCGATACTTGAGGAGATATTTGGTGGAAAGGGGGACGGTACTGTGGACTCCCGGTTTCCAATCCTGCTGGTTTAGGTGTATTATACTGATTTGCAACATTAACATCAAGTGGATGTTGTACTTGATGCGGTTGATAGTTCATAGAGACAGTATGGTGCGGCGCAGCATAAGGCATTTGCGTCGAGGCTACAGAAGAGGCCGCGGGCGGCTGGCGCGCTCCGTGGTGCAACTGAGGCGCCCCAGCATGATGAAGATGAATATTTGGATGTCCTTGTATTCCGGACGACAGGCCACCCTGATGACCCCCCATGTTTTGGTGCGGTTGGTGTTGCGGAATGGCCCCATGAGTTTGTTGACTATGTGGAATACCATATTGATGAGAATTTACTTCCATCTGCTGGTGATAGGAAGGATGTTGATTGATTCTCGAAGAAGCTGGCGGGTGCATTTGTGTGTAACTAGGATAGTTCTGGAAATAGACACAACTGCTTACTTGTTGAACGCCGGCCAGAGAATTTTCATTCTTAGATAATTATATCATAACCTTACTCGGAATAGGATTAGAAAATAAAACCAAAACGTTTAAGCCTTCATTAAGCTTCGACACGTCAGGTCGCGAAAATTATCTCTCTCTCAAAATTGACTTTTCGTTTATGTCTGCTATTTCAAACCGACCGTTATAATTTTAGTACAACTACATCTGCTTGGAATTTGAAATTTAGAGAAAAAATTATTCTTTATTGCTGATTAATTAACTATTCAATTCAATAGTGTGAAGCCACGATTAAGGAAAGAAAATCACATTTATAATCTTAGTGTGAACAAACTTACTTGCTGTTGACCATACACAGGCTGGCTTGGAGGTTGAGGAAAATGTGGCTGTCTTGGCAAGTAACCGCCATTTTGCGATTGAATCGCTGCAATACCAGGTCCCTGAAATTTTGTGTAATATTTAGCATATACTGGCAGGAAGGCGCTGGATGCAGGCCGCTTCCAACCGGTCTTTTTGGAAATCCATGAGGCCTATGTCCAGCAGTGGACTTCTTGTGGCTGAATGATGATGATGATGATGATGATTTAGCATATAACATTTATTAACATTTTAGTAAAATAGTGTTACTTTACATAAATACCAGGATTACCTGTTGAGGGGGATACTGGTGCATTTTTTGTTGATGATCATAAGAATGCCTATACGCAGGCGTTATTGGCGAGTATCTATTAGGTCCTGGAGCCCCGGTCCAGACTCCCATGTCTCCAATACCTAAAACCGATGAACTTATTTATACAGAAACAAAATAAAATCAAATCTACATATACTTCAGTTCATTCAGCTTTTGATGAATTACAAATTTTTGATGAATTTTGGTGATGTACAAGCAATCAAGATATCAATCAACATAATTGCTTTCCGAAGGAAAACCTATGAAATTGTTTTTTTTGTAAATTTATTGTAAAAATATTATGTCATATTTGATTTGATTCAGAAAAAAGGTGTCAGACTGGTTTTGATAGACTACCTGTGTGATCGGGAATCCCGTACATGGGATCTGGGGCAGGGTGGTACCCTGGGTAGTGCGTCGGATGTCCGTGGTGCGAGGGGTGTAGCGCGGCGTGCGGCGGCTGCGGCGGGCGCGGTCTAGGCCCGTAGGCTGCATATTCGTGGTAGTCTCCCGCGGCGGGGCCGCCCCCGCCCGTTGGCACTGGCTGAGTATTGCTTGCTATGCCACTACTGCCACCACCGCCAAATGAGGACAGCTTTTGTAAAGAATTTTCTTGGCCTACGCTTCCTTGATTGTATGGCTGCCTGTAACTATTGTAAAAAGAAAACATTACTTACACCACCAGATGAATTCTATTTTTATTCAAACTTGGAATTGTGTTTATACGTACCCACTGTCTGTGCTATCTTTGTTGTCCCCTGTAACACCGGTTGCTGCATTGCTAGGAAAGCCATCTGTTCCACCAAGATCGGTGAGACCTTCCAACATACCGCTTCCATCATCCCCAAATAAGTTGTATGAGTCCATCACTCTCTTAAGAGTGAATTAGTTCATATTTGTCTTCAAAACTTTGGCCAAAATTTGATGTGCCCATGATGATCTAAAATATTTTAGACAGTGTTGTTATAACTAGGTGTTTTGTGCATTCATTCAAAATATTAAGTACTATACTAAGCCCAAAAAATGCACCAGCATTAAAATGTAATGTAAGATTTAACTTTATGAAAACAAAAATTCGTAAACATTTAAAAGTATTGGTAAAAGTCTAAAAGTAATGCAGTGTCATAGCATTGTTTTACTGCTCTTTTTTAAGGTATTCTTTTTTAAAGGCTACCAAATGAGAAGATTGAATTTACAAAAAGTCATATATCGTCGCTATCATTTCAAAAAGTCGTATGTTAAATGTGTGTTTTTTTTCTTAGCTGTATGCGTAGTACGAAACGTGATCTTTCATGTGATATTAGACTTTATGTATAAACATAAAGTCTAATATCGTCTAACATAACTAACTTGACATTTTGACACATGAAAGATCACGTTTCGTACTACGCATACAGCTAAGAAAAAAAACACATTTAACATATGAATTTTTGAAATGACAGCGACAATATTTGTTTCATTTTGGAATAGAATAGGGTGCAATTTTTTTGCTGAATTTGGTTGTAGTACGGACTCTGTGTCGAATCAGGAATTTAGAGCATAGCTCCACCTGGTAGGGTTCATCTGAAATGGTTTGCCAACTTAGGCCAGCTTGGCAACTGGTTAACCACGAGGCAACTGACCCCTGCTGAATTTGGTTACGCCCCGAGTCTCAGGGAGATAAATATATTTGGTAATTAATACAAAATGTGACAAAAAATTCATAGAACAAAAGTTGTTGCTAAATAAAAACTATAATTGAGGGTTTTAGAATTGCGCATTTTAGAAATAACCAAATTACAAGAACATTGGATGGTATTATTATTGGATGGTGATGATGTTATCCAAATTGATCTGAAGTTTTTTTATCCATTTTTTCTCCAAAATGTTTTAGATTTTGAAATGGACACTTAATTTAACTGGGTACCTTTATAAGTCCTAGTTTAAGTGTTATTTTGACTATAAAGATTGAGATGTTTTTGATGTCAGAGCAAGAACTCTGTGGACAAGAGTACCTACCTACTTTTGGGTTGCCATAGTAATTCTGATTTAATAGTGTTCTCAAACAAGTTGTAAAATATTCAAGTCTGAAATAAAATGCTGCGATACAAAAATAATACTCTTTAAGTGGTTATGGGCCCTTCTATGTAATTTGGAAATGGAGCTGAGTAAAATCCAGCTGGGTAAATTAACGGATGGAAACAATTGGGTTCCATGGCGCTACCGCATGACTGCACTGCTGCGGGGCACAGATGGGCTCATGGAAGTTGTCCAAGGGAATGTACAATGCCCCGGGAAACCTGTTAACAACGGCGGCGATGCCGACGCTGTGGCTTCCGCGGAGTATGAAAAGGCCCTGAATGAGTACAGGCGTAAGGAAAGTATGGCGCTCCTATTAATTACAACGAACATTTCAGACGATACACTAGACAAGGTCATTCGGTTCACAAATCCAAAAGAAGTATGGGATGAGTTGCACAGGCTCTATGACGGTGTCAATGATGACCGCCTGTATGAGGTGTGCATGAGCTTCTTTAGATTCAAAAAAGACGTCAGTGATGATATGGCTACTCATCTGTCAAAATTGAAAAATTTGTGGCATAATCTCCATCTTGAAATTACAAAAGCCGCTGAAGCAAAAGATCTGCCAGAGTTACTTTTGATTTGCAAGATTTTGGATACCCTGCCGGAAAACTATTTTTCTTTTAAGTCAAGTTGGATGCTGATGTCAAAGAAGGACAGAACTGTGGAAAACCTCACGAGCCAGCTTTGCGCGTACGAAAAGTCACTTTCGAATGGTAAAGAGGAAGGCACATCTAGTTGTGAAGCACTTGTTACAACGGGTTCAAAAAATGTGCTAAGAAAAAAGGAAAGACTTCAGTAGGTACGACAAAGGAATTCAGATGTCACCTTTGCAAAGAAGTAGGTCACTTTAGACGTGACTGTCCCAAGAAAGATAAGAAAGATGGAAGCGGTGGCAATGTTACGACCAGCTTGTTACTGCTGAACGTAAATGCCTTGGACAGTGTCATCGATCGAGAAGGATGGTTTATCGACAACGGTGCCACCCATCATGTGACGATGAGAGAAGACTTGTTTGAAGACTTCCAGCACTTCCGCGACCCTCATACTGTCACTACGGCAGATGGCAAAGTTATTGAAGCTATCGGAAAAGGCTCAATACGGTATAAAGCCAAAGGAGAGGAATTCTTTCTGTGGGATGTCTGGTTGGTTCCAGGTATATGCAGGAATCTGTTTTCTGTGTTAGCAGCACATGACAGAAACTCAAACAGCCTCTTTGAATCACGAGTAACCACGTGTTCTTTAAAAGCAAACGGGAAGATGGTTTGGTGTGGAAATAGAGAGCTGAATGGTGGTCTATTTAAACTAGAAGGTGAAGCTGTAAAACCAATAGCGAAAATTGGTGCTACTGTGAATGTAGTGGAATGTGATTTACAACTTTATCATGAAAGAATGGGTCATCAAGATAAACGACATGTCAAGAGTCTGGTTGAACGTGAACTAAACATTAAAATCAAGGATAGTGGAGACTTGTGTGAAGGTTGTATCTTTGGAAAGACACACAGGCGGAAGTTTGGAGAAAGAGAAAAAGCAACTAAGCCTGAGGAACGTATTCATTCGGATGTCTGCGGTCCATTTCCACAATCCTGTCGTAAATTTAGATATTTTGTTCTCTTCAAAGACGAGTTCACACGTTTTCGATACATTTACTTCATGAAGGAGAAATCTGAAGTTCATGAGAAACTGAAACAGATGTTGGCTGAAGCGAAAACAGCAGGGCATACTATCAAGGAGTTTCTGAGTGACAACGGTGGTGAATTTGATAACGATAAAGTCAGGAAGGAGTTAACAAAATATGGAATCATTCAAAGACTCGTCATGCCATATACACCAGAACAAAATGGTTGTAGTGAAAGGGATAACCGCACAATTGTTGAATGTGCTAGGTCACTGATGCATGCTCATGAAGAGCTTCCTCAACGCATGTGGGCGGAGTTGGTTCAGACTGCTGTCTACATACTGAACAGGACAGGTCCAACCTCCGTGGAACACAAATCCCCATTTGAGCTGTGGCTTGGAAAGAAACCACAAATCAAACACTTGAAGGTAATAGGCTCGACGTGCTATGTGCATGTACCTAAACAAAAAAGAAAGAAGTTACACAAAAAAGCCAAGAAATGCGTTCTTGTTGGATACGACAATGATGATGGATATAGGCTTTGGGACGTGGACGCAAATAAGTTAGTTCGATCAAGAGACGTTAAATTTGATGAAAAACCTCTTCAAACGCGGTTTGATGTAGAGGAGTCAGAGGAAGTAACTGAAGTTGAGATACCGCTTTTTGTGAGAAAGGAAGCGACTGGAATACGTCCTGGATCTGTCAGTCAAGGAGTCGTGATAACTAATGAAGATGAAAGAGCTTCGACTGGCAATGAAGGAACAAGTCAATTACCAGATACATCAAACAATGATGAGCATTTGGCTGGTGATGTAGAATCGGAAATTGGTTTCGATACAGCTGATGAAAATGAATCTATTGAATTAGAGGGGGAAGATCTTGAGGTTGAAGAAGACAATATCGGAAAGATTTTACGAGATAGGTCTACCTTAAGAAAACCGGAAAAATTCAAAGATTATGTTTTATGTATGGAAGCAGAGGAAATTGAGCCATCATTCTACAAGGAAGCTGTAACATGCAAAGATAAAGAGCTTTGGAAGAAGGCCATGGAGAGTGAAATTAACTCATTAAAAGAGAATAAAACATGGGTTCTGGAAAAATTGCCAAAGAATAGAAAGGCAATACCATGTAAATGGGTTTATCGTGTGAAGCTTAATGCGGACGGTTCGGTTGACAAGTACAAAGCCAGGTTGGTGGCTAAAGGGTTTCGGCAAAAGAAAGGAATAGATTATGATCAAACTTTCAGCCCTGTGGCCAGAATGGCTACCGTCAGAGCCGTTTTAAGCATTGCTGCCAATGAAGGCATGAAGATGCTTCAGTTTGATGTGTCAACTGCCTTTCTCTATGGGTCCCTAGATGAAGAAGAGATCTTTATGAAACAACCCGAGGGTTATGATGATGGCACAGGAAGGGTGTGTTTGTTAAAAAAGAGCTTGTATGGATTGAAACAAGCCCCAAGATGTTGGAACAGAAGGATCCTGGATTTCCTGAAGGAAGTTGGTTTCGAAGTCAATGATGCTGATCCTTGCCTATTCAAAAGAGAGAAGGCTGATGGGAAGCTGATTTTAGCTCTTTACGTGGATGATGGGCTAGTAGCTGCATCTAATCAAAAACTTATTGATGAGTTCATAAATGAGTTGGAAAAGCAGTTCAAGATAACGACGAAACCAGCATCGTACTTCCTAGGAATAGAGATAGAAACCAGAGAAGGTAGTACTGGAGGTGGGATCAAAATACATCAAACATCGTATGTAAAAAAGATTTTAAAGAGGTTTGGCATGGAACATTGCAAACCAGTATCGACACCTATAGTCAAGGAAGAAGCTATTCGAATGCCAATAAGACAGACGATTATCTCCTGCGGAACTACAGACAGGTTGTCGGGGCATTAGCTTATTTGATGGTCGGAACTAGACCGGACATAGCTTACGCAGTGAGCGTGGTATCGAGGAGTTTGGAGAATCCAACTCACGCAGATTGCGTTAAACTAAAGCGTATACTGAGATACCTGCAGTACAAGACAGAACTGGGTATTGTATACTGGCCGAACTATAAGAAAGGATGCATAGAATCATATAGTGACGCTGATCATGGTGGAGACATCGGCACCGGAAGGTCAACCACAGGAATACTATGCATGTATGCCGGAGGACCAGTCTCTCGGATGAGCCAAAGGCAGCCAAGTGTTGCAATTTCAACAACGGAAGCGGAAGTTGTAGCTGCCAGCGAAGCTGCAAGAGAATGCATCTGGCTAACAAGGCTGATTGGAAACTTGATCCAGCTTAAAAGTCTGCCAGTTCTACAAGTAGACAATGAAGCTGCCATAAGATTGGCTGAAAACCCTGAGTTCCATCGAAGAACAAAGCATATCAGGATTCGACACTTCTTTGTACGTGAGTTAGTGACGAATGGAGACCTGATTGTCAAGAAAGTCACTAGTGAGATGCAGCTAGCTGATTTGCTTACCAAACCGCTAGCAAGACCAAGACTACAAAAGCTTGTGGAAAGTATTGGTATTGGTACTCATTAGGGTGTTGCTTAAAAATCAACTTTCAAAAAGTCATTATCTCACCTCGCCATTGGGTTCTAGTACCCCGATTAACGTATGCTAGTTTTTAAAAAAAAAATTTAAATGAATTTTAGAGGTCGCTACCGCTTGATAAAGTTTTATGAACAAACGTAAATTAGGCATCAATACAAACATGTCACAATTTTTCATTTATCTTACTTTTAGAACGTATCTCTGTGTTTTGAGTAAGGGAAATTCCCGAGCTATCGCCGGGGAATCCCCTTTACTCGCTGTACCTCATTTGCTCCCTGACGTTTACACTGCTTTTAGTGGGCAATTAATCGTTTACGCGGAGTGACTGTTTGTGTGATATCTGTGTTAATTACCATAGAAATTTCGTCATGGCGTCGTCATTATTGACTAGAAAAAAAAAACGGATGTGTGGTTGAAAGGCCAGCCCTTATCATCATTGAATCAGTCAAGGTTACCATCAATACAAGAGGTGCTATGTCTTTTTTGGCACTATAAGTTGGAAATGAAAAAATCTATCAAAGTTGCTGCTACTTGTACTTCAGAAGACGTTTTGTGTGTATGGGAAAAGGCTGGGATTCCAACCAAGTGGAAGCAGCACGTCATCATCAAGATAGAAAAGAAAGGCATCCAGGGTTCAGAGGATGAAAAAAAAGGAATCAGACGAGATGCAAGCTCTTACAGAAAAGTGCGTTCTATCATCATCGACTTCCACAAGCGACGACAGTTCTAATTTGGCCTATTCAGAAACACAGCCACAAACTGAAAAACTACCGCTGAAAAGAAGTAGAAAAAAATTAGTTTCTACCGATTTGGCTGTGAGTTTAGATGCCGCTAAGTTGAGCCATAGAAAAGCAGCTGTTGTGTTAAGGAAAACTTTGAAAAGCTTGGGGAAAGATCCTATGGAGTACAGCGTGAACTATTCATCGATTCAACGGCTGCGAGTGAAACATCGTAAAGCTGTAGCATCAGACTTGAAAGAAGTATTTAAGCCTAAGGTTTCTCTGATTGTGCACTGGGATGGGAAATTAATAGAAGATATTACAGGACACGAGACTGTGGATCGCCTACCAATCTTGGTTTCAGGTCAAGGCGTTGATCAACTACTAGCAGTGCCAAAGCTTGATCGAGGAACTGGAGAGGCGTGTGCTTCAGCTGTATACGAAACTCAAACGTCGTGGAACTTAAAAGATAAATTGATACTACTGCGGTTAATACAGGGTTAAGGAACGGCGCTTGCATTTTGTTGGAACAAAAATTGCAAAAGGATATGCTTTGGCTAGCTTGCCGCCATCACATCATGGAAATTATTTTAGAGGCAGTAGTAAGCCAGGCTCTTGGCCCATCAAATGGACCGGAAATACTTCTGTTCAAAAAGTTTAGAGCAGCTTGGCCTAAGATTGACCAAACCAAGTTTAATCGTGTACCATCCAATACACAAGATGCCTCTGATATACTGGCTTTTGCAAAAGATCAACTGATCAAATTCCAGCCACGCGACGACTACAAAGAATTGTTAGATCTGACTATAATCTACCTAGGAGGCGTGCCTTTAAAAGGAATATCGTTTAAAACCCCTGCTGGACTTCATCATGCTCGATGGATGGCAAAAACCATCTACTGCTTGAAAATAATGTTATTTTCATGTCAATTCAGACTAAAAAAGAAAGAAGAAGCCAATGTACAGCAAGTGTGTGCCTTTGTAGTCACGATCTACGTAAAGTACTGGTTCAGTTGTCAGTCTGCGTGTTCAGCACCTAAAAATGACTTGCAAATGCTAAAAGACATCAAAGAATATGAGCAAGTTAACAAAAATGTGGCTAAAGTGGCCCTGAAAAAGATTCAGGGACATCTTTGGTATCTTTCAGAAGAATTGGTGGCACTAGGGTTTTTCGATGACCACTTGTATCCTGAAACAAAACAGAAGATGGCATCTGCTCTACAAAATGAAGGATTAGGACACACACCTAAAAGAGTAAAGTTGTCGTCGACCGACATGGACCATATCAGTGAGAAAGAGTTACACCACTTTGTGACAAGCAACACGATGAGGTTTTTTGAAATCATGAATATCCCGACTGGCTTCTTGCAGAAAAACGTAGAATGTTGGTTAGATGACCCCGAATATAAAGCTGCCAAAAATGTAATAAATTCAATGAGAGTCGTTAATGATATAGATAGCCGAAAGGGGGGTGGCATTAGTAGAGGAATTCAACAAGTTAATTACAGTGAATGAAGAACAAAAGCAGTACCTATTGTTGGTTGTGAATGACTTCAGACAGAAATACCCTAATGCGAAAAAATCTACTTTAGTGGCATAAAAATCCTAATATTAATTTACTTATGCTAAATTATCAACAGTTTATTTGATCTTAATAAAAAAAAATGTAATTTGTAATTGTTTCTTTGAACTTCTTTTTTCAAAACTTTGACAGCTGGTAGCGACACCTATAATTACTTTAAAAAAAAATTGCATGTGTTAATAGGGTTAGTAGAACAAAATGGGGGGCTGAGACTTGAACATTTCCGTAATATTTTTTTTTTATCAAATAAGCAACACCCTAGTACTCATTGAGAGAAGGTGTCAGAGCAAGAACTCTGTGGACAAGAGTACCTACCTACTTTTGGGTTGCCATAGTAATTCTGATTTAATAGTGTTGTCAAACAAGTTGTAAAATATTCAAGTCTGAAATAAAATGCTGCGATACAAAAATAATACTCTTTAAGTTTTGATTGATCAATTCTGATTTCATCTAATTGACATAAACAAAATACATAAGAAGCCCCTAAGTACAAAGTACTACTTTGTACTTAGGAGTTTCTTATGTATTTTTTTTACCTTTTGCAGTTAACTGAACTTTAAAATGGGATCCATAACAGAAATTAGGCTGGTAGAAATTGTGCCTAGTGTTAAGTGTTTTATGAGTTACGCTGCCTTCAAAATACAAATATGTACTAGCAATTTGTTCACGGCTTTATGCCGAAAGTAGAAAGCAAACAGGCAATAATTTTTACCTTAAATAAATGGCAAGAAAAATTTAATTATTGAATCATGTAGAGACAGAGGCATTTACTCACATACATAATGAGTTTGACAAAAACTGTTATATACATAATTTTTCCAGTCTTTTGTGAGGCTTTTTACAATTTGTTTTATTTGAGTTCAGAATATTATAAACAGAAGATATTAAATGCCTCTTTGAATAATAACATCTTTGAACTAAAAATTCAATGTTGTGTAAGCGCTGACAACATTGAAATGAAAAATATTTTTTACAAAGACCTTCCCTATCCAACAATATATTCTGTATATTTTGACAGATTTCCAAAATATACTTACAACCCCAATAGATTTCATCTCACATCTATGGCATTGATTACCAAGAACTTTACTGACCTAAATGTACATTTTTGGTTAATTCCGATTTCTTACTAAAGAAAAATAAATAAATACCTGATGGAATGGCCAAAAATAGTATACAAAACCACGAAAATATAAAGCCTGTTCAGGTATTGCAATGATATGTTAAAAAAGTAGCAGTGTTTTTATAAAACAATTCCTCTAAAACATAGTTAACTTAAATAGTCTTGAGTAAAGGGCAAGACCATTTTAAGCTACAAGCTCAGTGTTTTAAGGATCTGTCTCAACATAGGTATGTTTGTGCCTCTTGCATTTGAATAAAAATAACATGCAATGCATTCAACAAAACTGTTGAGAGCCGCTCAATAATTAAAGCATGCTGCCAAAAGAACTAACACATTTATTGCATTACTCCGTAAATGCAACAGTAGTAACTAAAGTAACTAACCCACCCAACTTTACCCACCAACCAAATTACCCTAAATTTCAGTCATTCTATTTGTCATCAGTAGCAAGTATTGATAATTTTGGAGAAGCTGTAATTTTTCATACGCGTCAATAAGTAAAATAGGAGCTGTTTTACTGGAAGCAAACATTCTCTGCTCTACATGGAAAAATCGAACCTTTTACATAAAATTAATGTTCATCATTATTATATTATTTGCTCTTGTCCATGCAGCATATTATTCTACATACTTCTGTCACATGGTACACCATTACATCCATCTTCTCATCTTTTAGTAAATTTTACCCAGTGCATTTTATTCTTGAAGATGCGTAGACCGTGCGTAGGGATATTTCTTGATTTCTTCGAAGATCCACAGATGGCTATGCTTTACCACTAAGGGGAAAAGCTATACGCTTATGATAGTAAATAGAACATACAGCGATACAACTTCTCCCTCGAAGTGATACAGCTTTGATACAGATGGAGTAGCGGCAGGAATATTCCTAGATAGGTAGGTACCTAGCCAAGAGCAAGACGCTGGGCATCCATAACACCTATGCGACAAGAAAAATCTTCCAAAATACATCTTACACGCGTCAATCCAGTAGGTTCAAACAACATAGCCACTGTTTTACACTCATAAAGTATTCTACAATTACAGACAGGCACTCACCAAAATCGTCGCACAACAAGGCCGATCACAAAATGGACACCATTCTAGGAAAGTAGGTAGTGCGGACAGCCGATTACAACTAATCGAAAGTCTCGCACTAAACTTATTGTTAAAATACTTGTTACAGGAACGTAGACAATCAAAAGTTAAGGAGACTTTAAAGCTCGCAGGTGCAATTAATTTCTCGCCACTAATAACAATCAAGCAACGCCATCACTATTCACTGCTTCGTCCATTTTGTTTCTTTCTTTCTTCATCACTCACTCACTTCACTTCACAGCCGCATAGTGTTGCCAACATATTTTTTTTTTTGGTAGCCGTGTTATTCAATAAAATAACCGGAAAGAGATCAGCGATGAGACGTTCGCAAACGCAGGAGCTTGCTGGACCAACGATCTAAGGCAAATTGCTGATACAAATAAGTGGCATGTCTTGAAGGAGGCCCATGATGTCCAGCATGGGTAGTATTACGACGCGATTCGAACGTTTTAATTTTAATGTCTAATGCCGCGACTTTCCAGTACATTAATTGTCAAATTCTGACATTTTAGCGCCACAAAACGCTTGACTCGAGCTTTCATACCGACGACCCAGGCTCCAGTGGACAATTTTTAACAACCGCCCTTTCGACTATTTACGGAATTATGTAGTATCTATCATTGTATAAATTATAGAATATCAATGATAATGTTTTACGGAAATCGCAACATTAAGTGGTTAACGTTCCACTTCCAACCGCAGTCGGTCGATATTACATTTTTTCGCAAACCTTAGAACCTTAGAACACGGTAATCACTGTAGCATTGGCAACACAGCAACAACACGCCGCCAGTTACTACCACAGACTATAATAATATAGGAGGATCACTACTTCCCGTTCCCGTTCGTCCTGTCTCAAAATCCATCATTGATGTTTGTAGATACAAATTATGTGGCTCACTAATGCCTTGGCTACACCCCTTGATGCGATGACAGATGTCAAGTGTAAATGTCTTTGATTCACCCCCCAATATGGCGACAAAGGTGAAAATTTGCCGATGGTCAAAGAAATTGCGATTACTCAACAATGACAGATTGAATTGGCTTGAAATAAAAAGTGAATGAATGAGCGATAATGCACCCTTTGTTTTATTACGACATTTGGAAGGATACATATTTTATCACATTGATATTGCTATCTAAAAGAAAAAAAGAAAATAAGAGTAAAATAATCGCATACTTTTTATGACAAAAGGTTACTTTGGAATAGAAAGTAATTGTAGTTATAATCTTGTGTATATACCCGATAACCCTACATAGTTAGTTTTTTAGGTTCCATATAAGATTTATTGAAAAACGTAATTCAAATATCATAGTAATTTTCTATCAGTTACCAAGCGAGTGTGAGTTTGTGGTCGGAATAAATATGCAATCATCGTATATTTTAGAATGAAAACTGGCTAACTATGGAAGAAATATACTTACCTTACCGTAATTTATAATCAATTACTGAAATACGCACGATGATGTGATAAAAATAAATAAATATAAAATATTGCCACATCGGGCCGAAGTATTGTTTTTCTCCTAATATAAATACTAAAGGGGTGAAATAAAAGAAGGTAAATAGTTCAGTAAGGGTTTATTATTTTACTCCCGATGCCATTTTCAGTGCAAATCATATAATAATCTAAAGTAAAACACCATAAAAAACTTCGAATATTTTCATAGAACAAAGGTGCTCAACCTAGTGTTGTACCACTTTTTTTTATCGATTTTTTTTTGTCGATAAATTACCATGTATGTTATTTTACACCAAGTCATTTATTTAGTTTACATATAAATATAGCTAAACAACAAATTACTACCTAGGTGTATCCACCGTCACGATAGCTATAAAATTTACAAGGTAGTAATTTTGAGTTCTGGCAATAAGGAGAACTAGCTGAAACTATGAATTTATTGGAAAAGTGTCTAACGGAGATTCCCTGTTTTCATTTATAGCATTATGCAACGATTATGTTTCTAATATCTCTCTCTCTCCGACAGAAGGTTTGCTGCAGTAGTACGTTTATTTGCTACATAAAAAAACTTATGAATAATTGTTTTTATGATACGATCACAACTTCATGCTAGAAAAAAGTGTCAAACAAGGTGGTGGTGGTTCCGTTCCCGAAGGTTGTAAAGAAGACCCTATTACTTAATATGCCTACGGCGTCTGTTGGTCTGTCCGTCCGTCACTTATAATAAATCATAGCAAAAAACACTGCAGAAATACTGCATAGAAAAAAAACGCTATGACTAAACATAAGTCTTGCTGAATAGTTTAAAATAAACAACACATTATTAGATACTACCAGAGACCACAATGAAAAATGAATAATTCATAACAGTTGCAAACACAATACCACAACCGTAACATAGAGGTGATAAAACAAGCATCAAGGATGCCACAACCGTAACATAGAGGTGATAAAACAAGCATCAAGGGTTAGAAATACATACACCACAAAATAAAAACAGAGGTTATAAAATAAGCATTAAGGGTATGAAATACAGACACCATAAAATAAAAGACCACCCTTGAAATGAGGCTGGGGCTAAGGTAAGCTCTCATACAATAGGAAAAATACGACAGTCAAACCAGAGGTGATGAAACAAGCATCAAGGGTATGAAATACAGACACCACAAAATAAAAACAGTACGAGTATGAAATACAGACACCAAAAAATAAACAACACCCTTGGAACGAGGCTGGGGCCAAGGAAGGCTCTCTCTTCATCATGCGCCTGCTGCCAGTCTGCATCATCATCACTGGACCTATACATAATAATAAAGTGAATTATTTATCTGGTACCAATTATTACGCAAATCCTATTTTGACCCTTACGCCCGATTTCTGCATACATACATACATAAACTCACGCCTGTATCCCAAAGGGGTAGGCAGAGACCAGGGACTGCCACTTGCCACGATCCTGACAGATCACTTTCACTTCCTCAACATTCATGAGTCGTTGCATGCACGCCCGATTTATGATTTGAATAATTACAGTCGATTTAGGTGATATTATCAATACTCACGAAACGGTTCCAGCTTCGCCATGAACGTCAGATTCAGCTGGTGCGGGCGCTAACGTCCCGTCATCCTACAACAATAAACACTAGTGTTAAAAAACCGGCCAAGTGCGAGCTGCAGTCGCGCACGAAGAGTTCCTTGCCATTACCTATACAACATTTGAATATTTCAAGCGTCTACGTGTTGCCGTTATTAATATCGAGCAAAAAACGGCAAAAAATCACGTTTTTTGTATGGGAGCCCCCCTTAAATATTAATTTAATTTTTATTTCATTATTTATTTTTAAAGTCAATATATAACTAAGTATTCTGTAAATATTTCTAGCGTCTATTGCCAAAAAAATCGCGTTTCAAATATAATTAAAAATAAAATACCTCTACGAAGAAGTCCTCCACATTTTCTCCCTCCCACAATCCTTCGTCTTCATCATCCACCTCCTCTACCTCATCATTGAGGAGCTCCTCAAAAAACTCAGGATATGCCTCCGACATCTGAAAAGTTTAAAATGTTAGTTAGTTCATACATATACTCAGAACCAAAAAAACAACGCCAAACAATCTGTCCCATAAAGAAAATATTTTCCTTACTAATGGAAGTACCTAAAATAACTACAATGTTTCACGCATATATTGTAATGTTTCATAAAAAACACAAGCATCTCAAATTATTACTAAAAGGCTAAGCTTGCGTTTCATTGCATTACATTATGAAAGTATCGATACATCGAAAAATTTATAGACTCTTACCCCAGCATGTCACAAAAATGAATAACAATGGCCAAAGCAAAGACGGTTGCGATTTGAATTGAATTTGCATTTCTGGCATATTTTGCAAACATACGATGGCTATTACATAAATTTTATAATTATAAATGAAAATAAAACAATTTCCCAACAAATGCTAACAATCATAATCCATTTGTACAGTTTCCCAGCAAATTACGGAAGATTTCTAACTTCGAAAGACTGATCACTTTTGTTTTGGAGTTTCGAAATCACGATACTACTGAAGTTTTTATTATTTACATCACCTAATAGTGAACTATAATAAATATCGCACTGATTTACTTACCGTTTTCAAACAAATTCTCTTGAAATCCCAAAAAAAACGTCTTCTACGCAACAAATTTTCACCTCAAATTTCACTTCAGTTCAACTACTATATTTTTAATTTTTTTTCTTTGAAGGAGTAAAATGAGTCATAGAGAAAAGAAGGTGGTTTGTCTATGAATATTTGCCCCATCCACACTACACACGAATGAATGAGCGTTTTTATACAATGGCCCGTTGTTTGGAGAGTTAGTTAGACGTACACATGTGTACGCTGCTGAACCAGCGGGGTTTGAAGGTCGCGCGTACACATGTGTACGCTGCTGAGTCCCGAGGTTAACGGCAAATGGCATTTATTATCCCCATTGTTGGGCGTTGAAGGACATTGTGGCTTAACGCCGCCGTAATTTTGTAAACGCCGTTGTCAATGACGTTAAACGTTTGGCGTTAGCTAGGGTGGCGGTCTCTTTCGATACATCAAATGGATTATCGCATTTCTTGCTGCGTTAATGTGGCTACACTAACTGGGGTTTGTCATCTGTCATTCGAGAACGTGTACCTAAGTTGATTTGATTTTGTTTTTTATCTGTGGTGTGCAGTTAGGAGAAAGGAATTATACAAAGACTGTGATACAAAGGTAACCTGAAAAATATTTTTTAAACATTTATTGCAGAAATAATCGCATAACTTTGATTACATACCTCTTTACAGGCTGATTTATTGATTATAAAGTGTAAAATACTAAATTTCCTTAACCCTTTCACGTAAATGGGACACCGGTGTCCCCAAACAATATAAGCATATTTTTTAAACGCTAGTATGTGAACGCATCTTTAATTTTTCGCCATATTGGCAGCACAGAAAAAAACAAAATTCAAGTTTTTTTCAACATAAGTAAAAGAATTATTTTTATAAATTGATTGATTAGAATGTGATAAATTTCATCGATATGTTGTGTGATTTGTTTAAATAATTCATCTAATATTGCATTTCAAGTTGAGGGGACGTATATGTCCCAATATGGGTCATAGGTAAATTTTACTAATATTTTATCCGCACAGTTTAGTTTTGTTTTACACGTTATTACATAAATATTTATAATGTTTTAATTGTTTTAGGCTCGTCAAGGATTAAGAATGTTTTCTCTAAAATAAAATTTTTTAATTATTTCAAACATAAAATAAGAGACTTAATAACTGATAAAAATATACAAATAACTAATTCTATATTTACAAATAAAACACCTGCCCCAGGTCACTGTCCCGCGGTAATGAGCCCAGAACGCTGGCGACGTTACCTCTTTGGATGGCCAGGCTTATCCTCTGGCCGAGGTACGCGCCGGCCCTCTGGTCTCCCGATGCGTCGATTAGGTGCGCCGCTAAGTCTTTGAACAGCAGGCGCGCCTCTGGGCCCCAAGTGCCTATGGTTTTGACCCCAAACGGCGCAAATATGTAATTGTTTCCTATTGAACCGTATTTGCGCCGTTTGAGGCTTTCGGCCGCGCCAGCCGCTGAACCAGCGGCTCTTCCACTCTGGGAAACATGAGAGGGTGCCAGCGTGTCAACGCATGTAGCGTCCCAAACTAGCGGCCTCCCATGTTTCCAGGGGATCAATGTCATTCCATCGGGCCTTTTACCATCGTCGCGGATGATGCCTGGAGGTTCCAGCGTGGCCGGAACCCCGGCTGTGGCAAAGGCCCTCCGGATGATGTCATTGAGAGCCGCGTGGCGAGAAAGGCGGCCGGCGCTCCGCTGACACGATAGACCATGGTGGCCCAGGCGATCGACGTCGGTACCGCAGGGGCAGCGATGGGGCACAGTGATTGGGCAACCCAGTCGCAGACCGATGGCGGTGCTAATTTCTATTTCTCTAAAAGAAAATGAAAAAGAAGAATATTTGGTAGCCGACAACAGTGACTATGAAGATGCTCTCCTATTAGACGACGAAGACTGTACCACTTGACGCTATCTCGAACTTTTTATGGAAAATAAACTCGTATTGTCCCTATATATTTTCTGAAAGTGGATACGAATTTGGAAAAATATATATTCTTCAAAATTCTAATTCGTTGACACCCATAGATATATTTTATGCAGCTACAGACATGCAACTTTTATTGAAAGACATAATAATACCTGAATCAATTAGATATGCACATCATAATGGGTCTGTATTTACTATTGAGATCCCTGAAATCACTGCATTTATCGGTATAAACTACGTCATGGGTTATCATGTCTTGCCTACATTGCGATGTTACTGGTCCACTGAACCTGACATGGGTGTACCTTTTGTGGCTCAAGTACCTAATGCCACTATCGAGATTCGAAGAAATCAGGAGAAATCTTAATTTTTGTGATAATAATACACAGACAACGACATCTCCAAATTTTGACAGAGCATACAAAATACGCCCAGTGATAACTCATTTCAATAACATTTTTTAAGCAGCTTTCAATCACACTCTCACCCAATCCATGGATGAACATATGGTTAAATTTAAAGGTCATAATTTGATGAAGCAATATATGCAAAACAAACCTGTAAAAAGAGGCTTCAAGATGTGGTGGCGCTGCCGAGCGGACTCTGGAACAGGATATTCTATGAATAAAGCACTCGTCGAATGGCCATCTTGACGTTTACATCATGGTGACAGCGGTGTTGAAAAAATATTTTATTTTTTTGCGTTTTACCTATCCTTTTCAATAAACAAGTCTCATAACGCAAGATTAGAGATAAAATAATGGAACACGCACGCCCGCCTGCAGAGCTAACGTTGGAAGGTGGACCGGCGAGTCGGGCCGACGCGTGGAGGAAGTGGCTAAAACAATTTCAGCTCTTCCTCAAGGCGTCTGGAGTAAGCAAGGAGTCAAGCGATATCCAAGCCAGCTTACTAATCAATTTGATCGGTCCCGAGGGTTATAATGTGTACTCAACATTCAAGTTTTCGAAAGAAGAAGAGCGTGAGGACATCACCGTTCTGATCCAGCAGTTTAACAAGCATTTCGGCACCAAGACAAACACTACGTTACTTCGGTTTAAATTTTTCACAAGGAATCAGGCACCAGGTGAAGGAATTGATGAATACCTCACTGCACTAAGGCTCCTTAGTAAACAATGCGAGTTTGAGCATTTAGAGGATGGGCTTTTACGAGATTGGATTGTTTGTGGTGTCCTGGATAGTGCGACCGCGATAAATTGCTACGAACAGACGATCTGATATTAGAGAGAGCGGTTGAAATATGTCAAGGGTGTGAAATGTCCAGCGATGAGAATCGGCAGATTGAGAGCGTCAAAAAAGAATCATCGAAGACCTTGTTTTATGGTAGAACATTTAATGTTTAGCATTGAAAAGTTGCGGTTAATAAAAAAGGTCACACAGGGATTGTCAAGTACCTACTAATTAATTACATATTGGACGGTTGGCCGCAAAATAAATATGATGCCGACGAATTGGTGAGACCCATATGGTCTTACAGGGAATTTTTGGCGTACGTAGATGGTATTGTGCTTAAGGACGGGTTGGTGTTCATTCCCAGCCAGCTTCGACGATTGCTTTATTCATAGAATATACAACATCTTCCGGGATCAGACATCTTTGAGTACAATAAAAAATATTTTCTCATTTTGGTGGATTATCTTTCCAACTTTATAGAGGTATGTGCAATGACCACCATCACGTCAAAAAGTGTGATCATGGCCATGAAGGATCAATTTGCACGTCATGGAATACCTCAGGAGCTAGTGACTGATAACGGTCCGGCGTATGCATCAAGGGAGTTTCAAAACTTCAAGGAGATTTGGGGATTTGAGCACGTTACATCGTCGCCCAATTACCCACAATCGAATGGGCGTAGTGAGAGGGCATTCAGAACGGTGAAAGTGTTAGTCAAAAAATCGATGGAAAAAAAAGATTTTTACATCGCGCTTCTAAATTATAGAACAGCACCGCGGGACGGTATAGCTAGTTCAGCTCAGTTGCTTATGGGACGGCGACTAAACACGCGGCTACCGGTACATGATACCAGACTTGTGCCCGAAAGGGACACCTCTGGGGATTATCGTAAAATAGTCCAAAATAAAAAAAAATAAGACGCGCTTCCACGAACATGCGCGGGCATTGCCTCAGCTCGTCATCGGCGATGAAGTGATCGCGCTGGACGGAGACCGGAGGCGTGTAGCGCGTGTGGTGGAGCGGGCTCCGGAGCCGCGATCCTACTTTGTTAGGGAAGCGCGTGGCGGCCGTCTACTTCGAAGGAACCGTCGACAGCTGCTAAGATTGCAACCCGAGGTGGACCCTTCGACGACTAATGCGGGGACTGCTTGTCAGAGTGAACAAGTGACCATAGGCAACTAAAGTGTTAATCGTCCTGAAAGGGCAACTGCAAGAGCAGCGAAAGACAAGGTGAAGGATCTAATTAAAAGCAAGCAACTGTAGAAGGCCCCCAAGGTCCCCCCTTAGCTTATGTTTGTTTGTTTTATTGGAATAAGTTATTGAGGTTTTTTTTTCTATGAGGGGATGATGATGGGAACTTGAAGGGGAAGATGTTGTATATTCTATGAATAAAGCAATCGTCGAATGGCCATCTTGACGTTTACTTCACTATACACCGGAAAAAAAAGATCTGGGCCCTAAATAGGACTTGGGGAATCTGTTGTATTAGAGTTGACCAAGCCTTTATAAGGCTTAGGATGCCAGGTGTACTTTGATAATTTTTTCAATTCACCTATGCTTCAATATAAGCTCGCCAAACAAAATATCAAAGCATGTGGCTCAGTACGCACGCAGCGAAAACATATTCCAAGAAATGTACCAAAGGACAAGGATATGAAAAGGGGAGATATTTTTACAAATAGTTTCCAAGGCATATCTTTCGTCAAATGGATGGATAATAAGGCTGTACACTTCCTCACCAATTTTCTTTCAACATATCACCCGAGTAAAACACTCTACTTTTCATTACGAATACGAGGAAAGTAAACACAAGCCAGTTAAAATCAAACTCAATTTCGAATATCACAAACACAGTCTAATGGAACTTCCATAGAAAAAATTGCACTTTTTTATTTAAGGTTTCCCGCCAGTTTACTTTTTTAATACCAACGCACACCCTGCACGGCTAGCACAAGTCGGCGCGTGAGCTAACTCGCCGAGAGATAAACTATCCGCCCTTTTAAACGACTGCTCAAAAATTTAATTTTTTAATTAGTAGGTATTTAAAAATTAAATAATATAACTTAATTATTAATGTTAATCACTAAAAGATAAAAACAAAAAGTTTAAAATATAAAACTTAAGGAAATCACGCCGAAACAGACGGATGGTCTAGCTCGCGGCGAGATAGCTCGCGCGCCAACTTGTGCTAGCCGATAGCCGTACATCACAATTCGCAAGATGGCGCGCGACCGCGAAAGACGGCCATTTTAAATTTGCGTATTTGGTGGTTTTATCTGTGTCTTAAACAATATTTTAATTTATTTCGCAAATCACATCTCGCCTTGAAAGTGACTAATAAATACATAAAGTACATTATATTAATTATAAACAGAATTTAAATGTCAACAAAACTAATAAATGAAGAATTAATCGTTTTATGGCTGTATAGGTTACTACCATTGCGTTGTTCAATATAAACTACGATTCATAAAGTTGTTTTAATACTTTTCTGCTTTAGAGCAGGCATGTACCACTTTCAGCACGGTGCCTGGATGAACAATGACCCCCTTTCAGAGTATGAGTAATGAAAAAATTAAATATTACTTGCGGTTATTTTTTTATTTGTTGGATATTGCAATGAATAACGCCTACACGCTTTATGTGAAACTGTACGAGGCTCATCGAGTCGAAGAAACAATGCTTTCTTCATTAGAATATCGGCAGGCCGTGGCTCGAGCAATGATAGGAGACTTTTCAGTGCGAAAAAATGCTTTGCCGACTATGTCTATGACAAAGAAGAGGATCCAAAATAACGATTTCACAAGACAAATACCCGCTCACGTCATGAAAAAAGACCAAAACCGGAGGAGATGCGTCAATTGTGACAAGGAAGGGAAAGAAAATCGGACAAATAATTTACTTCCAAACGAAATTGTTTTGCGGCGTACCATGTTACGTAACTAAATAAGAATTATATTTTTTTCATTATATCGCTTGTTTGCGACAAGGTAGTCATAACTAAAAAAAGACGAATTTTCAGAAAATCTATTTAAAAGTTTCAGATGTAAGTAACTTGGTAACTGAGCATTTTTTTCTAAACTGCTACCATACCTTTTTTTTGGACCTATTTTAAAAACATCGATTTATGTACAGTTTGAAGCTTTTATATGATTCCTTATTTATTAAATTTTGAAAAATTAGTAATTATTTAAGGATAATATTTAAAGAAAAGATTTTACAAGCATTTTAAGTAAGCTTGGTATAATCTTTGTTCCCATTCCGTTACCATAGTATTTTCAATATTATGCCTAAACAATGGGGTAAAATTAAATAAAATTTAGATTAATTGGTAGTTTAAATTATTTTTTACAATATTATAATATTATTATGTTATTTTATCTGCTTGTGTAGTTTATTTCATATTGTTTCTGGCCCCTGTTTATCCATTTCGTTACCTTTGCGGATGAACACTAGATATTTTTCCATTTTATGAAAGAACCATGCGATCATTTAAAATATTTTAATATAAAATAGAAAGCTACTGCAATTCTATTTCATATTTTGAAGATAAAATTAAAGAAAAGCTTACATTAGTGTAAGTTTTTATCAAAAAATGCCTCTTATCAACAGGGGACAGTAACGAAAAAGATGGTAACGAATTCATAAAGCTGCATTTACGATGACAAAAAAAGCCAACATTTAAAAAATAATGAAAAGCGCTTTTACCTAAATAATAATGATCAATAATTCTAAATAATAAATTAAACATATTTTATTGAGAAATTATTTATTTAAAGTATTTTAAGACTTATCATTGATGACTACCAAACAGTGAAATCACAAAAAAAATATCAGATACCAGCTGCTGTACTCAAAGTGATTATCTAGAGTTAATTATGATTAACTTGGTACTATTTGTTAGTTGTGAAACTGGCAACTGTCGGCTGACCTAATCTAAATTCTTTAAAATTAAGTAAGTAATCACTGAGAATGCGGCACGGCAGTCAGTATTGTTAATTTCTTAAGCTAATGATATAATCATTAAACTAACTTAAATCATATAAGTTCAATACAAACAAGTCTAAACTCTTCACAATAAAAAAAATAACATTAAGTAATATAGAAAACAAGGCACATTTTGTAAAATGTTTTAACCTTAATTAATACTATAAGACTTTTCAAAAGTAAACAAGTAATATAGAAAACAAAGCACATTTTGTAAAATGTTATAAACTTTAAAATTATAGTATTTTAAGGCATATCAAAAGTAAACAAGTAATACAGAAAACAAGGCACTTTTTGAAAAATGTTTTAAGCCTTAATTATAGTATTTTAAGGCTTATCAAAACTTATAAATAACTTTTTTGAAAAAATATGACTACCACACAATAAAATCACAAAAACATATCAGGGATTATTATCACTTTTCTTATAAGCTAAATTTATTGCAGTCATAAAAACTTTACTAAAATAAAAAACCTAGAGTTTTAAATGCAGAAAATATAATTCTCAGCTTTTTTCTTTCCATTTTTTTATTCTATCTATGTCCTTCCTTTTCTGTATTCTGTCTTTTTCAGGGTCATTCTTGATACGCTCGCGATATCTTTTTTGTTTTTCCGCTGCTGTTAGAGGCATTTTATCTAAAAACAACAAATTTAATTAAATT
Source organism: Yponomeuta evonymella (assembly GCA_963969515.1). Taxonomy (NCBI): domain Eukaryota; kingdom Metazoa; phylum Arthropoda; class Insecta; order Lepidoptera; family Yponomeutidae; genus Yponomeuta; species Yponomeuta evonymella. Next base: position 12,865,277 of record OZ018345.1, on the reverse strand, counting down.
ACATTTATTCACACAGTCACAAATCCTTTAAAATAAATACAATATCATTATATAAAAGAAATAATATAAAAGAATAGAAAATTTAACATTAATTATATCAAAGCTATCCTATCCCTGTAGAAATGGAACGTGTCGCCAAATAAAACATTTTTTTCTTAAATGTAAAATTTATAATATGTATCTCTATTCTCAACGTGAACGATTCTTTATCGTTCCAATACGTTACTTTTTTACTTTCTTCTACTCGTTACCATCAAAATGATAACGGAACCAGAAGTAACGAATGAAACATGACACATTTTAAAAATACTTAAATACATATAAGAACCAATATTCAATTCAATGACTGTTGTTTTTAGCATTTGGCTTTAGACATTGCATATTACTACTATATTAATATACACTAAAACACATCACTTAATAAGTTATTAAATGTTAAAAATTGGGTAACTACTTACGGAAAATTTCATCCGCGCGATCACCTCCGAACTTGTCTCAAGGTTTACTGCAGACTGACTGACAGACCGACATAATGCTGTATTGCTTTGTCTTAATTAGGGTTGCAAAATATAAAAAAACATCAATTTAGAAGAAAATTTTATTTCTTTGGTATGTTTTTTACACGGTAACGTGATCGGAATTCCGGTTTTTTCAAAATCAGGGACACTGATAAAACCTCGTTATTTCTTATTTTTTGTATTAAACATGTACTGAAACGAGATAATTTAGTAAAATTTACATTTATTTATACCAGAAAAATACTAATATTGTTACAAAAGTCAATAGATTATGCTTATAATTCCAATTAAAAGTTTAAATTTTAGGGTGGGACACTACAAAAAAGGGGTACCTTATGTAACTAAATGTTGTATTTTTTTTAATTTATGAATAATTAAGTGCAATTAAACTATTTCCTCATAAGATTATAAAATATACTTTCATTTCGTATCAAAATTTATTGTAGTTGCCGTACTAAATATTCATTTTAATGATATCTAAAGTCGGCGGACACTCGAAAAACCCATGGTAGCAGTTTAGAAAAAAATGCTCAACTATCAGCTATTGAAGAACTTTAGTTTGCAAGAAATGTTGCCTGATTCGTAAATAAATGTTATTATCTAAGTTTTTTTAGCTAATTTATACCTATAATAACTTATTGACAAGTAAATGTGACGAGGAATCACTTATGACGTTGTTGCTGATAGTAATTTATATATTTTTGTACTATTATGACTTATGTCGTTGTATAAGTAATTTTTTTCATAGTTTAAATAAATAAACGATAATGCTTAGATAATGCTAAGTAGCATTAAGCTCGCCTATGTGGAAAACTGCCTGTTTTAAATGCAATAAAGGATTTAATAATAATAATAATAAAACAAGAAAAGTCATTACTGAAACAAAACTTTTATTAAAAGAAAAAAAATATGGAAACCAAAATAGACATAACTGCTTTTTCTCATTACAAAAAAAATCTAAAAGAAAACAAATCAACAAACGCACACCTTAAATGGCATAATCTTAGTACACAGTTAGTATTGATATGGCACATAGTCTTAAGTTTAATTTAGGAACTAGAAACGAGATCAACTTATTTACTTAGTTAACTAGAAACGAAATAAACTTGTTCACTTAGGTTCCGTACCTAAATAAACAAGTTGATCTTGTTTCTTCTTACTGAAACAAAACTTGTACAACAGTAAAAAATAGAAATACTACAGTCATTATTCAAATTGTTCAATACTTACTCTCATCACAAAATCTAAATTAAAACCAATCAACAACTTAATCTTAATAAATAGTCAGTATTCTCGAATGGAGACCTCATATCGGCAAGCGCAGCGTAGGACGACCAGCCACAAGATGGACAGATGACCTCATCCAAGTGGCAGGAAGACGCTGAATGCAGGCCGCTTCCAACCGATCTTTTTGGAAATCCATGGAGGAGGCTTATGTCCAGCAGTGGACTTCTTGTGGCTGAATGATGAAGATGATTGTTAAGGCACATAGTCTTAATTTTAGTTTAGGAACTAGAAACGAGATCAACTTGTTTACTTAGGTATAGAAATACAGCCATTATAAAATGGAGCGTAGAATCTCGGGATCAGGTTTTCATTTATTCATTTAGTAAATCTAACAATGTCGCCTTCTTTCTTTCTGATATTCCGGGTTTCTGGTCTTAAGCTTTCTTAACTTCCACACCCAAAATTCTCTTCTTTCTTATAACTTCAGCTTTTTTCAAATTCTGCATCACCATAAGAAGTCTTAAAGAACATTGTTCTGGGTTTGTCCTTTTCAATTCTTAAAATTTTTATATGTGCAATTTTAAGTTTTGATTTTGCACACCTAGAAAATTTTGCACACTCTTATTGTTTTGTTGGGAAATTTCAGATGGAATGCACTATTGTTTTGTCGCGGTTTTCTCGTTCCACTTTCACGGACGTATCGGTATTTTGGAGTAATAACAGTCATGCTCCTTGAAATATCTTCCCATTGTTTTTTACTGTCACCTAATGCCCAAAAGTTTTTAAACAATGTTTTTCTTTCTTCTTCCGTATTAAGATCCACATTTTTCTCCACAAGGTTCTTTCATTTTTCTCTCCTCTCTGATCTTCTTTTTTATAGTCTGATAAGCTTTTCCTGTGTTTCGTAATCTTTTGGCAATATTTTTCTTCCAATTTTCTTCATCACGCTTGCGTTTTCTTCCTCTCTTTTTATCAGGACTCACAGCAGGGCTCGTTGGGATTCTCCCTTCTCTGGAAGTAGACGGCCTTGCAGAAGTATTTGTCGTATTTGGAGCCGGGGTCGAGGGCAAATTTTGTATAGAGCTATCATAGACAGACAACATTTCGTTTTCTTCGTCGGCAGGTAACTCTTCGTGGTTGTTTTGACTTGGGTTTTCGGGCGGTATATACATTGGATCCTTAACAGAGTCGTCGCTATCTGAAAAAAATTAAGCATCTTACACAAAAGGTAGGTAGGTCAGTACTACTAATACGTACTGCTATCAGCCGAAGTAGATTGTTCCTAGCTGGTGCCCACAGTATCATTTTTATTTCATTCTAATAAGGCTAGCATCTTCCTGTCCCTGGACTCCATCATAACATGACCTGAAAATGTAACAAATTAGTTAGTTGATTTTTATCATACATAACGTTCTAAAACAACTTGTTGAAAAATAAAGTAAATAATCATTGTCACTGTTTACTTTTAAAATGGCATAAGCAAAAATAAAATTTTAGGCAATCAAAGTTTGACACTTAGCTTAACATCAATATAGTCTTTATTCAAAGTTTGACTTCAATAAGAAACGCTTTTTTCTACGATATAGTATTAACTCGAAATATTTAAATAGTTTAACTTCGACATTTTTTAAGCAATATCGTCACATTTTGCAATAAGACATTACAAGAAAAAAGTAATAATGAACATTCAACTTACCTTTATCATCAACAACGTTTCAATTCGAAATATGTCGGTCTTGACGAAAACACGAACATCCATCCACTGACACTGCCGCGGCGCAAATGAGTAGTGACGATGTCGTAGCAAAGGACCAAAACGAGCGAGATAGTGATATATCGTCACAACTTTTGTCTCGCTCTCCCATGAACGTTCGCGAGAAATGTCGTTTTTGAAGCAAATTCTACTCTTTTCTCTGATTATAACTGTATTATTAACTAAAAATTTCGGTTTTTTGAGTTATGACTACGTTGTCGCAAACAAGCGATATTATGTTTTTTTATTCCATAGTATTGTGATAAATACCTCAAAATAATGCAATTTGCAATGTTTAAATTTACGTGAAATTCGACCTTTGACGCATATTGGGAGAGGGTTGTCCCAGAGTTTTTCCAAAAAACTATTGAAAAAAACATTAATTTTCTTATTAGTATATACATTTTAATACGTTGTAATAAACCTAATCTTATATATAAAAATGAGCTGTTCGTTAGTCTCACTAAAACTCGAGAACGGCTGGACCGATTTGGCTAATTGTTGTTTTTATATATTTGTGGAAGTCCAGGGAAGGTTTAAACGGTGAGAAGAAAAAAAAACGGTTGTCGTCGGTGATACGAAGTTCACGGGGTCATCTAGTTTTATAATAATTTGCTTAAAAATACCAACGGTCTTCTTTTGTTCGTTAAAGGGTTAAGAAAGTTACCTTCAAACGGGTCTACTTGGGACAGTTTTCAACTTTAAGTGTTAATAAAAATGCATTTGGATATTGTAAATGCGACATTTGTAAAGTCTGTATTCTGGCTTACGATTTTTGTATCGATCACAAGTATCGGGCCGCTATGTTTGAATATTGAAAAAAAAAAAAATCCCTGTCTCAAGTTAACGTTAAAAAGAGGATTCTTGGGACATTGGTACTATCATCACTATAACACAAGATAGAGCAGGAACTGGTTAACTAAAGACATTAAAAACGTTTTAAAAGCGTTTTCTTAATATAAATCACAGAAATGTTTCCTTCAGTCAATATTACGGTTATTAATCAACAATAACGATAGACAGGTACTATCAAAACTAAAAACTTCTTAAAAACACTGTTAACAAAATACTTATGACGTTATAATTATGTGTATGGTAGTACGGAACCTCAGTACGCGAGTCCGACTCCCACTTGGTCAGTCTTTGTATGCATTTGTGGTATTAAATTTAGGTAATTGTAATACTTACCCATTTATCTGGTTAGACAACCAAAAAACGTCGAAATCAACGGTAACTTAAATAAACTTACCTACTCAAAATAAATCACTTATTAAGTAAAATAGAAGACAACAATCGTAAAATTTAAAACGAATACGTAGGCGAGTAACGAATATCCCCCATATCCCCCATACAAAATGACTGAAATTGTCAATATGGGGCAAAATGAGACTACTGTCTCATGTTGGCCTCTACATAATTAAGGAAACATGATACTTAACATAAAATAATAAGTAAACATTATACTTCAAATTAAATGCAAAATATTAGTTACAATTGTACTTTTGAATGGATCTCCCAAATGAATATCATCCTCGGGACACCGTAACAGGAGTTACTGAAATGATCAAACGACAGGATCCAATGCATTTTTTAATTGCTCTTTGGTATAATTGGCGTAAGGTCGCCCTCCAACCAGTTTTTTATATTTACGCGTCATCCGCCCTGAAACAAAAAATAGTTTTAATAATTTACGATTATTGCTTACGCTTGAATGAGGATCTGGGGTAACTTGAAATGGTGTGGGGTAACTAGAAATAAGCATGGGGTAAAATAAGACGTTCGTCTCATTTTCCCCCGGAATACGTGCATCCGAACATATTTCTCAGAAATGTTTATTGGTTCGCAGCACTGATATCAAATTGCACACATGTAAACAATAACATTTGAGACTATCCGTTAAAAAAATCACAAGAAGTTATCTTTAACAGTTTTTGTGATGTGGTGCTGATCGCCGACCCTACACTCCCTCGTGGTCTTTAGCCATTAGGAAGGGTAGCGAAGGTTTACTTTGGACCAGACGGAGCGGTCCGCGTAGCAGACGTCCACACTAAAGGCGGCATGCTGCGCCGACCGGCCCGAAAACTTATTTTACTGGAAGCCGCACCTCAGTCAGTAGCCACCAGATGTTAGTGTGCCACTGGGGGCCCGGAATGTTGGCGACTGGCTGCAGTGCGACCTTTTTATATGTTTATATTTTTTGTACTTGACGTTGTCAAGCAGTAGTTGTTTGATGGTTGCTAAAATCTGTCTGTATTGAAGATCACTTGTGCTTTATTTTTATTAAATTAGTATCTTCTAATCCGTGTTTCCATCAATATTCACAAAGTCTTCATACAGTCCACCACTAGCTATCATTTTTTAAACTCGCAATGTTATTTGTGGTATATTTTCGGTAACGTGAAAGCAAGAAAAACAATCAAATTTTACAAAGTTTCCAACACGATAAACAAGACTTTCACTTACTTTTGTGGAACTTCAGTCGTTGAGACGTAACTTGTCAAAACTTCTTCTTGTACTAGACCAGGGATTCCCAAAGTGGTCGATATCGACCCCTTTGGGTCAGTATCGGTTTCCTAGGGGTCGACATAAACGAAAACTGATTTTGATTTAGTTTTTTATCTGTGGTGTGGATTGTATAGAGGCATGTGACTTTGTTTTCTAAGTTATGTACATTTGTGAGTGTACTTATAGTAGCAATACCACTCGCTAGCTGTGAAGGAATACACCGCGAGGAAACCTGAGTGTCTGAGCTATTCACATACCTCAGCGCTTGAAATCGCCAATCCGCGGTAGGCACGCGAGGCGATTATGCCCATACTCTCCCTGGGAGAAGGCCTGTGTCCTACAGTGGGACGTATATAGGCTGTTTATGTATGTATAGGGGCAGATCTGAATTAGGTGTGCATTTAGTTCATTATTGTATAACGTAATATTAGTGTTGTATGTTATTTATTGATTTTGGAATTTTGTCATATATTTTTATTACTAGGTATATAGTAAGGGCTGCAATTAAACATCTTAATTCTCGATTGCAAGAATTCTAATACACTTTTTCTGAATGACGAACAGTTCATTAACATCCACACTGTTCCCCCACAGTATTAGGTACTCCGTAGCGTAGCCAAGATATGCGTATGCGTAATACGCTGACAGCGCAGTTTTAGTGTTAGTAATGTTTTAGTTGCAATAGGGGCTTAGGTAAATTTAGATTAGATTAATACTCTTTATTGCACACCATACATTATTAATCCTGAGATTTCAACCGCATACTGCGATTGCCAACCCGCCTGCCTGCAGTGGGCGTCAAATGGCTGATGATGATGATGATACATTATTAAGATACATGAGAAATCTTAAATATCTAAGTTACATGGTATACAACTGGCGGTCTTATCGCTAAAAGCGATCTCTTCCACACAACCTAGATACATATGTGAATAACTTTGGCTTTGACGTATTTAATATGGTTTTTCCAATTTAAATGTCTGTCTATGTGAATAACTAGTAAGTTGAATGTTCTACTTCTTTTATATCACGTTGTTGAAACTCTACGTTAATATAAAAAAAAATATGTGATCTAAATTCTATAATTTTTGTTTTCTTAATTTTTATTTCTAGATTAGTATATAGACAGAAACACAATTTACAATTTTATATTATTGTCTTTAATGAAATTGCACAAAACTTTAACAAATGGGGTAAACACTAAGGGCAACACAGATCGGAAGTTAGTTGGAAGAGGGAAGTTTGGAGGTAGATAGTTATAAAACGAAGAAGACAGTTTAGAACAATTGAAGAAAATATGGTCCGGTGTACCCTCGTCCAAACCACACTCGCACAAAGAATAGTCCCTCGCCCGGATTTTCTCTAGAAAGACAGGAGTGCAAGCATGACCCAAGCGCAGACGGCAAATTGTGGATGTGACTTTTCTGTTAGCATCGCGGTGCAGGAAAAACCATGGTTTAGTTGGAATTTCCGGCTGTATTTTACTGTACTAGGTGCTTTTCATCAAACAGGAGGATTCTCATCCGGCATTCCAGGAGTTTATAAGATCTGTTTTTTCCTTGGCGCGCAGGTCATGAGTACCAATAGTTACGGAAATGTCAGTCAGAGCCGGCAGAGACCATATTCTTTGCACAGGAGTCTGCAAATTCATTTCCGTGGATGCCAGAGTGACCCGGAATCCAGGCAAGAATAATTTCAATGTTTTGATTTTTACAGACGAAAAGGGCTTCTCTGATTTAAAAAATTATTGGAAATTTGTTTTAGATCGGAAATGGTTGGCAAGAATAGATTGGAAAATATGATGGCTTTTTGAAATTTATTTCTGTGAGCTTCAACAAAAAGAATGGCTTCCAAGATTGTTACGGCTTCACCTGTGAAAACTGAGGAAGAAGGTGGGCATTTGTAACTCAATATAATATTAAACTTTGGTACCCAGACAGCCGCACCGATGCATCCATCGCCTGATAATTTAGATGCATCGCAGAACATAGTGATTATTTTCTCTGTGCACGGGTAGGTACCCACTTAAAAAATCACAGACTAGTGCTCCGCTGCCTTCTCCTGAAACCTACTATTTGCATCTGGAGAATGTTTACTTATGTCAAAGGAAAGGAGGATTTTAGGGGTGTAGATGAGGGCATCAAAGTCTATAGAGTAGAGAGAATGAGTTTCAGATTGAAAAGTGGTCACCAAATTTTAAGTAAATTTTTAGAATACAGGGTAGATCTGTATGGGTCCAATAATTAGATGAAGAAGTAAGATGGGAATTTGAAAAGGGGATGGTCAAGGAATTGCATAGCATTGCAGAAAAATCTATCCGCTAAGTACTAGGTACTGACGCCGAAGCCTGAGGGGTGGGTCGAGGCATTCCACAAATTTTAATTTTAATGCCCGGATGCAGATCATATTTTGGAACGCACTTTAATCGGAAACGAGATACACTGCGGCTTTCACTGAGAGTAATAAGCAGCATTATACTTCGTTTTCCAGAATCGTTCGCTGCCACGTGGTGATTCCTCCGATGATAAACTTCGCAAATTTAAAGATTTAAGTTGGTAGCAATGAGTATGTGTGTATGTGTCGTAGCCATATCGTAGATTGTGCCACATCATGATGTGGTTAGCCATATCACGAAATGTGTCCTTTTCATGAAAAGACCGAGTCAAACTGGCCGTATCGTTGAAGCATCAACGTTTGACGATATGGCAATCTACGTTTTGCCATATCTTAATGTAGGGTACCCATGACTTTTCCATGTACCCACCTGATTTAAGTTTGACATATTTACTGCATTGAGCTGAAAAATAGATTGAAGATGCCTGACGTACTCGTATTCAGTATTTTGGTGCATTTGAACCTTATAGGTTGAATAAAATACCAATAAAAGAAGCAAAAGTTTATATTTTATCACTCGTAAAATACAATGCGGTGCAATGATTACAACAACATGAGATTGCTGCCCTACTTTCCTCATTTTGCACAGTATTTACGGGAATACTGCCGTCACTAGAAATATTTTCTGTCGCCTCCATGGTAGAAATACACAACAAACTAGCATCAGCGCCTCTAACGGTGGATAATGGAAGTATTTTACGATATGACCGCTAACGTTTGGCCGCATCATGAAATAGTCATGCATTTCGCTATTCAAATCGTCAAACGTCGGTCGCTCATTGATCTGGCTAAGCCATTTCATGATACGGCCAGTTTGACTTGGCCTTTTCATGAAAAGAACACATTTCGTGATATGGCTAACCACATCATGATATGGTCAATTCTATGATATGGCTACGACATATGCACAATTATTACTCATTCAATTCAAAGCAAGTTACTTTGTAATTGCTTTGCCGTTGGTTGGTTTGGTTTATTTACGGTCAAAAGTTGTGAACAAAATGGAAACAAATGAGTGACATTAGGGACGATAAATAAGAGATTTTTGACTGTCTGTACGACGAGGGCAAGTCGTCGGCGTCTGGCAACCCTGCGCGACAAGTAACTGTCATGCATGTTATTTAACTATTCTGTGATCTTAATAATAAGGCTTGCATTGGCAATGCTTTCATCATTTTAGTAGCTTTCGAGAAGTTTTTGTGAAGTATACTCATTTTACTCACAACTAAAATTGAAAAAAAAACTGATAAAAGGACTCATTATCGACGAACATCACTCTAGAAACGGTTGAAACGCCACCGGCTTACTCATGGGAGTTATGGTGAAGCTTGTCGATCAAGTAGTTCGTAGCTATAAAGTAGCTAAAGTGTTTCGAGAAAATACCGACAAAATAAACAGCATAGATTTCTCGCCGAGTGGCGAAACATTGATATCATGTAGTGAAGATGACCAAATCGTTATTTACGATTGTGAAAAAGGAACACAGATGATAACAGTGAACAGTAAAAAGTATGGCGTAGACTTAATACATTTTACCCATGCCAAAAATACGGCTATTCACAGTTCCACTAAAGTTGATGATACTATAAGATATTTGTCACTTCATGATAACAAATACATACGATACTTTCCTGGACATACTAAAAAAGTGGTGACCTTATGTCTATCACCTGTTGAAGATACATTTTTATCTGGATCATTGGACAAAACACTTCGGCTTTGGGATCTACGCTCTCCAAACTGCCAGGGATTAATGAATCTGTCAGGACGTCCAGTGGCGGCATATGATCCTGAGGGACTCATCTTTGCTGCTGGTGTAAATTCTGAGAGTATCAAGCTTTATGATTTAAGATCATATGATAAAGGTCCTTTTGTTACATTTAAGTTGAATCAAGAAAAGGAATGTGACTGGACAGGACTTAAATTCTCTCGTGACGGTAAAACGATGTTAATAAGCACCAATGGATCAATAATTAGACTGGTAGATGCATATCATGGGACTCCACTTCAAACATTCACTGGTCACCTGAACAACAAAGGAATACCGATAGAAGCATCATTCAGTCCTGATTCCCAATATATATTCAGTGGATCTACAGACGGCAGAGTGCATGTGTGGAATGCAGATACAGGATATAAAGTATGTGTCTTAAACGGGGACCATCCTGCACCTATTCAGTGTGTCCAGTTTAACCCCAAATTTATGATGCTGGCATCTGCGTGTACAAATATGGCATTTTGGCTCCCAACCATAGATGATGTGTAACTATTCTTTGTTAATTTCAATAAGGATATTAAAGAGAAAAACAATTTCAAACAAATCAATGAAACAAAATTATACACATTTAGTTTAATAGTGTTCAGAAGTGTGCTGTACAGATATAAGATAATAATATTCTTTATCTACACTAATGTTGTAACATTCTACTTATGTTTTCAATACTTGACTTATAATTACTACTGTTATAGCACAGACAACAAAACACTCAATTTAAGCAATTTCACGTGATGGTATAATATTCACATCGATTGCGTAAAATCTCATTATAACATCAATAAAACGCGACCAACTTGATTGCAGGGCCAATCAGGTTGGTCGCGTTTTATTGAAGCGCGCAGCTGCGCTCTCATTGGTTAAATTTTAATGGCGGCAAAATCACTGTGATTATACACGTACGCGTGAATTTAATTTTTAATTGCATTAGTGAAGATAAAGTAGTGTATGCAACTGCATATAACACGGGTATTAAAACACTCGTTACTATTATGAAACTCGCTGCGCTCGTTTCATAAACTCACACTCGTTTTAATACCCTTCATTATATGACAGTTGCATAAACTACTATTATTGTACACCAGAAAACAGTTTTAATAGAAACAACAGTAGGTATAAAATAACAGATATAAAGTCTTATTTATAAAATACTGATCCCACTAAAACACTCTTAAAGAGGAGTTAAAGGGGGTTCTAACAAAAATTCTTCTCATAAACCAGCTTTAACTCGATCTTAAGAGTGTCTTCGTGGGATTGACTTTTTATAAACAAGACCGAGGCTCTAGCATTATGTAACTAATTAACATTGAATGGTGGATTAGTTTATTATCAGAACGCCAAATTCATTACTGTGTTTGATATAGTCTGTTATAAACCTAAGTAATGCTTAGGCGAGTCCTTTTACTCCTACTTGGTGTAAAAAAAACAATTTTAAAACAAGGTACATGAAGACATGTACCCTATTTTACCTTTCCATCAGCTTACGAGAATTAAATTTACAGCCTACCAAAAGTTAATAAAGCTTAACTCATGATTTGCTGATAAATAACAAGAAGTTTAAAAATTATGAAAACTTCATTGATAATGCACGCAAGAAAGCAAAAAAAATTACTCAAAGTTTCCTAATGTTCTGTGGCATTGCTAAAAGGCCCAAGCTGAACATTGAACATAATGTGAAGGGCAAATACCAAAAACCTCCCCACGCTTGTTGGCTTGGCCACTGAACGGTACGAAACTAAACTCCATTCCACGAAACGCGCTCCCAAAGAAAATCGTCCAAGTGCGCCCATTGGTTAATAGCGTGTGACCTTCAATAGGGTAGGTATCTTATGAAGCGGAGCGTCTTCGCTTATTGTTTCGCTTATCTCTAGCCGCGCGTATTTTGTTCCCTAGGAGTTCGGCTCGTGGAACGAAGTATAGGTAAATTATTTTCTACTCTAATGTGCATTATTGACAAGTGTGTTTTTTGTTTTTCTTCTAAATAGGTACTTTTAATTTGCTTTAAACTTTACTGTCTTATTTATAGAAATACATTCCACTAAAACACTCTTGATGGAGTTTTAGGAGTTGGAGTGGAAACAGTCGTCAAAACAGTATCACACTAAATATTATTTAACTAAAATCTCCAAATATAACAATTTAAAATACTGTAGATGTTATTGTGTTGCTTAAGGAAAAAAGTATTAAGTTTTTTTTATAAATAAGACGACACCTAATCAAAATTAGTTTAATTACTTCTTGTTGCTGTGGTTCTTTATTAAGAGATTGAGAGTTGAAGAAACTGTTAACTGGCTTCATCCATTGTCAGATTAGCTTTGCGATACCAAACTTTTGTATTGTCATCCGAATTATAAGCACTTTGGAAATTTTAAAAGCAATGAAACAGTGTTGGAAGTTCCTAGGTTAAAACTGAATTCCTAGTTGTTACTGATGTCGTAGTAGCCTAGTTTATCAGTTACATTGTACCTATACAAGTTAAGGTAATAAAAGCGTGTTACAATACCAATCAATGATGCCTCTTTGAATTAAAAAACTGAAAGTGTGTCATTAAATTTTGTAATTGCAGACAGTATAATTTTGCACACGTCCACTCCACAAATTGTCACGCACGCATTTAGTAGGTAGGTATCAATATCATACCAGCGGCTGTGTGCAATCCCGCATTCCATAAAGAATCTTACGAGGAGCATTCGGTCTTGCTCGTATAATTTAATAATTTTACTGATTGTAATAAAATGAGTATACTTTTGATAAATGTGTTCTGAGGGTTTGATGGATAATAAAATGGCGAACATTTAAGGCATACCTGTTTCTTATCCCGTACAAAGTTATTGATTGAGAAAGATTCCTGGAAACAAATTTTCTTTATGAAAACTACGTAGGTACATAAAAACAAAAATATATTAAAAATGCCCGTAATTTAATTATGCATCAAACCCTGAGACCACATTTATCAAAAGAAACTCATTTTCTAATATTGAAAAACCGCCCAAGTGCTAGTCGGACTCGCGCACCGAGGGTTCCGTACTCGCGCTTATGAGCACGGAACCTTATTACTAAGACTCCACTGCTGTTTGTCAGTCACCAGGCTGTATGTTATGAACCGTGATAGCTAGACATTTGAAATTCACATATTAGGGGTTAAAGTATGAAATTGCCGATTTGTACTGAAAATCTAAATTGTTTATTTTTTAAATTTTTAACAAACTTATTTAATCAAAATAGTTGCCATTATTATCTATACATTGCTGCCATCTAATGGGAAGGTCATTAATGCCTTTGCGATAGAACTCCGACGATCTAGACTGCACAAACTGTGTGAAAGCATTTTGTGCTGCCTCCTGGGAAGAAAACTTCTTATCACGTAGATAATTATCCAAATCACGAAAAAAATGGTAGTCCGTTGGAGCAAGGTCTGACGAATACGGAGGATGACGAATGGTTTCTAACTGCCGTTCCTGAAGGGTCAAAATGGTTTCTCGTGCTGTGTGAGGTCTCGCGTTGTCGTGGAGCAGATCAGTCAAATCATGAGGCACCCATTTTTCGTATTTTTTTATTTTATTGATTTGACAATTTGATTTCCGACCATCAAGCTAATGCTAATGCCCCGACAACCTGTCTGTAGTTCCGCAGGAGATAATCGTCTGTCTTATGTCTGAATAGCTTCTTCCTTGACTATAGGGGTCGATACTGGTTTGCAATGTTCCATGCCAAACCTCTTTAAAATCTTTTTTACATACGATGTTTGATGTATTTTGATCCCACCTCCAGTACTACCTTCTCTGGTTTCTATATCTATTCCTAGGAAGTACGATGCTGGTTTCGTCGTTATCTTGAACTGCTTTTCCAACTCATTTATGAACTCATCAATAAGTTTTTGATTAGATGCAGCTACTAGCCCATCATCCACGTAAAGAGCTAAAATCAGCTTCCCATCAGCCTTCTCTCTTTTGAATAGGCAAGGATCAGCATCATTGACTTCGAAACCAACTTCCTTCAGGAAATCCAGGATCCTTCTGTTCCAACATCTTGGGGCTTGTTTCAATCCATACAAGCTCTTTTTTAACAAACACACCCTTCCTGTGCCATCATCATAACCCTCGGGTTGTTTCATAAAGATCTCTTCTTCATCTAGGGACCCATAGAGAAAGGCAGTTGACACATCAAACTGAAGCATCTTCATGCCTTCATTGGCAGCAATGCTTAAAACGGCTCTGACGGTAGCCATTCTGGCCACAGGGCTGAAAGTTTGATCATAATCTATTCCTTTCTTTTGCCGAAACCCTTTAGCCACCAACCTGGCTTTGTACTTGTCAACCGAACCGTCCGCATTAAGCTTCACACGATAAACCCATTTGCCTTTCTATTCTTTGGCAATTTTTCCAGAACCCATGTTTTATTCTCTTTTAATGAGTTAATTTAATAGTATGCCCTGCTGTTTTCGCTTCAGCCAACATCTGTTTCAGTTTCTCATGAACTTCAGATTTCTCCTTCATGAAGTAAATGTATCGAAAACGTGTGAACTCGTCTTTGAAGAGAACGACAGGATTGTGGAAATGGACCGCAGACATCCGAATGAATACGTTCCCCAGGCTTAGTTGCTTTTTCTCTTTCTCCAAACTTCCGCCTGTGTGTCTTTCCAAAGATACAACCTTCACACAAGTCTCCACTATCCTTGATTTTAATGTTTAGTTCACGTTCAACCAGACTCTTGACATGTCGTTTATCTTGATGACCCATTCTTTCATGATAAAGTTGTAAATCACATTCCACTACATTCACAGTAGCACCAATTTTCGCTATTGGTTTTACAGCTTCACCTTCTAGTTTAAATAGACCACCATTCAGCTCTCTATTTCCACACAAAACCATCTTCCCGTTTACTTTTAAAGAACACGTGGTTACTCGTGATTCAAAGAGGCTGTTTGAGTTTCTTTCATGTGCTGCTAACACAGAAAAAAAGATTCCTGCATATTCCTGGAACCAACCAGACATTCCACAGAAAGAATTCCTCTCCTTTGGCTTTATACCGTATTGAGCCTTTTCCGATAGCTTCAATAACTTTGCCATCTGCCGTAGTGACAGTATGAGGGTCGCGAAAGTGCTGGAAGTCTTCAAACAAGTCTTCTCTCATCGTCACATGATGGGTGGCACCGTTGTCGATAAACCATCCTTCTCGATCGATGACACTGTCCAAGGCATTTACGTTCAGCAGTAACAAGCTGGTCGTAACATTGCCACCGCTTCCATCTTTCTTATCTTTCTTGAGACAGTCACGTCTAAAGTGACTATTTACTACTTCTTTGCAAAGGTGACATCTGAATTCCTTTGTCGTACCTACTGAAGTCTTTCCTTTTTTCTTAGCGCATTTTCTTGAACCCGTTGTAACAAGTGCTTCACAACTAGATGTGCCTTCCTCTTTGCCATTCGAAAGTGACTTTTCGTACGCGCAAAGCTGGCTCGTGAGGTTTTCCAGTTCTGTCCTTCTTTGACATCAGCATCCAACTTGACTTAAAAGAAAAATAGTTTTCCGGCAGGGTATCCAAAATCTTGCAAATCGAAAGTAACTCTGGCAGATCTTTTGCTTCAGCGGCTTTTGTAATTTCAAGATGGAGATTATGCCACAAATTTTTCAATTTTGACAGATGAGTAGCCATATCATCACTGACGTCTTTTTTGAATCTAAAGAAGCTCATGCACACCTCATACAGGCGGTCATCATTGACACCGTCATAGAGCCTGTGCAACTCATCCCATACTTCTTTTGGATTTGTGAACCGAATGACCTTGTCTAGTGTATCGTCTGAAATGTTCGTTGTAATTAATAGGAGCGCCATACTTTCCTTACGCCTGTACTCATTCAGGGCCTTTTCATACTCCGCGGAAGCCACAGCGTCGGCATCGCCGCCGTTGTTAACAGGTTTCCCGGGGCATTGTACATTCCCTTGGACAACTTCCATGAGCCCATCTGTGCCCCGCAGCAGTGCAGTCATGCGGTAGCGCCATGGAACCCAATTGTTTCCATCCGTTAATTTACCCAGCTGGATTTTACTCAGCTCCATTTCCAAATTACATAGAAGGGCCCATAACCACTTAAAGAGTATTATTTTTGTATCGCAGCATTTTATTTCAGACTTGAATATTTTACAACTTGTTTGACAACACTATTAAATCAGAATCACTATGGCAACCCAAAGTAGGTAGGTACTCTTGTCCACAGAGTTCTTGCTCTGACAAAAAATTCAAGGGATTTGGGCTACGAGCAGACCTTGAAATACCGCTATTATGCTCCTAACGCTATGCGTCATAGCGCTATGAAAAGCTTCCTAAAACGTTATAATTTCAAAACGTTATACGGGGTATAACGTTATTATATTGGTCGAATAGCGCTATTCCAATAGCGCTATGCCCGACTTAACTTTATAAATAGCGCTATAATAGCTTTAACGTAACTTAACATAACGTTATATGGCATCTCTTTCACACACATTCCGCCATCATTATAGTCTATCTTTTTCACGCATCGCGCGTGGTTATGTGAGTATCCCTCCCTCCCTTGTGGATCTGGGTGCACGAGCGGGTAATATACAAAGATCATTCCAGTTTTCCTCCAACAGAAAAATCTTAAACTACTTAGAAATTGGTTAAGTAATTTTTCTTCATCCCCCAATCTCGGAAAGAGTATTTTTGCTATTCGATATCCAAGTGCAAAAGACGTTTTTATCCGCTAGAGGATAAAGTAAATTGAATTTAGAACATCGTATTATATGAAATAAATACGAAGAATTTACATGTAAAATCTTTCCACAATTTTTTCTCCACCTTACACTTTGATTTTTTGCCACATTCCAGCAATTCCACATGCCTGAATACAGCATTATTCCTTTTTCTTCCCATTCTTCAAGTATTGCCAAGTAGGTTAGAGGTTATTTACACCGACACGTCTTTTGCGCAGAATCAAATAGGTATAAACATGTAAACCAAAGGAACGATGTATTCACACTATTATATAATTTATACGAACTACTTACACTTTTTCAATACAAAAGTTTAGCTGGTAACGCTTCACAGTGTATTATGGGAGCCATTTTTCGGACGTCTGCAGGCTTATTACAAAAACTGATACAAATCATCATAACAAACACTAGAGTAGAACTCCCGTGGGTCAAATGAGCCTAGGTAAAGAAAAAACATTGTTGAAATTTCTGAAAAATTTATCCGGTTAAAGTAAAAAAAAAAATCTACGCTTATAAGTACCTACCTTAAAAGCTTTAACTTTCACAGTATTAACGATAGTCGCAAATTGCTTAGAACCATAGATATAATTATTTGAAAATTTTTAGTTTTAATTTATTTTCTCAATTATTCCACCAAAGTGGGAAAAGTTATATAGATGAAAATTTAGATCTCTTATTATTATATCCATTATAAAAAACCCACATCCCACTTTCGTGGAGTCTATGAGTAATAGTAAATTATTTGTTTCTTATAAGGGTTGTCACAAATATCCGGATATCCGGATGTAGAAATACCGGTCAAGTGCGAGTCGGCCTCCGTACCAAGGGTTACATACCACGCCAACCACCCAAAAAAATATAATACGAATACAATTTGGAAAAAAATAAGTACATACTTAGTGTTATAAAGCTTCATCTTGATACCATGAGTTATATAGAAAAGTTGACGTACTAGAAATGCAAGATGTTAGCAACCATATTATTAGTTAAACCAAAATAATGCAATCTTCTCTTCTTCTTCAATCGTCTTCTACGCGGAGTACTGAAGATACTGTAAAATCAAAGTTTTCTATCTCGGTGGTAATACTAGGATTATCTTGGTTAAAATCTGGGACAGCTACAGATTTTAATAATTTTATTGCGGCTGCAGGTAATGGTATCTTCAGCTGTTTATTTTGTCTTTTGGTTAGCCGTCCATTTGAGATCAAACGATCTGAAGATTCCAAAGCCCTATGAAACAGATTTGTCACTGTTTTTAAGCGATCCATTTTTCTATAATGATGCTCGCGATCACTTCCTTCCATTCCAATACAGTAGAACGTCGATTATCCGAACTAATTGGGGGACATGGGTGTTCGGAAAACCGATTTATTCGGATAATCGAACTATGTTCTTTTATTTGCCTACTTTAAAAACCTATTTAGAGGCTAAAAATTCCACCCATGCTGGGACTTGAACCCGCGACCTCTGGCTAACCGTGCCAGCGCTCTCCCAACTGAGCTAGTGGGCAAGTACAAGCATCGGCGAAATTTCGAGCCTCTGTACAAACCTCTCTGCATTACGTACAAAGTAGAAAAAAAAGGCTTCTGTTTTTAAAATTGTCCTCAGCACGGGTTAGTGCAACAAAAAGAATATAATTTACCTATTTACCAAGAAAACCTATTTTTAATAATATAATAGGTACAATCAACGTCTGAAAAAATCTTTAATCTTCGGTGGTCAAAGCAAGCTCACCCGCTTATACAAAAAACCTAGCGCAGCAAGGTCACGCACTTTTTGAGTATCTCTAAGCATGCAAATGCTTCGAATGTTTTCTTCTTCATGATCTGCCTCACTAGTTCATCAATTACTAGAGGCATCAGTCACGAGGTCTACCATTTCACTATCCCAGATTATCTCAATCGTTGACATTCATCCATTGTTGAACCTCTGTGTTGGCACAAGTAGTGGGGAGAAACGGACCTTGAGGTTGGTAGCTAGTTCGGTTAAGCGGTCGTTCGGATGACCGACGTTCGGATAATCGACGTTCTACTGTATTTGTTTCTTGATTCCGAGGCCTGTTCAGAGAGCGTTGACGTATTGGTAAGCAACTTGTTTACAAAACTCGCCAAATTTTTGATAATCTATTGGTAAGCCACTAGATAAAACACTTAAAATAACAAGTCATCAAGCAGCCATTTTTCGAGATCCAAAATTTCAGAAAAAGTTTGTCGGTTTTTGTCAGATAATTCGCGTGGTGTTTCCGTCATTAGTCGTGCCAGAATTAGGACGAACAACATCTACTAGTAAACCCAATTTTACCCTTACTTGATTTTTAATTTCTTTTTTTCTAGCATCAATGAGCCGCTTTTGTTCTGACTTCTGAGTCATTCTCCACATCTTAACCCTCACCCGCACCCCCGTTCCTCAACGCTATATGTATCGACATGGGGTTTTAGGAAAATACCTTAAGAGGGTGGACCCATTCCCATGCCACACATAACAAATCACTGGAATGAATTTACATTGATTTCAGTATATTATATCTCATCAGAAACATAAATGTAAAAGTCGTAGGCTGAAGAAAATGAGTGTCAAGTTTTTCTCAAAATGCCAAATGATTATTACAAATCTTCAAGCGATCTTTGCTTCTAAATATAAATTGGCGAGTTTTTCAGTTGTTTGTAAGATTCTAAGACGGTTAAATTAAATTTTGTTGAAACTTGATGTTTAAGGCCCCTCGCCCACGGCGACTTTTTGTAGTGATGCTGTCGCGCGTTTACGCAAATGCATCGCTACGAACGCGCTTTAGTCGCATTTCCAACGCGCTACAGAAGCGATGCCGATGCGCTACTAACGCGGTACAGCATCGCGACTGTATCGATGCAAACGCATATCCGTGTTGGACGACATCGGGAGGAGAACGGAGGAAGGGTGACGCGTGAGTAGTGCAACACAGACAGATCGAGAGTGCTGTTGTCCATCGGTCTAACGGAGTCTATCTTGCAACTGTAGCGATCGCAGGCATTTTTGTACCGTTACTGAATCGCATTTGCATCGCGACAGAAGCGCGACGGTATCGCGTTTTCATCGCGACTGAATCGTGTTTACAGTGGGCGAGGACACACAGCTAGCGATCGCAACGCGACTGTATCGATGCGAACACGCGACAGCATCGCTACTGCATCGCTACAAAAAGTCGCCGTGGGCGAGGGCGCTAAGGAGCAAAGATCGCTTGAGTTTATAATATGGCATTTGGAAAAAAACTTGGCACCCATTTTGATCTCAAAGATCACCCTTTGACTATAATTTCTCTCCTTCGAAATCTTGCCTTGTAGAAATTTTTAGCAATA
The DNA here is from genome assembly GCA_963969515.1 of Yponomeuta evonymella. NCBI lineage: Eukaryota > Metazoa > Arthropoda > Insecta > Lepidoptera > Yponomeutidae > Yponomeuta > Yponomeuta evonymella. The sequence goes on along the minus strand of OZ018345.1, from coordinate 12,845,037 downwards.
AGACCGCCATTTATACTATGTAATTCAGTTTCATTTTGTAACTCTATCTATAATAACCTTCGTAAAAAAACATACCCGGATAATTTTATTATTCGAAAGCAAGACTGACAACCCTGGCGACAAAAAATCCGGATATAACTAAAAAAGGCTATAGTATCTAGACTGAACGAGAATGGTATTTGGGTTTTTTATAGTGGATACAGTATAATAAAAGATCTTAATTTTCATCTATATAACTTTTCCCACTTTGGTGGAGTTACTGAGAAAATAAATCATAACCAAAAATTAAATTAAATTAATATCTCTTGTTCTAAGCAAGTTGCGCGATTCGTTAAAGCTCTGAAAGGTGAATCATTAAAGTGCTTTCAACCTGCCTAAGCAATTAAATAGTATTTCGTTTTGTTCTCAGTGCAGAAATTTTCTTAGCTGTAAGTACCTAAAATTTGGTAAATTAACTTTATTTTTTCCTTAACTGTTGCTGCACGGGAGTTCTACTCTAACAATTTAAATTATGATTTGTATCAGTTTTTGTAATAAGCCTGCAGACGTCCGAAACATGGCTCCCATAATACACTGTGCGCTTGGATAGAGAGGAACGCGCGAACTTGTTTGTGTTATTTACGAGTATTATTGTCTGTAAGTACTTTCGTTGCTTGCTCCGGGCGATTCCCCGCCACGTTCAGTGCGGCAACGCCGCCGGACACGTTCGTCCGCCACGCCACGCCCTCCCGGTAGAGCGGAGCGGCAACAGCGCAATAACTTTATTAATAACGTTATTACACTGTTAATGATTTAGTTATGATTTCGTTATGTTTCTCGTAGAGTTTTGTTATCATAACGATATAATAGCGCTAAAATAACAGAACGAAATGATTTAAACGTTACATAACATTTAATAGCGCTATATTTTATAACGTTTTAAAGGTCTGGCTACGAGAACTTCAGCGATTTTTGGGCGACCGCTTCGCTTTTCCATGGCGACATTGACCGGCCAGATTTTTCTATCTACGCAGCGTTGCCAGATATACCGCTTTTTCCTCGGTTCCTCCTTCCGCTTTAGGCCTTCACGGTCCCGCTTTTTTCAAATCTATTCGGCCTCCAGGATCGAAAAATAAAAATAAATTTCTGTCACAAAAAGCCCCGCTTAGTAGTAGGGCATTTTGATTCTGGTTCAAACAATTATAAGAGCTTACCGTACATAAGTTTGGTGGATTCAGAAAAAGATTACATGTACCTATCTGGGGCTGGTTGTCAACCGGGGAGGGCCCAGAAACCACAGCGGTTAAAAACTCTTCCTTCCTTGCTTAGAACAGAAAATGTTCTGTGGAGGAGGGAGGGAAAGCTATAAAAAAATTGAACGACTGTACCTATCTTGTTTTTTTATTCAATAAGTTGCTCGCTCTCTGAGAGAAGGCCTGTTCCCTACAGTGGGACGTATATAGGCTGCTTATAATGATGAAGTTGCCTTTTGCTTGTATGAATAAACAATCAAAAACGTCAATAAACGTACGAAGTGAGTAGGTACCTATATAAAATCGATGTATAGTTAAAATATGGAATCCCGCTTTTTTAGTAAAATATCTGCGTTTTTTAACCCTTTATAGGGCAAAAGCGAAATTAGTATAGCGGTTAGCGGCTGTAACCACCTGTCAAGGTTGATTATAAGGCTCATAATTCATGTGAGCTTGCATTGGTAGTCGACTTTATTGTTTAAATGAGTCTTCCCTGAACGGGCGTAAGCAACAAGTGAAACCACCAAAGTGAAGTTAGTCACAGGATCTTGGTAGGGTGCGACAAAATGGTGGTTACGTTTGTGCCTTCCGTCTCATAAGTGTTTACGACCACGAGAAGTGATTTTGTTTGGTACATAATTAAATAATTTAGTGGTAAAATGTGATATTTACTTGTTTCAAGGTAAGTTAATAGATTATTTATTAATTTTCTTTGAATTTGGTATATAAATCATAATCTAAACCTGTATTTATAAAGTACAATAATGGTTTGAACTGCATAGGTAGTAGAAACCGGTTTTTAGGGTAGAATTGAAAGAAGTGAATATTTCAGATTATCATTTGTTTATTTTACGAATTTAGGACTATCAAAGTTAACTTTTGCAAAGTAGAGTTATTACTTTATGCCGGAAAACAGTTAGTTTAATTAAATATTATTCCACAAAGATGATATTAGGTATCAAAGTGTAGGTATGGAGGCCGGTGAGGTTTGTGCGAAAAGTGCAACCTTACTGAAGCGTTACAGTAATTAATTTTTGTTTGTTTCAGATGTCTTTACCACTATTAGATTTGGAACATAGTCCCTACGATCAGCTAGTCTGTTTGATCGAGGGCATAGATGATGACCAAGCTGAAAACTCAGATGTAGGAGGGGTCTCAGAACCTGAGGATGATCTACCTTTGAATGCCATATCACGGAGATTGACAGCTGGAGGTGACTCTCATCGCGATATCATGGACTCACCTCTACATCATTCGCCAGCTCCAGTCATCAGTGGTTCCCTATCACCAGATCCATCACCAGCAGTGCCAACTCAACAAAGAGGACGAGGCCCTGTTCGTACCAGAGGTCCCGAAATAGCGCCTTGAGCGAAAGATTGTTGATTTATGAGATGATGTGAGTGAGCCTATTTATAAGACTTTTGTTACCTAAAAATCTGATTCTCGAGACTAGAGACCTAAAGTTGTTGATTTTCTATGAGTAAGAAATATATATTTTATGAAAGTTACTTACAAATTGTTTTAGTTTTTCTTGAAAGAGTTTTGTAAGAGTTTGTTTTGATACAATTATTATTTAGAAAAGTTTTTTGTTAGTTTTATGAATCAAGAGTAAATTTTGTTATGGTAGTACACTTAGTCACTTTGATTAATAACATCTTTGTGCAATAATATTTTAATGATAAAAAGTACACAAAACGTTATTGTTAGCAATAATACTGATTTTATTACAAACTGGTTTTATTTACAATTTTTTCCCCTGAACGGTCACGGTTTCAAATGAATCCACCATATTTTTTCCCTGAATGGTCTTGGTTACATATGAAACCACCCCCTACAGCCAAACCCGTATAAATGAACTAGTGAATATCACACTAATTCCAGTCTTTAGGTACCCCTAAACCTATCCCAAAAATTCTTATCCAAAAAAAAAATATTCTGCCCTATAAAGGGTTAAGCACTGCTACCGTATTTTTAATCTCCACATCTGGCAACACAACACTGGTTTTACGGCAATGGCAACACTGTTAGTCAAGTGGTTATATTCTCTTCTCTTTGACTTTTAGTAGGTGGTTTTTGATGAGTGAGATGGTTCATGATGTAAAAAATGTAAATTCTGATGTGTTGTGTTTTACGCATCGTAAATATGTATCGGAACATTTTTTTTCTGTGATAAAATATTATTCAGATAATATAGTTTAACCAGTCTGTTAATATCGCAGAGTCCACTATGAAACAAACCAGTACAAGTACTTTAACCTCAAGTGACATGGACGCATTTAGTTCCATCAACGAAAGACCCGTGGACGATATATCTCTACAATTCTTTTATAAACCTCATACTATAACACTTCTCGCCGTCTCCATTGCCGCAGTCATCTATACGGCGTTTGTAAGGTTTGTCTTCTTATATTTTATGTCAGCCTAGGCAAGAATAGTGAGACGTCCGGGCAAAGGCTACTCTTAATCAAATTGGTGAGAAAAGCCAATTTACTTACAACACTAACTTCAACTGTGTGCAAAATTTTTGCTTTTTCGTACACTTGCAGGCTTGTCTCTTTCCGGCCTCAAGAACTTAAGCCGTCTTTAGGAAGTCTATACCTGCCTTTAGACCACCACTTATCACTAGTGATTAACCCTTTACTACTTGACTGACAAAAATGAATTATTTCGTTTGTATTAGTCAGTTATAAATTAATTACCTATTTTGTTTCTCTTTCAGAGATGAATCTAGCACTCAAGACAACATATGGTCAGGAATATGCTGTGTGATATTTTTCTTTCTGATAGTATCAGTTTTGACATTCCCCAATGGCCCCTTTACACGTCCACATCCTGCAGTTTGGAGAATCGTGTTCGGAATGTCTGTTCTCTACTTACTCGCTCTTCTTTTTCTCTTGTTCCAAAGCTACAATTCAGTTTATGAAATAATGTATTGGGTGGACCCCAACCTTCGAAACTTCCACATTGATATGGATAAAGTAAGTGAAGTTGAAATATTGTTTTGAAAAACCTCACCATTTTGCGGAGATCTCTACTCAGTGTTATTGTGTTCCAAATTGTGCCACTATTACATGCAATATGTCAGAAATAACTACTTAGAAAAAGTTTTATCATAAGTAGTAGCATTATACTCATTGAACCTTAGAGCCCATTGGAAACTGAAGGCAAATATTGGCTTAATTATGAAATAATCACTTATTGTAAGTTCCTTAAATTTGCATCAAGAGTAGAGGTCTTAAACTTTGATGAAAGGTTTGTGAAAAGAAAAGTCCAACCCAGAGTTGTCAGTTCAGAAACTGGCCATTACTCTTAGCAATGGATTTATAAGGATTTGTTTATTTTGTTTTCAGGAGTATGCTGTGAACTGCTCAGATATAAGTATAGCCAAAGTATGGTCCCATGTAGATGTATTTGCCTGGGGTCACTTTTTGGGTTGGATGTTCAAAGCTATATTATTCAGACATGCTGGTTTACTCTGGGCTATATCTATTATGTGGGAGATAACTGAAATAGCATTTGCACACTTACTACCAAACTTTCTAGAATGCTGGTGGGATTCTATTGTGTTAGATGTGCTTGTCTGCAATGGTTTAGGCATATGGTGTGGCCTTAAAATATGTAAGGTTTTGGAAATGAGAGAATACAAATGGGTTAGCATTCGGTAAGTTGGGAATCCTGTTACTACTATCCTGCATGCTTGTTATAACTATCAATAAAAAAAAATAACATACATGTATAAGCATCCTATAGTATATGTTCCACGGCAGGGTACAGGCCTCCTTCCGACGAAAATTAAATGTTTTAATTATTTCAGGGATATCTCTTCTACAACTGGAAAAATAAAGAGAGCTATTTTACAATTCACACCAGTTCAATGGACTCCTGTCAGATGGCTTGACCCCACTTGCACTTACATGAGATTTTTTGCTCTTAGCCAGCTTGTGGTCTTTTGGCAGATATCAGAACTGAATACATTTTTTTTAAAACACATATTTGAAATGCCTCCTTCTCATCCTCTAGTAATTGCAAGATTATTACTTGTAGGAGTTATTGTGGCTCCGTCTGTAAGGTTTGTGTAAATCTTTTAAATAATAGGTGTTACAAATTATTTTTTGAAATTGGTGATCGTAGGTACAGCTAATCTCGATCCAAAGTGTACATCGAATAGTTCAATTCCTTCTAAGAGATCTTCCTTTAATAATGTCATGTGCGACCAGGGGCGAGGTGTTAATGTGACAATCATGTGTATTTGGTTAAAAGTGGCCTAAAAATCGTCGCATGATTAAAGGACATACCCCTAAATCAAATAGTGTCTCTTTGATTTAGGGTCCTATCCTTTAATCATATGACGATTTTTAATATTAAAAACTAAATTTGGTCAGGAACTTACTATGCAGTATTATTATAGTACCCAGGTGAGAGTTATCGGAAAGCCTAATCTTTTTCTTTTAGAAATAAAAATACGGTCCCTTTGTGTCGTTAATTTACTGGAAGGAATTGTGTTTTGTGATTTATCCTTTTGCTTGTAAACCTAAAAATACAGGTGTTTAATTTTTCACATTTGACGAATTCTATCCCAGCGCAGCTCAGGCAAATGGTCAAGCCACATACTTTCGTAAGCACTACACATTATGAATGTCATTCCCCGGACAGACTTTTTCGTAATTTTGACTGTATCTGGAGTCCAACCAGATTTAGCCCATAAGTGAGCTTATATCCTACTCTGCTAGCTAGCTCTGCGGATCAGAGCGATACCTCTTAATTTCGTCTTCCAACAAAATGAAAGTTAGTGTATCCGGAATAACATTAATAAAATGCAGTTGTAATTGTTTATAAAATGAAATGTGGTAATATTTGAAGTAATTTTAAATATTATATACCCTGTATGTCCTAAGGAATTTCCAATGATGAGATTTCAATGTTTTTTCCTAGTACGCACGTACAGCTTAGAAACACTCCCCCCTAGCCTGCCCCAATGGAGGTCGTCGACACGAATAAAAAACCCAACGATCACCATTGCAAGGTGGCTCTTGACACAATTTATTCAGATCTTTCCCAACTACCACCCTCTACTTTACCCTCTACCCTCTACCCTCTGTCATGTCGATGACATGAATTAAAAAAAATCTATCGTCAGGGGTAACGGTTATCCCTACCCTGTAATAACTGTTTAGAGTGCACACATGTTAAGGTTGATGTTCTGTTCTGTGCCTACTTGAAGCAACTATTTGTTTATTTTATTAGTTTGTGTGTAGAATTTGTTAAGTGCCACATCAACTGCTTCACGGTGCAGTTTAGCCTTAGAGAAAGATAAAATAAGATGTATGCGCTATAATTTTCCAACAAACAGCCACACAAAATTTGTACTCTTATCCAACACTAAGTATTTTCAACAAAATCAATGTAAAAGCAATTGCTTATTAAGTGAAAATAATAACATTCTCGTAGCAAGGAAGGCGCCATAGATTGCAATTATTTTATTTAATCGGCTCTGATGCCTATGCTAGGTAATACCTGCTGTGTTACAGGCATCAGCGTTTCTCAATTATATTGTAACCAAGAACATTTTAGTCGCGTGGGTTGCTATCAATAGATACTAAAGAGCTAGAGCGCAGATTACTGCTAGCGCAGTTTAATGTTTTTATCACAGATATGGTCTGTGGTTTTAATGTTAGAAAAACCGGCCAAGTACGAGTCGGACTCGCCCACGAAGGGTTCCGTACCATTATCTATACAACATTAGACACAAAGATAAAAAGTCACGTTTGTTGTATGGGAGCCCCCCTTAAATAATTATTTTATTTTGTTTTTAATATTTGTTGTTATAGCGGCAACAGAAATACATAATCTGTGAAAATTTCAACTCTCTAGCTATCACGGTTCTTGAGAAACAGCCTGGAGCTCTATTTTTGAATCACTCGTATCGCGTCGAGCGTTCGACATCTGAAATTCCGTATTTTTGAATCACTCGACTGCAAGGAATGGTCCTTACCACTCGGCTCGCATGGCGATCGGTAGATTAATTGTCAAAAAACGATAAATGTGTGTTGGTACTGTTTGTCATTCTGAGTGTCAACAATCAAAAAAGGTTGACAGTATGTAGTGTTTTGTTTGTAACAAAAGACAAAGATTTTTTATTTAAACAGCCAATAAAACAGTGTTTTACGTTCGTTTCTGTTACGGTAGTTTCCGGTTTTTTAATTTCTGCGTGGAATGGATAAAATACAATACTTCAAATTGTACTGGCTCAATACTTCAGGCGAACGATTCAAAAATACGGAAAAACGACATCATGCGACTTAGAAGACGAGTGTGACTTAAGTCGCATTCGACGATACAATTTCATACGAGTGATTCAAAAATAGGTCTCCTTGTGACAGACAGACTGACGGACGGACGGACTGACAGACAGACAGCGAAGTCTTAGTAATAGGGTCCCGTTTTTACCCTTTGGTACGGAACCCTAAAAACATTTACCAATGGGGAACTTGCGTCAAACATGGATTGAAGTGGCATTGCTTTTATACCACAGAAGACAGAAAAAAAGTCAAGATTTTTTTAAAAATAAAACCATTCAAATAATTTTTTCGGGCTTTTCGGGGTCCCAAAAAATGCGAAAAATCTAGTTACTCTAATAATAAAAAAACATATTAGATTTCGTTTTTTCATTGAATTCTTAACTTTTTCTAAAAAGGGTGTAGATGCATAAAAACATTATTTTTCGAGATAACTTGAATATTGATAAACGTTCCATGCATTATATAATTATAAGGCGTTACGTTTAAGTTGTGACGTCATAGTTTGAATACGATTTGTGTGGCGCATTTTTGTACCACGTGATTAGAGTGACTTTTCGATATCTCACATCATGAAAAGTATTGTCGAAGAGAAAAAAAATATCACGTTTATCATCTCTTAACGTAGCCTCTCCGATTATATGAACACATTTTTTTGTGCAAGTTCTCCATTAATAAATTCATAAACAAAAATGTTTTACCTCTGACTCTGGAAACTCGATTTTATCCCCATTGGCAAAGAGTTAGCAGATGGGGATGATCGGAGTAACGTCGCTCATTTATATTGAAGGTGACGATTTAAAAGAAAATACCTGTGGTGACACGTGAGTACAAGCGTACAGTACCTACATAGCTAGCACGAGTATGGTTCTCACATCAGGATTTTGAGCATTATTAGAGCACTGTTGGTGTCAAGCGCCTCTATTAGAGCCACAAAAGCGGGCAAAACTATTTCCACGCTGGTTGCGTGGTAACTCTAAAGCCTAGATTTTTTGGATTAAATACAGTGCTGTTTTTAGTTATATCTAGTGTGTACTCCGAATTTCATAATGGACAAAAACATCAAAGAGTTTGTCTTAAATTTTGCATGGCCAATGTAATTTCGTGTTCGGTCGGAGTTACTAAAAATGTTACAGAAGGCTTACTGTGAATCGACTTTATCACAAACACGACCGTGCTTATGAGTTGTAAAAAGCATTCAAAAGTGGTCGAGATGTGATGGCAGATTATCGTCGCTCTGGCAGGCCATCGACGTCTGCAACTGATAGCATTATAGTATTATTGATTTCCGTCACTTGATGGAGGCAGCGGCCGTCACGTCAGCATGCCTACAGAGGAGGTTATTGGCGTGCATTGCATTGGTAGTCAATGAAGTTGAAAAAATGTTGATGTCGAGTGCTCTAATTATGCTTTAAAATTCGCCAAAAGCGTTAGTGGCCAATAAAATCGTATCGACTTTCGTGAAACGACAAACATCATAAATTAGGTATGTGGTAGATTCGGTAGTGTTACTCAACAAACACAATTTATGGCATATTTTGAAGTAACAGAGAAAACTATCGAAATTGGGTATTTGACAAAATATCAAATGAGTTACTTTTAAAACGGAATTTTGTATGAAAATACTGGCTTATGGCGTCACATTTCAGAGCACTCTTTGTATGTTTAATCTATTTAAAAATTGTAATAACTAGGAATTAGAAGAGATACATTTTCCGAGATATTTTGTAATTTATTGTTGATCGTGTCAAATACCGAATTAGTACTTACGATGTATTCCGCCAAATTTCTAATTATGTAGTTTTTATCAAAACTAGCAATTCCGATAGTATTCAATTATTAAAATTGTAAAAAGAGACTAATGAATTTACCACATTCTATGACAGTTTAGCTTTTATTAACAAAAAAAAAACGATCGTGTATTTTTTCAAAAATATCGAAATAGATTCGATGCAATTTATTGGAATTAATCGTCGAAAATACATTTTAGGTATGTCTTAAATAGCTCTTTAATTGATATTATAAAGATTTCCTATCAAATATTTCCTTTCTTAACAAGATTTCATTTTAAATTGCCCTCCTGTAAAGTTGCACTTTTACAGTTACGATGATTTATTCTATTTGACTTTTACAAGCGACTTGTACTATAGAATTGACTTAAGTTCTAAATTAGCTGTACTCTCACTCGTTTTCACTATGCATCGTCGAGCCAGTTAGAAAGGATGATAAGGATGTTTTACAGGGTGTTGTTTAGGTCTAGCGGATCTTTCTCCAAAACACCCGTATGCGTTGGATGGTGAGATATTAATTATATATTTTTTTTAGACAATACTACATTTATGTGACTGACCCGAACTGTAAAAGAGTTGGTACTCAATGCTGGGTTTATGGCGCTATAATGGTTACCGAGTCTATGCTGTGCATAAAAAATGGAAAAGAACTCTTTGGACAAGCACAAGTCTGCAATGTCATTGTATGGCTGGTTATACAAATGCTTGTGTCTGTTTGCTGTGTTTATGGGGTAGTATTGTACGACAAATATTTTCAGGTAAGAAAATAGGTAAGTACTTACAACTTAAAACGTGACTTGTTTTTCAGTTATTAACCTGTTGTCTATTAATTCCAGCTAAATAAAGAGGGAGCAGCATTAGATAGTCCAATAAAAGAAGATTAAAAAATAAAACTGTTGTGACATTCAAGAAACCTCCGTACTTACTGCAAATGTAGTTACTTATGGAGTGTCCAGCACCAAAGCAAGAAAAGCCAATGGGCTGATGATCACTTAGCTTCAACTCCACCATTCAACCAACCCGGTTTGTCAATGAACGGAAATCGTAGCTCGCTCAGAGACCTGTATCAAGTTTAGTGATATATTGGGTCATGAGATGACAGTGAAATTGGGCCTTAGATCAACACAAAAGCAGGTGGCTTAGCATGTTTTAATGAGTCTAAGACAGTGATAGAGTCCTGCCAACGTGCTCGATCAGTTACATAAAGCAATGCTGCACGATTGATGTCGCTGTGGATGGTGGGGAAGATACTTCAAAACATTCTATTTATACCATCGTTCACACAAATTTAAAAATAGACCTATTTTTTCCATATCTCAAATAATGACAATCATACTCTAATAATGCAAAAACTTATTCGATTTCCAATTAATTTGAAACGTTTACTACAGACTAAAATATATAGGTACATATATTTTTTGCATGTTGCCCATTGTTACCTTTCAGCGACATTAGCGGCGCAGTGTCACTTACGTAGCAGAACGAGGGCAAGAAAGCTTCCTGTTTTGATTTGATCTGAAATCGTCTGGTGGCCCGGCCTCCATGATATTCTAGTCTAATATTATCTACTGATTAACTTTACTATTAACATAAGTAGGTAAGTGCTTACCTAACACACCCTCTTGACAACGGCCAACATGATAGACCAACTCTGCGTTTATTCTCATCTGCCACGTCCTATTTGCTAAAAAAAAACTCATCGGGTGACAAAGAGTTGCCCGTTAACACAGTTTGTTCTTTAAATTCAATCATTCTCGCTGGCCACCACCTGCGTTGGCTCTACTAGGGGCGAAGGATACGACATTTTTAACTCATTCGTTCACAAAATAAAAATTTAGATAGATAAAACATTTACATAAGACACACATAGGTACTTAGACAAATCGTGTCACAAGAAACAGCACGAATAAATAGGAACAAAACAGCGTTACATAGGAAGCAAAAATAAAGCGCAGAACAAAACAGTGCATACCTGCATGGAAAGCAAAAGCTCAGAATTTAAAAAAAAAAACGATTTTTTATACCTAAAAGTAATATGAACAAATTGTGTTATATTAGTTTAAATAAAAACATAACATGCAATAAACGTAAAAGTTACATGTTTGTTGGAAACGCGATACTGTCTTGTGAGAGCAAAACATAATAGGGGTTAAAGTATGAAATTGCCGTTTTATTGCAATAGGTTCTTTGAATTGACATAGAATCTTCATGGTTTGAGATTTTCGAATGAAACTTTTTTCAAATGGTTTCTATGATGTTCTTTTTTTAAAAAATGTGAAACATTTGAATATCGACTTTCAATTGTTTTTGTTATTCAATTTAGACAAGAAAGATGGATACTGCGAAAATTCGAGTGATTTTTGAATACGAGTTCCGACGCGGAACTAACGCGGCAGAAACAGCCCGCAATATCAATGCTGCGTTTGAAGAGGGGTCTACTAATGAACGCACCGTGCGATTTTGGTTTAAACGCTTTCGTGATGGAAATTTCGACTTAAAGAACGAGCCACGAGGAAGACCGCCCACACAGGTGAATAACGATGAATTAAGAAAGATAGTGGAAGCCGACCCTAGTCAAACTACCCAGGAATTAGCGGCATGGTTTAACGTTACCTTACCTACAATACTGACTCACTTGCGTCAAATCAATAAAATAAAAAAATACGAAAAATGGGTGCCTCGTGATTTGACTGATCTGCAGAAAGAAACGCGTGTTGAAACTTGTGTTGCCTTGTTGATATTCAATATTCGATATTGAAATGTTTCACATTTTTTAAAAAAAGAACATCATAGAAACCATTTGAAAAAAGTTTTATTCGAAAACCTCAAACCATGAAGATTCTATGTCAATTCAAAGAACCTATTGCAATAAAACGGCAATTTCATACTTTAACCCCTAATATCTTAGAGGGACATTGGCTCTCAGTGGAGCGATGTTTAAACTAATAACAAAGGGATTTTGCCGTGTTGATCCAATATTGCGATTTTTTTTTAATTTAATTGTGTCTTACACCATCACCGCTTTGGCCGGTCACCTTAGCGCATATAGGTACTGGCGAAAAAATGGAAATTGGTCGAACGGGGAAATATAAAATTTGACGTAACTTGATTTTTGGACGTGCTAATAAAGTAAACGCAATCGCTGTCATTCTCGTTTGATGCCCAGTCCATACAATACTGGATTAGAGGTTATGCAATACAATACTGGATTAGAGGTTGTATTGTTTTTAATTTAATACCTTATTGAATTATTCAATAAAGTACCTATTTTTATATTTTCTGTCTCACTGGCTCCACTGCAGGGGAGGTTGTCAGAGACGTTATGATTTTAATCAATAAGCGTGCTTCGAGTATAAATGCTACGTATTTATTTCTATGTACGCGTGCCCATCTCGAAGGTATGTGAATACCTCATACAGTGGGTTTCCTTCCGATGTGTCACTATTTCTATTATTTACTTAATAAAAATCTGTTAAAATCATCCATGGAGTTAGTGGGACAGTTACGCGGAGCGCTTGAGAACAAAGTCAAAGAAAAAAAAATTGTTCAAAGTCACACAGAAACTGTGACTTATTGAACGTTACAAGTAAAACTAGGTGTCAGTTTCAAAATCTAGATCATTTGGAGAAAAAACGGACAAAAAAACTCGAAACTTAGTCTTTTCAAACATATTCCTTAATTAACAGAGTTTACATGTCATATCTTCTAAAACCTAGTACAATATGCATTGATCTGGCTTTAATTCCACACATCTTTGTCATCTAAATAATCCTTAATGCTATAGTAGCCCTTTTGGCACAAAGTGCGCTTTACAAATTTTTTGAACTGCGCTTCAGGCGAGCTTATTATACCTTCAGGGATCCTATTGTAAAAACGTAACAATAAACCTACTATACAAGATCCAAAAGTCAAGGATCCAACAATAAAATAAAAGAAAACAGGCCAAGTGCGTGTCGGCTTCCGTAGAAAGAAGGGGTTTTATCTCCTTTACAGAACTATCAACGTAATTTTCAATAGATTTTGTACGAAATTTTCCTTTTATAAGTTGGTCGCCTTTACTCGTTAACTTGTAAAGCTTACTTAGCCGTGAGACTTCCTTTTAAGTTCATTATTTGCTACTACTCTTGAATGATTTTTTTCACGTTTCTACAATCAACCATTTAGCCAGAAGAGGGGGGTGGGGGACGCCTTAATATTTCGCAAACGGAACCCTAAATAAAAAAATGGTCTTCCTACACCCAAAATATTTTTAAACGACCTATACAACGATACCCTACGCTAGGGTGTAGGCGCGAAAAAAAATTGCGTGCCTAACATAGGTGTAGGGGGTACACTGAAAAAAAAAAAAAAAAAATTTTATTCTACCGTGATTAATGTATGTCTATGGCAAATTTCAACTTTGGCATAGACATACAAATCTTCTCTGAGCTAGGCCGCGGAGGACATGGCGAAACTACCTATTGGTTCCTTGTTGACTACGGAATACTAAAAAGTACCTACGAAGAAGCATTAAAAACAGCCAGCTTTAGATGTATAGGGACAGCCCTATCTTTGTTGTACTATGCATTCGTTATATGTAGGTAGCTAATCAGGTTTATTTTCTGTTTTGATAGCACGATCACGACGCCCTCTATCGCAATGTACGTGTAAACTGAGTACTTCTAACATATAATACGTAACGCAATTTTTTAGGTGGTTTGGATTACAATAGCAAACCTTAAATTTAAACGCGTGTTTCTGTAATTTTTAATCATTAAAACGAAGGCAGTAGGTACGTTCCTTGCACAGGTCACACTATTATTGAGGCTAGTAGGTAGTGCATATGTACCTACCTCACAGGAAAAACGATGACATCTGAATTTTGAATGTTTATTATCCGACTGCGGCGGAGCCCAAAAGGAGGGTACCTAATGTGTTGGGCTCGCATATATCATAAGTAATCATAACTCCCTAACCAATGGTCAGATTTTGACAATCTCAATGGATTCGTCGTGTATGCGCGAGTGTATGCGAAAAAATCACTAAGCGAATATTTAAAAAATATTTTTTTTAATGAAAAATAACCAACAACCCGGCTGCTGAACAATAACTACTAAGCAGGCGGGACCCAAATTCAACATCGTGAGTGACTCGTTTCGTTGGTCCCGCCTGTTTAGTAGTTAATGTTTTCATTAAGTATTTAGTTTTTATTGCTGTTTTTTTGCTTATTTACTATAACATAATGATCCAGCGAATTAATGTAGCAGCGGTGGGATAAAATTTTTGACAATAGCGTTACGTGATTTGTTGACGACTCCTTACTCGTTAGTTCGAATATCGAAGTAGGTAGAACCTCGAATTCAAGCTCCTTGCAGAAGGAATCTCAATTTATATGCCAGTAGCTCGTATTTATTCTGGCTGGCATGCTGTGAGTACCAACTAGCAGTCCTTAGAACTTTATCAAAATATATCGCAAGAGAAGACGCATTTTTGTTGCGGGTGTGCTCAGAGAATATACCGCGTCAGCGTTACCTACGTGGCTTTACTCCGAAAATCCAAAATCAGTGGAAAGTTAGAGAATTGCATGGCCGGGAAATTTTTTAGTCCGAAGAACCTAGCTATTAAAAGTGAAGTACCTAGGTACCCTAATGTAAAAAATACTTTGTGAAGAGTTTAAAAAATATTTTTAGAAATCAAAATCACTTGGTACCTAATTGGAAATAAACCTAAAGAAAACCTTTGTTTCTAACAGTCGAAATGTCGAGATTTCTGGTGTCTGTAATTTCCACTCAGTTTGATCCCCGACTTTTGGACCACCCATATTATTATGTTGACTGAAAATAGTACCTACCTGTGGTATCTTTTCGTAATGTTCCAATTAGGTTTCTTTTTAGTTAATGGCAAGCTAATATGAATGTAATCGGCTTTGATTGATGTTGCTGTTAGTACTTTATTCGTAGGTTAGTAGGTACCTACCTAATAGAATGTGATTCTGTCATTCCTATTTACTGTAAATGTGACTCTTTGAGTGAGCGAAAATGAAATGACATGAAATGTGAATCTCACTCGTGAGTGAGCGCTTTCGTGATGTGAAAGATGCGACAATCCAGCATGAACTCTGTTATATTGCGGCCGCGATGGCGGCCGCGGGCCATGCAGAATATGAAACATCAGCGCACCAAATCCTGAGCGATTCCAATCGTCTAACTGTCAAATTCCATACTAATTTTACAGTTAGACGATTGGAATCAGCTCCCTGTTTCACAAAGCTAAAATAGGTATCTAACATGCCTGAAAATAACATTGTATTTACAGGATGTAATAAAATTTTCTACTCGTCAATACGAACAGCTAAGTATTAGGGAACACTTTAAAATTGCGCAAATCGTGTATATCGTGTATATATGCGTGTAGCCATTTTACATTATAAGGCATCACTGGAAACTTGATAGCGTTTTTGTGCCACGTGACTAAAT
This sequence comes from Yponomeuta evonymella, assembly GCA_963969515.1. NCBI lineage: Eukaryota > Metazoa > Arthropoda > Insecta > Lepidoptera > Yponomeutidae > Yponomeuta > Yponomeuta evonymella. The sequence continues at coordinate 12,829,264 of OZ018345.1, read as the reverse complement.
TACTTTTCGACAGGTTATATTGTGAAAAAAGTAGGTAGTCGTTGTATAGAAAAAAATATCACGATTACTCATAATTTAAGTGGCATCAAAATATATTTTTTTGCATGTTCTTCATTAGTAGGTAATAAAATTACAATTACTCGGTAGTTTTCGCCCAGCCCAGCCTCACAATTGGTCGGTTGGGTGAAAAGCCTGTTTATTGTTTCTTAGTAGGTAGGTTTAGCTTTATGAAACAGGGTCCTGCCTCGCCACTCTTGACGTTATTGTGTTCCATATTGCGCCAAAATTAAATGCAATATGTCAGAAATAACGACTTGTAAACAAACGTTTTAGTCATAAGAAATACCAATACCTATACTTATTGAAACCTTAGAGCGCAAAAGAAAGGCATCCATTTTGTGGCTAAATTATTAAATGAATGCAACGGAATGTTACGCAATTTGGTCAATTTAGCAATTTAGAGTACACTGGAGCTGTATTACTTATTTGTATTTGGTCTACGCAAGATATCGGCTGGGCTACATTTGACGATAATTATCATTCCCATTGTATCTAAGTGATCTACAGCACTATACCATTATTATGTTAGACAATTTCTGACACTTCATTTCAATTCAGATAGGAGTGGCATTGTATATCGTCGCTGTCATTTCAAAAAGTTGTATGTTAAATGTGTGTTTTTTTTCTCAGCTGTATGCGTAGTACGAAACGTGATCTTTCAGGCGTCAAAATGTCATAGTAAGTTAGTTAATATTATAGTGCCACAAAGTTATCTGACCCGGTAGAGGTGTCAAATATAGTATGGAAACGTCAAGATGAGAAAAGTGACGCCTTCACCGGGTCAGATAAGTTTGTCGCAATCTAGACTTTATGTATTAACATAACACATGAAAGATCACGTTTCGTACTACGCATACAGCTAAGAAAAAACACACATTTAACAGACGACTTTTTGAAATGACAGCGACGATACCTATACCTACCATAACGACCTAGGCAATACTCAGAAGAATAAAACCATAATAATATTTTTCTCTGGGTTGTACAGATCTCAAAAATGCCTTATCGGTTAAACGGTTATCGTCCAACGTGAAACCGTCCATTGGCGTTTATAATTCTGCCTTTTTCTGTTCGAATTCACGTGAAGCAACTAGTAGGTATCTGTCAACATTTTCAGTTGCTTGGATCTCCGGATCTCCCTCCTATGTGACAGCTATATAGCTATAATAATACCTCCCTAGCGTTAGTTGCGTTAGATACACTGGATCCAACGGGAATGATCGGTCGTACGTAACTCGTAAGTCCTTTACCTATATGGTATTCAATTCACGACCACCGATAGATACCTATCAAAATAAATTAAGATCCTAGTTAAAGTGAAGTTAAAAATGTGCAGTGCGGTTACCTCAAAATATAATTTAGTCGTGTTTGAACCTATTAGATGTCCTTGTTTTATTTTAATAGGTAGGTAATTATATTGGGTTCGTAGTTTTTGTTGATTTATTATAAGTAGGTACATACATAATTAAATTGTTTTAATTACTGTGACGCCAATGTCTTTATTACTATTCTACCTTAATACTTACTATATACAGTCTAAATACACACATAGTTTTTCAATGAGCCGTTTTCAGCACAAATTCACAAAGCACTTCATAGATGGCGCTTATAGGCGTGCACATACAAGAACAGGGATACGTCTGTCAAATTTTGCTTAGCGCAGATTAATTTTGACAGCCGTATTCTGGTTCTTCTATGAATTGCTTTGTGAATTTGTACTGAAAACGGCTCATAGAATGATATAAGCACGCCAATAGTTGTTTGCCACTGTTAGAGAGAACGCGACATTCCGAGAATAACCTTTCGGAACACGTGTCCTAACTCCTCTGATTAACAGTTCCTGAAATTCACACTGTGTTTATTTTACGTACTTGTCAGTTTGGTCACTTCCTGAAGACATTCACTTCCTCAAATTCCCACTTTCATGCAATACCTCCTTCCTCAAATTCCCACTTTTTCAGAATACTCACACATGATGATATACATCTTCTTTATGCCTAATACAATGCTGACCACTTTAGCTTAAATGTCACTGTCAGTGTCAATGTCCCGGCTTGTTTTTGCTGCATTTTATGTTTTAAGTATTGACGATTACATTTGCACTTATAATAGGTACCTACCTCTATAATTTGTGTTTTATTACAAGGCCTTTTCCATCTTTGGGTGTCTCTGAATTCAAAATGGGCAAATTTGGGGAATTGCATATACTGGGTTTAATATCTGAAAAGTGAGATCAGTGGCCGTTTTGGGACACGACGAGATGGGTCTTTCGTAAACGGTCCAAGGTATCCCACAACTGCTTCTGAAAAATATCAGATATAAAAATGTGCGAAATTATCAAAAAGTGGGAATTTTAGGAAATGGTAGGAAATAGGCAATAGTGATTGTAGGATATGAGTAACAGATGAATAGGGATTTTGGTAATGTAATCGTAAGTGTGAATTTTAGGAACTGTTAATCAGAGGATTTAGGACACGTATTCCGAAAGGCGCAATTTCTATTACAAGGTGCGATTTTACACTGGCTCTGATAATATATTTAAAAAACAAACAATGCGGTTTTATTTTTATTACTAGACAAAAACAATGTCTTACTTAACAGTATCTAACTTAATATCTTTGTTAAAATAAGCAAAGTTATTGGCAGATGACACCAACAAAAATAAAGAAGACAAGCAAGTGTGAATCAGTCTGCCGTCATAGGTTCCAAACCGAATGATTTTTTTTTATTTTATTAATAAGTAGTCCTATTATATTTATGGTGATACAGAACCCTCCGGCGTGGGTCCAACTTAGCCGGTATTTTTACTATGGGTCAAACTTGGAATGATTCACGTATTACCTATTGAACACACTATGCATACTGTAGGTATAAGTGTATAGTATAACAACAAATAAACCTAACCTAACTTAAATTAAGGATAAAAGACCGGCCATAAGCGTGAGTCCGTGAGTGGTAATCCCGCCATCGGGATCAGCCATCGCCACTCGGTCCATGTATGTTTGTCTCTTTTCCACCATAACTTCTAACTAAACGCTTGAATGGATTTACCCCCGGTTTCTCGTATACTAACAAGCTGTTAACAGCTGTCAGAGTTTTTTTTTGTATGTGGTCAATTGACACTGTTAACAGTAGATTAACGATCTACAGTACTATCGATAAACTGGGGGTTAGAATAGAAGATGTTTTATAATCCTCCGAGCATATTGAGATAGATATCTGTGTTATAATCCATACGTAAACGCTAATGACAGGACACGTAAACTGACAATTAGTTAATGAAATATATAGGAAATATAAATAAAATTTTAGTTGTAATACCTCTTATGTGGTGGTATTGAACTCTTGATTCCCACTAGGCCTTTGCAATGCAAGGGAACGCAATATTGGTTGCTGCAATTGTGCGCGTTCGACTCACACTTGACCGGTTTTAATGTTTAAGAGAATCCAGTGGGCTAATTAGCGCCACCAATGTAAAAAAAAATCTCCTTTAGAGTTCGTATTTGCAAAAATTGTCTGTACAAGAACCTAGGGTCACGAATCTGGGACTAGACAGCATTATTTAATTTAATATCAAAAACCCGACAATGCTATCTAGTCCTAGGTTGTTTGTCTTAGGTTCACGGCCATAGGTCCTATAAAAGTCACGATTAAAGATTGACAGATTGTACTGACACTTTTTGCAAATTCGATCTGTAAAAAAGGAATAAGATTGTTTTTCCTCGGTGGCGCTAGTGTTACTCCCTGGAGCACCTTAATAGTAGTTTATGCAACTGTCATATAATGAAGGGTATTAAAACACGAGTGTGAGTTTATGAAACGAGCGCAGCGAGTTTCATAATAGTAACGAGTGTTTTAATACCCGTGTTATATGCAGTTGCATACACTACTTTATCTTCACTAATGCAATTAAAAATTAAATTCACGCGTACGTGTATAATCACAGTGATTTTGCCGCCATTAAAATTTAAGCAATGAGAGCGCAGCTGCGCGCTTCAATAAAACGCGACCAACCTGATTGGCCCTGCAATCAAGTTGGTCGCGTTTTATTGATGTTATAATGAGATTTTACGATATCGATGTGAATATTATACCATCACGTGAAATTGCTTAAATTGAGTGTTTTGTTGTCTGCGCTATAACAGTAGTAATTATAAGTCAAGTATTGAAAACATAAGTAGAATGTTACAACATTAGTGTAGATAAAGGCGTTTATTAAATAGATAGATAGAAATGTTTATTTGGTACCATGGAGTGTTTTAAGGAATCTTGTTTTTATATATTACATAATATACAACGTGTCCCAAAATTCAATGAAAAGGGGGCACCAGAGGGTGTATCTACTCACGACTACTCTACAAAAAAAAAACTTTTTTTTTTAAGGTAAAAAATAATAATTTAATCCTTTGATTACCACTAGTCAACAACCCTTACAAATCACTGAGTTCCTGCAGTTATAACATAAACAATAAAAAAATTATTTATACAAACAGTCCACTTTCACTCATCGTGGAGTATGGAAACTAGTAATGGCAAGTTTTTTTTGAAGTTTGCTTTACTAACAAAGATTCCAAAATGGTATAATACTTTAGGAAAACTAGCCTACTAAAAGAGTAATAATGTGTGATGCGCAGGCGCAGGTAGCGCACTTTTATTATGTCCAAAATAGGTTTTTATTGCAAATTCTTGGAATTTGTGGGACATGTGCATAGTCAATTAGAAGTTAGATAGAGAGATAGACATTGTACATTAAAGAGAGAGAGAGAGAGAGAGATAAATAGAAGATGCTTGTTGAATGGAACAGGAAGAGTAGCGTGTGGTGCGGTTATGGTATAAATACTTCAGGGAAAATAGCCACAAAAAATAATAAAACTGGTTTTTAACAAGAAAGGGTTTAAAATGGGTTTTGTTGTTGAAAAATGTTTCGTTTATAAATTTATTTAAACATTATTAATATTACAGTAAACGTTCAGTGTTTACCACCGACAATAATACAGGGACGACATCGCACAGTGTATTTAAATGGGAGCCATTTTTCGGACGTCTGCAGGCTTATTACAAAAACTGATACAAATCATCATAAAAAACACTAGAGTATCCCGTGGGTCAAATGCACTCAGGGAAAAAAAAAATTCTTGAAATTTCTAAAAAAATTAGTCCGGTTAAAGTAAAAAAAAAATCTACGCTTAAAAGTAACATCAATAGACATCAAAAAGTAGTTAAAAAGTACCTTAAAAGCTTTTACTTTCACAGTATTAACGAAAGTCGCAAATTGCTTTGAACCATAGATATAACTATTTTAAAATTTTTAGTTTTTATTATAGATGAAAATTTAGATCTCTTATTATTCTATGCATCATAAAAAACCCACATCCCACTTTCGTGGAGTCTAGGAGTTACAGTAAATTATTTGTTTCTTATAAGGGTTGTCACAAATATCCGGATATAAAAATACCGGTCAAGTGCGAGTCGGACTCGCGTACCCAAGGGTTAGAAACCACGCCAACCACCCAAAAAAATATAATATTAATACAATTTGGAAAAAATTAAGTACATACTTCGTGTTATAAAGCTTCATCTTGATACCATGAGTGATATAGAAAAGTTGACGTACTAGAAATGCAACATGCTAGCAACCATATTATTAATTAAACCAAAATAATACAATCTTCTCTTCTTCATTCTTTTTCTACGCGGAGTACTAAAGATTCTGTAAAATCAAAGTTTCTATCTCGGCGGTACTAGGATTATCTTGGTTAAAATCTGGAACAGCTACAGATTTTAATCATTTTATTACGGCTGCAGGTATAATGGTATCTCCAGCTGTTTTATTTTGTCTTTTGGTTAGCCGTGCATTTGAGATTAAAGGATCTGAAGATTCCAAAGCCCTATGAAACAGATTTGTCATTGTTTTTATGCGATCCATTTTTCAACAATGGTGCTCGCGATCACTTCCTTCCATTCCAATATTTGTTTCTTGATTCCGAGGCCTGTTCAGAGAGCATACCTATGGGCAGTGTCGTTGACTTCATAATATCAGCACCGCGCACCAATATTTTATGTAATGTTACTGTCATTGTGTCATTGGATACCAGGGGTAGTTGAGTGTTGACGTATTGGTAAGCAACTTGTTCACAAAACTCGCCAAATTTTTGATTATCTATAGGTAAGCCACTAGATAAAACACTTAAAGTAACATGTAAGTCATCAAGCAGCCATTTTTCGAGATCCAAAATTTCGGAAAAAGTTTGTCGGTTTTTGTCAGATAAGGCTATTCGCGCGGTGGTTCCGTCATTAGTCGTGCCAGAATTGACAACATTTCAAAATAGTAACCCGGATATTTTAATAACTTATCCGAAAGTAGGTAAAAAACTAAGGGATTTGCTTCCAACCCTTTTCCAAAATATATATTTTTTATTTTATATTAATTTTTAAAATATATATTTTTTTAAAACCAATTGTGGGCTTAAAAACTCATGAGCCATTGCCATAAAACTTTGCTGCAAAAAAAAACAAGAGGCAAGTAGTGTTGCCGTACTGAGAGAAATTTCTCTTTTGAAAGGAATTTAGGCTCGAGTTGCGAAGAAGGGGAAAGTTTCCCTCTCCCATTAATTAAGACGTACGGCTTTTGTTCCATTAATTTTTAAAAATAATTCACTTATTAATTACATATAGCCATTTATGTTTCACATTTATGTTTCAGTTGTTAAGTCATTGCAGCTTGAACTAATCTAAAATGGTGTATGTATTTCAAATGAGATTTTTTTTTCTTGTTCGAAACCCTAAAAAATTACCTAAATCATACTGAATAATTTTGAAAAAGATGTAAATACATTCGTACCTCTATCTAAAGCTTACGAGACGTGGGAAATTAAAACCATCAAAGTGGCAACACTGATGTCAAGGCGTCAAATCAAACTTGAAAGAAAGGTACAATTTGGTTGGATCACAGATTATATTCGGATGTCAACACAGTATTTTTTTTTTACTTCTAGGCAAAGGTATTGCAGCTCTTCAGCCCACATCCTTGATATACGAGTTATTTTCAAAATATCTCTAATGAATGAACAAAAAAATATGTAAAAATTTGTTTCGTAATAAGTTTTTAAGGCTTTATCAATGGACATTTAAATTTTTCACCCGGCTGGAAATGAAAACATGTCAATTAGGACAAACAACATCTACAAGTAAACCCAATTTTACCCTTACTTGATTTTGAATTTCTTTTTTTCTAGCATCAACGAGCCGCTTTTGTTCTGACTTCTGAGTCATTCTCCACATCTTAACCCTCACCCTCACCGTCACCCCCGTTCCTCAACGCTATATGTATCGACATGGGATTTTAGGAAAATACCTTACGAGGGTGAACCCCTTCCTATGCCACACATAACAAATATCACTGGAATGAATTTACATTGATTTCAGTATATTATATCTCATCAGAAACGTAAATGTAAAAGTCGTAGGCTGAAGAAAATGAGTGTCCAGTTTTTCTCCAAAATTTTTCTCCACCCATTTTGATCTCAAAGATCACCCTTTGACTATAATTCCTCTTCTTCGAAAGCTTGCCTGGACGAAATTTTTAGCAATAAGGCCGCCATTTATACTATGTAATTCAGTCTCATTTTGTAACTCTATCTATAATAACTTTCGTAAAAAAACATACCCGGATAATTTTATTATTCGAAAGCGTGACTGACAACCCTGACGACAAAAAATCCGGATATACCTAACTAAAAAAGGCTATAGTATCTAGACTCCACAAGAATGGTATTTGGGTTTTTTATCGTGGATACAGTAATTAAAGATCTTAATTTTCATCTATAAACTTTTCCCACTTTCGTGGAGTTACTGAGAAAATAAATGATAACCAACAATTAAATAAAATTAATATCTCTTGTTCTAAGCAAGTTCCGCGATCTGTTAAAGCTCTGAAAGGTGAATCATTTAAAGTGCTTTCAACTTAAGCAATTAAATAGTATTTCGTTTTATTTTCAGTGCAGAAATTTTCTTAGCTGTAAGTACCTAAAACTTTGGTAAAAATTTCCTTAACTATGCACATGCACATTTAATACACGGGAGTTCTACTCTAACAATTTAAATGATGATTTGTATCAGTTTTTGTAATAAGCCTGCAGACGTCCGAAAAATGGCTCCCATAATACACTGTGCATCGCTTTAAAATAGAACGTTTTATTCTTCGTGCATGCCTTTTACCATCGAATAACTGCAGGCATTCTGTGATTTTTTAAGGTTGTGGTAAATAGCAGTGCCAAATAGATAGCCGATGCAAAAAAAAAAAACAAATGTTAAAAAAAATGTGGTCATGGTAGCTAAAAATATCATAAGGGTGTTTCATTTTCGAAGGATTTAATTTTTTTTAACTTAAAGAAAAATTAAGTTTTTTTTCTAGAGTAGTCATGAGTAGATGCATCGTTTGGTGCCCGCTTCTCGTTGAATTCTGCGTCACGTTGTATTTATAAACAGCATTTGAGAGTTTGAAGAAATCGTGTTTTTATAAATAAGACTTAGTTTTATTTACATTTTCGGCCGCATATAACTGAGTCCATGTGCTAAAATGTATTGCAGGACACAAATAAGACTTAGACGTAAGTTCGCATTTGCAACCACTTTTCTCTGTAACAAATGCAATAAAGAATATAATATACGAGTCCCAGCCATGTCTGTGGTCACAGGGCAGTACGCCCTGTCGACCGTTTCCACTTGCTCCTACTCAGGTCTCCTACTGGTAGGAGCACGAGGACCCATATGCCCTTATGCTCCTATCGCGACCTTACATGCAAATAGTACACTTAAGTAGTACAGAATAAAAAAAATATTTTTATACAATCAAAATTTTATAAATCAAAAAATTACCTACAGTAATTTCGCCATGTAGAAGCGACATTTGGGTATTAATTATTAAAATATCTATCAGTTACGATATCCTCTCGACGCCCGTTTTATCAGAATATCTTTGTCAGACTAGTAATGAATAAGTGACAATATTCGTTGTACGCGACTCCATGAGTAGGAGCATGAGGATATGCTTATCCTCGTGCTCCTACTAGGACCAGTATGTCCTCATGCTGCTCCCGGTAGGAGCATTAGGACATATTGGTCCTCATGCTCCTACCAGTAGGAGAACCGAGCAGGAGCAAGTGGAAACGCCCCGGCCCTGTCACACACGTCACATACACACGTCTTGGCGATGGGTGAGCCCCGAGAACATTCTCCATATTAGAAATTTATGCCGAGAATATTATACGCCCAGTAAATTGCCGCTTAAATTCTCCCCAGAGAGAAAATTATCAGGGATCGCTCATCTCTTAGGTATACGCACGTTATAATCCTTTATTTTAATAACATAACACGGTCAATCTGCAAAATTGTATAAAACTTGTTCTACCACGATCACAATTTTAAAAATACAACAATAGAACCAGTGTAATAATAGTACATTTCTGCAGCGGCCAGCAAGAGGCATTGATGGACGAACGTGGAAATGTGGGCCGAGGGGCGAAGCCGTGGCACACATACGTGAGTCCATCAATGCCTAGTTGTGGCCAAGGCTTGTAGGTATATTATTTTTCTCAAATAATGCGCGGAAATTAAAACTAAGTAGTACTAAGGCATAACTTTTTATTTGAAAAATATTTTTCTTTCGAAATTTAAATAAAACCTCTGATAAGTTACCTCCTTGGTTTTCATTGTTCGGAGTAAAAGATCGTTTAATTTTTTAAATAACACGACAGATATTATTATTATTAAATCCTTTATTGCATATAAAACAGACAGTTTTGCACATAGGCGAGCTTAATGCTACTTAGCATTATCTACCAGCTAACCTAAGTTTTGATGAGAACATTATATTATCAGGTATTGCAATTTACCTCATATTAAATATACTTACTAATTATTATTCAGACCTAGATATATAAAATATAATAGGGGGAAATATTAGGTAGTGGCGATAGACTTTGGTTTTGAATATTTCAAGCGATGGGGCCTGTCGGATGTCTAGAGGCAAGCTATTCCAAAGGCGAATTGCTGTCACAGTGAAGGAGCCTGAATAACCAGCCGTATTATGCTCGGGGGTACGGAGATGCAATGCTCGGGAAGGTCGCAGAAGGCGACCCTCACTGAGGAGGAACTCGAAACGTCCTCTGAGATAACAGGGGGAACAGGGGTTATTAAGAATACCATACAGAGTGGCGAGAATGTGAGCATTCCTGCGGGAACGGATGTTGAGCCACTTCAGCTGATTACGATAGGAAGAGACATGGTCAAACTTACGCAGTCCAAATATAAGACGGATGCAAAGGTTGAGCAGTCTGTCCAGTTTGCTGAGCAGCTCCTCAGTAATGTCGGGATAACAAACGTCAGCATAATCGATAATAGGGAGAAGAAGACAGTTGACAAGAGTAACTTCAGCAGAGTATGGGAGAAAATTCTGAAGCCGCTTAAGAGAGTGCATGGAGGCAAAAACTTTCCTGCTGGTCTCGGCCACGTGAAGCTCCCAGGACAGGTTGTTCTGTATGTAGAGACCTAGGTTTTTTACATTTTTGCAGTAGGGGAGAGATATTCCATCGTAGAGTACAGCAGGAAGTGAGTCCACATCGAGTCTGGCGATAAGAGGTCGGCTCCCGACAAACATGACCTGCGTCTTGGTAGGGTTCACTATAAGACCATACCGCATCGACCATTGCCGTATAGCCTCAAGATCCTCGGACATGTGACCTATTGCTGTGGATACATCCATAGGTCTGCAAGGCATGTAGAGTTGGAGGTCGTCTGCGTACAGATGATAAGTGCTAAACTTGATCACGGAAACCAGGGTGTTAATAAAAACTGAAAAGAGGAGAGGGGACAGAACTCCACCTCGCGGAACACCAGCAGTTAGATTACACCACTCAGAAAAAGTATTTTCCAAGCATATGCACTGCCGGCGTCCCGAAAGGTAAGAAGAAAACTGTTGTGACTGCCACTGTGAGTTAGTTGCATTATAGCTATTGGTCTAAGCACACGTCGCGCCTTTTATTGATAGATACCCAACAGTGGCGCAGCCGGTAGTCGATTCGTGTCGAGACTGCGTGTATAAGTTCCTTCGTGAACTGCGAGAAGATTACGCATTTGAATACGTTTTCAATGTCGCCGACTCATTCAGCGAGTACGTGCATCTGCCCGACATTAAAGCCTCGATTCAGGTGGGGGACTGCGAGAACCAGGATCCAAGCCGACTCGTCGGCGTTCACGGTTTCCTCAGAACCTTTGGAAGACATTCATTTCTCACGTCCCTATACGCGAACACCTCTTTGAAAGTGGAGATCAAAGTGCTGCCTAATTCGCCGGCGAAGAAATTCTACATGACTGGGAAACAGACCGCCACGCTATTGAGCGTCCTGGACATGCAAGCCAGAGTTCTGCGCGCGAGTGATTGGAGGCAGGGTCGTCGGACTCTTGTCTCCTGCTTGGCGGAGAGACGCGCCAACAGTGGAGATACAGCGATCATTGCTCTTTCACAAATGATCGACGATCTGAGCAGAATGAGACGCTTGTCCGCTGAAATGCAGACTGTAGTGGGGCATTTAGCTTCGCTGCTGTTTAGCGGAAAGCTAAATGGGGAATTACTGTACGCGTATCAAAACGCAAGGAAATACAAAACGGATCCGTCCGCACATGCGTTCATCGTGAGACATTGCTTCTTGCGCGCTCCTTCCCCCGATGTTCAACACGCTGCAGACGCCTTGTTCGAGAAATTTGGGGCTGCCTCCATCGTTGAACGTCCGCTAATATTTTCGATCGGTGACGTCCTCGAATTTCAGGACGCGAGATATGACATACTCCAGGAGGATGTTGACTTGAACGAGCACTGGGGCGTGATCATGCCCGAATCAGACGACTCCGTCGACGACCTGCTTATGCAAGTTGGTTTGGACTTTCCAAGAACTGAGATTGAACATGTTTCAGTCGATGAGATCATGAATGAGGACACCAGTGATGGTGGTTCGATGCAGAGCGAAGCAGCGGCCTTTCCCGCAGAGCTGGAGTTTTCTGAGAATGACGATCTCGTTAGTCTTAATGCTGATGAGATGGAAGTACTGCAGATGACTGCCGACGTTGAGAGAAATACCTCATTTCTGGATTATAGATCGACCACGGATGTCATACACACATCTGAGGACGCGATATCGTCCATCGTCGATCCTCTTGACATTGAGAGTATTGGACATCAGGAAGTTTCTGTTCAATTATAGAAATTCAGTCCATTCTACAACGGGTCGCTCGCCTGCAGAGGTTCTCTTTGGAAAAAAATTACGACGTAGGCTCGACTTGTTAACATCAACAGAGTCCCCATGTTCCGATCCAGTACTGGCTGAAAAAGTGTATGAATCTCAGTGTTCGCAGGCGGCCCACTATCGGGGTAGACGAAATATAGACTTTGCCATCGGCGATTTAGTTTTAGTCAAAGCCCACTACAATCAAAACTCTATGTGGTGTAAAGCTCTAGTTATTAAGAGGTTAGGTAGAACAGCGTACCTAGTGAGACTATGCGAATTGGGAAAAGTGCTGAAGAGACATACAAATCAGATTTACGAGTGCAAAAGTGGAATCGTAGAAGATAACGGCCAGATGTCAATGACCTCTAACTTGGAGGAAACGGAGGAGGTAACAAGTCGCGTCTTGCCACCGTTTATCTTGGAAGCTTTGCGGGGTGAGACGTCAGACTGGTCTGACTGTGAGGACGGTGTTCTCTCGGTGGAAGTCGAACCTAACCCCTCGCCCCAAGGAGATTGCGCACCGGCGCCTGCTGACACCGCGCCACCGCCGCCGCCGCCCGCGGACTCTGCGCCGATGCCGCCGCTGTCCCAGAGGGTTTTGCCGGATCCGCCTTCGCAGCACGAAAGGGCTTCCCTAGTTCCACCGCAACCGCAAGAGGATCTTTTAACTCGTGGTACATCTTCGGGCATGTCTCTTCGCCCTAGGTCTCGCTTAGATTTAGATTTTAAGATGGTGGAGGATTGTTGTGACTGCCACTGTGAGTTAGTTGCATTATAGCTATTGGTCTAAGCACACGTCGCGCGTTTTATTGATAGATACCCAACAAAAACCATTCGGTCACTGATCCCGAAACGTTCAAGGATTCGAGGATAGCACGAAGGATGTCATGATCAACGCAGTTAAACGCATTGCTGAAGTCCAGTAGGGTTAGTAAGGTGAGGTGACGTTCGTCGCAGGCAAGGCGGAAGTCGTCAGTGATTTCGATAAGGGCAGTACAGGTACTATGGGCAGGGCGGAAGCCAGATTGGAGTGAATTGAGAAGTTTATTACAACGAAGATAATGAGAGAACTGGCTATTTACCACCCGCTCTAGTACTTTAGATAAAAACGGGAGGATTGATATGGGGCGGTAATGTTTGAACTGGGTGGGGTCAGCAGTTTTAGGAATAGGCACCATGTAGGCCTTTTTTCATACACTAGGAAAGGAATGAGAAGACAGGGAGTAGTTCAGGATGTGAGTAAGACAGGGCAGAACAATCTTCAATATTGGCAGAAGAAGATCTCTACTGTCATGTCCCACTGCCCTACTAGGGATAGAAAGGATAGTTTTACTAATCTCGGAATCAGTGACCGGGGAAAAATTGAAGCCACAGGTGGACGGAAGAGAAGCAGAAGAGATTATGCGGATAGTGTCCTCTTTAAGTACCGGGTCGATTGTGTGCGGAGAAATGGCGGTTGAGGCCATACAGATCGAGAGAAGGGTTGACCTCCTGCCGACACTTCCCGAGCCCAAGGGTACGAAGAAACTTCCACACATTCTTCGGTGAACAGGTTTCAAGCGAGGAGTGACAGATAAGAGTTTGAAAGACAGTTATGAATTTTCATAGAACTTTTTTCGGCCGCTGCTCGCGTGTAATTGGCCAGTACAGCAATTTCGATTTATCTCGAAGAAGGTTGTCGAAATAATGCTCAAATTTCCAAGCATGTTTGAGAAAAATAAGTATACATACACCGTATTGGCTATGGTTTCTCGGTCATCAAGTCAACCTAACATTAGTACCTACCTACAGGTGACTTTGAATTCGTGCACCGTAATTTAAAGGAACAATCTAACCATGATTTATAAACATGGTGCTAGTTTAAAAAAAAAAATTAATCACATTTTTTTTTTGTTAACCAAAATTACTTCACAATATCAATAATAGAAACAATATCAGGACGAAAAGTAATAAAAACCGAAAAAAACTAGGTCAAGCGCAAGGATGTTTTGGTCTGGATAAAACGTTGGTCAAGCGTCTTATTACCCCCTCCCGATCAGAAAGTCCAAGTAGCAAAACGTCCAATAGCACGAAACGTCTAATGAGCTATATGCCTAATTAGCAAAACGTCCATGTAGCAAAACGGCCTACTATCACATGGTTTTTATAGCAGAACGTCTATACAGCAAATCGTCAAATTCTTAAAATGACTAGACACTTATGCAAAAAAATAAAAATGATAGGTGCGGTGCATACAGCCTCCTTGGTCTATTTACTTTTATCATATCATATATTTTTAATGGTGGCACTCAAATTGTCAGAGTATGTTCCAATCTACCTCTGCTACCTTCTTCAGACATTACGGAATTTTGGACAAGCATTATTGAAAAGGCCACGGAAAACGAAGAAATGGTGGCTTTTTTGGTTATGGCTACAATCTCTGGAAGATATAATAAGTTGTCCTACCATTTATAATTTTCAAACCCGTTGGCAAGATCGCAAATTCAAGAATATTTTATTTGAAGGAAATAAGAGAAGAAAGCTCGATATTATGTTTAATGCCAAATACCAAAGAGAGCTGCAAAAGCTTGAGGGTCAAAAAGTTTGTCCATTTGAATTTTTGGTAACCTTGGTCATATCAAAAGGATACTGGGTGCATAAATGTAGGAGAATTAGTACGCATGAGGCGTACCCAATAACTTTTTAGGAGATGCTACAATTATAAGATAACACATGACATAAAAATTTTAAAATACACAGTAGGTGCAATTGGCGGCCTTATTGCTAAAAGCAATTTCTTCCAGACAACCCTATGACGGAAAGTTGCTGCAGGAAAAATTATTTCAAACATTCTTTTTATTTCAAATAAATTTAATGCAGTTTCAAAAAGATTCTAACTTTCTAAACCTATGGTTAAAATTGTTTTGAAATAGGTCCATTCAGTAGGTATTACCTAATGATCATAATTGTACACATTTTAAAGATGACGATTACCTATATAGACGTCCTGCTATGCAGGCCATCTGATAGTTGGCCGTTTTGCTATAGACGCTTTGCTAATTAGGCATACAGCTCATTAGACGTTTCGTGCTGTTGGATGTTTTGCTACTTAGACCTTTTGATAAGGAAGCATATGACCATCTGCTTAACACCCAGTATATTTACTTAGGTACACATATTAAGTTGATATATTGTATCATAGATCAATTAAATTTCCTGAGCAACAAGCACAAGGATAAAAGTTTTTCATGCTGTTCACGTGATTACCAGAATTTACAAGGAAATTATTTTTCATTTTCTTAAGTAAATTAAGAACATTTGAAAAATCATTTTGACGAGACTCCTTAAGGAAATACGAGGTAAGTTCTTTGTCTCCAGCAATTTTCAGAATTATTTCATTTAAGTCATTTAGTTGCGTTTTCATCTTTTCACACTCTGATTGAAATATTTTTATTTGGGTACTCCTTTCTTCATCTCTCTGTTTAAGCAAACTGCGCTGTTGCTGATACAACGCTACATATTCGCAAATGGTATCGGTTTCATTTTGGAGTTGAAGTATTATATGCTCTAGCCGATGTTTTTCGTCGGACAAATCTGCTACTTCGTCCATAATTTTAAGGAATCTTTCTTGAAGTTTAAACATAGCAATTTGCTTGGTATCAAAATTTGTCATATTATATTCAGATTTATGTGAACACGCATCGGTTAAAGTTGATTGACAGTGGTTGATGTGATAATCAGTATTGACTTTCGTATCATTTTCGTCATCGTTCGTGGGCAAATTGACATGACTGGCTATTATACCTGATATTGCTTCGCCTTCAACTTCCTTTTCACCATCGCTGTTAGCCCGAGACGGATTCGCAAGCTCTTCTAATTTTCCTTCGACGTCACGGTAGTTCGCTAGCAATCGGATCATTTCGTTATCTTTTGCCGTAAGTTTAATTTGCGTATCTTTAGCAATTTCAACATATTCGGCCAATTTGACAGTAAGCTCTCTGTTCAAAAACTTTTCTGCTTCAAGTTTTTCGGTTAATTCAAGTTTATCTTTACTCTGAAATAAGTTACTAATTGAATATATAGAAATAGCAAGTTACTGATTGAATAATATTTTCAATCTACGACCCATAAGCTAACTGTGGGACACCACACAATTGGAAGTTTTGTAAGAAATAAAATAAAAAGAGATTGAAAGAAAACATGGTTATCTATCTCACCAAGTTGCTTAGTCTTCTTTACTTGCCTTACTTCGAACATAAATTGAACTCAATTAAAACTTAATAGATAATATACTTAATCAGTTTAGAAGGGACCAATAATTGTGTCTAGAAATATTTGTCAAGTTTCTAAAGAATTGCTTAGATAAAATCCATTTACATAATTCAGGCATTGTGTAGGAGCGTCGTTATTCTATTACAATAACAAAGCTTACGTTTGAACCAAACTTGGCTTCAATGTTCCTCACTTTTACCAACGTAATTTTTTATTAGATTCAATATAACTAACGGTTATAAATAGCTTATTAATGGACAGTAACATACATAATATACATTTATTACGTATATACACACATAAATGACTCACGCCTATATCCCGGAGGGGTAGGCAGAGATTAGGGTTTGACACATGCCTCGATCGTAGCAAATCTCTTTCGAGTACGTATAATATGTTGAAGTGGGAGTTGCAGTCAAATTGTTTAGTAAATGAAAAATAAAATTGGCAATTGAAAATTTTGACAATTTTACGTATAAGGAGTGGTTTATTATCGATACTGAAGAAATAACATATACCTAAGCAATAAATTGATTTAAATGGAATATTAAAATCCTGACACATGTTCCGACAACAAAACAAATTACTTTCTTTATCCTTAAAATTTTGCTGGGAAATCAATTTATTTTTTTGAGTTACTAAAATAAATAAATGTTTGCACGCACGGGACGGAGCGTAAGTAAAATTCTGTACTACATAGCTTGATTATAGACATGTGCAAAATTTTTATGTGAGGTATCAAAATACAAACCATTTTTACAAAAGATGCTTCAAGATCTTGTAAATCTGCTTTGAGCTTTTTGTTTTGTTCTGTAGCACGCTGAGCAGCAATCTTATCATTTTCTATATCGGCATTCAATTTAGAAATGCATAATTCTGTTTCTGTTGCCTGAACTTCTTCTAGTTCTTTTATTTTATTTTCTGCTGCACTGTATCTATGTTTAATATCATCATATTCTGCTTGAATAGTCTGCAATTTTGCCTGAAAAAAATTGAAACATGTAAGAAATAAACTTTATTTTAAATATTACGTTGAAGAGCAATTATTTAATTACTAATTTTTAAAAACCTATTTAGAGGCTAAAAATTCCACCCATGCCGGGACTTGAACCCGCGACCTCTGGCTAACCCTGCCAGCGCTCTCCCAACTGAGCTAATGGGCAAGTGTAGGCATCAGCGAAATTTCGGGCCTCTTTACAAACTTCTCTGTATTTCGTACAGGCAGCGACATCTGGCCGAAGCAATTTGCATCACTTGCAGCCCCGAGTAACCCACTCCACGGTCGCGGGTTCAAGTCCCGGCATGGGTGGAATTTTTAGCCTCTAAATAGGTTTTTAAAAATTGTCCTCAGCACGGGTTAGTGCAACAAAAAGAATATAATATTATGTAGGTACAGCGATATCACTCCGATGTTAGAACCTAACTGCAAAGTGGGTTACTCGGGGCTGCAAGTGATGCAAATTGCTTCGGCCAGATGTCGCTGCCTGTACGTAATACAGAGAAGCTTGTAAAGAGGCTCGAAATTTCGCTGATGCCTACACTTGCCCATTATCTCAGTTGGGAGAGCGCTGGCACTGTTAGCCAGAGGTCGCGGGTTCAAGTCCCGGCATGGGTGGAATTTTTAGCCTCTAAATAAGTTACTAATTACTACTTACTTGCAACTCTTTGTTTTGTTGCTCAAGTTCATTCAAGTTGATAGTGCTTGTCTCTGAAGTATTAGTATGCCTGTAGCTTTGTAAATTCTGTAACTGAATTTCCATGCTACTTATTTGATCAACAAGGCTACTTTCCCGGGTTGATAGCATTTGTATTTGGTTTGTGAGATCTTCATTTTTTGCACAAGCCAGTTTTAATTGTTCACTTAATTCAGAAACATAATGTTCATAATGTGAATTTATCTGATCACGTTCCTTTTGGGCAAAATTAAGCTGTTGCTCTAGAATAGAATTTTTTTTAAGGCATAACTCATTCTGATCTTTAGCAACATTATTTGTATCATCATTTGTATAGTTATCATTAGTTAACTGTCGTAAACGCAACTGGGTAGCTTCAAGGTCATTTTGGAATTTAGTTAAATTACTGTGTAACGAAATGTTCTCGGTTTCCTTTGCAGCTAAAACGGTTTTTGTGAACTCTATCTGTTCCAATAGGTAATTCTTTTCTTCTACTAATGCAGAAGTAACTTTTTTACATTCCTCCAATTCTTTTTCTTTAACTAATAATTGCTCTGAAAACATAACGTATTTTTCTCGAGCGGATCCCAGTTCATTTTTTAAGTAATCATTTTTACTTTTTTCTGTATTACTGATGCTTATAGCCATTTCATAATTGCTTTCCAATTGGCATATTTTTTGTTTTAGAGCAGTTATTTCTGTCTCAAGGTTAGTTTGGTGTGTAATTAATAATTCCGTTGCCTTTGCATCAGTATTTGTGTGGGTGTTGGAAAAACCTTTTTTGTCATCAATATTAATGTGATGATGCGTCTCAATGTATAATAGATTTTCCGCTTCAAGTTTGTGATCTTTGGCAGTAACAATCAAAGATGGGTGCACATTATTATCGTCTTGAAAATTTACTTCCTCTTTCTGAAGTTTTTTGTCCTGATGATCTTTCAACTGAAATAGCAAAAGTCCATTACATTATTAAATTATGGGTACAGTACTTACAGACCAATAAGTCTGATGTCCAAAATCTACAAGGTATTTTCCAAGATCATCTTAGATCGAATTACTACTACGTCGGATGAAAAACAATCGATGGAAAGGACTGGCTTTAGAAAAAAAATCTACAAGACCATATTCACACATTCAAACAAATTACGGAAAAGTACAACGAATATAATAAACCCTTATATACGGCATTAATCGACTACACCAAGGCCTTTGACTGCATAACACATGATGCCATCTGGGAAAGTCTGGACGGACAGGGCATTCCGAAAGCATAGGTACGTAAATATAATTCGTAATATATACGCCAACAGTAAAGCAATGATACAACTGGAAACTCTGGGTGAGAAAGACATTAAAAATAAAAAGAGGCGTTAGACAGGAAGTCCCAATGTCTCCCAAACTTTTCTCCGCAGTGCTAGAAAATATATTCCGCAAGCTCGTATGGGACCAATTTGGACTAAGCATAGATGGGAAAAAACTAAGTCACCTCAGATTCGCGGAAGACATTGTCTTGTTTGAAGAAGATCCAAAGGAACTAGAGGAAACGATGGAAGACCTAAACACCGAAAGCGAAAAAGCTGGACTATCTATGCAAATAACACGAAACTACTAACAAACTCCGAAACCCAGACGATAACAATTAACAATCATCCTACTGAATATGTGGAGGAGTACACTTCTCACTTCCAAAGAAATTAAAAAAGGAATAACAAATGGATGGAAACGATACTGGTCACTAAAAGAAATTATGAAATCAACCGATCTCAGCAACGGAATTAAGCGTTGACCCTCTCCATAGAAAGGCGCAAGCGCAGCCGCACACACACAGCCTTATTCCGTTTTGCGTTTGTACACGCCGCCAATCGCATACACAGCGAATGTCGACCGGTACAGGAAGTATTGAGACGGGCTGTCTAGCCGGCAGTGGCCGGCACGGCAAGCTCGATTTCATTCAACTTGCGACTTGCGCATGACCTGCACGCGCGTCGTTAAAGACTATTGGCAAAATGGGATTTATTGACTATTATTAATATTATATGGTTGCGTCAAAATAGCGAGAATAAAACAATATTCAAGTTACCCCGAGAAAAAGAAGTGTAAGTACCGTAGATAATTGTTTGTAACAAATTTTTAACGTAATCTACATGAAGGTAGAAATAAATAGGTTAGTTATGAACGGTAAATTACAAATAAAAAGAACGGTTTTAACATAAATAATGATACTTCGCACTGTGAAAAATTGTTACACTGCAATAATAGTAGGTACATTACTTCAGAGGGAAGATAGTGACAGTTCCATACCGAGATTATGGCATTTGCGCCATGAGCTTGCGAGGGGCGCAAACCATTTGAGGTATGGAACTGTACTTTATCCTGAGGTATGTATAGTGCTTTTTATTACACCTACGAGGAAAATTATAGACATAAATGCATAGAAATGTTTACAAAAAACACAAAGATAAATGCTAAATCAATCAAAGTTTTTGCGAAAATGCGCGGGCTTTTCCTTTTTTTATTCGCCCGTTTCTGAAGTAGGCTAAGATCATAAGGTCATGCAGCCACTTCTTCCGTGATTCCGCGCGTTTTATATACAAAAATAATTTCGTTTTTAATTTTCTGTATGCACCAAGGAGGTTGGTAACTGGTAAAAAAAAACTGTATGTGGCCAGTAACAATTTACTTGAAATTTAATTAGTAGACAGTTAAAGTCTCTTTGCAGTATGACTGCTGACAAATTAAAAAAAAAAAACCGGATATGTAATGGAATTTCATACATACTTCCCACCCTTGGGTCGGAAGGATTTTCATACAAACTTCCATACCTTGGGATGAAAGGATTTGAAGGGCGGGATAAAGGCGTTTCTTCCCTCTAATTGGTATAATTAGTATGTATTTTCAGAGCAGGTGTGATAAAAAATAACTTTACAAATAAAATACTTCTGACTTCGAAGTAATTTCCGTTGCTATATAAATTTATTAACAGCTCTAATAACAACGCACGTTTTCCACTATAAATATAAAAGTGACTCTAAAATGTGTTGCTTAATTTCCTGAACACTTCTTATCTGGATATCTCAGTGGTGTTGTGCCAAGATCCTGATATGAAGGATCCAGGTTCGGTTCCCAACTATTCATTTTAAAGAAGAAGGTTTTTTAAGTTAAAATTTTTCTAGAAGGGTTATTTATGGTTAATATCGGCAAAGCTATGGAGCAAATAATTTCCTATAAAGATCACAAGTTATAGTTTGAAACTTCTATTTTAAAGTACATTTAAATATATAATACCGCTTAAAAATGGCGAATATTATTACTAATTTGTAAAGTCCTTGCCTGGATACCGTAGCACATGCTATCCTAGGTTGGGACTAGGACAAGTGATTGTGTTGTATGACATTTATTATTATCGTTACAGGTTATTGAATATAAGACTTTCTATTTTAATTGCTTATTGATATTTCTTCCATGCCGCGATACCTTCAATGTTGTAAATAAACTTATTACATATATTGTTTAAAGTACGGGTAGCCGCCTGCCTATACTATTATACTTGATAGGATGCAGCAACTAGCGGCCGGCGGGCGGCCCGCGCCGCTCGCTGCATAACCATTGCACCTTGTGGAGCCCCTCATGCCCTCGCATTCGCGCGCTCGCCCGGCGTCGCTGAGCCACACAGCCCCCGCCATTTTAGCTAGTGCAGGCTATTATGCTTCGCGCGGTTCCCGAAGATTACTCACTATCTTTATTTGTACTGTGGCGAAATGGTCTCAAGGCAAGAAATTGATAACGAAGATAAAACATGACTTTTATAAAGACTGATCATGCGTGGAGCATGCTGTCTAGCTCGCACAATTGAACATTTTTAGTGATTGTAATAAAATGAGTCTTATCAAATGTTTACTCACATTATTACAATATCAAAAAATGTTTAATTGTGCGAGTGAGACAGCATGCTCCACGTAAGAGCAGCCTTTAGGGGTAAGGACACATCACATTTTAATCAAACGCAAACGAAGTTGCGGGCATAGCTAGTATTAGGTCTACATCATCATCATCATTCAGCCACAAGAAGTCCGCTGCTGGACATAGGCCTCCTCCATGGAATTCCAAAAAGACCGGATGAAAGCGGCCTGCATCCAGCGTCTTCCTGCCACTTGGATGAGGTCATCTGTCCATCTTGTGGCTGGTCGTTCTACGCTGCGCTTGCCGATATGTGGTCTCCATTCAAGAACTTTTCGGCCCCATTTGCCATCAGTTATGCGTGCTATATGCCCCGCTCACTGCCACTTCAACATACTAATCCACTGGGCTATGTCAACGACTTTCGTTCTCATCATTTCTGATTCGACCTCGTAGATAAATTCTGAGCATAGCCCTTTCCATGGCTCGTTGCGTGACCTTGAGCTTTCTTATGAGGTCCATAGTGAGAGACCACGTTTCAGTGCCATAAGTCATCACTGGTAGCACACACTGGTTGTATAATTTTGTCTTGAGCAATTGAGGTATATTAGACGAAAAGACTTTTCTAAGTTTCCCGAATGCTGCTTTCTAATTAAGTCTACAAGTCTAATATAACTCCTAAAATTATTCGGGGTGGACTATAATAATAGTCCACCCCGAATAATTTTAAGACTTAGGTATATTTCGACAGAAAATAGTTATTTAAGATACACGTGCGTGCGGAAAGTAAGGTTACGCGTACGGGAAAACCCGCTTTGAGGCCAAGTGACGACATAAAATTGTGTACACAACACGGACCGTAAAATAGAAAGCCCTCTATCGCATATTTATGACCCTCGCCTGCGGCTCGGGCCTTAAACTTCTGCGATATCGGCCTTTCTTTATTTTACGGCCCTAGTTGTGTAAATTTTCAATGCATTTTGCGAGGAAGTACAACAAGAAAATAAGTAGGTATAATAAAGTAATTTTATTTCACCAAAGCCTATTTACAACAAAATGGCGTGCTTTCTTTGCAGAGCGCGAGTTTCAACAGTTTTTTTTTTCTTGAGGCAAAGGCACAGTATACGTACAGCCAATAATGTGAAAAATATTTTTGTTTGCGGAAACAAAACACGTATTTTTAAATGAGATAATCAAGAATCTTATGTGTTATGGTGTTTATCATCATTCAATTATTGCTAGAGCGCGCATACTTATAAATAATTATTTTTTTTTTGGACAGCAAAACCTCCCTGCATCTTTGTAATTTTTAAAATTTTATGACCTGCACCATGCACCACAGAGTCAAAAACTTTAAAATATTACTTTATTTCACGCGTGAAATAAAAGATTTCAGTACTGTTTTATTTCACGCGTGAAGTAAAGAGTCGGTTTCCGCATAATTTTGTTACACAAAAAAGAAAACTTTACGAGCAACTGCATTGAAAAGAATTATAAGGAAGCAAAATAGGATCATTAGCAGTCAAGCTGCATAAACTCCAAAGAGGATCATTTAGACAGCAAAATGTTAGAAATTTCAGTACCAGGGCCGATGGAGCACAAAAATTTAAGCATTCTAGTTTTTGAATGACTCAAATCCATTAAGAAATGACAAAATTAGGGCCAGTTTCTGAATTGAGAATTTCACAGAGTAAATAGTTAACTGTAGTGCGTTTCTTCGAATTTCTCAGAAAAGAGCGTGACAGAACGTTACTTAAGTATTTATTTAGTAAATTTTTCAATTCAGAAACCGGCCTTTAGAGAATTTTAGACTTAGGCTCTTTCAAAATCGTGCCCGGCGGGTCTTGTTTCCTAATGTGACGTCACAGGATCCGACCGCCGGCCAGCTGGCTGGCGCCACAGTGTTTTCGGAGACCCGATTTTCGTACGTGCCCATTTTTATTACAAAAACCGAAAGACTAACTTTCAAATAGTTGACGAGAACACCCGAGTGCCAAATATGTTTAGTTAGGGAAGTATGAGTATTTAAAAATCAGACTTTTTGGTTCCCGTAGAACAGAAAAAATATATCTTGATCAAAATTTAGCAGGTTAATTGGAAAACTTATTTGTGATCTTAAAGTACATACAAAACATCAGTTTCACGTGCAAACAGAAACGTGGTAGGTACCATCTGTAGAATTCTAGTAATTTAGGTTTTTTTTCATTTAGAAGATTCTACCTAGGGAGCTGGCACCAATTATCGGCCCTGTCAACTTTTTTTGAACTTTGACTGCTTCTAATTGTTACGTTAATAGCTTTTGCTATCTTGCAATGCCTTTTTTGGGTAGAGGGATACTGAAACTCCATTACTCCATTCGCAAAATTACGAATCCTTTGTTATTTTTGATAATATAGATGTTTTTTTCCGAGCATGCCGATTTCCCTTAATATCGGCCTCTAACACCCTAACATCCGCCGCCTGTGACCCTAATATCGGCATACCTTTTCTAAGGTGAAGTTAGGTCATTAAAACTACTAAAGAAAAAAATTATAACGTTTTATATTTCAATTCAGGTACAAATCACTTTTTTAACTCTTGTCTATCATTAATTAGTCTTTTCTTTACATCTCAGTCTTAAAAATTAAAATAATTTCTGTTATTATAAACTAAAGATCACAATGATTCAACATTCTTAAGACAAATAAAGGAACTCCAAAAACAAATTATTATAAATAAAAATAATTACCAAATATAGTCAACAGAAAACTTAAGGATCTTCAATTTAAATGAACTAAACAGTGGTGGCAACTAAAATCTTCTTTGGCCACATCAATATAATTTCGCCCACGATGAACTGTACACTTTAAATGGAACCATTTGGGGCATATGTCGCATCCAATATTTTTGTCTTCATCTTCTTCGACATCACTAGTTAGTTCTTCTTCACAGCCAGCACAAAGAGTTTTCTCCTTTTCCAAAATTATGTCTTGAGAAGGTAAATCAGTGAGGTCAGTTTCGCGATTGCTATCCTTTAATAATCTCTTCTTTACTACTTTTGTTTTCTTTGGCTGCTTTATTTTTTTTATTCTCTTTTCCAGTTTCTTTCTTTCTCTCTCCGCTTTATTCTCTTCAATTCTTTTTTTTCTTTCCTCGCGTTGTTTGACAATATTTTCCTTTTTATCGTCTTTCTCCTTGATATATTGCCTCCAGGTTTCAGATGAAATAGCTAACGGCATTTTTTCTTCTTTAGGCTTGGTTTTGGTGCGAAAATCCAGTGCTTTTGGAGCATATAAATGTTTTCTTAAAGCTGGCGATACAACATACCTAGAAGTTGGCGTGGATGTTTTAGAATTTGGACGGCTGCAAGCTGGGGAAGATTTTATTTCGGCTAATGGTGATGCCGGTAGAGAAAAGTCAAAGTCCGATGCAATATCAATATTATTCATGGCGCTAATTGATATCATTGGTATTTCCGTATTCAGATTCGTATGATCAGTCTTTGCTTCATATGACTCGCGAGTTCCACAAATTTTATTTAGTGTAAGAACATCATCGTTCTTACCATGTATTTCAGCAGTAATAGTTATCTCTAGGGCTGGAATATCCGGAGTACTTGACCTTTTATCGTTTTGGTTTGTTTCCATATCAAACGGAATGTCATCAGTCAGAGGTATTACGATCACACTTTGGTTTTCATTCGATAATGTTTTCACATCTGTGTTTTCTAAAATAGAAATTGAAGCCTGGCTGTCGTTTGAATCTTCTAAACGGCATGTTCTAACAGGTGACATGCAGGAATCAGTATATTCTAGTAAACCTTGATCATTCGATACATAGTACACGCCTTCACGCGTATCTCGCAAACTGTCGTTTTCAATAAGATTAATCTCTTCCTCTTCGTGCGTTGTGATTTTTGTCATCTTAGCCTTTTTTATTGTCAATTCCATTTTTTCGATTTCATCATAACTCTTGTCCATTTTTCGTTTCAGTCTAGAACTGTTGATTTTTCTGTTTAGGCTTTCTCTCTTTCCTGCGATCGTTTCTTCTATACGAGTTAATTCTATCCCTGATTCTTTAAGCTCTTTTTCGTAGATTCTTAACACTTTGAACGTTGTTTGTAAGTCACTTTCAGATACTGTGTCATCGTTGTTTGTGCACTCTTCATTTTGTTGCAATAATGATTCCTGAATATTCTTTATACATTTAGTATAGTCAACTGCATCGGGATTGAAAGGGTATAAACCACATTTTCGAAAGCCATTTATTATGGTGTCTGTCGTAATTTGTTTCAAGGTTTGTTCCAGCAAGGGGCAGAAAGTTACTTTTGACAACTTTTTATGTGAGTTATCTCCATCGTCTGTCCAATTTTTAACTGTTTTTCGCCATTGAAGTTTGAGTGGCCTGAAAACACTAACATCGGCCGGCTGCATAATGTGAGTAGTGTTCGGGGGCAATGCATACAAAATTATGCCATTTTCATCGCAAAATTTGCTCAAATATTGGGTTAGATGCGACTTGTGTCCATCAACCAGAAAAAGAATTGGCTTGGGGATGTTGTTCGAAGACACCCAATCATTAAAGCCATTTGCAACATATTCATAAAATATACCACTTCTCATCCACCCACTATCCGATAAGCCAATAAACCAGGAGGATGGTGTGCTATTAACGATTTCTTTTGGTGGTCTACGGATGTAAGGAAAAACAACCATGGGGGGCAAATATTCTCCTGCTGCAGATATGACTAGCAAAACAGTTATTGTTTCTTTTTCACTGCCCTTTGCAACTTCATAAATGTTCTTCCATCCCTTGGGCCCTATTACTTTCCCTGTCCTCGGGCAAATACTAAAGCTCGTCTCATCCCCGTTAAATATTCTCCGTGGATCTTGTAATATGTCTTCATGTCCGATTGATTTTAAGTGTTCTTGTAGGTCTTTAAACCACTTTCGGATATATTCTTCCGTAACTACAGCCCTGGCCAGTGTAATAGCTTCTGGAGCCCTTTCATTAAGAATTGGGTGCCTTTTTAAAAACAAGGAATACCACTTTTTGCCTGGTTTTCCATTTTTAAACGGATTGGGCCTGTTATCTTCTTTGATAGTATTTTTAACGGTATTTATCACGTTACTCCGTGTTCTGGGAAAACCGCAGATAGCCATCCGTATCAACCATTGAACAATTTCTTCTTCTTCATTTTGGTTTAATACGGTATCTCTACCAACTGTGCAATCTGAGTCTATTCTTCCATGAAGTCTGTCTTGTAAAGTGGTCCTCGGAATGTCGTATAGTCGAGATGCTTCTCTGATGCTCATATTTTGATTTGTGACGGCATTTACTGCATCTCTTATTCTGCTACGGTCGTATTGCAAACGTTTTTCTTTTTTTTGATCCTTTGCGAGTTTTGATTGGGCTGGCATGATTTTGGCATACCTACCTGTTGACAAAAAATAAAATACCTAAGTACCTACCTATTTTTGTATTTTGTACCACGTCCCTGTTTATTGTCGAGAGTAGTAGGAAGGTATCCAATATTAAAGTGGCCGTTATTACGCATCGATTCCCTTTATATCGGCCGTAGCTGATAAAAATCGATTTTTGGCGGCCGATGTTAGGATCTAGTGATCAAACTGAGCTGTTGTTTCATTTTTAACCTTATTAATGTTACTGCTAACGTATAAAATAGCTAAACATGTTGTTTAACGTTTTCATGCATTTCCCCAATATCGGCCACCCGGCCGATATTAAGATTTATCAATAATACAGATCCCTAATCTCGACCCTGCGATTATTTCATAAAAAAATTAAATAAATGTAAAAACATACTATCTAAACGGTACTTTGTCTGTCTTTCCTCAAGAACAAATAAAATAAAAATACCATAAAGATGTTTAATTCCATTCAAATACTTACCAACGCAATGCGTCGACTCAGGGATTTGACTCAGCAATGCCACTAAACGACGCACGTCCGTACCTGCGCGTGCTCTATTGCCAACTGAACGTTCAAATGTTGAGGCACCCACACCAAAATATGGGAGGTTATGCGTATGGATATAGAGTCGCTTTTTGCATGAAAAGTATTATGATTTTAGGGCTCTTTTTATAGTTATGTTCCATTTTTTCGAAAAGGCCGATATTAGGAGGAGGCCGATACTAGGAGACTCCACCCTAGTCGGATTCTGTTCTAGCAATTTGGCAAATTACAATATCTATATCGCGACATTATCACCTACATAACGTTAAAAAAAACGATATGAGCACGTATTCACGAAGACAGACCGAGATCACCCGAGACGCTGTGTACGCGGGAACTAAGCACGCAGTCCACTGGAACCTGTGACGCGTCAAGCGTATGGCGTCAGTTTGCGGTCGTTTTTCGAACCTGTGCTGTGCCCCAAAATTGCTGTAACTTCGTCATTTCTTATCCGATTTCGATATTTTTTTCAAAAATTTTTTTTAATAAGGCTGCATACTTACTTCAAAACGTGAATGATCCTCATTGCCACCAATAGGCCAGTCATTAGAGGTTCAAAACTAGTGTGTACGATGCAAAAGGTGGTGGAGGAGTATTTATGGTTTTATCTCGTAGACATGGGTGCAACTGAGTAAATATTAAAAATGGTAACACAAGATATCTCGGGACAACTTCTGACAGCTAATAAACTTGGAAAATTTGCTGCTAATAAAGACTTCTAATAAAAAACTGACAGCTAATAAAGACTTTTTGGTTTAGCCCTCATAACTTCTATCTACACGGTGCATCATGGGTGCATCGTAGGGAAAAGTCACTTTCTAACAAATTTGAGAACATAAAATAGGGTGTATACGATGCAAAAGGTGGTGCAGGAGTTTTTATACTTTAATGTTGTAGATATGGGTGCAACTGAGTAAATATTAAAAATAGTAATACGAGATATTTTATCTCGGGACAACTTTTGACAGCAAATAAACCATGAAAACGGGTTTGAAAATTTTTTGTTGGAAGACTGGCATAATGGCCAGCTGCCACTTTGTTTTTTTTTTTACAAAATGGCGCACCATAATACATCGACTGTGGACACTTATACAAACAAAAAAATACAAAGGTCACTATGTCCGAAAACGTCACGTTGCAGCGTTATTTGCAGAAGTGAAAACCTTTTTCAACTTGATTTATTTGCTATTGCTTTTAGAATCATTGTTTATCGGTCAATATAACATAATATATTTATAAAAATAAGATCAGACAAATAATAGTAGTTTATGATACTGTTGCATAATAAGGGTCCTTATAACACGATTTAAAAAAAACGAGCCGTAGGCGAGTTTTTTTTATAGTATCCCACGAGTGTTATAAGACCAAGTTATGTACAGTGTCATACACTACTTTATCTACTCTTACACTATAATACATAAAATAAATTTATCAACAAATTTATTTTTACTCGTAATAATTATTCATGTTCTGAATATTACGATTATGAAATTGAATTTGAACCGGACAGGAAGCGTTATTGGAGGTACTCGGAGAGAGTATGTTAATGTTGACCTCATTTTTGTTATTTTCAATACTGTTAACTAATTTATTTTACAAACAGAACCAAAATTTGTTTAAATATTGAAAAGTTTTTTTAAATGTAAAATGTTGGCGCCAAGGCGCAAACATCGATTGCTCATGCGCGTTGCGTCGCTGCGGACTCGTTCATTGAAGCCTTTTTTTAAAAGTAGAGGTTCAACCTTCTTGGTCCAGCTGGAGGTTGTATAGGAGTATCGTTATGATTAAAAAGTTATAGGTATTATGATACAGGTGTCCATACAAGACCTGCATCGTAATAAATCTTAGTCTGCTAGTTTAATCTGCATAGTAATGTTTGTCATAAGAGTTTTGTTTTCAGTTTTATAATCTTTGTATTATAGTATCAGAGTAGATAAAATAATATAAAATTACTACACCACCTTTTGCAACATAAAATCATTGTAATGTCTGGCCTACAATACCAATTCCGAAAGCATTTGATGTGTAAGACTTCTATAAACATAACATCTACACATCATATCAGTCTTGATCCCACACAAGGATACCCCGTGATACGGTAACCAGAAAGGACGTATAAGCATGAAAAAACACCCAGACTGTAGCAGAGTTGTATAAGCAGAACGCGGCGATCTAAATAAGCAATAATTATTTATTTAAAAAAAGTGATTGGCAATATACAATGTCCGGTGAGCCCCAGGGATTGGGGATGGTTAGTAAAGCAGGAGTCCTAAACAACAAGCTATTCTCGTTGATGTGTAGAAATTGTATACCATCTAAGAACATAAAATAACTAACTTTCTTCCGTGCTAGCGCCAACTTAGCGGTCCTTGAATCCATGCTTGCTTGGCACTTGGTGTTAACTACGAATTGAACAATAATTGAGATCTATAGAAAGAAAAAACTGAAAAATAGTAAATTTTCGGTAGACTATAAAAATACTACATTTACAACAAGACAGTGTGGTCAACTGCAGCCAAGGTGAAAATCTACCAAAATCTTGTAATTCTATTTCAATTTCAATCGTTTATTGCTTCATGTGGTACATATTTGGCCTTAATATAAATAGTATAGTCCTCAACACGGGCCCTGTAAGGCATTGCAACACAGTTAAGTAGTAGGAAATAATGTCTTAGGTACGTTTTTATAATAAAAATAATATTAGAAGCATCTAGTATGACTAGGTAGTTAGTTGACTAAAACTAACTTAATCTAACTTAGCACTAACCGGCGCGACATGTGCTCGGGGTGGGGGGGTATTATAACAAAAGCGAGCACACGCATTTTGAACTCGTTGCAAGAGCTTGAGTGTTTTGGCGTACAAGCACGGACCATATGCAGTGATAGCATAATTCGCTCTGGACATTATAAGCTGAAATATTCAAACATCCGCTGTAAGTTTTTATGGTATAATAAATCAATTAATCAATGAGCAGTGCGGTTTGTTCCAAGTATAGTTAAGCCACACACCTGTTTCGTTACTTAGCAAAAGCTAATTTTTGTAGCTATAGAGTGACAGTGATTTTAGTAACTAGGTAGTTTTATTTCATTTCCGTTTGCTCGGCTCGCTCGACCGTTGACGTTGACCTGTGACTAGCTATTTTTATGCACGTGCGAATCGTGCGATAACTGTCTTGAAGCTATAAATACAACAATCACATGTTAACAAAAATAATTGCTTTGACCTGAAAGTAGTACATCGGTTACATGCCACGAAGCTAGTTACTATAGATAGTTACGTGACATAACACCCATGCCTAGAAAGGGATCGGTTCAGTCCTCTGCGTACTTAGTAACTACGAGTCGAGTCAGGCGTTTTTAAGATCAAAAGTCGCGACTTTCCAACATATGAATTTTAAATTTTCGAAATTTTTGCTTTTCAAAATGGGCGACTCGTCGCGTCATACTGCACTACTCGTGCTGGTCCGGTGACAACTCGCGTATTTGGATGCTTTTAGCTTTGCCCTACGCACGTATGCTCAAAACAATTAGGGGAACAAGATTTCAAAGTGGAGTAAAACTTTTTGCTTAGGTTTACCTATATTACGACTAGCCACCAAATATTGAAGTGCCATCCTTTATGGCCTACATCCTGTGCAACTGACTGACTCGCCTGTTCAACGAATACTAACCTGTCGAGCAAGCCGGCTTTCGAAGACGGTTTTCAACAATGGACCATATCCACAATGTCTAGCAACTGAGGAAAAAATGCAGGGAATATAACCTGCCACTGTGCTTCGCCTTCGTCGATAATGAAAAGACTTTCGACTGGGCAATGTTCCAATCCCTCGATCGCTGTAACATCGACAAAGGATGTCCTCCAGGAGCTATACAGGTCTGCCAAATTGCAGGTGTGACTACACGAATTGATACCATTTCTCCCAAGGTCTTCACCAACGTTCTCGAAGATATAATGAAAATTCTCGACTGGTGTGAAAGGGTTCTTTCCGTCGACGGCGCTTACATGTCGCTCATGCATTTTGCCGATGACATCATCGTCCTTGCTGAAAACGTCACCGATCTACAATGCATGGTCATGGTCACAGAACTACATGAAACATACCTGAGGGTGGGTCTTAAAATAAACATGCTCAAGACTAAAATAATGGCTAACCATGCAGTTAATGCACCGAATATCATCGTCGGTAACTGCCATGTAGAGGTAATAGATGAGTATGTTTACCTTGCACAGTGTTTAACTTTCGACCGAGAATCCCAGGTTAAGGAAATCGCGTGGCGGTTTCAGCTGGAATGGGCTGCCTTTGGAAACCTTGCCGACGTCGGCGTCAACTACTGGGATTCTTGGATTTCAGTCAGATCTGCCATAATGACCTGGTAAATTAACACTCACTTCAATCAATAATAACACTTAGAAAACTTGGAAGGCTACATGAAATGAGATAATTTATCTGTAGTTACTTCATTAAAAATTAAGAAAATTCATAATAAGAAAATGCAATAAGACTCTTAACAACCATAATTAAGAACTGTTAACAAAAACGCTGATGTTTATTTGCTTTTTATTTTCATGAACAGTGTCATATATGGCGGGCAGTTACAATTAAAAACAAAGAATTTTATTTTATTCCGCTTTCAAATTTTATTCCCCTAATATAATAAAATTGTTTTCAGCAGTAAATTTAAAACATAATAATGGAACTTTGTAGGGTTTAGCTTACGCGTCTAGCGCGATTCTATTGCCTAGCACCCTACTCTTTCTATCAATGCAAAAAGACTTACGTTCTGTCCAAGTTGAACCACTGAAATCCAATTTCACAACACTTTCATATTATCACGAACGAAAGCATAATGTGAAAAAAAAATATTTCCTAAAAATTTTTTTTTTGTAAGTATTAAATATTTACATTTTATTTGTCCTAATTTGATACAGAACAAATAATTAGATAATAACTATCTCTACACATTCAACGCATCTATCATAGTACTATCGTCCATCTATCTCACAAACGTACGTTGGGGTAGGGTTCACATTCAATGACACAAACTCCAGAGAAGTTATTATTGAGTCACACTCTCATGACATTGGCTTATTTTCAGAGTCATCATCCGCTCTATCTGAAGACTCAAGCTTTTCAATTAAGAGGAATCAACCTTAAGGGGTCGCCGTCTATGCCTAACGCCAGTGGCATTTTTCCGAGCGGTTCCGTGCTTCACAAGGCACATTAAGCTGTTGGTGCCGGCTCCCGTCGATAGATGGCAGTCGTTAAGCCAAGTCAGAGGCCTTAGGGCGGCTTGACAACTTCGGACAGTAGACAAGCCACTAGTCTACAAGCCTCCACCAATCCGGACTTGGCCCCCGTGGTGGAGTATGGCCTATACCTTCCTCAGGGAAGAGACCCGTGCCCCTCGGTGGGGACATAATGGGTTGATGATGAACCTTAAGAGAAAAGAAACACCAAAGTGTTTAAAGTAGAATACGAGTTTTCTCTAGTATAAGGGAGAACTGGGAGGATGTAGTTAACTTTAGATGTTAACTACTAAGTTTAAGATAAGGAGCTTTAAATAGCTAAAGAACTTATTTAAAGAAATAAACTAATATTAAAAATTGAAAAAAGCTACTATTTACACTTTAATGTCTTTTATATGCCAACGGCTTTGAGTACCGTCGGGGTTTTCTAATATGTACACTAAAGGAGATAATTTTTGTACAACTTTACATTTTATGTAATTAGGTAATTATGACTGTATTACGGGTAAATGTAAGTCCCAAGATCTATGATCTTCACCAACAACAGAAGCTAAGGCTGTGAGTATTGTTTTGTTATATCTTTCAGTAGGATTGACTTGCGGGCAGTAGTTAGGATTAAAGTTAGCAAAAGGAATGCTATATTTTCTTATCAGGTTGTGAAATTCCCTGGATTGGAATTGTGGACCATTATCCATGATTATAGTTTGTGGAACACCATGTACAAGAAAGACAAAGTTTTCTAAGTAGAAGAAAGATTAGAGAGTAGGTACTTTGAAAAGCAACTACTTCACTACAAGGATATGTTGGTTTCTTTTTCTGGTCATCGGTAAAGGGCCTATTAGGTCTAGAGATATACATTGGAATGGTCTGGAACAGATTTTGGGTTTGCCCATAGGGCCGTAAGGGGAATGATTGGAGTGTTACGTGAACGTAATAATCATCAAAACCTAACCTAACCTATAATTAAACTAAAAACTTAATACTAATAAAAACATCAAAAATTTATATAAAAGAAACCTTAGGTCCCAAAAGGTTAAGCAGATCGTGGAGGCAGGCCGTGGAGACCGACAGGCAAGTTACGAAGGCAGGCCGTGGAGACGGGCAGGCAAGTCATGGAGTCAGGCCGTAGAGACGGACAGGCAAGTTGTGAAGGCAGGCCGTGGAGACGGGCAGGCAAGTCGTGGAGTCAAGCCGTGGAGATGGACAGGTACGTTGCGGAGACAGGCCGTGGAGACGGGCAGTCAAATCGTGGAGTCAGGCCGTGGAGAGGTAGACAGGAACTCAGGTAAGTCTCTCAAGCAAGAGTTCAGGTAGGTCTCACCAGTAAGACTCAGGTAAGACTCTCAAGTAGGACTCAGGTAAGACTCTCAAGTAGGATTCAGGTAAGACTGACTCGAAAGCCTTCTTGGGCAGCTTTTATACCCCAAAAGTTGTTCGACTCTAATATTCAAATTTGATCTGAATCTGCGTCAGAATTCTTCTGGAAGTTTCCGGATCTTGTTCCAAATCCATAATTTCGAATTCTAGATCTTCTTTCTCTTTCTTGAATGCGAATAGTCTTCTAGAAGTCTCCATAGGCCAGAGTCAGGCCGTGGAGACGGACAGGCAAGTTGTGAAGGAAGGCCGTGAAGACGGGCAGGCAAATCGTGGAGTCAGCCACCGGCTTTAACAAAACATCGAAATCTACTAAAAAAGCAGAAAACTTCCATACATGGTCACACTATACTACAGTGAAGATTGGTGAAGTTGCTTTATCTATGGTTGATGACAAGACACTAGTGATGTAAATCTAAGTGATTACAATTTTTTTTTTTCTTATTATTTCTCCGTTCATATTGGAAAATGTCACTTGTAAAAAAAATACGATTTTTGTTTTTTTATCGAAATAGTATGAAAATTAGTAAATTAGAAGAAAATTATGTCGTAATAGACTTTATCTGCATACCATGCGGGAGGTCCCGGTTTCGAATCCCGGCTGGGGACAAAAAAAAATCCCAAGTCTTGGATGTTTACATGTTTGTAATATCGTTGTTTCTGGTTCCCACGACACAGGGTATCCTAGTGTGGGGCCAGAAGCAATATATGTGCCTATATGTAAATATTTATGTTTGTCTTTTTTTCTTTCTAATCTGTGGTAATAGTATACACTACACAGTAAATCAGACAGAGGATTACGATGTCTTGCACGTGTGACAGAATCAATTTTTTTATACAATTTTCATGAAAAAACAAAAATCGTGTTTCTTTCTTTTGACATGTGACATTTTGTAATATGAACCACTGTCTATTAGTGATTAGTGTTCTAATCACAGAACAGTTCTAATGTTCTTCTACCAAAGAGTATGTAATCACTACGTCTTTCTACTGTCAATTTTCGAAGACTAGGATATTTAGTCTCACAAATTAGGGATTTTTTTATCCCAGAGCGAAGTTGGCTAGACATTAAAATGCTTCGTCCTGTTTTGTTGGCCTCATTGGCTATCCTGTGCAATGGAATGAACGCCGCCGGATTTATTGCATACTGTCCGTGCATGGGTATGTATTGAGACATTTGCAATTTTAACCGCCAAGCAGGCTTCCAAAATAATAGTTCCTTGATTTCATTGAAATTGCAGGTCGTTTCGGCAACCAGGCTGATCACTTTCTGGGAGTTTTGGCGTTCAGTAAAAGCATAAACAGAACACTCATACTTCCACCGTGGGTTGAGTACAGATATGGTGAAGCTAAGTCTATTCAAGTTCCCTTTGATACATATTTCAAAGTTGAAGCATTAGAAAAGTATCACAGAGTAGTTACTATGGAAAAGTTCATGAATACTATTGGCTCAAAAGTTTGGCCTCTAGAAAGACGAATCTCTTTTTGCTATACTAAAAGAAGTGGTGATCAGAGTGATGACTGTAATGCAAAATCTGGTAATCCTTTTGGACCATTTTGGGACACATTTAGCATTGATTTTGTGAGTTCAGAGTTTTATGGACCATTACATTATGATGCTCATAATAAGGAAATGATGAAGAAGTGGATAGATAAGTATGAAGCAATAAATTGGCCAGTCTTAGCATTTACAGGTAATTAAATAGCAGCACAATGAAATGATGGGTTTTTATGGCATTATGGGATCTTTACTATTTTACAGGGGCACCTGCCAGTTTTCCTGTTCAACATGAAAACAGGGAACTTCATAAGTATTTGCAATGGACTGACAGTCTTATGAATAGTGCAAAAGAGTTTATTAAAAAGAATATGAGTGGCGGTGGATTTGTTGGAATTCATTTGCGTAATGGACGAGATTGGATGACAGCCTGCGAGCATGTGAAGACCAGTCCTACTCTTTTTGCATCTCCTCAATGTGTGGGATATAAAAATGAGAGAGGGCCACTCACTTTATCAATGTGCTTGCCAGACAGGAAAGAAGTGGTCAAGTAAGTAAATTGCAGATTGTCGGAGCTATGCTAATTTTGTACAAAGCAATTTTTCTACTCTTTTTTTTTTTTATTTATTGCAGACAACTCGTGAAAGCTGTAAAAAAAGTAAATGATGGAAAGTATGTCTTTGTTGCATCAGATTCAAACCATATGATAGATGAACTAAGCAAAGCATTGAATAATTTTAATATTAATGTTGTTAAACTGCCATTTTCTAATCCACATCTGGATTTAGCTATATTAGGACAAGCTAATTACTTCATTGGTAACTGTGTATCATCCTTTACTGCATTTGTCAAGAGGGAACGAGATACAAGAGGTCTTCCTTCAGAATTTTGGTCATATCCATACAGAAAAAAATCTAAGCATGAGGAATTATAGTGTATAAAAAAGCCTAAGAGACTTGCGATTTTTGTATAAGTAGATAAGCATCAAGTCAGTGCCTCAATTATGCTAGTGTGTACTGGTGATGCACATTTTTATTTTTTGCCACACCAGCTAGGTATACATTACAACATAATGTATGACACGTCAGGAACATTAAGGCTCCTCGGCCACGGCGACTTTTCGTAACATCGCTACGAACGCGCCTTAGTCACATTTGCAACGCGCTGCAGAAGTGATACCAACGCGCTAAAACATCGCGACTGTATCGATGCAAACACGCGACCGTGTCGGACGACATCGGGAGGAGAACGGAGTAACGGTAGCGCGTGAGAAGTATGCAACACACAGATCGAGAGTGAGTGCTATTTTCCATCGGTACAACGCAACGGAGTCCATCTTGCAACTGTAGTGATCGCTGGCATTTTTGCGTATAGTTGCGGAATCGCATTTGCATCGCATCAGAAGCGCGACGATATCGCGTTTACATCGCGACTGAATCGTGTTTACGGTGGGCGAGGGCACGCAGCTAGCGATCGTATCGCGACTATATATGCGAACGCGGGACAGCATCGCTACATAAAGTCGCCGTGAGCGAGGGCCCTAACTTGAATGTCTCAACAGTGAAGACTTACATAAAAAATTACTTGAACAAATGGGTTTCGGACTGTTGGTTCCATTGTATACTAATATTTAGTTTATCTTGTTATTTTTACAAGAAATAAAAAAACTTTGTACTTTTAAGTGTGTATTATTAAGCTTTCACAGCATACACCCGAGGAGGGAACAGAGACTTCTTTCTGATCTCTTTCCTGGTCTTAATCTTGGCTTCATGCTTGGTTAAGGCTTTACGCATTGCTCGGGTCTTCTTAGGCCTAAGGTCCAAGGGCTTATACTTCTTGTTTTTGTAGTGGTTCCTCAGGTTCACCTTCATTTTCTGATGGTAGACAATGTAGACTCTGGCAATAGCTTTCCGAACCACTCGGCTGAAACAAACAGACTTAGCATCAGTTTCTGAAAGAGTGTTCAAATGTAACAAGAGATTAATCTAAGATTAATTGAAAATACCGGGACGTGATTGGCTGAAATTAGCTTGACGTGAGATTAACATTTTATCGCTCTTCTAGAAACCGAGCGTTAATGTTATATGCTGCTTCTCAGTTACACTTAGCTTATTTCTGCATCTTCAGTTTAAATTACTGAATTTGTGCCACAACTGTTTTTGTTGGAATTATAATTGATTAATAACTGAACCTGTTGACAAACGTCTCAGGCTCGTCAAGCCACGGCCACATTTCATAAAAACACTTCATTGTTTTTATGATTTGACGTACATTACATAGCCTATTGTACCTACATTACATGAGATCAGAGACATTCTCTAAGATACCCAGGTGAACAAAGGTAGTCCGTTGTAAAAAAAAAACCCACGGTTCACCCAGGTCGTCACTGGAGGTGGACCATGGGTAAGAAGCAGATACAAACGCGTACCTACATAGTCTCTAATCCCAGAATAAAGGGCTTTATTATTATACATAGCCTATTAATCTGTGGGTTAATCGGCTATGCAATGTACGATGAATTGTCACAGTAAACCATGATTGTATTGGAGGATCCTGTATTGCTCACACAATTTAACATTTTTTTGTGATTGTAATAAAATGAGTATACTTTTGATAAATGTGGTGCGAGGGTTTGATGGATAATTAAATTGATGATGATTGGGACACACCAGTATTTTCGTATGTTTGACTATGGAAATAGTGGCAGGGGTCTTGTTTGGAATAAAATACTTAAAGACATCATCATCATCAGCCTAAGCGTCCACTGCTGGACATATGCCTCTCCTATTGCACACCACAGCACGGTCCTCGGCTACTCATCCAGCTCTTGCCAGCCGCCGTGCGAAAATCATCGCTCCACCGAGTCTGAGGACGTCCTACACTAGGCTACACTAGTCATACGTTCATATGTTTACCGATCCAGTCTCCATTCAAGAACTCTTCTACCCCACCCCAACTTAAAGACATACTCACATTAATTATATTTATACTTGTCACATTGTCAATTAGTTAGCATTATTACAGTAAATAATCTCAATTAATATTACAAGTAATATTACAGTAAATTCTTATCCGCAGAAGATAAGAAAATTATTACTTGAGTAATTTACTTTACAAAATTACTAATAAGTCCTTCCAACCAAGAAAGAAAACGACAAGCCAAGATGGCGCCTCTTTTTCTTTCTTTACAGTAACGTCATAACATGAAGGTTTCATACCTTCATGTTTATCTAGATGGCCAAATTTCAGCACTTAGTCAAATTGAATGCTCTTAAGTTGTTATGAATACAATAAAGTTTAACCACTATTAATAGGTAGGTATTTAAGTCCTAAACCATCGCTGACATATAAGGCACACATTTCTTATACTGTACAAAATATTTGATTGAGATAATTTGATTATTTTGGAACAACTTTTCTTACGAAAATGTATACAAATGTATGTAAACGTCCGTAATTTTATCTTGCATTAAAGCCTTAGACCACATTTATCAAAAGTTTACTCATTTTATTAAAATAATTAAAAATGTAAAATTGTGCAAGCAAGACAGCAGGTCAGGGTATAGCAAAGGGGGCGCAACCATAATATTATGTATATTGGATAGAAGTATTAGTGGTATAATGTTTGGTAAGATATAATATATTTTTTCGGTTGCAATAACCTACACTAATAATTTCGGTTAGTTTTCGGTCTTACATGTTCAACCTAACACGCTCCTATCCTACGCGCTCCGCTACGCTACGCGCTTCGTCGCACCTATATTTTTGTTGCGCCCGCTATTCTACAATCCGTCACTTATCTCGGTAATTATCAAGTTTAGAGAAAAGTTGCCCATACAAAACATGTTTATTTTAGGGTCTTCTATACGATGGCATCATAAAAAATAGGTGTCATAATGACACCACCCCCATCAAAAATTTTTTAAGTCCCGCGCCCCCTTTGCTATACCCCAACCTAATAAATTATTTCATTGTATCTCGCTAACCAATTTTTAGCTATTTTGCTTGCAATAAATATAAATAAAATAGGCCTTGATTGCATTTTATTTATTGCAAGCAAAATAGCTAAAAATTGTTTCGGATTGTGTTCAAACAATACCCAAGCAAGTTAATAATCTGAGATGGGATGGAAAGGATAATAATATACAAAAGTGCATAAACCAATGTTTTTATGGATTTGATTTGATTCGAAAATGCTTTAATGCACAAGAGATACATTGCACAAAGGCGAGCTCAATACTTAGTATTTTTTTTCAGCTAACCATGGGTGATGTGGATAGAGGCCCCCCCTAGGGCTAGGATATTTCTATTTCACTGCCAAGTCTAGCTCGAGAGGCCCTTCCCCCTAGTGCTAGGATCAAGGGCGTCGCCAAGGGGGGGCAGGGAGGGGCAGTTGCCCCCCCTTAGAGATTCTAAAAAAGTTGCCAAATATAATGCAACCAAAGTCTTAAGTCTGAGTTAATTTGCTTGAAGTTCAAGCCTTGAACAATCATTCCCGTACGTCGAAACTCGAATGAATTTACCAATTCCACTCCTAATATTCCGTACGCTCAATTACGCTCTGCTCTACTCTGTCGTTGAAGCGGGAGAGGGGGAGTGGGGAAGCAACATGTAACCGCGCAGCGCTCGCGCCTCCCGCACAGCCGCCTTTGTTTTAGCGTCTGTCATTCTGTCAGCTCGTGCTCGTGTAGCTTTACACATTGGACTCTGTACTGTCACAGAATATATATGTATATAGTACTAAGATACTATTGTAATTACAATCGCTGTAGATGTAAGGCTCGTAGTACAAGTGAAAAGCTTCCTGTGCTGTCGACTTTACCTACAATTCATACTTACTTTTCTCATTCATAGAGAATGAGAAAAGTATGAATTGTAGGTAAAGTCAACTTGCCCCCCCCCTGCGCCATCGGCTGGCGACGCCCTTGGCTAGGATATTTCTATTTCACTGCTAAGTCTAGCTCGCATGCACAAGTGTATTAGGTATTTTAAGGTGACAATGTAACAAAAAACCATCTGCCTGTCAGAGGTTATAAATCGATTTGATAAAAACCTTAACCATTGTAGCAAGGGATTGAATTTTTTTAAATATTAACCAGAAAGTGTGCACAAAATCCTAAGCGATTCCAATCATCTGTCAAATTCCATACTAATTTGACAGTTAAGACGATTGGAATCGCTCAGGATTTGGCATTTGGCACGCGTAATATAGAGACAGGACATTCATTATATAACATATGCTTAGAGTAAAAACTTCTTTTCTTAAAATACTTTGGGACTATGTTTTGTCATTCTAATTATTGTAACAATGCAAATCTACTCCTCCGCTACCTCAACTTAGCAGGACCATTGCCATCGCCAGAATGGGGGCCCCCCCTCATGAACTATTGCACACAAAACAGGACATAATGTAACAAATTACAAAGGCTCAAAGGAAACTTATCTCTGTAAGAGATTTCTTTTGGCAACCCAATCATATTAGGGGATGGTCTTAACTTTTGTGACACTAAAAATTTGCTTTAATAAAAAGACTAATTACATTACCGTATGTTCTTTCTCAAATAATCACACTGAGGAAGTCAAAACTCACACCAAACTTGACACTTTCACACGATAATATTTGCTCGATTGATACAGGTGACATCTAATATTATTATTACGTATATGTATGTATATAAATATTTGTATTTGCACCGACTACCCGGGTCTATTTCTCCTTTGGAAAATTCTCTGATATGAGGTTGCCTGGAAGAAATTGCTATTAGAAATAAGGCCGCCGATTGTATCTTTTCTTTTGTCATTGCTGTTTCTGTAACATTTTTTTCCAGTATACAATAAAGAATATTCATATAAATCTCATATCAGTTTTTGTTATCAAAAACTCAACTCCTACACATCTTCACCAATATTTATGATATTTTTTGTATATATTTGGTAGCTCTGAGAATAGGTAATAGGCTAATTAATATGGCAAAATGTTTGCTAAGTCAGGTAGTATTACTATACTAACTTGTAAACTGTCAAATTTGATGGTGATACTGTGTGACTTATCATTTTAGTGGTCACTATGGCCCAACTTCATACCCCCACTCACTAATTAATAAATATTTATTTATTTATTTATTTCTACAAGTTCCTTAACACTATGTCAGAAAGATAAGGTTACAGTAGGTACTCACATTTTTGATAACTTTGAAGCAGCTCCACCAGTCACTTTAGCAACTCGAAGGTTTGTCAATTCTGTCTTGAGCTCTTCTAGTTGTTTGAAGAGCTCCTTCTTATCCTTAGTACGCAACTCCGAACATTTAACTTTACCCTGAAACAAACAAAAGCAAAATGTTTACATATAATTTTTAAACACAAGGACAATGGTGACTTTTCAGGAGGGCCTGGCTCCTAAAAGGTATGGGATATCAGGATCCTAATAAATGTAAGTATACAATATCTAACCCAATCCAACATCCCTGGGTGGGCACTAGAAAATTATTCGAGGCCCAACCAGCTTTCCATTCTCCAAGTAGGAAGCTGGTTGGGTCCTCGTCCCGTTGAGATTTGGCAATGGGCACAACCGTAGCTCGAAGTGCGTCCTAAAAGTAGTTTCGATAGGTTCTGTCTGAAGTAATTGGGTGAAAATAGTACAATCCTATTCGATACAAATTTGGTATGATCGTTGATTACAGAGACCGGTAACATGTAGGTAAGGGACACAAATATAACAGTTACAGGCACGAATACTCTCCATAACAAACTTTAGTAAATTATTATGCAAAATTTATCAAACGATGTATGTTTTATTTAGAGATTACATACCATTTTAGATTAACCCGAAATTTCACGAGCTCTCAAGCACAAACCAGCTGTCAAAAAGAAACGACGACACAGAAAAAAAAATAGTGTTGCCAGATCGCCATTCGAATTTCCCCCCCAAACTGAAGGAAATCACGAAAACAGTGATTTAAAAAAAAACCTCCACAAAGTATTTTTTTTTTATTTAAACAATCATCATCAGCATCACCTCAGAGCATCACCTTTGATGCCCAATGCAGGACATAGGTCTGGTGTGCGTCAAATGGCTGATGTAGGAAAAACGAAACAGTTA
This sequence comes from Yponomeuta evonymella, assembly GCA_963969515.1. NCBI lineage: Eukaryota > Metazoa > Arthropoda > Insecta > Lepidoptera > Yponomeutidae > Yponomeuta > Yponomeuta evonymella. The sequence goes on along the minus strand of OZ018345.1, from coordinate 12,785,928 downwards.
TGTGTTATGATATGAGAATGCTTTTATTAAAAAAATATATTGTTTTATTTTTGAATTTTCAACCATTCTGACATGAGATGCTGGCTTGGCACTATTACATGAGTTCCAGTTCTGAATAGAGTTTTAGGTTGCAATTCTGATAATAAATTGTCACAAGAAAGAGTTCTCTGTTATGAATATGATCTTTCAAAATTTATTTGAAAAAAAAAAATTTTTTTGTATTTTTGAATAACGGTTGCAGTGTTTTGACTTCGGGCATTTTGTAAAAGTATTTTTAATAGATTTTAATTTCTGATATTTGGATTATTTCTTATAATAAGCCATTTCTTGCCTAACACGTGAATTGGCGAAATTGTACTGGATAATCAGTGCAGTGAGTCCATAAAGTTGAATTGAATTGAATAACTTTTTTTACGGACTTTTCATGCATTGTTACGTGATATGCTGGAACTTTTTCGTGAGTTCTAGTTCTATATTGAAACGTATAATATAGTTCTGATATAATATAGTTATGAGCTTGCAAAATTAATTTAAAAAAATAATGTTGTATTTTTGACTTTTCAACTAAAATTTGTCACTAAGCTTCCCATAATAAACTTCCGACAAACAATTCTGATTGCCTCAAAATTCATCGCCCCAGCCTCGTTCGCTTGTGATTGGCTATAGTCTTGTCTAACACGTGACATTGGCGAAGTTGTACTGTATAATCAGTGCAGTGAGTCCATAAAGCAGAATTGAATTGAATTGACTTTTCAACAATTCTGAAGTGCACTTTTTTGTGAGTTCAAAAGTCATAAAAAAATTTATTCAAAGTAACACAGAAACTGACTTATTGAAAGATATAAAAAAAACTAGGTATCCGTTTCAAAATCTAGATCATTTGGAGAAAAAACGGACAAAAAAACTCCAAACTTAGTCTTTTCAAACATATTCCTTAATTAACAGAGTTTACATGTCATATCTTCTAAAAAGCTAGTACTAGAATGCATTGAACTGGCTTTAATTCCACACATCTTTGTCATCTAAATAATCCTTAATGCTATAGTAGCCCTTTTGGCATAAAGTGCGCTTTACAAATTTTTTGAACCGCACTTCAGGCAAGCTTATTATATCTTCAGGGGTCTTATTGTAAAAACGTCTACAATGCCCCATAAAGGATGTATTAACCTTTGCCAGCCTAAATCTTGGGAAAGAAAGTTTATGTTTAACAGTAGATTAACAGCTTGTTAGTGTACGAGAAACCGGGGGTTAAAGCGCATTGTTAAGAACCCTACTTTAACAAAAAAAAATTTTAGCGTCGGTACTTTCCCTAGATACATCTCAATAATTATGGACTCATTTTTTTCTCGCTCACACCATAGTGTATGGTATCGTTGGATTCGTCAATATTTGTTTTAATTTTTTTAATTTTTTATTTTTTTTTTGTAAATTTCAAATTTTAAACGCTTAATCATAGAAACTTGAAAAAATTCAGGGCAGTAGCGCATATAATGAACTTAAAAGAAAAACTGTCAGGGCTAAGTAGGCTTTACAAGTTACCGAGTAATAGACGACCAACTTATAAAAGAAAACCTTCGTAAAAATAGAATTTTTTCCCTCTGCACTTTTAATAACAATATATTTAAATATTTTAAAACCAAAATTAAAAACTTTTAAATAAACCTAAACCCATTCAAATTTCATTGAAAATTACTTTGATGAAGTTGTTACTTCTGTAAAACAGTTTAAAAACCCCTCCGTATACACGCACTTGGCCGGTTTTTCTAATCTTTCTTGCCAAGCATGAGACATGCAAAAAAAGTAAATAAAAGTGCTTTTTCAGGTTCTGAATATAACTGAAACTAAAAGTGCATTTTCAGCTTACAAATGTAAAATTTGTGCTTTTTAGGGTTACCTATTTAACAAGGAACCCGCCATGTCAGCCCGTCGGTCGTCTGTCTGCGGCTTAGCACAGATATGAAAATTACTAGAAAACTGTCCCTGCATCCATAACTTAGGTGTAGGGGAGGTAGGCAAGCAATTTTTTTTTCTTAACATTTTATCCTACCGGTTTTTTGACGTGATTATGTTTAATTAAAAATATATCGCTAAGTTATGTAGAATTTACAAATCGTACCTTTTTACTCTAACTAAACCGTACCTTTTCAAGCAGACCGCCGTACTAAATCGTGAGCACAGAGAAAATAATCACGAGAAAATAATCACTACGTTGAGCACAGGCTGGCGACACTGGTCTCTGTGTTACACTATGGCATGCACTATGCACTATGGTTACACTATACTTACTATACCTACCACCCAAAGAGAATATAACCACTAATACGAAAAAGCGCGGGAAACTTTGGAATAGGCGGGCGTCTTTTTCTTTCTGAGCTAATTAATTTAATTTTTTAATTGGATTTAAGTACAGTTTGTAAATATTTGTACTATAATTTTATTATTATATCTGTAAATATTGTGTTTATATAACTTTTTGCTGATTTGGTAAGTTTTTAAGCTATTTTTATTGTGTCGATGGCAGAGGAGCCGCCCGACCCGGGGGGCACTGTCCCCCCGGTCGGTCTAAACATCACAATTTCCACCGGTGCAGGTCCTCCGGTAGGAGATTCTAGTATGGACACAGATGGATCAGTAAGATCCGAAAAAAGGAAAAGGTCTAGGACCATCAAAGTTTGCAAACATTGCAATAAGAAAAGGAAACATCAGAAAAGTGATTCATCTGCAGCATGTCCATGCCAATGTGATTCTGATGACTCAAATAAAAAGCATTCAATTGTTGAAACTGCATGTTCTTCTCAAAAATTACAAAATAATGTAGACATTGAAAAGCCAATAGAAAAGTCTTATCAACCGCAGCCTCAGGTCGGTAGGGTTCTGTATGAACCCACTGATGTGGCACCGTATGTTGTTCATGTACAGAAGCAGAGCACAGACACTTCGACTGTTCCCACTCTTCACCCTGTTTCTTTTGGCCAATACCTTAAGAAACGGGGCATAAAGCACATCATAAATGGCTCAGTAAAGCGCTTAACTCGGAGCAAACTGGCAGTTTCTTTTTCAGATTATTCTGAAGCTAATCTTTTTTTAAATGATGCAACTCTCTCTGCGCATAATTTCAAGGCATTTTTACCATCGTTCAATGTTACCAGGATGGGCCTTGTTCGGGGTGTCCCGACAGAGTGGTCGCCGGAAGAGATTATTGAGAATATCACTGTTCCCATTGGCTGTGACAAAATTCTTAAGGCTAGAAGGATGAATTATAAAGTCCATGGACCCAATCCTGAGTGGAAACCCAGTCAAACTGTTGTTTTGACCTTTGACGGGCAAGTTCTTCCTAAACGAGTTTTCATGTGTTATAATGCTCTCCCTGTGGAACTGTATAAGTATCCAACAATCCAGTGCTTTAATTGTTGCCACTTTGGTCATACGAAACTCCAGTGTCGGTCGAAACCTCGTTGTTACAGGTGCGGTCAAAGCCACTCTGGTGACTCCTGTGATGTTGAGCCTGATTGTGCTTCCTGTCTTTCTTGCGGTGGTCATCACTTTGCCACTAATAAAACATGTCCTGAGTTTGAGAGACAAAATAGAGTCAAGTTGTACATGGCACAGAATTGTGTATCATACTCTGAAGCAATCAAACTTCATCCACCCGTCTCCAGATCCTTTTCGGATGTTTTATCGTCCTCTGCTCCTCCTCCTAGTATCCAGTTTTCCCATTCTCATCCCTCATCTTCAGCTCCTGAATCGTCTCCCAAACACCACCGAAAGACAGTATTTCTAAAGCCTCGCTCCCCTTCAAAATTAGATAAGGGACATGACCGTGTCGCTCACCAAGACCTTACTGCTCATTACGATCCTCCTCCGCCGTCTAATGGCTGTGCTCTTCAGGGAAAAAATACTGAAACAGAAATGAATATTGTAGATTTAATCTCAGCTTTAGTTAAAGGTTTCTCTAATATAGTTTCTCCAAACAATGAATTACCGTCCAACGCTGCCCTAATTATTAATCTAGTAAAATCTATCTTCTCCAATGGCCAATCTAGGCAAGATTGTCCAGTGGAACTGTCGCAGCATCATCAATAAAAAATCTGACTTAATACATCTCCTCAATAAATTTGACCCAATTTCCATTGCTCTCTCTGAGACATGGCTTAAACCAGGGTATTTCTTCAAGATCCCGGGTTATTCATGTCTCCGAGAAGACAGAAATGATGGGTATGGTGGAGTAGCCATACTCATTAAAAAATCTCTTTTATTTTCTTCTTTCCCTCTTCCTTCTCATAGTGACGATATATCTATTGTTGCTGCTATTGTAAATAATATCTGTATAGTTTCTTTATATTTTGCTCGTCCTTCTGTAAATATTCTCCTAGAAATCAGTAACATTTCCTCTATACTACCTAAACCCTTTTTAGTGATGGGTGACTTTAATTGCCAACACCAGTCCTGGGGAAGTTCCTCATCTACCTGCTATGGGGACCAACTTCTTGATATAGTTCATGCTCAGAATTTATGTATTCTAAATACTTGTATGCCTACTCGCCTTACCAAGCCTGATGAAGGAACCAGTGCTCCTGACCTATCCATCTGTACTCCCGACTTGGCTCTTACTCTCTCTTGGTCCCCACTCTCTTCTCCATATGGTAGCGATCATTTCCCTTTACTCATATCTCTTCCCTGTAAACATCCTCCCCTTCATTTAAATAAACCTCGTGTGAAGCATAGATTAGGCAACGCTGACTGGAGTGCCTTTAGACAGTGTGTAGATAATAAAATCAGAGAATCTCACAGTGTGAAAGATGCTGACAGCTTTTCAAGAATTTTGATGGAGGCTGCAGATCAGACTTTTCCCATAAAAAATGGGGTGTCAGGTAAAATTCCCTCTCCTCCTTGGTGGGATGCTGAATGTTCAGAGGCTGTAAAAAAGAGAAAGGAGGCTGAGAAAACCTACTGTAATAATATGACTTCTGAGAACTTTGATAACTATATAGAGGTGGCTGGTGTAACTAAAAAGCTCCTCAAAAAGAAAAAATATGAAGGTTGGCAAAAATTTTGTTCTTCTTTGTGCCCAAGTGTCTCTCCATCTGTTGTATGGAAAAACATAAGGCGATTTAGATCTGCTTTTACTGAGTCTTCATCTAATTATATATCCTCTGACCTTGTTGATGACTTTATGGATCACTTAGCTCCCTCTTTTGTTCCAGAAATAAGTTCTATTTCTCCATCTTCTTGTTTGGAGTTGGATCACTCAGAATTAAATTCCCCTTTTTCCCTAATGGAGTTAAAAGGTATTCTCTCCCATGTCAAGGATTCTTCACCTGGTGAAGATGGTATCCTTTATTCATTCATTGCTAATCTTAGTGATTCTGCCCTTTTAATCTATCTTGAGCTGATTAACTCTATTATGATATCAGGTGATATACCACTATCCTGGAGATCTCAAACTGTTATTCCTATTTTAAAATCAAACAAGCCCTCAAATGCTCCAACTTCTTATCGTCCTATTGTTCTTTCTTCTGTTTTAGCTAAAATAGCTGAGCATCTTGTCAAAATTCGGCTTGAGTGGTACATTGAAAGTAATAATCTATTATCACCCTCTCAATATGGGTTTAGAAAGGGAAGAGGCACTTTAGATAGTTTAAGTATATTTACTACAGATATCCGTTTAGCTTTTTCCTATAATCAATCAGTTCTGGCAGCGTTCCTTGACATTCATTCAGCTTATGATAATGTTCTTGTCTCGGTTCTGAAACATAAGTTAACTTTGTTGAAAGTGCCTCATATTTTAGCCAATTTCATTATAAATATTCTTTTAGAAAGATCTATTAATGTGTACACTGACAGTAATAAAATATCAAGACTAGTCTGGAGAGGCCTCCCACAAGGGTCTGTTCTCTCACCTATTTTATATAGCATTTATACATATGATTTAGAATCTTCTCTTTGTGGATCAGTAGAGGTTTTACAATATGCCGATGATCTTCTTCTTTATACACCTGGCCACTCCAGTGACACAATGTGCTCTACTTTGACTTCATCCTTGCATATGCTTCAGCAATGGCTGGCCAAAAATGGTCTTGACCTCTCAGTGAATAAAAGTACTGTTGTCTTGTTCTCAAGAATGCGGAAACCTCCCGAGGTCCTAGTAGAATATGACCGAACACCCATTTCTGTTAAAAAACAAGTTAAATTCTTAGGAGTTATTTTAGATGCTCAACTTTCAGGACTCCCACATTGCGATTACATAGCAGCTAAGTGTGAGCGTCTGTTAAATATAATTAGATGCCTTGCAGGAGTCTGGTGGGGTGCACATCCTTTTTCTCTAAGACTGATTATATAATGCACTAATACGGAGTGTTTTGGATTATGGCACCTTCTTGTTAGAGCCTGGTAGTGCTGCTGGTTTTAAGAAACTGGATGGTGTACAATCCAAGGCTCTTAGAATTATTTCTGGGGCCATGAAATCTTCACCAATAAGCTGTTTACAGGTAGAATGTGCTGAGCCTCCTCTTTCCTTAAGACGCCAATATTTATCTGACAGATTCATAAGTCGATGCCTACAACTTTCAAGTCATCCTTTACACAGTAAACTTCGTAGTCTGTCTCATTTAATCTCTACATCTAAATATTGGTCTCACAAAAGGGCTCCATGTCTTGTTAAAAGTTTCTTAAAATTTGATTCCATTAGCGCTCCTGTTCATCAATACAAATTATTGCCTATATTTCACTCTTCATATAGCTCTTTAATTCTTTCGCCCAACACAATTCTTACTAAACAAAACGTTAGCTGTCAGAATGATTTGAATAACCTCTTGAGCGAGGAATTCCAGGGGTGTCACACCATTTTCACAGATGCATCAAAACATCCAGACAGTTGTGTAGGGGTAGGTGTCTACCACTCTCAATACAAAATTGTACAAAATATTAAGCTTCCTCCTGAATCTTCCGTCTTAACAGGAGAATGTTTAGGACTTTTCAAAGCAGTTGAATACATTCTTTTATTAGGACTTAAGAAAACCTTAATTTTCTCAGACTCACTGAGCTCCCTCCAGGCTTTATCTAAATTTCCCTTTTACTCAGTAGATCAACCAATTATTTTTGACATTCGCAGTTTGCTTGTTAATTGCGCAGTGAGAAATTTGTCCGTGCTTTTTGCTTGGATCCCATCTCATTGTGGTATAGCAGGTAACGAGAAAGCTGATCAACTGGCTAATGATGCGGTCGAATGTGGTGATCTGTTTCCCTACAAGAATTATTCCCATGATCTGGCTTCTCTTCCTAGATCCTATCTACGGGATTCCTGGAATGGGATCTGGGAGGAGGATGCCTCTAAAGGCAAATTCTATCGAAATATTCAGCCTTATGTATTAGCGAAACCATGGTTTGCGGAGGCCAAGTTTGGCAAGACTTCCACTTCTATTTTAATTCGGTTACGATTGGGTCATACATGCACACCAGCGCACCTTGACAGACTTGGCATCTTGCAGAGCCCTGCCTGCACCTGCGGCGCGGAGATTTGCGATGTCAATCATATTCTTTTTTCCTGTCCTAACTATGACTCCTCTTCCTTTATTTCGGACCTCGTTTCCATCAAAGTTCCTCTACCTTCTTCCATTTCCTGCCTTTTATTTAATTTTAATGTAAATATTTATAAGTATATTGCAAATTTTTTTAATAAATATGATATTAAAATTTAAATTTATTATGATTTCCTGTTGATATTTAAGTATATTTATATTTGTTTGTTCCTGTTCAAATTCAAACTGTTTTTAACTCCTTCCAAATTCCGTTCCTATTGTATATTTTATTTTGACAACCCTGTTTCCCTACCTTTTAACTTGATATTGGCATAAGCACAGTCTAGTGCATTGCCAAGCGTGAAAAAAAAAAAAAAAAAAAAAAAAAACCACTAATACCACCCACAGCAGCACTATACCGAAGATAGGTTATTTCTTACTTATTATAATTTTGAGTGTAGGTACCTACTACGTTAATTGTGTGACCAAGTGCTATTGTTATACATCGAGTGGTCCGTACGTACAAAATGGACAACAATAACCAACTGAGCGCTCAAAAAGCGTCTGAATATTGGTCTAAAGTACCGGCAACTGTTGATGGTGTTTTGGGTGGTTTTGGTTTCATATCAGATGCTGATATAGAAGGTTCGACGATGTTTCTTAGATCTTTATTAAAATCCTCTACTCCGCCACCCACTACAAAAGCGTTAGACTGTGGGGCTGGGATAGGTAGAATTACCAAGGATTTGCTGATACCAAACTTTGACAGCATTGATGTTGTAGAACCAGATGAGAAGTTTATACAAAACATAAAAACTTACATTGGAGAGGAATCATCGAAAGTTGAAACAATGTACAAATGCTGCTTGCAAGACTTTAACCCTGCAAAGAAGTATGATGTTATATGGATACAATGGGTCTTAGGACATTTAGAAAACCAGGAATTAGTAGACTTTCTCGCACGATGCAGGTAATTGTACAATAAAAAAAAATACAATGAATGTTTTTATTAGGTATATAAGTAATTAATTGTTAAGGTTTGATACAAATAGATTGAAGCAGAAAAATTAAATTAATTTTTCGGAGCCCAGTTGCATGAACACATGGCAATTCATTGTACTGCAACGTACTAACAGTGTCTAGAAACAGATGACATGTAAAAATAAGGTTATCATAAGCAGCCTATGTCCCACTGTAGGGCACATGCATTCTCTCAGAGAGAGTATGGGCTTAATCATCATGTGTGCCCACTGTGGATTGGCGACTTCAAGTGCTGAGGTATGCAAATAGCTTAAACACTCACGTTTCCTCACAATGTTTTGCTTCACTGTTAGCGAGTGGTAATGGTGAAGCAAAATATTGCTACTGTAACTTCACAAATGTACATAACTTAGAAAACAAAGTCATAGGTACATGCCTGCACCGGAAATTGAACCTGGGTCTCTCGCTTCAGAGTCCAATGTTCTACCCACTAGGCTACTTCCTAATAAGGAAATATTACTGATGTTTTCAGGTGTGCAGTGAGTCAAGACGGTCTAATTGTAGTGAAAGAGAATGTAACATCATCAGGAAAGGTTGAAAAGGATGAGACTGATTCATCAATAACGAGACCACTTCAGGAGTATATGCAAATTTTTAAGAAAGCAAAGTTAAAAAGGTTTAAGCAATGTCGGCAAACAAATTTCCCTGAAGGTATTTATCCAGTTTACATGTTCGCCCTTCAACCATCTCATGAAAAATTTGAAGTGAAAGACTTCAATTGATGAATCTATTGGTATTAAAACTATGTAATAACTAGAGACCGGATTATATGCACCAAAAAATGCCCAAAATATGCATGCAAATATGCAAGTAAAATAGCTAAAATATGCACGAAAATCCTTAAAAAGGGCCAAAATATGCATACAATTAAACAGGAAAAAATAAAAAGTAATATTTTTAAATATTTTATTTTGGGTGCAATGTTTGGGCTTACTGTGCCGGGCAAAATTTCACCCATCCCATTGATGAAACTATCAATTTCACACCCAGTCAGTCCGCTAGCCGCGTGCTTAGCGATCGGACGTCCCGTCCTACTATGAAAAGCATCGAACGATGAGCGAGATCGAGCGTAAATATGCAATATACATTTTATTTTTCTAAAATATGCAACTAACGCTGAAAAGGTACTAAATATGCAAAAGCATATGCAATATGCATTTGCATATAATCCGGTCTCTAGTAATAACTTACAATTAATTTGTAACTGACAAAAATATATATTTGACAGACTTTTGTACAGTATTATAATTTTCATAGTTTTGGTTTCCCACAAAATAAGTATAACCAAAAAATACAGTCAAGTGAAAGCCAAGAGACAGCACCAATATGTAAATTCAGCAAATTTTTGTGATTTTTGAGTTATTATGTTTTGAGAATTCGGTTACTTTCAATACTTGATTATAGCATATTATAGTGATATGAAAAATTAAGGTAGGGGCCTGAATTTATTTCCTAGATCAGCTGTGCTATTGCACAGTCATAGCTGACCCAAAACCATATTCCCCCTATTTCCTGTCCGATAACAATCTAATCTAATTGGTAGGTTGTCTGGGAGAAATTGCTTTTAGCAATAAGGCCGCCAATTGTACTATGTACCATTGTAAATGTTTTGTGTTTGTTAGGTTCCATACACAAAGTGTAAGGGACCCTATTACTAAGACTCCACTGTCCGTCTGTCTGTCACCAGGCTATCGCTAGTTAGTTAAAATTTTACCTGATGATGTATTTCTGTTCCCGCTATAACAAATACTAAAAACACAATCTCCCATACAACAATATTTTTTGCCGTTTTTTGCTCGATATTAGTAACGGCAACAAGTAGACGCTTGATATATTCACAGAATATTTAGTTGTATGTTCACTTTAAAAATAAATAGTTATATTAAAATAAAATTAATATTTAAGGGGGGCTCCCATACCACAAACATGACTTTTTGCCGTTTTTGCTCGATATTAATAACGGCAACATGTAGACGCTTGAAATATTCAAACGTTGTAAAGAACCCTTCGTGCGCGAGTCCGACTCGCACTTGGCCGTTTTTTTATTTAGGGTTCGTTTGTGAAATATTAAGCTTTAAAGCGCAAATTTTGACCGAGTAGGGCGCCCCTCCTGGCGGAGCACATTATAATGAACTTAAAAGGAAAACTATCACGGCTTTCTTGTTTCTCTCTTTCTTGTTCAAAGTAAAGAATAATCTTATATATTAATCTACTGTTAACAAATGTCAGGGCCCAGTTTCATAAAAATACAATTCCTAAAGTTTATTATGTCAATTCGAGGTACATCGTGCAGCTGAGTCTACTTGTTAATCTGTGGGTTAATCGACTTTGCAAGTTATACCGAATTGTCATAGTAGGTAAACCATGAATTGTAGTTCTATGAAACAGGCCTTTGTCGCCACCATCCTCGTGCAGCCGATGTTCACGCATCGTGCACACACGGCTCAACCATCGTCGTCTGTCCAACATGGACGTCGAAACTGTAGCAGCCGCCCGCCGCTACTTATTTAATTTAGGCATACGATAGTTATATTAAAAAAAATGGAGGCGAAGGTGGTGGATGTTATTTATACACAGAAGTTTATGAATCTTTATCGCACAAACGAAATGATGGACAAGTTGAAAACACCAACACACGTGTATAATGCTCCGCTGTCCGCACAGGCCTCCGCCGGTGAATGCATCGTGTGGAGGCCCACACGTTGGGAAACTCGACTGAGGTCTTGGAGCATTATGCCGAGAACTTCATCATCGTTTCTGCCATGACTACTATATCGTCGGCAATTCGAAGGTGCGTGATGTACTGGCCATTGATATTGATGCCGCGTCCCTGCCAATCCAGAAGCTTGAAGGCATCTTCCAGTGCGTTCGTGAACAGTTTCGGAGAGATAATGTCTCCCTGTCTCACGCCTCTTCTCAATGGAATTTCCTCCGAATTCTGCTCCTGTACTCGGACCGACATGGTGGCGCTGGTACAAGCACTTCAGCACCTCGATATACCGATAGTCAATACGGCAACGCTGGAGACTCGAGCACTGTCCATGTCTCGATCGAATCGAAGGCTTTCTCATAGTCCACAGCAGTCCTAAGCAGAATGGCAAATTATAACTACTCCTCAGTCTTCTGTATAATTTGCCGCAGCGTGTGGATGTGGTCTATGGTATCAAAGCCCTTTCGGAAACCGGCTTGTTCGGGAGGCTGGAAGTTATCAAACCTGCGTTCGAGACGAGTCGTGAGGACCCTCGAAAACAGCTTATAAACATGGTTCAGAAGCGAGATGGGTCGGTAGTTCTTCAATAGACAGTTATCCCCTTTCTTGAAGAACAGCGTCACCACGCTTCTGTTCCATGCTTCTGGCGTTTTTCCTTCGAGCACGACGGAATTGAAGAGCTTCTGAAGGACTTCAAGTACTGGTGTTCCATCCGCTTTCAGGAGCTCTGATGTGATTCCGTCCTCTGCTGGTGCCTTGTTATTCTTGAGCTGTTTCAGGGCCATCCTAATCTCGAACAGGCTGATGTCCGGGATATCTTCGGTATAATGTCCGGTCAGTTTGGCTCTCGGATCTTTGTTCAAACTGCTAACAAGTTTTGCGACTGAGGTGTATATAGCTGTCCGTAGAAGCTCTCAATCTCCCTCAGCACCTCTGATTTGGTCGACGCTATACTGCCATCCTCTCTCTTCAGCTTCGTCAGCTGGCTTTGCCCAATAGACAAGTCTTTTGCGAACACTTTGGAGCCCTTGTTCCGCTCTATAGTCTCTTTAATACGTTCGGTATTAAAGGACAGAGTATTGTGCCGCATAGACTTTGAGATGTGTCTATTGAGCTGCCTATATGTGGTCTACTCGTACGGTTGGGTCTAAAGAACCTCGAGCCCACTGTACGAACAGTTTCTGCAAACCTGATATTAATCTCGTCCACCGATGCGGCGCTCTCCAGGCACTCAAAGCGATTTGACAATTCGAGTTGAAAGTTCTCGGGGTTTTGGATATGGGCACGAGTAAGTCGGAGCGTGGACTTCATGAGACGAGACTCAAGTTTGACATTGATGTTCAATGTGCCTCTTACTATTCGGTGATCGCTTCCGGTTTTCACCATGTTGATCACAGAGACGTCATCATTGAATATTTGTCTCTTGGAGGTCAGGATGAAGTCTATCTCGTTTCTCGTTGAGCCATCGGGACTCAACCAGGTCCATTTCCTGTGAGGTGGCTTCTGAAAGAAAGAGTTCATCATAAAGAGTCCCTCTTTCTCCAAGAAATCTGCCAACCTTTGTCCTCTCGGGTTCCGTTGCCCATGACCAAATTGCCCCACTCTCATCTCACCTTCGCTTCTTGTGCCCAGCTTCGAATTGAAGTCCCCCATAACCGCATTAAAATAGGTCTCCGAGGTATGTATGGCCCTACTAATGTCCTCATACATCGCCTCTACCTCCTCATCGGAGTGTGACGAGGTCGGTGCGTAGGTATACCTGAATGACCTTCAGCAAATATCTCTTAGGTATTCTGAGTATTAGGTACACCACCCTGCTCGACACACTGTTGATGGCCAAAATGTTATTTACGAGGGACTTGTGGACGAGAAACCCGACACCACCCTGGGACTGTTACTCGCCCTCCCGGTAGTAGAGCAGGTTACCGGATTTCAGGGTTATCGTGTCCTAGCCCTCTCGATGGACTTCAGATAACCCTAGGATATCCCAGTGTAACCTACCCATTTCCTCTTCCAGCTCAATTAGCTTTTCGTCTGTCCTCAATGTGCGAATGTTGTGTGTTACCAGGGCCAGTCGTTTTCGTTTTTGGGGGTGGTAGCCAGATCTCTGCCGGAGATTCTTAGCACCCCTTGCTCCGCCGTTACCGTGGCCGCTACCGTAGCCAGGAATAGCGGTGCTGCCGGGGACTGGGGGCCTGGTTTTTTTGTTTACTGCCATGAGGGTATTTGCCTTACTTGCCCGCTTGGCATGTGGGTTGGCGAGCGCAGTATATCGCATTTTCGCAGAAGGCGCTGCTGCCCACCTTCTGGTAACGTGTCCCTTAGCCGGTTTTTACGGCACCCGCGAGAAGAGATGGGGGGGCAAGGAGGGGGGGGGGTACTATTCTAAAGCCGGCACCCCACGGCAAAGAAGGTAGTTAATTGACTACTTTTGTAATTGACTAATAGTAATTTACTACGCATCACACTACGTTAATTGATCACACATAGGTACACTGTAAAGACAGTAAGCGATGTGCAAACGATCTGTGACTATGTTCACGTTAGGTACCGCCAAAAAGATTCGTGCGGACTATACGTCGTGTTCTGTGTGGTGGCGGATTAAGAATAGCGTCACTCCTTTTCCTTCCGTGGATGTCGTAGAAGGCGACTAAAGAAATCAATGGAGACGGGCAGCAGCGTTTTCCTGAGATTCCAACCGCATACTGCGATCGCCAAACCGCCTGCCAAGCGTGGCGAAGGCGTGGCGTGGTCGCAAAACCACGAAGGAGGCCTATGTTCTGCAGTGGGCGTCAAATGGCTGATGAATATGATACGTCAAGTAGGTACACACTTATTGTTCGCGAACTCAACGAACTCGAGAAAACATTTATTTGTAGGCGCACATGTTTAACCAAGTTTTTATGGTGGTGGACGAATGATGAAATTATCAAATTTATTCAAACGATTGAAACATATCCACCAAACATGAAAACCAGCGTTGGTTATTACCTGGTGGTAGCCGACATGTTAGCTGAGCTCTCTCCAATTACCAAAATGGTTAGACGTGGTCTAAGAAGTAATGTGAATCTGCTATTATTGCTTTTTTAAATTGTTCGTGTTTTGGTAATAAACGATTTCTATTCTATTCTATTCTATATCCTATTCTGTAGGATTCCAGTCACAATGATTATAGAAAAAGAAACAAAAACGCAACGCCACTCAAGAGTTGGCTTAAAGTTTACATTATGACTCGACTGAGGTAATGAGGTAATGTCCAACCAGAGACGGGAAAGCTATTTTTTTGCGCTTTTCCTTATTCCCAATCACTTTCTGGAAAGGATAACAGCGACATACATAGCCTGAATATGCATATCCATCATCTGACATGTCGTCATAGTGACGTATTGTTTTTTGACATTAACAAGTTTGTTAAGAATTACTTCATGACGAGAGATACTGTGTACCTCTCTAAAAACAGTCGACGTAAGTTAGCCAGTCTATTGGCTTATAATATTTTTGACTCAGTTGTTATAGGAATTATAACACAAACCAATGAAAACGACAACCGTGTTACTAGTATTAGTAATAATTTAGGAGCGGGCTCAAACACAGAATCGATGGATTTAAACGGCCATCGCAGACAAAGGAAAACCCTAAGTTAGGTCTAAATTTAGTTGCACAAAACATACAGGGTTTTTCCGGCAAAGACAATTTAATTGAACTATTTTTAAAGGATTTTAATGTAGATATTTTGTGTTTAACAGAGCACTGGCTGAAACAACCTGAAATGTCTTTCACTTTAAAAGACTATTTAGCAGTAAGTACTTTTAACCGACAGCACGCAATAAGAGGAGGTTCAATGATATTTGTAAAAAGTAGTTTAAAAATGAAAGAAAGAAAAGACATTGTCAGTCTATCTGTTGAACGCTTAATTGAGATCTCGTGTGTGGAATTGGATAGGTACATACATAGTTATGTGTGTTTATAGGCCGCCACAATCGAATTATAATGAATTTGAATTAGTTATGGAAGACGCCTTAAAACGCCTATTTACTAGCAATAAGAGCATAGTAGTATGTGGTGACTTCAATATAGATTTGTTAGTTGATAGTTCACTGAGAACTAAACTCACTAGTCTGTTCAGGTCATTTAATTTACATTATTTATTTACTGAACCCACTAGGACAACAGCTACTAGCGCCACTTGCATAGATAACGTTTTTTGTAATTGTCAATTTATAGAAAAAAAGGTCATACATAATTTACAGTCCGATCATAGCGGGTTATGGGCAGTTCTACCGTCAGTACTAGAAGAACCTTGTAATGAAGTAATTTGTAGACCAATAACAGAAAAAAAAATTGAATTATTTAAAAGAAAATTAGGCACACAGTTAGATTCATTAAATTTTGATAGCACTGATCCGAATACATTATATGAAGTGCTGTTTTCGACCATATCAAAACAATTTGAACAGATATTTAACGTAAAAAAAATTACAGGGTTAAATCGCGGTTTTTCAGAATGGGCAACGCCAGGTTTACATAGAAGTAGGAAAAGGCTTTATGAATTGTATGAAGAGAAACAATTTAATCACGATCCGACGTTCAGAGAGTATGTTAAAAAATATTCAAAAACGTTTAGGCAAACTTGTTTAGCAGCCAAATCCATTAGCATAAGTAAACAAATTATGGCGTCAACTAATAAAATCAAAACAGTCTGGCAAGTAATTAGCAAAGAGACAGGCAAAACGAGACCTAGGGACCAGATATTTGCTTTAAAGGTAGAAGGGAATTTAGTCAATTCAAGGGAAGACATAGCAGAAATATTTGAAAATTTCTTTAAAAACATACCCCTCAAAATAACGGCTAGCTTAAATTCTTCCCCTCAATCAGCCGAAACTTTACTTCTGGAAAGTATAAATACATGCAAAGCTGACTTCCAATTCACCCATATAAGTCCCTTTGCTATTGTCAAAATATTTAAAGAGTTAAACTTAAAAAAAACCGAAGATTTGTGGGGATTATCGGTTAAACTTATATCCACGGTTATCCATATTCTAGCACCTTACCTTGCTACAATTTTCAATAAATGCATTGACCAGGGAACCTTTCCTAATCTATTAAAGTTAAGTAAAATAGTACCCTTATTTAAATCTGGCGATAGTGAAGATCCCAATAATTTCAGACCAATAGCAATATTGCCGGTCCTAAGTAAAGTTTTTGAGAAAGTAATTTTGCATCAATTGCAGACTCATTTTAGTATGAATCAACTATTTCATAAGAAACAGTTTGGATTTACGAAGGGCCGCTCAACGACGGACGCATATCAATAGAGTTAAATCCTCAGGATCTAATGTAAAAGTAGGAGTTCCTCAAGGTTCTATACTAGGACCGTTCCTTTTTTTGGTTTACGTAAATGATTTGCCCTACCTAGTAGAAAAACTATCGCAGATAGTACTGTTTGCTGATGATACTTCCTTAATTTTTAAAGTAAAGAGAGGTTTAGGTAATGTTGACGATGTAAACAATGCTCTATCTACAGTTCTAAACTGGTTCACGGTGAACAATTTGATGTTAAATGCGAAAAAGACAAAATGTGTCAAGTTCTCCTTGCCCAATGTTAAAAATGTTGACACGTGTCTAAAAATATCCGGTGAGAAATTAGAGCTGGTAGAGTCCACACTATTTTTAGGCATAACAATAGACTCAAGGTCCGCATATTGAAAAACTATCGGGTAGGTTGAGTTCAGCTGCATTTGCAGTTAGAAAAATTAGGCAACTTACAGATATATCGACTGCGAGGCTGGTCTATTTTAGTTATTTTCACAGTATTATGTCATATGGGCTGTTATTATGGGGACGGGCAGCAGATATAGAAACAATATTTATTTTGCAAAAAAGAGCAGTAAGAGCAATTTACAACTTAAGCAGTAGGGAATCGCTAAGGGAGCGTTTCAAAGAAATAGGAATTCTTACACTGGCTTGCCAATATATATTCGATAATATAATGTATGTTCGTAAAAATATAACCATGTTCAAATTAAATAGGGACGTCCATAACGTAAACACTAGAAATAGAAATAAGCTTGCTTATTCTAAATTTCGTTTAGCCAAGGTAAATACATCGTTCGTAGGCTATTGCGTTCGTTTTTACAACAGAATTCCAGAACATGTTCTATCCTTGTCTGAAAATAAATTTAAAACATTCATTAAAAAATCGCTATGTAAAAAAGCCTATTATAGAATAGACGAGTATATGAACGATATAAGCCCTTGGTAGTAAGCAAATTCCACTGCGATTTCATTGTTATTTAATTATTAATATTATAATTTATTTAATTTTAAAAACGTGTACTGACGACGTGATTGCACATTAATAACTATAGTACACATTTTATAGCTGACAAGAACTCAATCTGCAGGTTTGCTAAAGGTCATTCGAATGGTGGCGTGGTGGCCGGGTCACCTATCTCCCTCTAAAATGGTTGAGACTGGTGATGGCTGACCCCTGCGTTATGCTCGTGAACGGGTGCTGTTCGTGTATCTGGCCGCAGCATTACTGTTTTTCCTACTTTTGTAAGAAGTGTTATTTTGGCTTTTAAAGTTATTAGTGGCTATCACGGAATCATATCATATAGGCTTTGATGTATAAGTTTAAGATGATTTGAGAAAAGATGGTCAGAGTGGAGTTTTTTTTCCCGCTGCCTTTTTCTCCACTACAAATACGGCCCGAAGGCAGCGGCTAACATAGTAACATAGTACATTGACATTCAGCAAACAGAATGTAAATTCTTTACGTTGAAATAAATTATTGATTTCTGATTTCTGAGAAAACGGAAGATTATTTTATGGCTCAATATCGAAGAGAAAAGAAGAAAATATTGGATGCCAAATCTTCTGACAAACAAATGCCGGCAGGTAAAATCCTGCTTAGTGAACATGTTCGTGTAACTATAAGTGTGTTACGCTATGCGCTTATTAAAGTTACACGCAGCATTGCCATTTTTCACAAAATGTCTGTAAACAAAATGTGCTGCACACTATTTTGGTGGAATCGTAAGTACATTTAAAATAATAATATTGCATAAGTTAATGTTGTAATATCGCAGCTTCTTACCTATTACATGGTACCAGATTCTGGTCGTAATTCTAAATTATACACATTTCCGTAGTAGCAAGATTTTTAATATCAAAATTTTTGGTGGTGACAGTGTTTGATATCTTTATGCATCATACCTCCTAATGGGCTGTATGTCCACATTAAAATTATTAGTCTTTATATAATTTTTTACATATTCTCTATCAGTTTCTGATAACAGCGCCCAACTTTCCAGTTCTACTAGTACTTGCAAAGACATGCAGCTTTCTATCAATCTTTCAATTGAAATCATAGTTAAGAAGTCCGATTGCAGTATCCTTAATTCTTTCAAATGTATGAGAGGATTTTTGTCCAATATGTTTAAAATTAAGTCATCAGTTAATTGTACAGCAGTGCCTACGTGTATGAACTCTACATTGATGCAGTTCCAGAGAACAAATAACAACTGTTCATCAGTACACGTAGCTACACAAGTGAATCTCTTTAGATTCCGGAATGGTAATATTTCTAGCAATTTTGTTGTATAAAGCGAAGTATGTTGAATTAGAGTGCAGTTATAAAGGGTAAAACTTTCCAAAAGTGGACACATCTGACTTATATACATAAGTGCGTTTAAGTCGATTTGATCCACATGCTCTAAATGTAGCTGTGTAATGTTGCAGCCTTTGACTTGCAAAACTTGCTTTATCTGATCTGCATAAAAATCGCAAGATAGCAATTTTAGGTCACACAACTCTTTTAGACCTATAATTACTATTAGTTCTCCTTGTAAAGTGTTATGAAAAATTGTTAAACTTCTAATGTTAGGACACATTTCTACCGCCAACTGGAGGTGATGTTGTGGTGCGTAACGACTCACATAAGTTATCAATTTAAACGGTGGCGCATCAGAGTTAGTCAGATCTATATATTCTAACACTCTACCGATTTCATCACATCGCCCAATGTCTTCCAAAGTTTTACAGTTCAGGAGTAGTTTTGTAAAACCCTCTAGTGTGACAAAAGTTCTGTATAGTTGTATACTTCTTAGGGCCTTTAATTTGCAAATTATGTCTATACTCTCATTTGTAATGCATTTGGAGCTTGTGACATCTAGTTTTTCTATTAGTTTGCAATTAGCCACGATGCATTTAAGTATTCCATCAGTACAATCGTAACTTATAATCAGATATTTTAATTGGTGGAGCTCCTTCAGAGCTTGTACAATAGACGTTTCCATGTCGGATGTCTTCCAGCCTCCCGAAAGCGAACCTAGGTTCAAGTACACTAAACCTGTCAGCATATGCATTTTAGAGTAAAATATTGACCGCATCATTTTTGGTATGCTGTCGATAGAAAGTATGGTTATGTTTTTAGTAAAAACCACTTCTATCATAGATACAGCGATGTTTACTTGACTTACGAATTTTCCCATTGATACACGAAAACCTAATGCTTGTTTGATTTTTTCAACTAATTCTGTTAAGGCTTTTAATGTTTCTGAAGTCAACGAGTCGTATAGCATCCAAGGCACGTTGTATTCGAGGTATCTTCGTAATTCACCGATGATCTCTGTCAAGGCTGCTTGAGCTATGGAAGTATTCTTTTGCGCGAGAACCCCAATAGGCTTCATTTGCAGTTCTGCCTGCTTTGCAACCCAATCCGCCAAACGGCTCAGAGACATTTCTTCTAAGTTCTTTGGCTGTTTATATCGGGACATTTTGCCTGCAATGAAACAAAGTATTTTCACAAAGTAGGTTTATGATCTTCATAGTCTAACAACAATGTTGTTTAGAAAAACACGATTTTTCTTTATGATCTTCGTAGTCAATGTTGTTCAGAAAACACGATTTATCCTAAAAAAAAGCACTATAATGTGTTTACAAGGGTACTGGATAAAGAGAAGAGCACCTAAATTCATCTAAAACACATAAATTACAGAGGAATCCTATTTTTATAAAATAATAACATCGTAAGGATCTAGCAAGCAATCTAAGTTTGGTGGTGGACCAGTTATGATCGTCGATCGTGGCCGAAGGGAAATTGAAATACCGAAAACTTTTGCATTTTATGCATAAGCCGTTAAAATACTTACAATAAAGTTGTAAGAAACCGGCGTGTTGTTACCACTAATGAAGGTTGAGGAAGCGAAAGAGATCTGTCAGGATCGTGGCAAGTTACAGTCCATGCTCTCTGCCTACCCCTCTGGGTTACAGGCGTGGGTTTATGTATGTATGTACGTATGTAATAAAGTTGTGAAAAAGATGAGCTTAGGGTGATTTTTTTCTTACCAATGACTCATCTTTGATGAGCTTTTGGTTACGGTCGGACTTAGAATTAAGTTGTACTGAATTAATTACCTACAAAGTTGACATGTTTTTCATTGACTCCCTTCCGCCTAAATTACATTTGGTGAGATCTTGATGGATCCCGTCCCCAAGTTTGAGCTCACGTAGGTAAGAAATTAATGGATTTCCCCTAAGTACATAAAACGAGATCTTCCAGATCTTATAAAAATGTAAAGTAGGTACTTACTTACTTTGGACGTAGTTTAGGTAGGTACCTAATGAAAGTATTGCATGAAAATTCACTAAACAGATGAATAAATCGCACTGCCTGGGCTAACACGAATCTGGGAGAGACGGTATGATGTTTTGAGAGTGTATCTATTTTTAGGGTGGCACGTCGTAGGTGACTGTGACGCAGTCCGCTAGCAAAGTAGCCCTGACGTGTTGCGCTTTGGAAACGATTTTGGTGTTGACGTGCGCTCTTAGCTTCGCTCCAAGTGACTTTAGAAATTAATAGGTTACAGTAAATTCTAGGGTCTATTCATCATCATCATCATCAACCCATTATGTCCCCACCGAGGGGCACGGGTCTCTTCCCTGAGGAAGGTATAGGCCATACTCCACCACTCCATTACTATGGTAAATTCTAAAGGTCCTATTTATAAAAACACGATTTCTCTAAAGCTGGGTACAGATAATATATTCTTTTGTCCGTACATTACCTCCTCCGCCTCGTATCAGCGTCGCGATCCAAGAACTATGGACGCAAAGCAAAATAGCCCGTATCTTCGTAACTGTCGCTGCAATCATCGCGTGTTCATTTCTGTGTCAAGTGTCGTCCGACAACATCGACGTCTGCAGAAGTCTATGAGAATTTGGCGATTTCTTGTGCTTGCTTCATTGTTCCATAATATCACATTATGTTTCTAAGGAAAAAACCGGCCAAGTGCGAGTCGGACTCGCGCACGAAGGGTTACCTACCATTATCTATACAACATTAGACAAAGATCGATTTTGAGAACAGCGACATCTATAGAAACTAACAAGAAGCGTTTGACATTAAAATTTAACGACATGACATCGGCGCTGTGAAGGTTACATAGATGGTAGACGCTGTCTTTAGGCGACGTTTGTTATATTGGAGCGCCCCTTAAATATTTATTTAATACTGTTTTTAGTATTTGTTGTTATAGTGACAACAGAAATACATCATTTGTGAAAATTTCAACTTCCTAGCTATCACGGTTCATGAGATACAGCCTGGTGACACAGTCAGACGGACAGTGAAGTCTTAGTAATGGGGTCCCGTTTGGCACCCTTCAGGTACGGGACCCTAAAAATTAAATACCATCATGGTTCCGTGTTGCGCCGGATTAAGAATAGCGTCACTCCATTTCCTTCCGTAGATTTCGTAGAAGGCGACTAAAGAAATCAATTACCTACCAGGAGACGGGCAGCAGCGTCTTCCTGAGATTCCAACCGCTTACTGCGATTGCCAACCCGCCTGCCAAGCGTGGCGATTATGGCAAAACCCAGGAAGGGTTATGAAAACCTGAAAACCATGGAGGAGGCCTACGTCCAGCGACCGGCGCGGCGCGTACACCGAAAAAACCGACTCGTCATGGATCGGAGCTAAAACGTTCTTGATCGGAGCGTACCGGTATCCGTATTGAGACGCCCCTATCACCGTATCAGTACCGTAGGTACAGGCGTCCAAACTAGAGCGTTCTTGGATCGCGAAGCTGATACGATAGGTACCTACCCAGTTTTTATACGTTTTATTATTATTATGTTATAGAAATGTTTCAATAAACAGAAACAATAATCAATTGCTTTTATTGGTAAAGTTATCTTTTATCGAAAATCACCGGATCTCCGAGAGTATGTTTTGACCAGCCACTGCGCAAACCTTGGAGCCACAGGAAGGTTCCAACAGCGCGCATGCCGCCATTATTTCCACGTCCTCCATGGTCGTGACCGATTGTCAAAATAATTCACCCCGCGAATGTGTGAATAGTAGTTCGCGACCGGCACGATTAGGTACTCAATGCTGTGAACCAGAGAATGTTCGTCGAGTGACGAGGCGAATGGCGAACACGATTGTGTAAATGCGGTATTACAGGAGTACGCTTATGCCGACTCTCATTATATAGTACCTACGTTTATGATCCCTCCCTCCGTAGTATAGTACCTACGCAGATCTTTTTGGCGGTTACGTGAACATAGTCACAGATCATTTGCACATCGATTAGTCAATTGAGGAGGTGATTATCAAAAGGAGACACGTCCGCCATTATTTTTTTTACAGAAATGAAAAAAAACCTCCTAATTTTGAAGTCTAAATACATATTTGCTTGAAAAAATTATATGTTGTAGAAAATAAATTTTATCTCTCAATAAGAAAAATCTAGGGATTTTTGTCGAAAAACTACAGCGATAAAAAAAAAAAACAAATGGACATGTCACCTTTTGACACGGACCTATGGACACGTCACCAGACCTTGAAATACCGCTATTATGCTCCTAACGCTATGCGTCATAGCGCTATGAAAAGCTTCCTAAAACGTTATAATTTCAAAACGTTATACGGGGTATAACGTTATTATATTGGTCGAATAGCGCTATTCCAATAGCGCTATGCCCGACTTAACTTTATAAATAGCGCTATAATAGCTTTAACGTAACTTAACATAACGTTATATGGCATCTCTTTCACACACATTCCGCCATCATTATAGTCTATCTTTTTCACGCATCGCGCGTGGTTATGTGAGTATCCCTCCCTCCCTTGTGGATCTGGGTGCACGAGCGGGTAATATACAAAGATCATTCCAGTTTTCCTCCAACAGAAAAATCTTAAACTACTTAGAAATTGGTTAAGTAATTTTTCTTCATCCCCCAATCTCGGAAAGAGTATTTTTGCTATTCGATATCCAAGTGCAAAAGACGTTTTTATCCGCTAGAGGATAAAGTAAATTGAATTTAGAACATCGTATTATATGAAATAAATACGAAGAATTTACATGTAAAATCTTTCCACAATTTATTCTCCACCTTACACTTTGATTTTTTGCCACATTCCAGCAATTCCACATGCCTGAATACAGCATTATTCCTTTTTCTTCCCATTCTTCAAGTATTGCCAAGTAGGTTAGAGGTTATTTACACCGACACGTCTTTTGCGCAGAATCAAATAGGTATAAACATGTAAACCAAAGGAACGATGTATTTACACTATTATATAATTTATACGAACTACTTACACTTTTTCAATACAAAAGTTTAGCTGGTAACGCTTCACAGTGTATTATGGGAGCCATTTTTCGGACGTCTGCAGGCTTATTACAAAAACTGATACAAATCATCATAACAAACACTAGAGTAGAACTCCCGTGGGTCAAATGAGCCTAGTTAAAGAAAAAACATTGTTGAAATTTCTGAAAAATTTATCCGGTTAAAGTAAAAAAAAAATCTACGCTTATAAGTACCTACCTTAAAAGCTTTAACTTTCACAGTATTAACGATAGTCGCAAATTGCTTAGAACCATAGATATAATTATTTGAAAATTTTTAGTTTTAATTTATTTTCTCAATTATTCCACCAAAGTGGGAAAAGTTATATAGATGAAAATTTAGATCTCTTATTATTATATCCATTATAAAAAACCCACATCCCACTTTTGTGGAGTCTATGAGTAATAGTAAATTATGTGTTTCTTATAAGGGTTGTCACAAATATCCGGATATCCGGATGTAGAAATACCGGTCAAGTGCGAGTCGGCCTCCGTACCAAGGGTTACATACCACGCCAACCACCCAAAAAAATATAATATAATACAATTTGGAAAAAAATAAGTACATACTTAGTGTTATAAAGCTTCATCTTGATACCATGAGTTATATAGAAAAGTTGACGTACTAGAAATGCAAGATGTTAGCAACCATATTATTAGTTAAACCAAAATAATGCAATCTTCTCTTCTTCTTCAATCGTCTTCTACGCGGAGTACTGAAGATACTGTGAAATCTTTCTTCACGATCACTTCCTTCCATTCTAATACAGTAGAACGTCGATTATCCGAACTAATTGGGGGACATGGGTGTTCGGAAAACCGATTTATTCGGATAATCGAACTATGTTCTTTTATTTGCCTACTTTAAAAACCTATTTAGAGGCTAAAAATTCCACCCATGCTGGGACTTGAACCCGCGACCTCTGGCTAACCGTGCCAGCGCTCTCCCAACTGAGCTAGTGGGCAAGTACAAGCATCGGCGAAATTTCGAGCCTCTGTACAAACCTCTCTGCATTACGTACAAAGTAGAAAAAAAACGCTTCTGTTTTTAAAATTGTCCTCAGCACGGGTTAGTGCAACAAAAAGAATATAATTTACCTATTTACCAAGAAAACCTATTTTTAATAATATAATAGGTACAATCAACGTCTGAAAAAATCTTTAATCTTCGGTGGTCAAAGCAAGCTCACCCGCTTATACAAAAAACCTAGCGCAGCAAGGTCACGCACTTTTTGAGTATCTCTAAGCATGCAAATGCTTCGAATGTTTTCTTCTTCATGATCTGCCTCACTAGTTCATCAATTACTAGAGGCATCAGTCACGAGGTCTACCATTTCACTATCCCAGATTATCTCAATCGTTGACATTCATCCATTGTTGAACCTCTGTGTTGGCACAAGTAGTGGGGAGAAACGGACCTTGAGGTTGGTAGCTAGTTCGGTTAAGCGGTCGTTCGGATGACCGACGTTCGGATAATCGACGTTCTACTGTATTTGTTTCTTGATTCCGAGGCCTGTTCAGAGAGCGTTGACGTATTGGTAAGCAACTTGTTTACAAAACTCGCCAAATTTTTGATAATCTATTGGTAAGCCACTAGATAAAACACTTAAAATAACAAGTCATCAAGCAGCCATTTTTCGAGATCCAAAATTTCGGAAAAAGTTTGTCGGTTTTTGTCAGATAATTCGCGTGGTGTTTCCGTCATTAGTCGTGCCAGAATTAGGACGAACAACATCTACTAGTAAACCCAATTTTACCCTTACTTGATTTTTAATTTCTTTTTTTCTAGCATCAATGAGCCGCTTTTGTTCTGACTTCTGAGTCATTCTCCACATCTTAACCCTCACCCGCACCCCCGTTCCTCAACGCTATATGTATCGACATGGGGTTTTAGGAAAATACCTTAAGAGGGTGGACCCATTCCCATGCCACACATAACAAATCACTGGAATGAATTTACATTGATTTCAGTATATTATATCTCATCAGAAACATAAATGTAAAAGTCGTAGGCTGAAGAAAATGAGTGTCAAGTTTTTCTCAAAATGCCAAATGATTATTACAAATCTTCAAGCGATCTTTGCTTCTAAATATAAATTGGCGAGTTTTTCAGTTTTTTGTAAGATTCTAAGACGGTTAAATTAAATTTTGTTAAACTTGATGTTTAAGGCCCCTCGCCCACGGCGACTTTTTGTAGTGATGCTGTCGCGCGTTTACGCAACTGCATCGCTACGAACGCGCTTTAGTCGCATTTCCAACGCGCTACAGAAGCGATGCCGATGCGCTACTAATGCGGTACAGCATCGCGACTGTATCGATGCAAACGCATATCCGTGTTGGACGACATCGGGAGGAGAACGGAGGAAGGGTGACGCGTGAGTAGTGCAACACAGACAGATCGAGAGTGCTGTTGTCCATCGGTCTAACGGAGTCTATCTTGCAACTGTAGCGATCGCAGGCATTTTTGTACCGTTACTGAATCGCATTTGCATCGCGACAGAAGCGCGACGGTATCGCGTTTGCATCGCGACTGAATCGTGTTTACAGTGGGCGAGGACACACAGCTAGCGATCGCAACGCGACTGTATCGATGCGAACACGCGACAGAATCGCTACTGCATCGCTACAAAAAGTCGCCGTGGGCGAGGACGCTAAGGAGCAAAGATCGCTTGAGTTTATAATATGGCATTTGGAGAAAAACTTGGCACCCATTTTGATCTCAAAGATCACCCTTTGACTATAATTTCTCTCCTTCGAAAGCTTGCCTTGTAGAAATTTTTAGCAATAAGACCGCCATTTATACTATGTAATTCAGTTTCATTTTGTAACTCTATCTATAATAACCTTCGTAAAAAAACATACCCGGATAATTTTATTATTCGAAAGCAAGACTGACAACCCTGACGACAAAAAATCCGGATATAACTAAAAAAGGCTATAGTATCTAGACTCCACGAGAATGGTATTTGGGTTTTTTATAGTGGATACAGTAATAAAAGATCTTAATTTTCATCTATATAACTTTTCCCACTTTGGTGGAGTTACTTAGAAAATAAATGATAACCAAAAATTAAATTAAATTAATATCTCTTGTTCTAAGCAAGTTGCGCGATTCGTTAAAGCTCTGAAAGGTGAATCATTAAAGTGCTTTCAACCTGCCTAAGCAATTAAATAGTATTTCGTTTTGTTCTCAGTGCAGAAATTTTCTTAGCTGTAAGTACCTAAAATTTGGTAAATTAACTTTATTTTTTCCTTAACTGTTGCTGCACGGGAGTTCTACTCTAACAATTTAAATGATGATTTGTATCAGTTTTTGTAATAAGCCTGCAGACGTCCGAAACATGGCTCCCATAATACACTGTGCGCTTGGATAGAGAGGAACGCGCGAACTTGTTTGTGTTATTTACGAGTATTATTGTCTGTAAGTACTTTCGTTGCTTGCTCCGGGCAATTCCCCGCCACGTTCAGTGCGGCAACGCCGCCGGACACGTTCGTCCGCCACGCCACGCCCTCCCGGTAGAGCGGAGCGGCAACAGCGCAATAACTTTATTAATAACGTTATTACACTGTTAATGATTTAGTTATGATTTCGTTATGTTTCTCGTAGAGTTTTGTTATCATAACGATATAATAGCGCTAAAATAACAGAACGAAATGATTTAAACGTTACATAACATTTAATAGCGCTATATTTTATAACGTTTTAAAGGTCTGCACGTCACCTTTTGAAGCAACAGATAGAGGACATGTCACCTTTTGAAATAATGATAATTGGACATGTCACTTTTTGATGAGTGTTTTGGCGATAATAATAAAACAATATGTTATTTTACATATTTTTATTACAAACTAAGTAAGCCCCTTAAAATCTAATATTAAATTGTGACCCTACATCGGGCTCCAAACAGTCACATTCTTCGAGAGTCTCTTCCATTGCAACATCTTCACCTTCTTCTAGGAGAATATCTTTGTACCACTTTAAATCATTTTGATCTATCCAATCTTGCCCGAACTGTTTTTCCAAAAGTTTGATCACATCTTTCCTTTTTTCTGTATTTAGTGTCCTTTTGTTTATGGGTAGTTCCTTTAAATTATTTAAACATAAACATATAAAAAGCTAAAAACCTGGGCGAAATAAATAACTCAACTCGGTATTATTTCAAACACAAGATCGTAATCGTGATTATTTTCTCTGTGCTATAGTGCGTTTCACGAGATAGTTCCCTTCGCCGTTAGGTTGGTAAACATGAAATCAGTGTTGCTACAGTTTGAAGAAATCAAATCCCCATAACCTGGGGTAAACGACTGCATACAGATAAATTACCTTCACTATGAGGCTGAGGCAATCATTGTTAAAACTACAATAATTTTTTAGCCATAAAGTCATAGTTATGGAACTTCACATTCACAAAGTCTAACGAGGTTGTTGAAAACAAAGTGATTGAAATAATAAGCTAATATTACGTCAAAAATTTATTCTTCTACTATAAGTGTGATCATATCCTATCTCGACGTCTGAAACATTACTTTCATCACTATCATCAGATGTGTCGCTATCATCACCTCCTAAATTAATTATTATAGTATCAATTTCACTGTCCACAGATATACCATCATGGTGATATTTATCTTCAATTTTTTTCACGTGGTCGCATTCCTTTTTCCACTCTTCAGCAGTTATACTCGAAAATGCGTCTTCAGTAATTTTCACGATATGTTTTGCTTCTTGTCCTACATTATTTTCAGCGATACGTCGTTTTAGTAAACTCCATATTAATTCAATAGGATTAAGATCGCAATGGTAAGGTGGAAGTCTTACCACTTTATGACCATATTTTTCAAGCATCAGGTCAGCTTCATATTTAATTGGTTCCTTGTGCTCTTTCACAATCTCATATAACTGGGCTTTTACCATTGTCGACAAAAAAGTAAGACCTTTACTCGTAATCCAATTCTGCATTTGAAGTTTCGTACTAGACATAGTTGGTGCTTTGTTGACAGCTATTGTGTGGTAGGATGCATTGTCCATTACAATTAAAGACCGAGGAGGAAGATTTGGCAATAACTTTTCCTCTAGCCACTTATTGAAATTTTCCCTGTTCATGTCGTCATGATAGTCTCCCGATTTATTCTGGGATTTAAAAATTAATTGAGCATTGGGTATAAAGCCCATTTCTCCACCGGCATGAACTATTATCCAGCGTGGCCCCTTTGAGTCAGACGATAGAACACCTTCTTCATTTTCGCTTTGCCAACATTTCCCGGCGCAGTATGTAGGATGAATGTACGTTTCGTCCAAATAAATAACTGGCCGCTGCTCCCCCTTTCGATTGTCTTGCAATTCATGTAAATATCGAAATCTCCATGCTACAATGTCATGTCTTTCCATTAATAGTTTCCTTTTGGATTGACATTTTTTGAAGAAAAACCCCATCCTCTTCATTATTCTCCAAAGAGTGGTACGGCTGCCCTTGAAGTCAATGTCATTCCGCAACTCATGCAATATTTTAGTTAGAGTAGGCAACTCTTTTCTAACAACATAAAATTCGTGAATTTTATGCCGGAGTGCACACATTTCAAAATCGTCGAGCTGAATCTTGTTATCCCGGGGTCGACTTTTGCCAGGCGTTGAAATTTTGGTTGACGTACTAGCAGCCACTTCTCCTTCTTTAGAAATTTTTGTTATAGTTTTTTCAGATATACCTGGGGACAAAACTTTTTAAAATTATAATTTTCATTCTTGTTGATTTAGATAGTATGATTTAGGGCCGATTTTACCAACCTTAGATAAAACTTATCCATGGAATAAAGTATTACACAAAAAAATAAAATGTCTGAACATACCGAACGAAAGGCAATGACAACATTTTTTGATTTTTTTTTGCGGTAAACGACTATTTATTGTCGAATAAGCCTCGAATATTTATTCAATGGCAAAATCGGTCCTTATATAATATTTTTCGGGAATTTTATGAGTCTTTCGTTCAAAGCTGGCAATCCTATTTTGCTTACCTGTCATGGCGGAAACCCGAAGACGAACTTGTTGAAATGGAATTATTGGCCCATTTCTCGACTTTTCTTTTTCACAGAACCGTTTCACCTTCAACACCATCTCCCTTTCACCACTTTTTAGTGTTTTTGGCATGTTTAAACGCAGAAAACTCTCGAAAACTTTAAAAATAAGATGGAACTCGACAAAGCGCCTTTACTGTTTAGTGTATTGACAGACAGTGGAGCCAACATAACGGCTAAGGGAACTATCTCGTGAAACGCACTCTACCCGTTTTTTTGCAAGTGACAGGTTGTTTTTTTTTATCGAAATCAGCGAAAACTGTCACAGACTATAAAGTTTTTTTTATTGGAAAACGTAAAGGTAAAGATTTAGGCCCATGCAGCCTAGTTTATTAAAGTAATTTTTTTATTTCGTTGATTCTTGGGACGCGTATACTTTTTGTTCAGAACAATGAAAAAATATAAGGGACATGATTACTTTTTGAACAATAAACAAAACCTCTTACCATGCGCGCGCGGACATGTTCACTTTTTGAATATAATGGTCATGTTTAGGCCTCCGTAAGTATAGGACGTGATCACATTTTGAACCAATTGGACTACACTAGACGTGCAGATTATCATGGAGGTGCGATTTTTGAAAAAAAACACAACCAAATGGTGGACAAAAGTACCTTTTGATATTCACCTCCTCAATTACTAAAGTAGTCAATTACTCACACATGCACTGTAAAGACAGTAAGCGATGTGCAAACGATCTGTGACTATGTTCACGTAACCGCCAAAAAAATCTGTGCGGACTATACAGACGTGTTTATTATGTTTCAGTTTTGTGGTTTTTTGAATTAACAGGTTATCAATTCAATTCAATTTTGTGTAATGGCAATCAGCCGATGGCTAACAGCTCAGAACACAAAAATAAGGAGAAGTGTTATAATGGCCCGTTTGCTAGAAAACCGATGTCGCCACTTACTCACACAGCTACATTGTCCTCATAATCTGTATTTGATTACAACATAAACAACCGGCTCACTATTCGCTGTTTACACAAATGAAACAGCCAATGAGAAGAGCAGCACAACATTAGTGATGGGGACGAAAAAGTACATTATCGATTATACTTAAAAAAAATCGTACATCGTACAAAAACTTTTTGTACATTATGTCGATTTTTTTCTTGCCATCTATACCTAAATAGTAACTAATTATTTCTCTACGTCGCGTAGTCTGTAACTACTTTATTTCGTTGTAGTAATCCTTTGCAAAAGGCTGCCTAAGCTTTTATTTTTACAGGCTTTGCCTACCAATGTGTTAATTCCTAAATATGTCAGTTTTGTTCATACCTACCTATCGTATAACTCGTGAATTCCGTTTCATCGTAAATTCTAATCATACAATTTATTATTCTAAATGACAAAGTTTACAGAACATTCGCTGAGTTACCTACAAAATATAGGTATGCAAGGCGACGAAACGACGTTGGCTGTGCCGCGCCGCTTGAATATAATTCAAAACATATCGCCTGCGTAATTTTTGTTTGAAGCGGCAAGATGCCTGCGCCTTGCCTTCACCTTATGCGCGTTTTTGTATAGCGCACACCTTAAAAAATCTAGAACTACTTATTTTAACTCGTGAATTAATGAGCAGTGACTGTAGATGTTTCTGAGTTTAGATTAAAATTTTCATTGCCTTGGTGGGTGACAACTGTGATGGGTACATAAAAAACATTCTCAATAATATCACATAAATAATATTTTTATTAACTTGTGAAAAATACATTAGGTAGTAAGAACTCAAAGGGCCGGTTTCTGAATTGAGAATTTCACTAAGTAAAAACATAAGTAACGTTCTGTCACGCTCTTTTGTGAAAAATTCGAAGAGACAGTACTACAGTTAACCATTTACTTAGCGAAATTCTCAATTCAGAAACTGGCCAAAAGAAACTTGTGAAATAATAACTTAAAGAAACTTTCGAAACACATTTACATTAAAAAGATAACATCATCATCCGACTGAGATCCTGCAATGAATATTTTACTGTTCCCTTAAAAGGTAAATATTTATTTAGAACTTGTCACTTGTTGACATTGTTCAATGTTTTGCGTGATTTCTTTTTTCGAGGTTTTTCTTCAATCGACATAAATCTACCAATTTCTGGGCCTTCGGCAACTCGTTGCTGTATCTAAAATACAAAAAGTATGCATTTGTAAAAAATCTAATATTTTTTTTATTTATACAGGGCCATTTTTAAGTTAACACAATTCCTGAAACACGTCAATTAAAAAAGTAAGTCATTTACAACAACTTTGGTTTACGACTTTTGAAAACTCGATGTTATATTTTCAACTTTGTTCATATGATTTTTCGATTTTCTAGTCTGTGGCGGCGCTATATGACCGATAAATTATGTGTTCAATCGAATGGACATTCCTCTATGTCTGACTATTATTTACAGGGGTCTTTGACATTCGCAGCATTTTTCGACAAAAAAATATCCGTTACTTCCAAGAGGATCTAAAATAGTAAATAAATTATGAAATTATTAAAAACATTACCTGGTCACCTGTTATTTCTTCAGGAACGCATGTTTCAACAGTAACAATATCCGAAACTTTCTAATACGTATCTAAAATAGTAAATAAATTATTAAATTATTGAAAACACTTAATTTACTTTATTTTAAATTAATCGAATTTTAGGCTCATAAAAGAGTATAAAAATATTATTTAGTACCATAACCACATCACCTGACTTGTTTCTTTAGAAACACTTTCTTTTGCAGAGTTATGCATCGTTGCGTCCATTGTCACCTGAAATAGAGAATCAGAATAAAGTAACAATCGAATATTCCACACCATGTAAAATATAATTATGCCGTGATTTTAGGTATATTGGTACCTCAACATTTATGGAACTCCTTATTACTGGTATTTTCAAAGCAGGACCTGCCCACGTTAATATTTTTTCCACTCTTTAGCATCTGGAAACATTTCTCCGTAAAATGGATGGAGCAACAGGTATTTGATTTGAGAGGAAGCCAGTTAAGCAATCTCCCTGTAGTTTCAATCCATTTATCCTTCCTATTAGGGTCTTTGGGAAACCTGAAATTAAATCTTTATTAAAAACTTTTTGAAATACGTGGTGAAAACTAAGCCTGTTTATATTACGACAAAATCTGCCACTAAAGTAGAAGCTTCCTTAGCAACTGAAGTCCACGCGGACGGAGTCGCGGACAATAGCTACCTAGTCGTACAATATAATTGGTTCTATTAATTTTGGAAGTCTGGACGAACGAGTGTAAATGCGACGAAGTATCGATACTTAATCAGTCTGGAAAGAAAGCAACTACCCCATCGCTATGACTCCCGCTGACACCTACTGTGACTTTGACAGTTCACGGCAAATACATGCGGCCGTACCACGAAACATCGCAATTCATCGCATAGAACAATAGTCAGTTTCGCGAGACGGTCCATTGCGGGCTTGCTTTTCCATGTTAGAAAACCTCCACGAAAATTCTACATAAAAACAGCAGTGGAGTAAACCCGACGATACAAATACGTCTCATTTATGTTTTTAGTACTGGAATGCATATTGCACAGGAAAATTATTATAATTATGATTTTTCGTAGTTTAAAGATGGATATAGTGAGTAAAATAGGCTTACCGGTGAAAACACACTGCACTGTTATTTGAATAGCATGTATCACTGCGATTTCTGTAGGTAATCAGGCATTTTTCACATATGTTATGGCGATAGCGGGCGCGAGGCGATTGACGGCCATATTTAAAAGTTTCGCCGAGGTTAGCCCAACCGGGCTAACGTTGAGCGACAGTGCCACGCCCATATGGCACTTCTCCTTCTTTTTGTGTTCTGAGGCTAACAGGTTATCATCGGATTAAAAACCTGCTGTGAATGATTCTGTCAGCTGTCAGAGTGACAGCTGTCATCTGCCAAAAGTTCTAGATTGGTAGAGCTCTTGAGCTGAGCTCAAAGACACAGAGAATATAATCACTCAAAGACATAAAGCATAAAGGTAGAGCATACTGCATAATAAATAATGTCCTGTGAGCTACAGAGAACCACACAAGAAAACTGAGTTGGTTTTGTTCGTGACTATGGTGACGCAAGTAAAAACATTGAACACTTACAAGCGAAGTGATTATATTATCTTTTAAAAATAAATCTTAACAGAGGAAAAATGTTGTAAGGTGTAAGTTAATCTAAAAGTACTTATAATCCACCGTTTTCTAAATTGAGAATTTGTTTGGCTAAAACTACTATCATGTATATAAGTTGGTTGGCGGGTATCAAGGCGCGTAATTTTTTTAAATTTCTGATTAGACAGAACAATTTTTGAGGTACTTAGCGACTTAACAAATTTCTCTGGTCAGAATCTTTACGTCTAAACTAAGCTTTAGTTGGTGAGTATAGTTCTCCACAACATATTATTTCAGTGATCAAATACTTTGGGATTGTGTTAAAACACAAGATACCTAATGGCGCTGCCACTTCCAATCTCGCCTTGTGCGAAAAGAGATGGCCTTAGTGCAATGGGTTGTGAAAAGTTTGAATATGCAAGTATGGCTACAACATTGTTGGCACCTGTTAAAACGGAACGCGAGATCTTGGAACATTCCATGTATGAAGATGACCCGAATGCCAACACTCAGTTGCCAAGTGAAGTGGGTACCGAACCACGCTGGGGACCAAGGCACAAAGGAGCCCAAGAACTAGCTGAACTTTACAGCCCAGGTAAGTATTTTCATCAGTTTGTTTGGCTGGCTGTGCCAATAAACATTGTCCTGACTGTACTGCAATAAATTTGTTGGTAAGTTATGAAAACCCAGAGAAAAAACACTGTCAGTTTTTTCTGATTTTTCTCTAGTCTTTTCCAATTTACCCAGCCATTTTTAAGTGATGTGCATTTAATTATGTACCTATATAACATAGGTAAGCAAAGATAGGGAAGCTACTTTTAAGTGAGTTTGAATTTTAAATTCAATGGTATTATACAGACTGTTTCTAACAGTACAAGGTGCCCCATTATTGGGATGTCACAGTGACACAGTGACTTAGGCTAGCTAAAGAGGCATATAACCAGCCTAACATGACCCCAGTAAAAGTTGCACAGTTCAAGTTATTGCCTTCAGGTCTTGTTCACCTTTCAGCCATTTGACGCCCACTGCAGGACATAGGCCTCCCTCATGGTTTTCCAAGCTTCCCGGTCTTGTGCCGCCCGCATCCAGTAACAATCTGCCACCGTAACCAGGTCGTCAGACCATCTGGTTGTGGGCCTGCCCACGCTGCATTGTCCGTTCCGCAGTTGCCAGCTCAGATCTTTTCCACCCCAACGGCCATTCTCCAAGCTATGTTAGTAACTCGGGTTCTTCTGCGGATTTCCTCATTCCTGCTTCCATCATGAAGTGAAACACCTAGCATAGCTATCTCCATTGCTCCTTGGGCGATCTTGAGCCTTCTTACCAGGTCTCACATCCGTAAGTCATCACTGCCAACACGCATTGGTTATACAACGTTGCCTTGAGACAGTGAGGTATTTTGGACGCAAAAATGTGTTTTAGTTTCCCAAACACTGCCCATCTGAGCTATATTCAACGAGTGACTTTTTTCTCGAAGTTATTGCGATATTCAAGTTTTTAGTGAAATGTCACATTTTTTTATATCGTTAGTGCCAGCAGTCTCTTGAAACCCTCTCGAAGTTAGTTTGTTAGGGTTCCTGTATTACTAAGAGCCTTATCACACTAGCGAATTGCGAGCGGATCCGGAACGGAGCGGACGCGCAACGAATGCGTCGCGAACACGCTGCGGCTGCACAGCGAAGACGTTGCGGACGCGTGGCGCATTGGCAACGTTTTCGTCGCGTGTTTGTAGCGAGTTAACGACGTAGAACACATTCAGTAACAAAATGGATTCCGACGAGGAAACACTGTTGTTGACTCTGTTACTTCGAAGACGCCGGAGACGAAAACGAAAGCATCGACGAATTTGGGAACATCCATTATCAGTTAATCGAATGGAAGAGAGCGACTACTTTGTGTTGTTTAGCAAACGGATAAAAAATTAGTTAAAACAACTTTTCACATGTCCTATTGAACTATAAATAGGAACTCCGTAAGCCGTCGATGCTAGGTAAAAATAATGATGTTCGCTACAATATCCCATTTGTAGTCATAGCGTATTTGTATGGCATTATTTGCCAATTGCGAAGGAGATGGAAATAATAACGCTTATATCCCTTCTGAAGGTTATTATTGCCTAATGGTTGTATAAAGTTCAATGACAATATAACACGGGTTTAACTTCCATTGGTTTATTTGGATATTTGAAGAATGATGAGTCATAATGTTATGTACATTATGACTCATCATTCCTTGTAGTAACTTGAGACTGCCATTCGAAATGTCTTTGAAAATATGTATTTTTTTATACATGGGGCTCACTAAAGTCTAAAAGTTTTGCACTTCTAGCTAATCGGAACTATTCGAATTTCGAATGATATATTTTTTAAAACGACTTGCAACCTTCTTAGTAATAAAAAAAAAATTGGCGGGAAATCATTTGTCAATTGTTTTTTTTTTTCACACATCAAAGTTCTACGTAACGCAGCGAAAATGGAATTAAGTCGAAAAAATTTTAGAGCGATGATTTTTTATGATTTAAAAAGTTCTTTCTCTCCGCAAGACTGTGCCGCTCGTCTTTAAAATGCTTTTGGGAAAGAAGCACCTTGTTTGAGCACCGTGAGGCGATGGTTTTGCTGAATTTGAGAGAGGTCGGGTTTCTTTACATGAAGAATTTCCTGAAGGGCGGCCTTCAACTGCCGTCAACGAAAATAATGTGGCTACTGTTAAGCGGCTAACTGAAGGGTATAGCAAAGGGGGCGCACTAATAATTTCGGTTAGTTTTCGGTCTAACATGTTCAACCTAACACGCTCCTACGCGCTCCGCTACGCTACGCGCTTCGTCGCACCAATATTTTTGTTGTTGCAAATAGAAATTATAAAACTTTGTCATCTTGTACTTTCGGCTTTTGACCCGTCCCCGTCTACAATCCGTCATTTATCTCGGTAATTATCAAGTTTAGAGAAAAGTTGCCCATACAAAACATGTTTATTTTAACGTCTTCTATACGATGGCATCATAAAAAATAGGTGTCCACCCCCATCAAAAATTTTCTAAGTCCCGCGCCCCCTTTGCTATACCCCAACCAAGAAAACCCGCGGATTACCTATGAGACAATTCGAGGACTATTGAGGATTGGTATGAGCCAAATTCAGAAAATTTTACACAAAGAATTAAAAGTTCGGAAACTTTGTTGTCGTTGGATCCCTCATGAACTGACAGCGGAGCAGAAGCGGGCTCGCGTGGAATGGTGCTCACAGATGCTACTGAAGTACGACCATGGACATTCTAATGCTGTTTATGACATTGTCACAGGAGACGAAACTGGATTTATTGTTTTGAACCCGAAAAAAAACAGCAATCTTGTGAATCTTGGGTGTTTGAAAATGAGAACAGGCCAACAAAAGTGAGGCAGGCGAGAAACGTTGGTAAAAAAAATGATCGCGTTTTTTTTCTCAGCTACGGATCCCATCTGCACAATTCCACTTGAAGATCAAAAGAGTGTTAATGCCGAGTGGTATTCTACCATTTCTTTACCCAGGGTGTTAGAAAAAGTTCGCGAAAGACGACCAAAAATCGGGTTCTCCTACATCATGACAACGCTTCTTCACACATGGCCAAGAAAACAAAGTAATTTTTAACTTCCGAAAAAGTACAACTCGTCACCCATCCTGCACATAGCCCCTGTGATTTCTGTATTTTCCCCAAAATCAATGATTTGATGAGAGGTTTCACTTTTACCAACTCCGAAGAGGCAGTAGATCCATCAATCAGCACCTAGAAAACATGCCTTTGATCTATTGGTCCTCCTGTTTTAAAAAATGGTTCGAAAGCATGAAAAAATGTTTAAAATGTAAAGGAGAGTATTTTGAAAAGCAATAAATATAATATAACATGTTGTTTTTTTAAGTTACCTACGCAAAACTTTTAGTGCGATAGATATTACAGCAGTTTTGTAGCTTGCTGGAGAAAAAAGTTATTTAAAATTAAAATAGGTACATAGGTTTCGTGAAAGTGCCGAAACCTTACCTACGTCATCACTTATCAGGCCAAAAAAAATATGTACAGAGTGCAACAATATCAACACATAATACCATGTTGATGATGTGTTGATATTGTCAAAATCAACTTATTTTAATTAATTTATAATAAGTTGCCGTTTAAACCGACATAGCCCACCGAATTAGCATGCTGAAGTGGCAGTGGGCTGGCGATATTATCCGAAGAACTGATAACCGATGGGGTAGACGAGTTCTCGAGTGGAGACCGCGGATCGGTAAACGTAGTGTGGGACGTCCTCAGACTCGGTGGAGCGATGATCTTCGCGGGCGGCTGGCAAGAGCTGGATGAGAGTAGCCGAGGACAGTGCTCAGTGGCGTGCTATAGGAGAGGCCTATGTCCAGCAGTGGACAAGCATAGGCTGATGATGATGATGATGAAGTTGCCGTTATTAATATCGAGCCAAAAACGGAAAAAATCACGTTTGTTGTACGGGAGCTCCACTTAAATATTTATTTTATTCTGTTTTTAGTATTTGTTGTTATAGCGGCAACAGAAATACCTACATCATCTGTGAAAATTTCAACTGTCTTTCTATCACGGTTCATGAGATACAGCCTGGTCACAGTATTCTTATTTAAACTGTGGCCTGGTGCTGTCACCACAGACAAGACATACAGACAGACAGTGGAGTAATAAGGTCCCTTTCCCTTTGGGTACGGCACACTAAAAACGGTATTTTGCCAAAATAAATATATTCGAGTTCTGGTTCTGTGTACAACCACGAAAGTGTATTTATGTTACTTATTCCGATTTTTTCGTATTTTTTACGAATTTTATGACTTTCAACCTGTACGTACAACCTGTTTTAGTTACGAAGTATCGTAGCTGAGCATAGTGCACAGATGTCTTTTTTTCCTCTAATACATAAGTATAACATAACTTATACCATTATTGTAGGTGTAATCATATCTCTCTGAATAAGGTTTAGGTATATCGTAATAATAATAGTTATTTGTTATGCAAGGCTGCAAAGTTAATTTTTGGCGCGAGTACCTTGTATTGAAACCTGAGCAAGCGAAGGATTCTAGGATTGAGCCACGAGCGAAGCGAGTGGTTCAAATATAGAATCCTGAGCGTAGCGAGGGTTTCAAAGGTACGAGACGCTAAATAACTTTGCTGCCGAGCGCAACACACAACTTTTCACCTCACTAAAGCGAGGAAAATGTTAGGTGCAAGAAAAACAGTTTTAATAAAATATTAAATTACTGTTATTTATATCTTCGTCGCTGCTAGCTTCGCTCATATTTTATGATTTCTTTCGATTTTATCAAAAAACAAAC
This sequence comes from Yponomeuta evonymella, assembly GCA_963969515.1. Taxonomy (NCBI): domain Eukaryota; kingdom Metazoa; phylum Arthropoda; class Insecta; order Lepidoptera; family Yponomeutidae; genus Yponomeuta; species Yponomeuta evonymella. The sequence goes on along the minus strand of OZ018345.1, from coordinate 12,746,524 downwards.
CAAAATAATGGAAGTAAAGTGAATTCAATAAAGAGAAGTAAATTTTAAAGTTTTTTTTTAAATAAAATTTTCTTGCCGGCCAGTGCGATTCTTTAAATGAGGCTGGCGCATGACATGAAATAAGTATTTGCATTTCAATCATCAATGGACTGGCTGCAGAGAATATAAACTATTACGAAACCAATGATCTGTGAATCTATATATATGTAATTTATTGTACGAAACCTTTATTGAATAAAAATATTCGAATTTTAAAAACACTTTCCACGCTAGCGGATAAAGTGCGATTTTCCACGCAGATTTCGAATGATAAACAGAGCTTTTACGAGCTAGTGAGGTGAAATAGTACATTACTTCAGAGGGAAAAAAGTGACAGTTCCATACCGAGATTATGGCATTTGCGCCACGAGCTTGCGAGGGGCGCAAACCATTTGAGGTATGGAACTGTACTTTATCCTGAGGTATGTATAGTGCTTTTTATTACACCTACGAGGAAAATTATAGACATAAATGCATAGAAATGTTTACAAAAAACACAAAGATAATTGCTAAATCAATCGAAGTTTTTGCGAAAATGCGCGGGCTTTTCCTTTTTTTATTCGCCCGTTTCTGGAGTAGGCTAAGATCATAAGGTCATGCAGCCACTTCTTCCGTGATTCCGCGCGTTTTATATACAAAAATAATTTCGTTTTTAATTTTCTGTATGCACCAAGGAGGTTGGTAACTGGTAAAAAAAAAACTGTATGTGGCCAGTAACAATTTACTTGAAATTTAATTAGTAGACAGTTAAAGTCTCTTTGCAGTATGACTGCTGACAAATTAAAAAAAAAAAATTGGATATGTAATGGAATTTCATACATACTTCCCACCCTTGGGTCGGAAGGATTTTCATACAAACTTCCATACCTTGGGATGAAAGGATTTGAAGGGCGGGATGAAAGGATTTGAAGGGCGGGATAAAGGCGTTTCTTCCCTCTAATTGGTATAATTAGTATGTATTTTCAGAGCAGGTGTGATAAAAACGTTATTTTTGTCAGTCTTGCTAGAGTAAAACAATATTTGTCTAATTTATACAAGCATAAATACATTACTTACAATACTTACATTTCTGTTGCAAAATCACTGCTTACGTAACAGAGTAGATTGCAAATGTAACTAAATTCCTCTTTGACTGTTGTTATTAGCATTTCTATGTCTTTGTATTAATCTTTAGAAAACGCCCCTTGTTGTACAATTACATATTATATCAATGTAAAATTTTTCTGTCTTGTTTTTATACTGTACAATTCTTTGTTTTCTTTCAATAAATAAAAATAAAATATTATTTTTGGCACACAAGTTAGTAAAAATTTGGTATAAAAAAGCAGTATAGCTACAAAAAATCGTGGAACATAGGGGTGATAAGAGCGAATAGCCCTGGGAGTTTTCTACCTCTATTCTTTCGCCCGACTGTGCTTTTTGGGACAGTCTGTACATATTTTGTAAAAGAAACAGCACTTTAATTTCTCAGGAAAACGGATTCAGGAATCAGTGTGTGTGATTCTTTGTTGCACCCTTTGTGTGAGTGCGGGTCTGCTTATGGCTAGACATATCCATGCAGATGTTTATCTGGCATTTGCTGCAATTGCTGGGGTCCTCACTGCCGACTTCGCTTCTGGATTTGTTCACTGGGCCGCCGATACTTGGGGAGCCGTGGATCTTCCAGTCATAGGCAAAGTATGTTGAGTTTCTTGTTAGTAACGTCTTAGATATTAATTTATACAGATAGAAAATATTTTGTACCTACTGTAACTTTTATTAATATAGGTACCTACTTTTAAAAGCTTTCGTGTTTGTTTATAGACATAATTGTAAAAAAAAACATTTAAATGAAGTTTGAATGTTTAAATTACTTCAGTAAATAAAAGATAGTCTTTTTTTACAAACAACTTATCCTTCAAACAATCCTCAAATGCAAATACAAAAGGTCTCTGGTAAAAAGAGAGATTTTAAATTTGTAAATGTGTCATGATATTACCTTATTAAAAGCCTTGTAGCAGTCAAACTTAGACTCGATCGGCTACTTCCGCTCGTATACCTAAGTAAATAATGTTGGACTTCTGGTTCTGGTGTCCAACTCCCGGTGGCTTGAGAAGCTAAAAAATGCTTACTTCCAATCTTTTGCCAACCGACCAATGCTTTCAATCTGTCAACTGTAATAGATATCTTACAGGTATGAAATTATTATTTGTTTTTTTTACAGAATTTCCTTAGACCTTTCCGTGAACACCACATTGACCCAACATCCATTACGCGACATGATTTCATTGAAACAAATGGTGATAACTTCGCTATTACCATCCCAATTTTGGCGCGAATCCTATGGCAGCTGGTAACATATGAGAAAGAAGTTATCGACCAACAATTTCATTGGATCGCTTATTGGTACCTGGGGTGTATTTTTGTCGCTTTGACCAACCAGGTAAGCTACTGACACTAAAACGGGTATCTGTGAAGAACTAAAACATCCTTGGTATCTGTGCTCCTCGCCAGACCCAATTATTTATCAAGGATGTAAACAAAATAATTTTTAGTCAACACAATTAATGTGTTTTAGTAATTACGATATTTGGGGGTGACCCTGTATTACATGGGGTTACCTAAAAATGCACAATTTCTAAAATATTGTCAAATGTTTATATTTAAAACTTTTGAATGTTTTCTTCCATTTAACCTGTTACATTATGACCTTGAAAAGAACAATTAAAAACCATTGTGGTGGCCCGATCGGGTCCTTTAGAATTTATCCTACAGATTAAAATAAAAAGTTATCTTTACGGTTTTCTCTTTTGTAGTGTCGCTGTCTTATGTTTAGTTAGACCATTTTGTCACATAGGGTGGACATTGGTTGATTGACAATGATTTATTTAAACTGCGACATTGGTGCGTATAGCGCAAATTAAACAAAATTATGTAAACCCTATCACCTGTTTGTTTTATACAAAGTGTAGGTATCTGGTATGGAGTGTAGATGATAGGTTAATGTTAGTAGTAATTGCTATGGGCCGGTTTCTGAATTGAGAATTTAACTAAGTAAATAATAGGGGTTAAAGTATGAAATTGCCGTTTTATTGCAATAGGTTCTTTGAATTGACATAGAATCTTCATGGTTAGAGGGTTTCGTATGAAACTATTTTCAAATGGTTTCTATGATGTTCTTTTTTTAAAAAATGTGAAACATTTGAATATCGACTTTCAATTGTTTTTGTTATTCAATTTAGACAAGAAAGATGGATACTGCGAAAATTCGAGTGATTTTTGAATACAAGTTCCGACGCGGAACTAACGCGGCAGAAACAGCCCGCAATATCAATGCTGCGTTTGGAGAGGGGTCTACTAATGAACGCACCGTGCGATTTTGGTTTAAACGCTTTCGTGATGGAAATTTCGACTTAAAGAACCGCCCACACAGGTGAATAACGATGAATTAAGAGAGATAGTGGAAGCCGACCCTAGTCAAACCCAGGAATTAGCGGCATGGTTTAACGTTACCTTACCCACAATATTGACTCACTTGCGTCAAATCAATAAAATAAAAAAATACGAAAAATGGGTGCCTCATGATTTGACTGATCTGCAGAAAGAAACGCGTGTTGAAACTTGTGTTGCCTTGTTGAACCGGTACAGAAATGAAGGAATATTGGATCGAATTGTAACATGTGATGAAAAGTGGATTCTTTATGATAACCGGAAAAGAAAAATGCAATGGCTGACCCCAGGTCAAATGCCACAACAGTGTCCTAAAGCAAAACTTAGCAATAAAAAGGTAATGGTAACTGTTTGGTGGTCTCAGCATGGTGTTATTCACTATAGTTTTCTCCGATCTGGTCAAGCAATAACGGCAGATGTCTTTTGTGCCGAACTCCGAACCATGTTGACAAAACTAGCAGTAAAACAGCCCCGACTCATGAATCGATCTTCACCATTATTGCTCCACGACAACGCGAGACCTCACACAGCACGAGAAACCATTTTGACCCTTCAGGAACTGCAGTTAGAAACCATTCGTCATCCTCCGTATTCTACCATTTTTTTCGTGATTTGGACAATTATCTACGTGACAAGAAGTTTTCTTCCCAGGAGGCAGTACAAAATGCTTTCACACAGTTTGTGCAGTCTAGATCGTCGGAGTTCTATCGCAAAAGCATTAATGACCTTCCCATTAGATGGCAGCAATGTATAGATAATAATGGCAACTATTTTGATTAAATAAATTTGTTAAAAATTTAAAAAGTAAAACAATTTAGATTTTCAGTACAAATCGGCAATTTCATACTTTAACCCCTAATACTTAAGTAACGTTCTGTCACGCTCTTTTCTGATAAATTGTAACCCCCAGTTTCTCATACATTAACACGCTGTTAATCTACTGTTAATAGCTGTCAATTGACCAAAGTGCATACAAAAAACCATTGACAGCTATTCACAGCTTGTTAATGTACGAGAAACCGGGGATAAGACAGCACTACAGTTAACTATTTACTTAGCGTTATTCTCGGTTCAGAAACTGACCCAAATAAGTTAGTCAATTTGTTTTAGATCCATAAATGGTCTCACACGTACTTTGGGCTGCCGACATGGGTGGTGTTTTTGCAAGACTGGCACATAGTGCTCCCGCGTCGCCACCACCGCATCCACCACGTGGCGCCGCACGAGACTTACTTCTGCATTACCACGGGTTGGCTCAACTGGCCACTGGAGGTAATACGCTTTTGGTCCACTCTGGAAAAAATCATCGAGGCCTTCACTGGGTGTAGACCACGCGCCGATGACATGAAGTGGGCACAAAAGCGTTCATAGAATGACGCTGTTCTCGTAGTAAGTGGATTGCTAGCCCTCGCAGCTAGGTTTACCAACTACACCCCATTGAGCTGTTTTTTTTATCCAAAGCTAGGTCAAGAAAAGATTTATTATTATCACTTTTTCTTATCGTTAATTTCCAGCACATCACCGTCGTACTGTGTTGTGTGGTGTGTCAATTATTAATTTTAAATGTATGGTGCCTATGCTTTCCCTGTTGGGATAAGTATTCGAAGTTATTAGATTAAGAGCTAGTGTAGGTACAGTCAGCGGTAGATTTTCTATTGGAACTTGAAGTTGACTAATTTGCCGTACCTAGGTACTGCTACGTAATATCTCTTTGGTGCGGTCGTGCCGATCCCTCGAGCCCTCGTAGGTACCTATAGTTCATGATTCAGTTAGAGATCAACTAGGAATAGATTCGACTAAGATGGTTTCTAAAATCTATAACCTCATACTAATATCTACTGATGTTTATGGATTTCCACACTCCTTGCCATCACGGTAGAGCTATTTGAGGAAGACGAAATCAGATGGTTGATGAACGCTGCTGAGAGTATTAAAAAACGGACAAGTAAAACACGTAAGTACTAAAAAGAAGAGTTCGACGACTTGTTCATAAATCGCATCAATAGGTCTTCGCCAAATTTATATGAGTACCCTCACAGTTAAGTACTCTGGAGGTACGCCCTCCCCTCTAGAACAAAAAAAAAATCAGGCATGAAATCAGGCAAAGTAGTAAAAAATTATCTCTGCATCTACATTCATAAAATATATAACTTAACATAACATAAACTCACGCCTGTATCCCAGAGGGGTAGGCAGAGACCAGGGACTACCACTTGCTGCGATCCTGACAGATCACTTTCGCTTCCTCAACATGCATTAGTCGTTGCATGCACGCACGCCGGTTTCGGGTACTTTTTATCTTGCCCTTTGCTAATACATCCCCTATTTGATCGAAGTATGTCCGTCTGGGTCGTCCCTTACCGGCCCTTCCACCCACATTCGCTCAAAATATATAAGTATATACTTATACGGACGAATTGACTCCTCCTTTTTTTAAGTCGGTTAAAATACGGATTGATAAGAGTCATTTTAAACCCTCCAGACTCGTGGTCACCATACTGTAAAGCCAGCTACCCGTTATTTTAACTACGTACTTGCGTTGAACTATGGTTATTTCTCTCCAATTGCAAGTATCTGTTACCAAAGTAGGTAATCAGTAATCTCCACCTTACTTAGGTAGTGATTAAAAAAATGGTAATTAGTCCGATTTCCTTTAATGATGCAAATCGATCTCACAAGGAGCAGACCTAAGCCTACTAGAAATTCCAGAAATCTAAAAAACAAAAGCTCGCCTTCATACATACACTCGTCATATCTTATGTCAACCATGTCCTGCTAAATGTTTAAAATGTGCAATAACGTATACTTAAGCAACATTTCAATGATTGTAGCCTTTTACTAAGGAGAAGTAATTTGAACCTGAATGTCATTGAATATATGTTACTCGTATTTTCTATGTCATGAGTAGGTTACGATTTTTTAACGTTATCATGTAATTTTTTGGCGCACAATAATAAGAACAAGGTTAGATTTCACCACTTCTTCAATGTCGTATAAGTGGCCATTTAAATAGAATTTTGTACCTATGAAGAATTTAAGTTAAATTGCTACCTACGCAACATTCAGGGCAAGTGGTGCAAGACCTTAGTTTAGTTATTATAAATAAACGAAAGGAATTTATAATCACAATACAACACTAGCTGTCCGTCTTCGTTCGAAAATCACGAAATTACTGCTTTCGTTTTTATATAACGTCGGCTATCGACGACATTGAGTAGTGTTTTTCCAAAATTACTTGTATCAATATTGTCTTAAATAAAACATTATTATTATTAAATAAGCAGTATTTACTCGTAGTGTCATTTATTTTGTGAACATTACGAACGGCGCCTAATCCTAGGTCCCGGGAATGACAATACGAGCAGATACAATCAGACTACAAGCCGCGGGATCGCTCTCGATGATTTCCTTCACACTCCGCGAGCGGTATTGCACAAAATCACAAATGTTAATTCAAGCAAGGAGTATTTTAATACTCCTCGATTCAAGTTACAGAGAGGACTCGAAGCACATGTAATTTTATGTTATTCACTGCATTACCACCCCTCTATTACCGCCGCCATGAGCATAGTTCAACCTTCCCCCTTTGTCGAGGCAATGTAAGTAATATATTCTTGTGGAATTCATAACAATAGTGCTTGCATGCACTAATGAATGACTAATGAATGTTGATGAAGCGAAAGAGGTCTGTCAGGATCGTGGCAAGTGGCAGTCCCTGCATGGGTAGTACGATGGCGCGAGTCACGTGTTTTGTGGCGCTAAAATGTCAGAATTTGACAATTTATGTACCTACAGGAAAGTCGCGACTTTTGACATCTAAACGCGCGACTGGCGTCATCGTGCTACCTACGCAGGTCTCTAATTACCCCTCTGGGATACAGGCGTGTTTTTGTGTATGTGTGTAACATCTATTATGTATTTAAATAAATAAAATAGAATTTATTTGCCTAATACAACAATAAAAATGTACAACATTTTTTGGAGACATGTTCACTGCACTTTTTAAAAGTTATTTGTACTTTGTAAGATAGCTTGAGATCTATTGACACTAGGCATAGCCTGTAACGTGGAGATCGCGATTATTTATGTTAATCATTGAAGATACGTGCTAAGGTATTTTGTTATAGATTTTAGAAACCACATTAACTGAAAGACTCGCGATATGCTCATATATGGTTATACATATAGGTGCTCTCACACAGCAGTTATATAAAGTTATATAAAAAAAATTTGTAGCACTATAACATCTGTGTAACATTTCGCTACAACCACCCCACTAGTTGAACCCGTTGTATAACATTCTGTAACAATCAGTTTGGGTCTGTCTCCCTTCCGCTAACGTCCCACCGAGGGTCGGATGATGCTATACCTACAACGAAAAGTTATAAGTTATAATTTGTTATAGCATGTTGTAATTAGTTGTAAAACATTTTGTTACATGAAGTTGTATAACATCATTAACAATTTATAACTTTTTTTAGAATTTGTTAAAAAAAGCTAGACAACAAATTTTAAGCAACATTTTCTAACGTTATGTAACTGCTGTCTGGGAGCACCATAACAATAAAGTCTACAACTAAAAACTACACAAAAGTGAATTTTCAGCCGCTCTTTACATTCTATGAATATTACTCGGGCCTCGGTGCTTGAGTAATAACTTGAATTGCTTTTCAACACATAGATACTTTTCGATGACTATGAGCTGTTAGGGCGACACTATTGTTTTATTTCTTTGACGCCTCCATTCGTACAGTCGGCAGCACATCAAACTTTACATGCGTGCACTCCAATCAGTTATTTGCAACAAAAATGTAGCGTCAATGGAATGAAAGCATCTATCAACCAAGCAATCAAGCGAGCATTCAGTGTCGGTGAAGGGAATTATCTTAATTAAGCTGTCTCCGGTGCTCGCTTTGAATTATTGGACCCCGTACTTCATTTGTAGAAATTGCCTCGGTCTGAGTGTTTTTCCTTGTTTTTGATTATCTTTGCCTGGTTACCATATCACAGGGTATCCTAGTTTGGAACCAGGGGCGCTACTACGTAAGTCCCCCACTGTAGGTAAGTCTTGTCTGATTTAACCTACTCCGAACTGTCAAATACATGCATATTTTGACAATTTGGAGTCGTCCAAATGTTTAACCCGATAGAGTGGACAGTTACGTTATACAAGAGCAGGGCAAGTGATTGGTTGTGTGAACGTTATTGTTATTATTATATATCACAATGCACGGGAATTTCATAATATTATTATTGTAAATGTGCCTAACATGTGCCTAATCAGCTATTTATGAGCTACCAGCTTCTGAAAATCCAGAAGTGCCTAAATACCAGACGCGAAAGAAACATCACCTACTGTGCCTATGCCTGTTTTTCCAAAGCAGAAAATTACTTTGTACATATTATGTTTATTAAAGTGACAATACCATTGTATAGATACTAATATTATAATATTATTATGTATTACCGCTTAAGACAATGCCCAGTAATCTAATCTATCTGCTAATTGTTCAGGCAGGCCCGGTACCTAATGCTAACTTCAGTTTAGGGATTTTTCAAATTACATGTGTTAAGTGATCATGGGCCGATTTCATATTACTACAGTTCGTGGTTTACTATAACAATTCAATGTACATTGCACAGTCGTTTAACCCACAGATTAACAAGTAGACTATGCTACGCAATGTACCTCGAATTGTCATAATTGTAGTTTTATGAAACTCCGCTGGGTAAGTGCAATAGAATCACCGAAAGAATGCCGATGGTACTCCTTAGAACAGTGGTCATCAAACTCCGGCCCTCGGCCCGCGAACGATATCTGTGCGGCCCGCTACATAGCAGGTTGCGTTTGCCATACAAAATCTATGGGGCAGTCGCGTTTTTAACAGCTGATAAAAAAAATACATTTCATTGGTGGTACCAACTGCCTCATCCTCATCGTTAAAGGGCTTTATAATACCCGCCCGCTATAATACTGATAATACAATACCTCGCATTTTTCTATGTGTCCCTTGAAAGGCTTGAACAAGGAAGTGGTTGTAACTTTTACATAACTTTAATAAATATTGCATAACTTTAAACCTGTGCCAATAAGATATTATTACTTAATCAATTTTTATTATTACATCTTTAAAGAGCTTTCTTCAAAGGCGCTTTTAGACGTATGTTTAGTTAAATGCGTGATCACTTAATACATGTAAGCAGACCACAGACTAAAGAAAACAAGTGAAATATTTAATTTTTCACATACCTATATGCAGAAAAATTTACCGGAGGCTCTAATGCTTTTGCCACCTGTTTTTTTAAGTCCTTTAAAGGACCATTGAAATTTTACACAACGACTCCGATGCGTGCCCTCTATTTAGTCGGTTCTGCTACCTCTCTATTCTCGACGTTGTGTTAAAATTGCGTCACAATTAAATGCAATAAGACAGAAATAACGACTTAGTAAACGTTTTAATAAATTATAAGATATAACATTGAACTTACTGAAACTTCAGAGCGCATCGGAAAACTTATTTTGACTAAATTAAATTCAGTCAATTGTAACGCAAGTTGGCTAAATTAGCATGGAGAGTAGAAGGGCTGTTCCGGGCAACATAGCAAGAGAAAATGTAGTCGTACATTGTATACCTAACATGCATACGTTTTTGCTCTTGATAGATCGATTTTCAGAATTGAAGATGTGTGTTTACCGAATGAAAGAATCCGATCCATATTTTTTTTGTGGTAAATCAATAAAAAATGTGTTATAAATGTATGCGTAACTTGCAGGGCACACACGGAGTGTAAGGTCAAACCACTGCAGCGCTAGTAGCGCTTCGCTTGTTTGAGTTACCGATGTTTTGAATAGGTACGCATTGATATTTCAAATTCGTTTTCTAAAAGAAAGCCTAAAAATTTCGATAAGGTTTCCTGGAAAGAAACGTTCGCAAGTACTGCTACTACCTATGTACCTGCTGCAAGAAATGCAATAAAAAAGTGTGTTTTGGACCATAACACTTTAAAACTTAAAATATACCTATCCTAAGGCCTATAATCGTAATTACAGAGAAACGTGGGTTTCCGGGAAGGTGTTAGTTTATTATTACCCGGTATGCAAAATCTGAACGGGGTTTTTTAAACGAAAACAGCTAAAACGTGCCTTAGCTTTACGTGGATTTAACATGTTTCACTGATGGTATCTCACTTTGGTCTTTCGGCACCATAGTTTTATTGACTAGAATCGATTGGCATTGAAGACGCCGTTTCTAAGATATGCCATATGAAAATAGTCGAAACAGTTTTCATGCTTTAGCGTCATCGCTAATAACGAGTAAATGGTATTGCAATCTTGCCATTTTCACGTTTTATTCGGTTTTCTCGCAAATGATGAAAATTTCGTCGACTAGATATAGCCATAGAATAGATAGTAGATACGAATCATACAGCGTGTTATTGAAAAAATATGCGAATTTACTACTTTTGCTGAATACTGAAGAAACGGTTTTGCATTATTTCAATAACACGTTGTTTACCCGGGATACATACATTAATAATAAAGTAATGTAAGCTTTATGCAAGCCATAGATAAAAATGAGCTTTTTGGCGTATTGTGCTATTTTTATATTGCCATACACAAAATATACATTTATATAATATACTAAGAGTCATCGTTATTATATTATAACGTTTAATGTGCAATATTATGGTAAATTATGTGTGTTGAATATGAATTTAAGTTTAGACCGTATCCGCTTTTTAACACAAATTAGTCATTAGTTACAGTGTGTTTTATTCAATGCTTTATCTTTGGATATGTGACAGAAACCTATAAGTAATTCTATAAAAGTAAAATTATGTTTACTACAATAAATTTTAATAAAAAATATTTAATTGTTATACTTTATTATTTACTTTACATCGAATTAAGGTCGGAATAAGTATTTTCTATAAACTAGTTATTTCTTATTCGGAAGTTACCCTGAACAAGCTTGAAAATAGGGTATTGTAGTATTAGTCAGACGGTATACATTAGAACTATTCTATTCCAAGGTATCAGTGGCGTCAGTTCTCAGGTTATGACTGATTTCGAATAGTCCACTGCAGAAGAACAACATTAGGTATAACTATATGACGTGTATCTAGCAGGGCCCCCTAGAATTAGGTCCATGGGAATAAGGTTGTCTGGAAGAGATGGCTTTTAGCGATAAGACCGCCAGTTGTAACTTAGATACTATGCAACTTAGATATTTAATATTTTTCATGTATGTTTATAACGTGTGGTGTGCAATAGTGTTAATCTAATCCAATCCATGGAGTCGATAAGATTTAATGTGGAGATCGTGCCTTTAAAAATGTAAATGTATTTATTATAGGTAAAGGCTACGCTGGATAGACAAGGGCATTAGACGCCATTAACTACGTATAAAAAGGCACAAACCTTCTTAAGGGGATCCAGTGGGCTAACTAGCACCACCAATGAAACAAAAACAAAAGGCAAAAACCTAGGACTAGATATAGATAGCATTTATGCCAAAAATCAAAAAGGGCCGTTTTTGGCGTTAATGCTGTCTAGTCCTAGGTTTTTGCCTAAGGTTCACGGCCGTGGGTCCTAAAAACCACTATTAACATGATTGAGAGATTGTACAGACACTGCAAGAAATTCGTTCTGTAAAAAAAGATATGATTTTTTTCCAGAGTGGTGCTAGTGTTACTCCCTGGAGACTTAACGTAAAATTCGTGAGGCACATGGAGCTAGCTAAAGTCACCCAAATTCTCGGAGCCCAGCTAGATAGATACACGCGTCGTCCAAAGGCGACATTTACTTAATCATAAATTATCTACTCCACATTGCTCATTGCCTCTTACCAAAGGACCTTGTGAATAATTTAGGAAGAAAATATTGATCAAGTCGATCAATAAACTTGCGCTTGGCCTTGAGGTGTGCCTCCTTGTGTTTAAAAACTTGTAGGTACATTATAAAATTACTTGCTTTCTAGAATGACTACTCTAGAGTAGTCCAGAGAAAAAATCTGAGGCATTTCTGACATTACTGGATGGTAAGTTGTTACTCATGTCTCTTCTCTTGTTTTGTTTCTGATTCACGTCGATGAGCGAGTCGATGGTTTCAAAGTACGAGATGTTCCAAAACTTGACCTCATTATCATGCGAGCACGAGGCGAGGAGCTGGCCGTCGTAGCTGATGTCGAGTCGTTCGACGGGCAGCCGATGCTGCCCCACTACGCCCAACTGCCGCTGTGGGAACATGTGGGCGGCGCGCAGCACTCCGTCCTCGCCCGAAGTCACCACGATGTTCTCAGTTATAGGCACCATGCAGGCTATGGAATGTTTGTGCCCCACATATTCGTCGCTGTGTAAGCCGAATTCTTTCCAGTTAAACAAATACAGTCTGCCTTTCGATGAGCCAGCCAACAGTTTTGTCTCCGAACGGAAAAGCCCGAGACACGTCAATTCCGAGTCGTAATCTTCAGATGTAGTGTAGACTTTACTGCATGGAAAAAAGGGAATTATATTTTCTGTGACCTATAATAGTGACCAGTATTCTCTAATACTCTAATTAATACACCATTGGAAGATTGACATTTAGAGAGAGATCAACCTGTATCCCAACCAGTTGTTTTTTAAACAGTTTTAGTGCGTAGGAACAATAGGGGGTAATGGAATAAAAACAACGAGATCAACCTGTATCCCAACCAGTTGTTTTTTAAACAGTTTTAGTGCGTAGGAACAATAGGGGGTAATGGAATAAAAACAACTCAATACAGTGGCTTGGTGCACTTACAGAATGTAATGCCAGGCAAGTTCATGTCGAGGGAGGAAATATACCTACTGCTTCAAGTAATACGAATCATAATAATTTGAGACGTTCGAACCTCATCATAGTAAAAATAAATTAGAGTATTGTACAAATAAGAGATATTTGTAGACCTCCCCACCATTGAGGAGCTCACAGAATGATGATGAGATATTGGAAACCGGTCGAGTGCGAGTCGGTGGGTTCTGTACCACTACAACATCATAAATCCTGTATCCCAGAGGGGTAGGCAGGGACCGTTATATTTGTCTTAGTTATTTAGCAAAATTAAAAAAGCGGTGGTAGCGCGGTCGTTAGAACTCATATTCAAGAAGCTGTGGGTTCGAACAACTTCGACTTTGTTTTCGAAGTAACGCAGACTTGTGAATTTGTTTATAGTATCAATACCGTTCGCGGGGAACCCTTTGTGCCTGACGCGGCGGGCACGCGTGGTCATTAAGCCCATATTCTAGGCAACATAATTATTATTTTATTCAGCAATTTTTTTTCTTTCATTCAATTTGTGACCCTAAATGCGAGTCCGACATACACTTGGCCAGATTTTATCATTTGTTGTTGTATCAAGAGGCGTATTGGCAACGAACGGGGCGCGCACTGCTTGGTGAAGAGGGAAGCAGGAGGGGCGTCGCAAATCAGCGAGGTGCATAGATATCGTAGGTAGTGCCACAGAGGAAGTAGTGCCACGGGGGAAAAAGGTATTGTGACCGTGTTATCATGGTGCACAGAGTGCAACAGGCCAAGTTATCGTTATGTATTATAGTTTTTACGATTGAGCAAAACCGATAAAAATCGGCCAAGTGCGAGTAAACGTCCTATGTGTTTCTTAGTTATTTGGCAAAAAAGTATTTAAAACCTATTTAGAGGCTAAAAATTCCACCAGATGATTCATAATGATTCAGCCAGATATCGCTGCCTGTACTTACAGATAAGTTTGTTAAGAGGTTCGAAATTTCGCCGATGCCTGCATTGCCCATTATCTCCGTTGGGAGAGTGCTGGCACGGTTAGCCAGAGGTCGCGGGTTCAAGTGCCGGCATGGGTGGAATTTTTGCCTCTAAATAGGTTTCTAAAAGTTGTCCTCAGCACGGATTAATGGAACAAAAAAAATATAAAAATGTATTTTCTTCTGAACATAGTTCTGAACTTCTGAACATAGGACCTTTAGCGGGACTGCGACTCACGCTTCGCCGGTTTTTATTATTTGTTGTGATCCGGCTGCACTACTATAAATAATATCATAATATTATTTCTAAAAGCCGCATAAACTTTAGATCTTTCTTTGAGGATCAAGTCATTTTATATACAGTGTTAAAGTTAAAGACATGGTAAATAAACGGGAAAGCAAAGCAAATGTGCTTTATACCTATGCTTTACTTTTGTGTTACAATGTAAATAAATGTTTTTCACTTTCACTTTACACATTGGGTTTTCATAGAAGGGATTTTTAGTTTGAATTTCGATGTTACTACAAAATCTCAATTATTTTGAAAGAGCAATGCTCTTAGAAGATAAAGAACATTGCTCTTTCAACTTCTAACTTCTTATGTTTTTATCTAAAAATGTGACTTAAAGAGAGAGCCTTTTTTACCACAGCATTATGCTAACTCACCTTGATTTTAAATCAATAGATGTCAGCACACCATCTCCGCCAGCACATACTAGATATTTTTGTGTTTCATTAGTTATCATATCTGAAATATTTTCTTCCCCAATTTTCAAACTGAATATAGAATCTGGTTTTCTTAAATCCCATAATTTTACTGTTCCTCCATCGTCACCTACAAGCAGACAAATAATGTTGACATTTAAAAGTATTACCTATTACACAGATTTAACTGAACTCTGAATTGTTTAGTAATTATCTAAGATAAGATAGTGAAAAAATTATTTAAGGAATTTATTATTTTACTAAGCTCCTATTAATTTACCTGTAACAAACTTGTTATTGTCAAGATATTTGAGACAGTAAACGGGTTCATCATGGGCTTCTTCATAACATCTCTTCAGTTTTCCAGACTCAACATCAGCTACCATAATGGTCTTGTCCTGAAACAGACGGCCATTGTATGTGTTAATTGATGCTTAATCAGTAGTAGCTGTGGTCCATGTAGTGGAAGGTTAGCAATAAACTTAATAGAATTCATCAAACATTCAGAACAGTGCTTGTAGGAAGTTATACTTCAATTTTAGGTTGTAGAAGAACACCAAATTTGTCTAAATGTGTATCTATATTGCTATTATAACTAAATAGTATATTTATTTACATGTAAGTCAATTAATTTATGAGTTCTGTCTTATGTACACCTAGAACTAGATATTAACCTGTTAGATTATGACCTTCAAAAGAACAATTAAAAAGCATTGTTATGGTGGTCGAATCGGGCCATTTAGAATTCTACAGATTAAGTACCTTATCTTTGTAAATTATCTATCTATGACTGAACAAAACAACAGCCTTGTTGGTCTAGTGGGTACTAAAACAGAGTTTGTGGGTTTGATTCACACTGAAGTCTGCCATACTTGATTTGTACAAATGGCCCTTGTCTGGGTGTATTTCCATGTTAGTGACGTCCTTGCCTGGTCATCATAGTCCGTGTTATCCTAATTTATGACCAGAACAAGTGATTGTGTTGTGTGGAAGTTATTATTATTAAATAAACACAATAAAAAACGACAAATTGAAGGTACCTTTGATGCAGAGTATAGTGACACACCTTCAGAATCAAACTCAACAGATCGACAAGCTTTCATGTGCAATTCCAATGTATTCAGCAACTTTGTCTCTTCATTACTGTATTCATATAAAAGAACATCTCCTACTATGTTTGCCAGAGCTATCATATTTCTTGCAGGACTGAAGGAGATGTCCACCACAAAATCATCAGAAGTTATAGTCGGGGGATAATCACGAGTTTTGTTCAGTTCTGCTTTTATAGCCTTAGTTATTTCATCTTGATCTTCATCTTCCATGTCAGCATTTTCTTCTTCGGTGTGGTCTGTTGCATCTGCTGCAATATCTGTAAGTGGAAAATATGATAGTCTGGGTGTATTTTCACATTTGTGATGTCCTTGCCTGGTCACCATGTCCTAGCTTGGGATCAGGACAAGTGATTGTGTTGTGTGGAAGTTATAATTTTTTATAATACATGCTGATCCATCAGCCCATATTTATCCCCTCTCCTTCTCTCGGGTATTATGTAGAATATGGGAACGCTGAATTAAAAATCTAAAATTAAAAATGCTAACCAACACGGATAAAATTTCCTGGAGGAAATTTGTATTCGCAGAGAACAAACTTAAACCAGGTTTCACACTTTCATACTAGGTACATTTTTATTTCCGACGTCATTTTAGGTCTTTTTTTGCACAGATTAAAAAGAAAATATTTTCTGCAATAACTGTCAGAGTGGTTTTTTAATACAAAGATTCCCTCAATATTAAAAAAAACCGAAAAAAGGCTATGGTTCTGAAACAAACAGGGGAGCTGTGCCACCCAAAACCTGTAGTTAGGTTATGTTAGGTCGCTTGCAAAACGAGCGGATCACCATATTAATGACTTTTATATACTACTGTCGAAATCAATTTGGTCACAGGTAGGTTACATACCTACATTGAAACAGTAAAAAATATTGGAACAGAAAACCTGGCTTGTAAAATATTGGAAAAAAAAACAACAATATTCAAACTCTATACCTACACAACAAACCTCATTGCTCTGTTGTGTCTATTTAGTCTGTGATCTGTTGCTTTACTTAGTAGAGATAAACTTCTTTGTTATGTCCTGTAATAGAAAATGGAAGTACGAGATTGTGAAACGTTTTTATTTATTTTATCTATAACTAGTAATTTCCTCCACGAATTTTTATGCTGTTTTGTTGTAGTTTCATTAGCTGTATTTGCGGTATTAATTTGAGATTTTAATTCAGAGCCTCTATTCTGCAGTCCCTCCATTAACCTCAGTCTGTCCATATTTGTATGAAGTTACTCAACTAAATTGCGCGTGAACTCCGAACCACTAAAAAACAAGTTAAAATTAAACGCACTGACCTCTGTTTTCTTGTCACAAACAGCAGTGGCGTAACTATAGTGGCAGGGCTGGCAAAATGCCACGGGCCCGAACTATGAGGCCGCGAACTCAGAAGCAAGTAACAATTGTAATTTATATATGAGTACTTCAAATCAATTAAAGTTGGACCATATGTACTAGAACTAAAGACCATACATATTTTTTTATTGCTGGGAGGGCCCCATCCAATGTTTTTGCCATGGGCCTCAGATGGTATAGTTACGCCACTGACTAACAGGTTGGTAATCTACTGTTAACAAAAAACTGCAACTTTTCCTTATGCGCTGTCTTGACATTACTGTTTTTATGTCACTAACACGTGTGAACTATCAATTACACATGACATTGACGAAATTGTAGGTAGGTACTGGTTAATCAGTGCAGTGCTGTAGATCCATAAAACAATGAAATTAAAATACCCTCGGGCTCAGGCTGGTCTTGATCCTCATCCATAGAATCGTCATTATCACTTATTTCAGTATCGCTATCGTCGGACGAGTCTTTGTCAAAATCACGAAATCCAAAAGTCATGATTTTGGGTTCTAAAATGTGCTAAGAATAGACTAGAATGTTTTACACGAACTTCAAAATTGAAAACACCAGAAAAACAAACACAACAAAGTATAACAATTATAAAATTGACAATTGGATATAACCTCCAACCTCCCCACGCAAGACGATAGGTATTGGGAAGGGAGGACGGGAAAACAGTGTTGCCATCAGTTAAACTAGCTCTCCACCAGATGCAACCTCTAAAACCACCAGAAAACCACTAACAAAAAACGGTCCTGATGTAAAAATCGCTATTTCCACTAAACAAATTATAGTTTTTACGAACGAAAACAGAAGGTATATATTTTAGTAAATAACCTTTATAATATAAACAATTAGTAAATCAACATGAACACCAAATGATTCAATAATAAACTGGTATTGATATGGATCAGTTGAGCTACCTATAGATTGTTTATAACAGTCTGCAGTTAGCTCAATTGTTTCAATTTTAAATAATAGTTTTAATTTGTTTTTATTACAAACAAAGAAAATTACAGTGCATAATTTTCTTTGTTAATAACAAACTGCTATTTTAATTCATCTTCTTCACATGATAAATTTTTGTATGCGCAATCATCGTGGTTTCCCGATTTTTTTTATAACTGTAATTGGAATGATATAGTTATTCATTACAGCATTTTCCTTCCAATCCAATCTCAAACCACAGCGTATTCTTAACTAGTTTCTGCCCGCGGCTTCACACGTGTTGTGTAAGGTTATTAATTTCTATCCTATGGGAACTGATCTATGTGATAAAAAGTAGCCTATGTTTTGTTTCAGGCTTAGAACTGTATGCAAATTTTCAGCCCGATCTGTTCAGTAGTTTTGGCGTGAAGAAGTAACAAATATCCGTCCAAACATCTAAACATCCAAATTTTGGCATTTATAATATTAGTGTGATATAGCAGTTAAGACATTTAACTTCATTCTGTTCCTCTGCTGGATTTTTATTATATGAATATCGGTAAATAATTCAAAACGTGGTTTAGCGATTGAGTAATTAAAAGTGATTTTTTCTAAACCACTAGAAAAATCCACTAGCCACTAAAAGCGATATTTCACCACTAAAGCAGGGGTCGAAACCACTAGTTTTAGTGGAAAATCCATTAAGGTGGCAACACTGCGGGGAAAGGAGGGAAGGAAAAATCACTATACCTAGTCCAACATAGGATGATCTCTGACAGCTTGTCACTGTGACTTTACTAGGCATGGGGATAATGTCGAAATAAATTATCGATATTCTAACCAAAGTTTCTGAATGTTTCAAGCAAATCAAACAAAAGGATGTTGTAACATGTTTTTATTCTTGTTAAATCGGTTCACAGCCCAAATCACTATCATCAAAGTCTGATTCTGACTCGCTGGAGCAGTCTTGTAGATTTATAATCAGTTCCTGGGTAGATTGGTCGAATCGTACGTCACGCTCCCAATCATCTTCCATAATTTTTCTTGTTCTGTCTATGTCTTTCTTCCAATTGTCCGATGTGACACTGTCACATGCATCCTTCAGTAACTTCAGCATTTTATTTGCTGTAAAAGGCGGTGTTGTATTATGTCTGGCTGCGTAACCTGTAACAAAGAAATAAAATACATATAAAACACACCATGGCTTGTTGGAAGAGATGTCTTAATAGCTAATCGATGTTTTATTAGCTAATTGATGTTTTATGAGATATTTTTACATTCTTATCTTCCTATGCTATCAAAATGTATTTGATTATAATTTTATGTGAGTACAATAAATTAGAAATATTAATCTAATTGACTTTTTTTAAGCAAACGAGAGAAATGCGAGCGATGGTGAAAGAAACACATAAGCACGTTTACCTTTGACTTGAGCCCAGATCAGCTCTATCGGGTTGTACTGGCAGTGGTATGGAGGTAGCCGAATTACAGTATGGCCCTTTTCTTTTGCTATTTCATCCAAGATGTATGTTGGAGTACGGGGTTTGTGTATACGGACCAATCGTAGTAATTCAGTTTTCAACATCTTTTCGTTGGCCTCTATACCTTTGCTTTGCAGCCACGAAATTAAATCCAATTTCCGGTTGCTTGACGTTGGTGCTTTATCTCTTTGTACGGAGTGGTACGATGCATTGTCCATCACGATGGTATGCGGTTCTTTCAGGTTTTCCAAAAGAGTTAAAAACCACTTTTTGAATCTTTCGAAATCCATTTCTTCATGATATTCGGTGGTCTTTACTTATTTAAACGCCAGCAAACAATTCGGCACAAAGCCAGACGACGTCCCAGCATGTGTTATAATTAATCTTTGCCCTTTGCCTTCGGGCACTTTTGTAGTTGACTCAGCTGTGTCATCCGTCCAAGATCTTGAAACTGTGTGATTTGCGTTTAGCCACGTTTCGTCCAGAAAAACCACTTTGTCCCAGTTTGAGATCTCTTTAATTTTTCGGAGAAAATCAATTCTCTTGAGCGCAACATCTGTCCGCTCCATTAGTATTTTTCTTTTGTCACTTTTTTTGTAGCGGAACCCGATGCTTTTTAGTGTTTTGGCTAACGACGAGTGGCCACCTTTAAATAATTCAGCGTCTTCAAGAGATGTTTGTAGTTTTCTGAGTGTTGGTAACTCTCCACGCGTGTAGTACCCATAAATATGGTTCCGGATTGCTGCGGCATCAAAATCGTCAATTTTTGATATTGGACACGTCCTCTTCCTTTTTTTATTTGGCGTCGACAGTTTTTGCTCTTCGTTTTCCTCTGTCGTCGTTGTCGCAGATGATTGCTCACCATACTTTTCTCTGCTGACACGAATCACTGTAGCAATCCCGATTCCCAGAGCATCAGCAACTCTGTTGCACGCTTGTGTTAATGGCAACAACGGTCCGCCATTTTGACTCTCGCGTTCAAAGTATTCGCGCAAGCGAATCACAAACTCCCGGCTTTCACTATTTAAAACAGTTTTCTTTGTTCTTTTTGGCATACTGTATCCAAAAACAGAACAAACTTAACAAACAAATAACAGCAAAACTCAACAAATTAATAACAATAACGATAACCGAATGGAGACTGAATGAAAACACGTGGCGTATACAAGGCGTTGGCACTCGTACTGAACAAGATGGCAGAATGGCAGATGCAATGCAATCAAACAAGATGGCGGCATGGCGCGGTGAAGCCCACTCTACACACTCACGCGCAAAGCCCGCGAAACATGCATGAATGGATGAATGGGATTTCATTATTGTTTCACGCGCGAGTGTGGAGCGCCCATGAAGCGCCACTCGTTAAAAATTCAGTTTGCTATTTTTTATCGTTGTTTTAATAGTATTTCTATTTCATTTACCTTGTTGTTTGCAATCTATTTTATTTACAAAATATCATCAATATTCTATTATATGTTTCGAGTCAAGATCGATAACTTGTCTTACGATAAGTGTAGCACGTCACTATTTGCCAATAAAGTATTTAAATTGTCTCTATACATTTTACCGTCGAAAAATACGATACTTCATAGGCGTGTTTTGACACTGACAGCTGTCAGAGATCATCCTATGTTGGACTAGGTATAACGCCGCGTCCACACGCTTGTCGTTTGCCGCTAGCCGCGTGCTTCTACCACACGCTTGCGAAGGCGTGTTTGTGGCTCGTTTAGTATTGATAAATAGAAAACCGACCAAGTGCGTGTCGGGCCACGCGCAGTGTAGGGTAGAAAGAGGGGGTTTTATTTGCTTTACAGAACTAACAATTTCATTAAAGTAATTTTCAATGGATTTTGTACGAAGTTTTCCTTTTATTAGTTGGTCGCTAACTTGTACTCATTAACTTGTAAAGCCTACTTAGCCATTACAGTTTTCCTTTTAAGTTCATATATATGCAACTACCCTGAATTTCACGTTTTTCACGTTCATACAATCAACCGTTTAGCCAGGAGAAGGGAAGAAGGGGGATTTTTTTCCCGTTTTGTCGGCGTGATTAATATGTATCTATGATTAATTATGTCTATAATACCAAATTTTAGCGTTCTAGAACTAATCGTCTCTGAGCTAGGCCACGGACAGACAGACAGACTGTCGAAACTATTAAGTAGGTTTCCTTGTCAACTACGGAACCCTAAAGAGAATTAAATTTAAATGCTGACACGAGGTGCATGTCTGCTACGCTTGCTTGTCCACGACATACTACACTGTGATACTACACTATAGTGCTTTCTTGGCCTTCTTGCCGCCTTCTAACGGTGCTGAAACTTTTTTTTTTTAATGGCAACTCGAATCGGTCCTGTTTTGGACGACTACTTCTGCCAATGACGAGTGCTGAAACTTCTTGTAATCGGTTCCCATCACTAGGATTTACAGCTTTTTTTAAATGAAATGACAGTGACAGACAGTGTTGCCAGACGCTGGCCGGCCAATGTCGCCAAAATTTTGAAAAACAGTCGCCCTAAAATTGCCTAAGTTCTCGTAGCCCAAATCGCCTAAATTTTCAGCTTTGTAGCCCAAAATCGCCTCAATAAAATGATTTTTTTCAATTGTGGCGCTCATAGGTAGTTTTGTACGCAGGTGTTTTCTAAAATTCTCTCAATTAATCGAATATAAAAATACTTTTTTAAGTATAATTACTGGTCCATCTTAGCAATTAATATTCATTGCACCCTTATACCGCAAGGACAATTATAAAAAAACGCAAAGATCAAGATACAATTACGCAATAAATACATATAATTTGTTTTATTTCCCAAGTAGCCTAAAAGATGCAAAAATCGCCGAAAATAAAATCGAGATAGCCCAACTGTCGCCCGGTCACTAATTGCAATTTTTAGTCGCCAATTCACTCTCGGAGATAGCCCAAATGGCGATAAATCGCCTCATCTGGCATCCTTGGTGACAGACAGAGCAGAGTGCATCCAAAGTAGGGTTGCCATCCATGCGAGGTTTCTTGTACAAATAGGAGATTTAGAGGTCCCGGTACGAGGTACGAGCTCACATCCATCCTCATACGATATTGGACGAGATTCGTTGATAGTATGCGTTCGTCGTGGATATGACATTTTGTGACTTTTTTTAACTATTTTGGTATCTATCGTACCATTGACACCCAGTAGGTACCTATGTAAAAAGTGCAACTTGTGCGACTTGTTTACGTTGGATGCGTGCGATAGTGTATTATGTTCCGTGTAAGTTGCTGTTGCTATGGTAATATCGAGGTATTTAGCCTCCGACCGACATACAGATCCGTGTCCCTTAGATTTATTTGCTGGAAGTTGGTACTTACGTATATGTCAAGTAGCATTATCTATCAGAAGTGAATATTTGATTGCTCTCTAGTGATATAAAGAGGTAGGTATCTGTTGTCGGTAATGCAAAAATTTGATTGTATCAGTAGTTTGCAAAAAGCCTTTAAAAACAGAGTACCATAATTATATGTATGAGTATGGATATATAAACACACCCACAGCATAAAAAAATATAATGGTAAACAAATAATAATAATAAAGTTAGTAGGTATGTATGTAGTTCAATGGTGTGTACGGTGTGTCACGGTGTGTATGAGGCTGTGTTGCCGAAGTACAAGATTTTTGATCTTGTCTGTACGAGGACAAGCCATCAGCGCCTGGCAACACTGATCCAAAGTTTATATAACCAATCTTGCCCACTGTTTGTTGCCATTTGTGTGTTTACTATTTTGTTTGTCGCTTGTAGCTTGACCTATCTTGGCTCTAATATTGCAGTGCTGTGCTGTGGTGTTAATAAATCTCATTTAAAATCCACGCTCAAAAGCTGTTCTCAAAGAGGTGAATAAATAAAGCAGAGCTTGGTGAGTAGAGACGGAGCCCATGTCGTCAAATATATTGTTTCCTAACAAAAAAATTTGTTATGTGTGATATTACTCAATGCAACATCATAATATGGTCATGACATAACATTAAATATCACCTAAGAGAAAAAAGGACTACGTATCACATCTGCTACACTTCAATCATTATTTTGAACCCTGCATCACATATAGCTCAGGTCTCAATTTAGCTCAATTCTCAATTTTGTGATATCTAAATAGACAATACACCAAACAACCTTGACCCATGAATCACATACAATTTGTAGATAACTCATCTAATCCTGCTGTTTTCATTGAAGCATCTGGGTACACTAAGTTGAATGGTGATTGATGCCACTAGATGAAAAAAGTTGTTTAAAAGATACTTATGAAAGATTTTAATGTTTACTTTGCAGTTCTATTCGAAGCTATAACCACATCTTTAACTGTGATGTTATACTCATTAATACTATGATCTATACCGAGGCTGCTCAACTTTTTTATTAGTTGGGCCAAACAGATGACTCAGATATTTTTGGCAACATTTCTTTATTAAAAACTACTTATGAGGGAACGAAAATGTATTTAAAATGTCCATGATATTAATATCTATCAAACCTTCAGACCACATTTTCCTAAAGTAAAAATCTGAGAAAGAAAAATCATAAACATAGGCAATTTTCAGACTGGTCTGCTGGCTGGTCTGGCGGGCCGTTTAGAATCTTTTGCAGGCCACAATGTGGCATAGAAGCCTTGATCTATACCATGACCCATCACATAAGATAGATAATGTATGTATCACCTTATCAATTTAATGTATGTATCATATGATATAATTTTGTGATTTCATGCAGAATTCAATTCAAATATTTCATTTCATGGTTATGAAAACCACGAAGGAGGCCTATGTCCTGCAGTGGGCGTCAACTGGCTGATGATGATGATGATTTTTATTCATTATAATGTAACAATTCCTCTTTATAGTAGTTGGCTGGCAGAGCCTTCTCGTCTTATTTTGAATATTTTGAAGGGAATCGTTACGTTTTGTTTTAGATGTCAGTCGATCCCCAGCTAGGCTAGGGAATCGATGAAAAAGACTAGAATAAAATAATTTTGCTCCTTAAATCTATGAGCGCTACATATTGGTGGAGGCGCCGGGTAGTGCCCATCGAAACATCTAGTTCGCGCCCGAAGTGTGCAGGAGTTGGTGCCTCGCGTACGAATAGGGAAGAAGATACCCAAGTTTTCTTGCAGCCAGGCGAGTCGCCCAAAGAGGAATCGTCAAAATGTTTACTTAATGAAGGTCAAACTTGTTAGTTTCACAATTAACAAATTGTGTGGATAAGAAACTAACAAAAAAACTCCAATATACTCCACATTTATGCTTTTAAAAAAAGTTTTAACTTAATAAACAGAGTTTTCAACCTAAAAGTTACTACTCGTTAATGTGTTGAATACTAGAGACAATCGTCCTCTAAATACCCTTTAATATTAATCTACTGGTTAATGTAAGCGAAGGTGAGATGAGAGTGGGGCAATTTGGTCATGGGCAATGGAACCCGAGAGGACAAAGGTTGGCAGACTTCCTGGAGAAAGAGGGACCCTTTATGATGAACTCTTTCTTTCAGAAGCCACCTCACAGGAAATGGACCTGGTTGAGCCCCGATGGTTCCACGAGAAACGAGATAGACTTCATCCTGACCTCCAAGAGACAAATATTCAATGACGTCTCTGTGATCAACATGGTGAAAACCGGAAGCGATCACCGAATAGTAAGAGGCACATTGAATATCAATGTCAAACTTGAGAGGTCTCGTCTCATGAAGTCCACACTCCGACCTACTCGTGCCCATATCCAAAATCCCGAGAACTTTCAACTCGAATTGTCAAATCGCTTTGAGTGCCTGGAGAGCGCCGCATCGGTGGACGGATCAGTAACAGGTTTGTAGAAACTGTTCGTACAGTGGGCTCGAGGTTCTATAGACCCAACCGTACGAGTAGACCACAAAAGCTCTCAAACTATACTCTCGACCTCATGGCTAAACGTCGCGCGTTGCAACTGCAGTCCTCCGAGGATGCTGAGTCATATAGGCAGCTCAATAGACACATCTCAAAGTCTATGCGGCACGATATTCGGTCCTTTAATACCGAACGTATTAAAGAGACTATAGAGAGGAACAAGGGCTCCAAAGTATTCGCAAAAGACTTGTCTATTGGGCTTCAGTATAGCGTCGACCAAATCAGAGGTGCTGAGGGAGATTGAGAGTTTCTACGGACAGCTAAACACCTCAGTCGCAAAACCTGTTAGCAGTTTGAACAAAGATCCGAGAGCCAAACTGACCCGACATTATACCGAAGATATCCCGGACATCAGCCTGTATGAGATTAGGATGGCCCTGAAACAGCTCAAGAATAACAAGGCACCAGGAGAGGACGGAATCACATCAGAGAGAAAGCGGGTGGAGCACCAGTACTTAAAGCCCTTCAGAAGCTCTTCAATTCCGTCGTGCTCAAAGGAAAAACGCTAGAAGCATGGAACAGAAGCGTGGTGACGCTGTTCTTCAAGAAAGGGGATAACTGTCTATTGAAGAACTATCGACCCATCTCGCTTCTGAGCCATGTTTATAAGCTGTTTTCGAGGGTCCTCACGAATCGTCTCGAACGCAGGTTTGATGACTTCCAGCCTCCCGAACAAGCCGGTTTCCGAAAGGACTTTAGTACCATAGACCACATCCACACGCTGCGGCAAATTATACAGAAGACTGAGGAGTATAATTTGCCATTCTGCCTAGCGTTTGTGGACTATGAGAAAGCCTTCGATTCGATCGAGACATGGGCAGTGCTCGAGTCTCTCCAGCGTTGCCGTATTGACTATCGGCATATCGAGGTGCTGAAGTGCTTGTACAACAGCGCCACCATGTCGGTCCGAGTACAGGAGCAGAATTCGGAGGCAATTCCATTGAGAAGAGGCGTGAGACATGGACACGTTATCTCTCCGAAACTGTTCACGAACGCACTGGAAGATGCCTTCAAGCTTCTGGAATGGCAGGGACGCGGCATCAATATCAATGGCGAGTATATCACGCACCTTCGATTTGCCAACGATATAGTAGTCATGGCAGAAACGATGGAAGACCTCGGCATAATGCTCGAAGACCTCAGTCGAGTTTCCCACCGTGTGGGCCTTAAAATGAACATGGACAAAACGAAGGTCACGTCGAACGCCCGTGTAGGGCCTACCCCAATAACATTGGGGAACTCGACTCTCGAAGTTGTAGACAAATACGTCTACAGTCCAACTAGGCCGGTCCAACTTCGTGAAAGAGGTCAATCGTCGAATCCAACTCAGCTGGGCAGCATTCGGGAAACTTAGAAAAGTCTTTTCGTCTAATATGCCTCAATCGCTCAAGACAAAATTATAACACCAGTATGTGTTACCAGTGATGACTTATGGCACTGAAACGTGGTCTCTCACTATGGGCCTCATAAGAAGGCTCAAGGTCACGCAACGAGCTATGGAAAGGGCTATGATTGGAATTTCTCTACGAGATCGAATCAGAAATGACGAGATCTGTAGACGAACGAAAGTCGTCGACATAGCCCAGCGGATTAGTAAGTTGAAGTGGCAGTGGGCGGGGCACATAACACGCAGAACTGATGGCCGAATGAGTCGAAAAGTTCTCGAATGGAGACCATATATCGGCAAGCGCAGCGTAGGACGACCAGCCACAACATGGACAGATGACCTCATCCAAGTGGCAGGAAGGCGCTGGATGCAGGCCACTTTCAACCGGTCTTCTTGGAAATCCATGGAGGAGGCCTATGTCCAGCAGTGGACTTCTTGTGGCTGAATGATGATGAACCGTTCACGGGGAACGCGATCTAAAATCTAGCAGATCTCTTTTTAGAATAGTGACGTAAATTTTGTTGTTGAATTAACACAGTAGGTATAAGTACGATGTATTTTTCAATAGACTACAATAGTCAGAATACGTTTTCTTGTGAAACTTTTTGTGCGTCTGTTATAGTAGTACACACAACACACACATTACATTTTTATATTTACATTTTCTACTTAAGGGGAATTAACAGAATCTAGGCCCTGGTTTTGCTGGCGCAAAAACATGTAACTACGATTATATGATGATATGCCTAAACTTAAACTGCGAATTGTAACGCGTGTCGAGGGCTTCGCAGCGCGCGTGTGGAGTGACGGGGTGGCCGGGCGGTGCGGCGCGAGGGGGACGCGGGTGTGAGCGTGACGCAAGTGCGCACGTGCACGGTCCACGCGACAAGCGCGCGTGACCCAGCGCCGCTCACCGCACCACCGCAGTGTTTTTAGGGTTCCGTACCCGAAGGGTGCCAAACGGGACCCTGTGCTAAGACTTCACTGTCCGTCTGTCTGTCTGTCACCGAGCTGTATCTCATGAACCGTGATAGCTAGGCAGTTGAAATTTACACAGATGATGTATTTCTGTTGCAGCTATAACAACAACGACTAAAAACAGAATAAAATAAATATTAAAGGGGGGGTTCCCATACAACAAACATTGTCTAAAGACAGCGCTCGCCATCTTTGTAACCTTCACAGCGCCGATGTCATGTTGTTAAAAGTCAATGTTAAACGCTTCTTGTTGGTTTCCATAGTTAACGCTGTTCTCAAATTCGATGTTTATGTTATGTTCTATAGATAATTATACGGAACCCTTCGTGCGCGAGTCCGACTCGCACTTGGCCGGTTTTTTTCTCGTTTACTCCATAGTGTTTCGTCCTAAAATATTGTGGGTGTAGGTAACCATTTTTCGATTTAGGGATCAGTTTGCAAAATATTATGCTTTAAAGCGCAAGTTTCTTTAGATTAGGGCGTAGAAAAATGATAAAATTCAGAGCAGTAGCACACATAATGAAGTTATTACCCTCCTTTTTAAAGGAAAACTATAACCGCTAAGTAGGCTTTACAAGTTAACGAGCAATAGTCGATCAACATAATGCTAGGAAAACTTCGTACAAATTCCATTGAAAATTACTTTGATGAAGTTATTAGTTATGTTATGTAAAGCAAAAGTCCCTTCTTCTAAGTTCGTATATTTTGACGACAAACTACGGAATCCTATAATGCGCGTGGCCCGACACATACCTGGGCGGGTATATATTTTACCATAACCCTTATTAACCATTTGTAAGTTATTATAGTGTTCCAATCAGGATTTGTTTGGTGGACAGTAAAAGCAACTCTAAACCATTGCTTTTTATTTCAGACATACTTACAAGATGGAGTGGATACTTCGGAGCCCCCAGATACTCAGTACGTTCGGAAATCTTGGAAATGTTTATTCAAATGGATATCACGTAAATGAGAACTGCAATGGTGAGGACAAAATGCTGTTCATCGTTCATCCTTTTACAGATGTACAGTCGACAGCAGATCAACCTTCACATTTTTATTGCAAAGTTACTCGTAGCGTAACCGAGTAGAGTGCATGACTATAAAGGAATGTCGTCGACTGTACTACGCTTGACAACACACCGACATAACACTGTTAAACACAATCGGTGAACAAAATTTAAGGCGCCAATTTAGCTTTTTGAGCCACATTTTTTTTAGCAAAGTCTAGTTTAGTATATCGTAGTGAAAATAATCAACATAAGTGTACACGTATTTTTCTTGAAAATAGTTTTGAAAACACTGTTGTCTTCGAAACACATAGTAATTAAATTCCCTGGCAAAAAAATATCACCAAAATACCCGTTAAAATAACCATTTAGCAATCATATCGGCATTATGGCAAAACCCTTCATGGTTTGTAAAACCATGATGGAGGCCTATGTCCTGCAGTAGACGTCAAATGGCTGATGATGAATCATATCGAGGGGTAAGTTATTTATTGAAATTGATCATTGATCATTCGTTGAAACTTGTCGCGTGTGACATTATCAACGTTACTTGGAAGTCTGGGCACAGCTTTGGGACACCTTGCTTTTTGGGACCAATAAAATTGTCATCATAAACCTGAGGGATAAATATAACAATTTTATTAAATATTAGGGTAATTGAGTGGCTAGCCAGGACAAACTGTACAATCTCTCTTTCCCTTAGGCTGGCTGGAAGAAATTTCTTTTGAAATAAGTCCGCCTTTGTAGATCCACACTTACCTGTTTAAGTTTTGAATTTATTTTTTTAATTTTAGTGCAATAAAGCGTAACAAAATATTTACTCTTGGTTATAGTTTGATATTTATTTTTGTTTTATTTATGTTTTCAGAAGCCCTGTCGAATATCTTGCACAACTTACAGACCGAAGATAGATACTTACGGACATATCGAAGAGGCATAAGCTTTGGACAAAATGTGCAGAAGGACATTATTCCTCTATTTATACATACTAAAGACGAGAAGACACTTGAACGTTTGATTAGCATCCTGGTTAATCTTACCATCCCTATAGAATGTTTGCTATCAGTCGATATTATTTCCAAAACTGATTTTGGTAGACACACAATATTTGAGATCAACAACTTGCTCTCTTCGACAAAGGCAGCCTTTACAGATCAGCGAGTAACAAAAGTTCTAGTAGAGTTTTTAAAGAAAAAATTAGATTTCGAGAAACCCGTTAAGCTAACTCTGGAACAATGCACAGACATAGTCAACGGACTTATGCTTCTGAGGAACGTCCTGCACATACCCGAGAATCCGACATCTCCCGCGGTCCACACGGTGCAGAACCAAATCCTTTGGAACATATTCAGTCAAAGTATTGATAAGGTTCTCATTAAGCTGATGACCATTCCGGAAGCGGTAAGTGAATAAATGCCAAAAGGTATAATATTATTATATTGGCTCTATGCAGTAACACTAGTGCCGCCAATGGAAAAAATCATATCTTTTGTTCTTATCTACAGATACTTAGTTTATCAATCTGAGTAAAAAACCTAGGCCTAGATAGCATTAACGGAAAACCGGCAAAGTGCGCCTCCGTAGAAAGAGGGGGTTTTATCTGCTTTACAGAACTGACAACTACATCAAAGTAATTTTCAATGGATTTTGTACGGTGTTTTCCTTTGATATGTTGGTTGCCCAGTACTCGTTAACTTGTAAAGCCTGCTTAGCCGTGATAGTTTTCCTTTTGAGTTCATTATAATGTGCTACTGTCCTGATTTTTTTCTTGTTTCTACAATCAACCGTTTAGCCGGGAGTTTGGGGACGCCCTGCTCGGACAAAAATTTTTATTTCGCAAACGGAGCCCTAAATCGAAAAATCGGCCAAGTGCGAGTCGGATTCGCACACAAAGGGTTCTGTATCATTATCTATACAACATTAGGCAAAGATCGAATTTGAGAACAGCGCCATCTATAGAAACCAACAAGAAGCGTTTAATTGACAATTAATCGTTAATTGACATTTAACGACATGACATCGGCGCTGTGAAGGTTACATAGATGGCCGCCAGATAGCGAGCGCTGTCTTTAGACAACAGACATACAGCCAGACAGTGAAGTCTTAGTAATTGGGACCCGTTTGGCACCCTTTGAGTACGAAACCCTAAACATGGTCTATTACACCCACAATATGTTTAAACGACCAATCCAACGACACCCCACACTATGGCGTAGGCGAGAAAAAATGCACCTAATTTCGATAGATAGATAGAATATTCTTTAATGTATGTACACCGGGAATTACATAAAATATGAGAATTAAACAATAATATAGTACAGTACAATTGGGGGCCTTATTACTAAAAGTAACTTCTTCCAGACAACCATTGACGGAAAAAAAATAAGAAGCTAAATGTACGGAAAAGTACGGAACCCTAAAAAAGATTTTGACACTTTGAGAACCTTCTCCTTTTTTGAAGTCGGTTAAAAACAATACTGATGCAGATAAACTTTTCTGGATCTAATTTATACAAAAGTAATACTATGTTTATTGACTTCTTTGAAAAAATTGTATTCAATACTCATCAAGGTGAGGTGATTAAAATGTTAAAATGATTTAAATGATGTCGTACCCGGTAGCTTACAGAAATTAAATTAAACATTATCTCGCAGTTACTAATTATTTATTGACCTGTTTACTTATTCTGGTTGTACCTCACCACCCAGACATAGCACCAACACTGACACTACTAGACTAAACAAAAAAGTCGTGTTTTTGAATGGCAAAATTCGCAAGAGAAACTCGTATAGTTTGTTTACATAGGCTCGCGGCCTAGGAGAGTTTAAGTAGCGACATTTGTTTGCACTACGCGACCACATTATTGCCTAGAATAAATCGCCACTCCAGTGCGAGAAACTCTCCTTGTGTAACAGCCCCTTAACGCTAAACTCAAATTTTACGCTAAACGGTTGATCGTAGAAACGTGAAAAAATTCAGGGCAGCACATACAATGAAGTTAAGAGGAAAACTGTCAAGGTTAAGTAGGCTTTACAAGTTACGTAGTTACTGAAGTTACGGATACCTTCGTACAAATTCCATTGAAAATTACTTTGATGAAGTTGTTAGTTGTGTAAAGCAGGTAGTTAACATAAGTAAAATAAAATCCTAATATCAATATTTGCATATTTTGACAGCCAATTGCTACGGAACCCTACAATGCGCGTGGCCCGACACGCACTTGTTCGTCAAGATTCGAGATGTGTGTTTTGTATTTCACTTGCGTTTCAGACCAACTGGAGCGTGATCATGGTGCAGCTAGTCGCGCTGCTGTATAAGGACCAGCACGAGGTAAAGCTGCACAAGTTGCTCAACGTTTGGCTCGATGCGGCCCTTTCCGACAGCTCGGAAGACAACGAGAGTAACACTTCTCCGACTGACAGAGGTATCTGCCAACAAATTTTGTAGCATTTTGACGTGAAACGTCTTTCAGTTTCGTTAGTAGGGAGTCGCTTGCTAAAACCGCAACGAAAACATGACTGTAACTCTGTAATTACGTGTCGAGTGCAATTAACTTATATATCGTTGAGTAGAGTGCAGTAGCCATTACGCAGAGGATCTCTTGACGCGTGCCGCTAGATGGCACCAGTGCCACGTAACACGTTGCGCAGTTTGAGCTAAAAAAAATAAAAACCGACTTCGAAACACTACAGCACTAAATATGCCCAAATTATATGTGTTGGTCATGAAACTGGGCACTGACTTCAAATTATACTTCTACAATACCTAGATGTATAAATACTTCTAATTATTTAACTCATTTCTATCTTTCGAAGTCGGTTTTTATTTTTTATTTATTTTTTTTTTATTTTTCAGTTTTTAGTGGAGGAGCGGGAGAAAAATAAACAAGTCCCTTATAACTATAATTTAGCGTACATGATTCGTTCCTTTAAAATTTGATGTTCTAAATCTCCGAAAGTCTTCAGCAGAACATCACCAAATTACCTTGGGACTACTTTTACGCTATTTTATGAAACATATTGATTTTACTAAAGAATGTGCCCCATTAGGCCTTATTTACTGCTGTCCATTGAAGAGTTCCGTTCTCCATCTCTGAAAGTCTTCATCAGATCTTCACCAAATTAAAATGGGACCAATGGGACGTTATATCTGTTCGAACAAAAAAAGAATTGTCGAAATCGGTTAATATTTGACGGAGTTATGGAGCAACGTAGCCAAATAAAAAAGAAAAGTACGCGTCGAATTGATAACCTCCTCCTTTTTTGAAGTCGGTTAAAAAATTAACGTTTACTTATAGACGTTTCATGTTAAACCAACGCGGGCGTGTAACCCGACACAGCCCAATTCGCTTTAGGAAGTGACTATCGACATCATCATTATTAGTTCCTGTTACCCCTCATTGGGGATATAGGGCTCTCAAAACAGACTTCAACAGCGGCCTATTTTGCACCTTTAATTCAAGCTCGGCCATATTATATACTGGTGACTTTCTGCTGAACTGAGTGATCTCCAGATGATGGTGGTGGTCTGGTCCGGGGCTCTCGACATGATTACCGAAAAAAAAAAACTACATCTTATGTCAAACGGTTTCGGATACTGCCACACATCGAAAATATTACACCCATATTTTAAGTAGTGATCTCTGCTGACAAATACTAACAGCGAAATCAGACGGGTCACTTTTAGCTAATTTCTGTCTTTTATTCCGCATTTTCTTATCGTTTGCTCGGAATGAATAATCTAAACACAGAATGAATGACAAATGCTGAATGAATGCTTAATGAACAGGGACCTAATTACCCGCACCAAATCCTGAGTGATTCCAATCATCTAACTGTCAAATTCCATACAAAGGGGTTTGAACCTCTGTGGCATATCCACCCGACGCCATTTTGAATTTTTTTCAAAGTTTCCGCGCACGTTGATACCACTCGTTACCCTGTCACGTGTCACGTTTCTGAGATATTTGGGGGGGAGGGGATACCTAAAGATCGTCATAATGAGATCAATGTCAATCATTAAGAATGCAGTAATTACGTGTGTATACGCGCTTCATTGCATTCAAATAATAGTCTCCGAGTAGATTTAACTATTTATTAAGGCAGTACAACAAAAAAAAAAAAAAAACACTGCCGACTAAATCGCATCACATCCAAATAACGTTATTTGGTCAAAGTAGCTAGTTCGAACAGCAATAATTGGCTTGTTTTTCATCCCGTCGTCGCTGCCGCGGCCGTCTTAAAATGAAAAGAATGTGAAGTAGGAAGATATTTGTTGAAGATGTTTGATGGTATTAGGTACCAAGATAATATTCGGAACTAAAACTTGCTGGTACGTATAACATGAGAACAAATGCAATCATTGTTGATGAACTAAGTAGAAAACATTGTTTTCACTTCTCATGCTCTAAAAGTTCGTCTTTATGTCGTGCGTAGGCGACATAAAGTCGCTTTTTATGCTCTAGAGCATAAAGTAAAATCTTCGTCGAAGACCAAGGCAATCGCTGCAACAGCCACACGAACATCTTTAACTTCATACAACAACCTCTTTATTTTATTTCGTTTCGTTCGTATTCTAAGACCAAGACAAAGATACCAACAGCCAAAGTACACAATAAAACTTCATGAAATAAACTTATAATTTGTATTTCGTCTCATTTATTATTTTTTATATTTGTTTATTTTTCAATTTAGTAGATCAGTATAGTATTTAAGCCATAACAACAACTTATCATAGTTATAAAAAGAAAATGTTTTTATAACTGAGCAGTATGTAACGACCTTAAGTCAGGTGTCACGTCCCTACAGAAAAAAAAAGAAAAAAAAGTTAATTGGCGGGAACCATAATTATTTTCTCATTGCTCTAATGTAACTTTCAATTTTAATTAAATTAGCATTTACTATATTTACATGTTGCTGTTTCATTTCCTCGCAATCGAAGTGAAAAGTAGAGTGTACAACTCGTCCATAAAACCCATTTTACACTCGACTTTATATCTATCCTCGCTCGCAAGCTCGCTCGGATGGATAAACGTCTCGAGTAAAATGGTGCGTTTTATGCACTTGTTGTACAATCTACTATTATAATCCCCCGACACCTATTAAAGCTCATTTCTTTTTCCTTCTTTTGAAACGCTAGAGACAACTTTTGAATCGAATTTTTCTTGACACTGTTTCCATGACTACGCGTTTTGCGTATTGTTTCGGGCGGATATGCCAGCTTCCATAGAAAAATAGCGGGTGGATAATGTGGATATGCCAGCGTCCATAGAAAAATGCACAAACCCCTTTGACAGTTAGGCGATTGGAATCGTTCAGGATTTGGTGCGCGTAGCTCCTGTGAGCTGATCTTTGTTTTATCCAAGGGTAACTTCTACTCTATTTCTTGTTGAAATGGCAACGAACCGATTTCGAAAAATTCTGCCAAAGACACTTCTTGGCACGAAATGGGCAAAAAAACTTTGATACTCGCGATTTCTTTGGGGTAACTGTCCAGTGAATAAGTCTAATAATAACGTCTTGTACCCTGATATTTGCAGAGCTGTCCATAGATAAATTCTGTAACTGACAACCTGTCAGTATTAAAAATATTTATCCAGAGTAGCTGATTGATAAATACTGTTTTTATCTAAAATCCAGTGATTTGGCGCAATGAAGAGAATCATAATGAAAGTAATAATCTCTCAAAATGTTCAAAATCTCGCTGTAGTATGAGAATTACAAATTGGCTAAGTGTAAGTCAGTCTTCTGCTAAGGGCGACCCTTAACGGAAATCCGAATCGCATTTGGCGGATTTTTTGACCCGGCCCGGGACTACGACTGAGAATAGGAATTTCGTCATTTTTAGAATAGGCTTAGAATAACAAGATTTGTGGTATTTTATGTTGAGACTTTAACGGTGTGTTGAATAGAGGCACTTGGTCGCACACTGTATACTTATCTTCGTAACAAAAAACAAAAATCCTTTTGGAAATCCCGATTAGTCTCGTTAAATGTATAAGAACCGCGAGTCATAAAAAATTCTACACAGGGGTTATGTTGAAAATGCACAATTCCTGAGTGAAACACCCCATTTAGAGTGTTCTTTACAACAACTTTTGTTCTATATAGTCCACCAATCCGGACTTTGCCCCCGTGGTGGAGTATGGCCTATACCTTCCTCAGAGAAGAGACCCGTGCCCATCGGTGGGGACATAATGTGTTGATGATGATTGTGCTATGATTTTTTTCTTACATTTATGAAACATGTATAGACTAGATATATAGATTAGATTTATACTTTTCAAAATATGAGGCAGTATATAATCTCTATGAGTTTTTAAAAAGATTATCTAATAAGTATATAAAAATCTCGTGTCATAGTGTTTGTTATCGAACTCCTCCGAAACGGCTTCACCGAGTTTTTATTTTTTTTTGTGTATTTGGTAGGTCTGAGAATAGGTCGTAGGCTAATTAATATGGCAAAACAACCTTTGTCGAGTCAGCTAGTTACTTATATAATTTTACTAAATTCGCTCTTTACTCGCTCTACCAATGTCGAGCCTTTAGTAAATGAGTCTATTTAACACATAATAATATGGTTTCAAGCTTTACCTATCTATTAAACAACGGCACTACAAAAAAAAGCCGTAAGAATAAATTTCTTTCCATAAATGATAAATAACAAAAAAAGAAAAACAAAAGTCGTACAACGAAAGATGTTGTAAATAACGAACTCTAACCGACATGTTCCAGGATAAATAGCCACAGACGTCATGCTGATAGACCGCCGTAGTACTTAACTACGTATTTGAAAGTAATTCTTATTAGCACAAAAGGGGAGAAGAAGTTAGTCTCCCCGACTCCCTTGTTACGTACAAATTTAGTACAAAGAGAGTCGGGAGACGGGGAGGAAAAGGCAGTCTCGCGACTCCCGACCAAACACCCCGACCTCGTAACGTGGGGTGGGTAAATTCAGAAAAGCCTGGCACGTGCCTTAGAGGACTTGTGTCGGTAGCTCACGTTGAACCGAGTTAAATGTCTCCGTAACTTTAAAAGGTCAGTAAAGCTCTAAGCCAAAGTTTTGGAAGTTCGTTGTTAGCGATGAAGTATGTTGTAGACTTTTGACTTTTCAAAATTGCCTCGTGACTCGTGACACGAATACGTCAACCTTTTGTCAACTGAAAATCTGGCCTAAATAGGTATAGGTATACTCTTCTATACATTCGTAAATAGGATTCTACACTCTTCAGTGCGACCAAATTTTTGTGTGGGACAAACTTGGAAATAGCGAATAAAATACCAAAGTAAAACCAGCTACGGCATTGAAATGTATCCAATGGAATAGCTGACATTTGTTTTAGGATTTCAAAGTTTTTTTCCATCGATTTTTTCTATAAATTTTTGGTATTGAGAAGTAGAACACCCGATTTTCGGATGTAAATAGAGATTTTGTTACACAGGGTTACTCGATTCGATAAGTTTATTCCATAGTTGTTGTATCTCTTATTTTTATGCTAATTTAGGTACGTCTGCAAAATATACATTAACGCTACACTGTTACATTGGTTGGTACGTTTAGGTACCTGCCAAAACCACATGAGAGGAGCAGAGTACCACACCTTTAACCATTTTATACTCTAAGCCTTTAATCCACTAACCCCCGCTTTCTCGCATACTAACAAGCTGTTAATCTACTGTTAACAGCTGTCAGTGTTTTTTCTATATGCACTTTGGTCATTTGACAGCTGTTAACAGTAGATTAAAAGCGTGTTAGTGTACGAGAAACTGGGGGTAAGTCCATGCGAGGTATTAACCTCACATGGACATATTGTATAGATCCCAACAAATGTGACACAAGGATGATGCAAAAAACATAAGTCGACCTCTGAATCTTTATTGTTGATTCGACATCAGCAATAGGCGGGTCCACGCAGACCGAACTGTTACCGCGGCAAAAGCCTCGCGACGCTGCTCGGTCTGTTTGGACCATTCTAATAAAGAAATCGAATAGGTAGCGAGAACTCTTGCCAAACGCTGACGTCAGACCCGACATTGGACTCGTCCGACACCGGCGGGAAGAGCAACGGGAACACGAGCGAGGAGAACTGGGCCGCCGACGCCGATGGCCAGGCTACCGAGCCGGCCGAGATGCCCCCGCCGCCGACACCGCCGTTGGCGTTGTTGCCGCCGCCACCACCACAGCCACCGCCGTTTTTGCCGCCGCCGTCTTTGCCGCCGCCAGCGCCGCCGCCGTCGTCGCCACCACCACCGCCGCCGCCGCCGTCGTCGTCGCCACCTCCACCGCCGCCGCCGCCGTCGTCGTCGCCACCTCCACCACCTCCGCCGCCATCGTTGCCACCACCACCACCACCGCCGCCGCCGTCGTCGCTACCACCACCACCGCCGCCGCCGTCGCCGCCGTCGCCATCATCGTCGGCGTCGCAGCCGTCGCCTCCCCCGCCTCCGAAACCCGTCAAGTCCAAAACCACAACGGAGTCCAACGCAGCAAAGCGAAAACTAAACGACGCACGTGTAAGTCCCTAAATCAGAATACATGACATACTTTACATACCTAATGCCCGCGGTTTCGCCCGCCAGGAGCTTAGATTATGTGCAGCTTCTAACTGCAAACTTGCCATATTTACAGATACAATTCTAAGTCTTGTTGCTTATCTAATGTAGACTATTCACAAATTCATATATTTAAGGAAAACGAAAATATTATTTTGTGGATAGGAATAAACCCACCAAAGTTACGTGACCGAGACTGAGTAGAGTGTAGTGTTTCTAGTTGCAACAGTGTTCGAGATTCAGGGGTTATTGTGTTGGTCATCATCAGACTATCAAGTCTTTGAATGTATAAAATAATTACAAAATTATTATTTCAATCATTCGGCAAAGATAAAAATGACACCAGAGCTGATGATCTTGGGAATGGAACCAGGAGTCATAAGTTTGACCGTTTGATAAACGTTTTACAAAATTGGGGACTACCCTTCACGAAAACTCAGGTAGGCAGAATATACAAAAATTGTAACTGAAATGGAGAACTTGCAGTAAAAAATGTTTTAATATAATCATAATCGGAGAGGCCGTGTTAAAAGATAAATAAACGTGTTAATAGTTTTTCTCTACGATGAATATTTTTCATAATATAACCTGTCGAAAAGTCAATATAGGTAGTCATGTGGTACCAAAACGCGCCATACAAATCGGGCGCAAACTATGACGTCACAACTTGCACGTAACGCCTAATGTATGATGATTATTAGGCACCAAATAGGTGCCGCTACTTTTCTTTTAAATTAGTTGAATAATAAAACTTTAAAATTGTAAATCCATATTTATTGACACATTAGACATTGGTTAGAAGAAAAACTACATTACTCAACTGAAAGAAAAACGAACTAAATTCAAAAAAGTGACAATAGTAAAAAAGACAATATCAATAAAAAAGGAACTAAACAATAAGAAAAGGTCTGTCGCCAACAATGATGATGAAGCTTTTATCAATATTTGACCCTTAAAAGAAAACGTTGAGAAGTCAATGAAAAAACTAAATCTAAAAAGGTTTTTGTTATTAGAGTAACTTTAACTTTAAAATTAAGTTTGAAACTGAAAATAAACATATTTTATTTATTTATTATTTATTTTTCGCATTTTTTGTGACCCCGAAAACGCCGGTAATAGTACATTATTGCAAAGGCAGCGAGACAGGCAAATGCCATTTCGGCCGAGGCATATATAGTGCTTTTCTTAAAAGAATGCAAGGAATTAAAAAGGGGCCTTTTACATAATAAATTTTTCTTTTGATTTTGCTGGAAGCAGGTTTTCTATCGCTAATTTAGCTTCCGGTCTTAAATGTGGTGGAGTGCAGTCAATGTTCATTTCATTTTTCATTTTCAGAATCATCGGAACTAATTTTAATTATTTTATTAACAAAATAACAACGAACTCCGCTTTACCGCCAATTTAGATTTTTATTTTACAGTTTGTGCCGAAAGTAAACGCATCTGTGGCTATACAGCCACGAGAACGCAATGTGTACGATAGATGAAAGAGTTCTAAATTCAAACAGCACACCGTTTCATACAACATTACCGGCGCGCTCTTCGCACAGTGTTTTAAATCACTTAAAAAATTTCCCGATGCTGTTTTCCACATTAATCGATCAAGGAATGCATTTGAAATGTAAGAGTAGAACACCCACGTGTCAATTCCTATTACTTTATTTAAAAAAAAATTAATAATATTTCGTGACCTTGGCTTAGAAAATTGTTTAATTAATTTTTGTAGGTGTAACGGTACAAGATGTCATTCTTTTATTAATAAGGTTTGATAAATGATTTTACAGCGCATATTTTCCAATTTAAAATTTTTGGAAATCACCTCGGGATATCGAGTAAATAACTTTTTTTCAGATTTTGGTTTTTATTTTTTTTCTTTAAAATACCTCAAAAGTGCGATCTGTAACTAGCACAGTTAAATTACTCTTAATTAGGTTTATCACTGATAAAAAAATCACGTTGCACTTACGCGGCGTTTATGAGTTATTGAATTTCAAAATTTAGTGTTAGGGGTGTCACTCAACTTGACCTTTCAATTTAGTCAAAATCTATATATACTTTATTTTTTTTATTTTTTGATTAGTTGCAAAACTATATATTATTTAGACATACACTTAAAATATCTTCTAAATAGCTTCTTTCTCACATTATATAGACTAACATTTACATGCTTAAAACAATTTTAGTTTTGTTACCTGAAGTAGATTGCTTGGTTTTGTTTAAGTATTTACTTTAAGTAAGTACTTAGTTTTAGTTCAATTATGGTTAACATGTAGCGTAGGAAGGGGTCCACCCTCGTCAAGCTTACCTATGCTAAAACCCTATGCTTATACATGTTAACTTGAGAAACGGGGGTGAGGCAAAATGGAGCCATTACAGACCCATGGCGCCACTTCGCCTCAGCAGGGCCTTACCAAACCTGCTGACGGATGTCCATCCGGGCCCCGACCGGAGGACTTAGGACAAGGAGGGCATGAGGGCGCCAACCCTCATGTTGGTACACGAGTGGCAAGCGATGCTATGGATCACCCCATAGCCGGTACTTCTTATCAAACTCCAGAAGTAACCGCAAGTATGCAAGGAGTTTATTCGCGACTACATATTTTTGAATGTTTTTACGCAGAGAGCAAAAAATATAAAAAGACTGGGTCTCCTGACGACCTAACACCATCGGATTTGATGACCGTACTTTTCAGAGAAATGGGCGAGCGACTTAAAGATCTCTCATCTAGCGAAAAAGATAGACTTATAAGCAACGTTGTTTACCCGTTTCTTAGAAAAGCCACTAGGTTTTATAAAAGTTGCAATCGGAACAAAAAGAGGTTCAGAGACAAGCATGCTGTTTTCTTGAACAAACTGTTGTCTGCCAGAAACTGTTCGTGGACTTCTGAAGCCGATTATTGTAGAAAACTTGCAATTCACAGCAGAAGATGGCGAAGATCCATCAATAGATGAATCTTCATCGTTAGACGATGAAGAAGATTCATCCAATTTTGATGACTGCCCTCTGGTACTAGAAACTGAAAATTATTCATACGAGCCATAAAATCCAGAAAATTTGAAAGCAATCTAACATGCGAAAACGTCTATAATATATTTTGAAGTAACTTTTCGTTAGTTGGTTTCCAATTTCCTGTATTTAATGACATAATTGTTATTAATTGGCAACATATTCAAAAGTCTTAAGTTTATTTTTCACTTTTTAATTTTAGTAGTAGGTTCACTATTTTTCGGAAAATTTCATCATCATCATTCAGCCACAAGAGGTCTATGTTGGAAATAGGCCTCCTCCATGGATTTCCAAAAAGACCGGTTGGAAGCGGCCTGCATCCAGCGCCTTCCTGCCACTTGGATGAGGTCATCTGTCCATCTTGTGGCTGGTCGTCCTACGCTGCGCTTGCCGATATGTGGTCTCCATTCGAGAACTTTTCGGCCCCATCGGCCATCAGTTCTGCGTGCTATGTGCCCCACCCACTGCCACTTCAACTTACTAATCCGTTGGGCTATGTCGACGACTTTCGTTCGTCTACGGATCTCATCATTTCTGATTCGATCTCGTAGAGAAATTCCGAATAGCCCTTTCCATAGCTCGTTGCGTGACCTTGAGACTTCTAATGAGGCCCATAGTGAGAGACCACGTTTCAGTGCCATAAGTCATCCATCACTGGTAACACACTGGTTGTATAATTTTGTCTTGAGCGATTGAGGTATATTAGACCGGAAAATTTATTTTAAATCTATTTTACTATTTCTCGTGTAAAATATTTATCGTTCCTGTAAATAAAATACCTAGCTTTTAAATTTTATTTGTAAAATATTTTATTTTTAGTGAAAACATTTGTTAGTGTAACCTTATGCAGATAATTACAAAAAAAATCCACTCTTCATACAAATACTAAAAGTCAGCTACCAATTTTTTATAGACAGTCGAAAAAAAATTCATTTCCGACACTTGGTTTCTTTGGGAAAGTTACTCAAAATCATGGTCTGAGTCCACCCCTGAATTATTTAAACCTTTTGTATATATACCCCGTATAGTTTTTTATTAGAGACAAAAAATAAACATTATATTTATTTGACCTTTAGAGACAACCCTAAAATGTGTCAGTTGACCTTTGTACGTAACTCCCAAAGGCCGCGATGGAGCAACGTGATCTTTTTATCAGTGATAAACCGAATTAAGAGCAATTTATCTGTGCTAGTTACAGATCGCACTTTTGAGGTATTTTAAAGAAAAAAAATAAAAACCAAAATCTAAAAAAAAATTAATTACTCAATATCCCGAGGTGATTTCCAAAAATTTTTAATTGGAAAATATGCGCTGTAAAATCATTTATCAAACCTCATTAATAAAAGAATAACATCTTGATCCGTTACGCCTACAATAATTAATTAAACAATTTTCTAAGCCAAGGTCACGAAATATTATTAATTTTTTAAAAAATAAAGTAATAGGAATTGACACGTGGGTGTTCTACTCTTACATTT
Source organism: Yponomeuta evonymella (assembly GCA_963969515.1). Classification (NCBI taxonomy): domain Eukaryota; kingdom Metazoa; phylum Arthropoda; class Insecta; order Lepidoptera; family Yponomeutidae; genus Yponomeuta; species Yponomeuta evonymella. The sequence goes on along the minus strand of OZ018345.1, from coordinate 12,703,419 downwards.
CAAATGCATTCCTTGATCGATTAATGTGGAAAACAGCATCGGGAAATTTTTTAAGTGATTTAAAACAGTGTGCTTCGTTCCAAATTCAAAGAACGCGCCGGGAAATGATTTTAGTTTTTTAGTCTACATACATATTATGATACTTCGCTTGTTCTTTATTCAAAAGTAATGACAATATTTCCGCGCATATTTAAGAAAAAAATTTCTGTCTCGTATCATTGAAGTCCTCGCCTGCGGCTCGGCCTTCAAACTCATACTCGACCTGCAATTGCCTATTTCACTGCCTTTGCAATAATGTACTATTACTAGCGGCGTTTTACGACTTATTGCGACTTACATATTTTACGACGTATGGACTTATCTGCCGTATGGAACATTTCTCACTTTAGTTTCAGCAGGTAGTGTAAAAGCGGCAGGCACTTACTCTTGTCTAACATGCAAATAAAAAAAAAACAAGTTATTAAAGAGAACTAGGTATAAGCCACTCAACAGGTTAGAGGGTAAACGCCGCTATTAAATCCTGTACGTTATTTGAAGCTTTGAGTTTGAGGCGTGTTTGTTATCGCCTGGTGGTAGAGAACGCCAATGTGAGATGATTCAGTTAGCTGTGTGTGTACACAGTACAAAGCTGGGTAGGTACGAATGTAAAATATTCCAATAGATATCCACAGACCTAATAGTGCGAGTAATTAAATTTTATCCCAATCCTTTGAAATCAGGACACTAAGATAATTTTTAGGTACGTACAAATATACAAAAGATAGGTAGGTAGATGTACACACATCAATCCATAAAATTTATGTGACGGTAGGACTCTGAGCTTATGCGATCGATCAACTATGATAGAACTGTTAAAAATCAACAGGGTTTCTCCACTGATAAAAACACCCTTACGGCCATATTAGAATAGAATTATAGTTATCACTTGTGACCAAAGTTGACATAACTTGATGGACGTAATAACAAGTTAACATTTATTCTGTACCTATCAGACTATTTTGGAATTACAGTTAATATAGACCCTGCAATATTATGCCAGCTGCTGATAAAATAGATGTCATTCAACCTACGTTGTAGTATGATAGGTAGCTTTTGACGAGCTTCCTATGCTTACAAACATGATTAGGTACAGCTTATGTATCTGTGTGGTAATAAAATATAACAGTTTGTCTCTGAACCTGTAAAGAACGCGAATAAGTTGACATGATTCAGATTTTGGCTTTGACTGTAGCATTAAGAATAGCGTCACTCCATTTCCTTCCGTGGATGTCGTAGAAGGCGACTAAGGAAATAAATTACCAGCAGACGGGCAGCAGCGTCTTTCTGAGATTCCAACTGCATACCCGCCTGCCAAGCGTGGCGATTATGTCAAAACCCCTCATGTTCTTGAAAACCACGAGGGATGCCTGTGCTCTGCAGTGGGCCTCAAGTGACTGATGATGAGTAGCATTAAACTTGCTTACTTATGGGCTATAACTTTTAAGCTAAAATCACAAAGTAGCGCAGTAAAACGTAGTGTCATCTATGTCGGCCATAACAGATTTAGAGAAAGGCTGTGTCTGCCGAATTATTTAACCGAATTGCCGAATCTTTACCCTCAAATATCTCGAAAACGTGACACTTTAGGGTACCATATGACCAAAAGTTTTTTTGTTTGTATAGTATCCTCTATCCATATTTACAACTTTCAACGTTCGAGGAAACTTTGAAAAAAATTCAAAATGGCGGCGGGTGGATATGCCAGAGGTACAATCCCTTTTGATGCCAATGACAAGCAAAAATGGCCGTCGCTCAAACTTCAGCTTCAAATAACGTAAAAGATTTGATGTTTTATTTTTAAATTTTCCTAAGTTTTTAGATATATGATCTCTGGTATAAAAGCAATGTCACTCCAACCTAAGTTAGACGCAAGTTCCCCACTGTACATCATTGAGTTAAAGTACTTAACTCAATGCTGTACATAACCAAATTCAGAAGGTAAATTGCTCTGGGCAATCTGGGAATCCCTAAACCGGCTGCGAACCCGTGTCGGCCGAAGTAAGGATAACATGTTTAGGTGGAAGTTCGCGGATAGCGATAATTTGAACTGTCTGTGCGATACTTCTCAGACGAAACAATTAGAAACAAATAAGAGTTTGTGTTTCACAACAACTTTTGTTTCATGTGTTTGTTCAAGCCAGCAATTTGCCCCTGGGTTTAGTTTTCGTCCGTCCGTCTGTCTGTCGAGACCCTTTATCTCGGAATCGCGTAGAGGTATCCAATTGAAATTAAAATCAAATAATTAGGTAGGTCTACTGTAGCTTGAAGCTGTGGAAAAAATCAAACTTCTAAATTAAACTAAAAAAAAGAGATACGGCTGTTTATGCCGCAAAAACGTATATTTCTACTCTCAAGGATAGGGTACTACTGTGATAGAACTATGAAATTTGGCAAGTAATATCGTATTATACTAAACAGGGAAAAATCTGAAAACTATACATTTGTAATTAAATCATAAAAAAAATAGTTTGAAGTTCGGGAATAGCTCGGAAAGAACAGCGAGACTGGATTCCTGATTTCTTTTTAGGGTTCCGTAGTCCTTGTCGGACCCTTATAGTTTCGCCATGTCCGTCTGTCTGTCTGTCTGTCTGTCAGTCCACGGCCTTGCGCAACGACCCTAGAAAGCTGTAATTTCGTGTGTGTGTATACATATTTATCACGCCGACAAAGTTAAACAATATTTTTTTTACTGTACCTCCCCTAACATGAAAAGTGAGGATGATTTATTTTTCTCGTCTACCCCATCATTTGGGGTATCGTTAGATTGGTCGTTTAAAATATTGTGAGTGTAGGAAAATGATTTAGGGATCCGTTTGCGAAAAATTAAGCTTTAAAGCGCAAATTTTTGTCCGAGTATGGTCCCCCCCCCCCTCTCCTTGCTAAACGGTTGATTGTAGAAACGTGAAAAAATTCAGGGTAGTAGCTCATATGAACTTGAAAGGAAAATTATCACGGCTAAGAAGACTTTACTAGTTAACGAGTAATATGCAACCAACTTATAAAAGTAAAATTTCGTACAAAATCGATTGAAAATTACTTCGATGAAGTTGTTAGTTCTGTAAAGCAGAAAAAAACCCTCTTTCTACGGAATCCTACATTACGCCTGGCCCGACACGCACTTGGCCGGTTTTATAATATGTAAGTTAGCACCTACAAATTTGTTAGGCAATCCGCCATAATAACTCACTTTCTGTCAAAATTTCCACTAGCTAAGTAATACAGTTCAAGAGATAAAGGCCTTCGTAGGACAGACAGACAAACATCGTAGCCATATTTATAGGATTCAGTTTGCAATCCTTCGGTGCCTCATCCTCAAAAATGAATATGTTTGGCAGGAGTCGCTGTCCACCTCAAGTAACGAGAATGAGCTGCGCGAGCCTGAGCACCAGCAGAAGTCAAATACAAAGAACACAGATACAAATACAGACAGCGGCATCACTGTGAAGGACAGAAAGAGAAAGAAGATCGTTAAGAGAGCTAAGGCTACCATGTAAGCATGTGTTGTTACTACCTCTCTATTTTAGATATGTTGGCTCCGTCGAACTAATAAGAACGCCCGTTCAGCCCCGTTGCTCGCTTATTCTAACATTTAATGATTGTTAGACAATGACAACTTTCGACAAATTATGTGAATTTATGCGAGCCTAGAATAATAGCTGTAATTTTGGACACATTTTTGTATATTTATTTTTGATAGAGAAAAATATGGCTTGGTAGAGAGAGAATATGGCTTCGGCAGTTTAAAACGGAAGAAGCCATTTTTGTCTATGATAAATTAGGAGTATGACTTTTTTCCCCGCTGTGGTATGACAATAAAATATTAGTATATTTTAATAATTTTTTTATCCTATACCCTATTTTACTCGATGTTAAGTGGATTTACAGAAGTTTCACATTATGTATCATCCTGTTATATAGGTTAGTTCCTGGAAATACCAGATAGTTTTTTCTTTACCATTTTTTCTATAATAAATTAAGTAAAACAAAATTCTATTGACTAAAGAACTATTAAAATTTCACCATTTCATAATCCACAGCAGAACAAAAATTTTACCGTCTGTGAAGTTGCATCAACTATCACCTTTATACAAGCTTATTTCTACAATGGGTAGGAAAACCATGAGGGAGGCCTATGTCCTGCAGTGGGCGTCAAAGGGCTGATGATGATGATGATTTCTGCAATGCACAATTCATGAAACATGTCGGTTAGAGATGTCATTTACAACACATTTGTTTCCTTTTCCACTTAAAATCTCTAATTGGGATGTTTCAGGAATTGTGAAACATCCCAATTGGAATTTTAACAATTACCCTGTAATTTTATTCATGCTATGAACCTCATATTAGCTATAAACGATTGGTTCCCGCTCCTCTTTTAGGTCAATCAGGGCGATGATCGATATCTTCGATTGTTCCAGCAATAACGTGCAGGGACTGTCTCGTAAGACCCCATCAGATGATGACATTGCTGATGTCTTAAAAGAATTCACCGTCGATTTTCTCCTGAAAGGTTATAATTCGTTGATCCGAACGGTCCACAGCCAAATCTTGACAAATAAGGACTTGGAAATTGACACTGCACACTTTTTCTGGCTCTTGTCTTATTTCTTGAAGTTTGCGACACAAATAGAGCTGGACCTGGAGTATGTGAGCTCTGTGTTGTCGTTCGACATTATCGCGTATATCACAGCCGAGGGAGTGCATCTTTGCGAAGAGTTTGAGCTGGCCTTGAAGCTTAGTAGCACTAGCAGCTACTTGAAGCCCCGTATCAAGAGGCTGCACTTGGTAAGTTTTTTTTTTGTTAGTGACGTTAGCAATGTTGGAAAACGCTTCGAGGCGTCTTCTACTAAAATATACATAAATGTAATATTTTTTAAGGTTAACACGAGCACTAGACATAATAAAACCTGAATTTTCACGGATATTTACTCGTTTATTTTTTCATTTTACTACTTTCCGACGTTTCGGTACTTTTGCAAGTTCCGTGGTCTCGGTAGACTGAGGTGACAGGCGTCTTTTTGAAAGAATTTTTAATTATTAAGGTACGTTCCAAAAATATTTTGGCAATTTTTTTTTTAAATTGGCAAAACAATTATTTTATATAAACTCAAAAATATTTATGATTAGTTATTGAAATTAAAATTCAATCTACAATTATTTTATATAAACTCAAAAATATTGATTATTAGTTATTGAAATTGAATCTACAGTTACACTTCTAGCAAGTGGGTCTTACGCACTTAAGCACTGATTCCCATGCTGTAGCTATGTTCTAACCACGATCTCGATGCCGGCGGATCACTATTGCCTCGCGTATCAAAATTAAAAAATAAACGAGTAAATATCCGTGCAAATTATTTTTTTATTATACACATATAAAACAACTCTTTTGGCGTAGGTACTTTACACGAAATTTGGCTTAGGGGCTATCCATAAATTACGTCACATGAATTTTGTTTACCCCGTCTGTTTCGGCGTGATTTCCTTAAGTTTTATATTTTAAACTTGTTTTTATCTTTTAGTGATTAACATTAATAATTAATTTATATTATTTAATTTTTTAAATACTAATTAAAAAATTAAATTTTTGAGCAGTCGTTTAAAAGGGCGGATAGTTTATCTCTCGGCGAGTTAGCTCACGCGCCGACTTGTGCTAGCCGTGCAGGGTGTGCGTTGGTATTAAAAAAGTAAACTGGCGGGAAACCTTAAATAAAAAAGTGCAATTTTTTCTATGGAAGTTCCATTAGACTGTGTTTGTGATATTAGAAATTGAGTTTAATATAATAAAATGAGTTCTAGCGGTTCTGAAATTGAATTAACACCTGATTTTATAAGAGAAGAGGCTCAAGCTGTCGTAGAAAACCTTTTGCCAACGATATATGAAATCGTATAATGATTTCATAAAGTGGCGGGCCAAGAAAAGGGTGAAATCTCTATCGGAAAGTGTTTTGATTTTAACTGGCTTGTGTTTACTTTCCTCGTATTCGTAATGAAAAGTAGAGCGTTTTACTCGGGTGATAGCACCCATTTCTGCCTCGAACTATTGGCGCTCTCACTTCGTTCGAGCGCCAAAACATCTCGTCAGGAATGGGTGCCTTTCAGCCCTCGGTTAACAATCTACTATTGTGCTTTGAACCATATAAGTATATATTTATTTTAAGTTTTTCGGCTTGTGACTCACCGCCCTCTTGTCAAAATAGGACAAGAGGGGTGAGTCACAAGTATACACGATCTCACATTTTGTGTTTTGTTTTGCCACATTCCCTCGTGTCACGTAATTTATAGATGATCCCTTATTTTTTATAACGAAAAAAGTTAAATGAATTCTTTTCGTGTGATCCTAGATGATAACAGCAATCCGGGAGTTCGTTCAAGCTGTGGAAGTGTTTAAGAAGCGGTCGCCGTATTCCAACGACAACCAGGAGAGGCTAGTGCAGCTGGAGAGCAAGCTGTGCGAGTTGGAGGAGTTGCGCTCGCTGATGGTCTTACTGCTGAGAACCTACAACCCGACCTACCACAAAAAACAGTATTTGCAGGTGACATTATTTTTTGGCATTCTGAGAAACCGTGGATTTGACAACCGCTCCGAGACATTTCTGAGGCATAGGATCTCCCTTGCTGTACAACACGGTAACGCTGCCAGCGTTATGGGGACCTTTTGGTCTGATATTTCTCGGGGTCGTCTGTTGAACTGACATTTTGTTTATAATTAATAACAACCTCGTTATACTACATATCACAGAACAAAAGGTCTGTGCTACATATGAATATTTCACTGTTGTGGATTTATTTTGATACTAGCTGTGCCCGCGACTCCGTTCGCGTACATTTCGATTTTTACGAAGCATTTGTATGGGGGCCACGTCTTATCATAACTGGAGCTAGAATTTAAATAGCCTATCCTGTGTCCCAGATGTCTATATGTTTTTATACCAAATTTCATCAAATTCGGATAATTGGTTTAAGAGTTATGGAGGAACATACATACATACACACATACAGAAAAAAATTCTAAAAATCGTGAAATTAGTTTCAGTATCATATATTGAGCCTATAAACACAATATCTCTGAAAACAAACTAACTTACTCCATGACCGACCCTTACAGATTTATTATTAGTATAGATAGATAGTAGATATGTTTGCTTACTTGTGACGTTTCTGAGAGAAGGCATGTGCCCGGCAATAGGACATATATAGGCTGCATAAAAGTGGGACGTATATAGGCTACATAAAATGTAACATTTTTATGTTATGGCATCCAGTTGTGTAGTTGCTAGATTTTCTTTCTCTCTTTTTATTTTCTCGTACTAAAAGATAGTGGACGATGGCAATAGGCCGAATAGATGAGTACTGGCTAATTAAAGAAAACAAAGTAAAAGTAAAAATTTTATTTATTTGTAACAACGATTGGCAGATGTTATTTCTGGTGGGCCCCACACAGGCAAATCCTGTATCGTGGGCTCCCGTTTGTGGATTACTATTATTAAAATGTTCCTCTGTGGTAGACAGTGTCTGAGTAAATATTAAAAATACAAATTAAAACTAAGCTAAATTAAAGCTATTCCAATTTCTCAGTTAATCGGAAGAAGAAAGAGAAAATAAAATTTAAAATAATAATAATAATAAACCATTAATAATTATAACAATTATTTTATCAATATACTCACTTACCAAATACAGCTGCAAGAAAAAAGTAACAGACTGGTTGCTAACACTCCACTATGATTCTACTGAAGATCTCTTAAAGATAATATCCTAACTCAACCTCAATAAGATTAAATTGTTTTTCATTTATTGCACAAGTTGCTCCTTCATACACACATACACACACGCACACACACATACTCACACATACACTCACTCAACATGCATACGCTCATTAAGTACGCATGCATCTTATGTTTCCATTAATTTACTGTTTTAAAATTTATATTGTCTATAATAACACTGCCGGTTATAATTTCCTGTTTAACTTAAGAACTTTCAAAAATGTACATGCAATTGAGAAACAATGCATCATAAGTTTAGTGAGGGCCTGGAGATCTGTCACACAGGATCTTTCCTAGTATGGACTCCAGCCTCTCACATAGGAATTAGTCCTGATTACTCAAATTGTACCTACTATATGTTTTGATACCTCTGTGAGAAGGAAATAAACGAAAATTACTTACTTACTTAAAACCACGAAATGGTTGAAATGGTATTACACGCCTACCTACCGCCGCCTAATTACCTACCTCAGAACGTGTTCTGAGTTACCTACTTTGTGTACTCAAGGTACAGTTGTAAAACTTTAATAATGAAATAAAAGTCATATCATCCATCGGAAACGTGTGAATTCCAGACTGCGGACAGTATAATATATCGGGGATGAAGCTTTTATTCCTGGTGTCATCTAGTTTAACCCCGGAACTGCCCTCGCGGAATGGGACTTTAGGTGGCCCATACTAAGTTGGACACAGATCTGTTGCGGCAGACGAGTTGTTAACTGTATTGGCTTAAAGTTGGATGTACGTGAAACGAATTCGTATGAGCATAAGAATAAATTTAGAGATTGGTTCTAAACTTATTCTTATGAAGTAAAGGCGTAGTCACAATTGTGCGTTTTGTTTTTAACCGACTTCAAAAAAGGAGGAGGTTATCAATTCGACGCGTTTTTTTTTGCCTCTGTTCCTCCATAACTCCGTTAAATGTTAACCGATTTCGACAATTCTTTTTTTGTTCGAACAGGTATAACCTTCCATTGGTCCCATTTTAATTTGGTGAAGATCTGATGGAGAGTTTCAGAGATGGAGAACGGAACTCTTCAATGGACAGCAGTAAATAAGCCCTAAGGGAGCCCATCCTTTAGTAATATCCGTATGTTTCATAAAATAGCGTAAAAGTAGTCCCAAGTTAATTTGGTGATATTCTGGTGAAGACTGTCGGAGATGGAAATTTAGAACATCAAATTTTAAAGCAACGAATTAAGTAGGGTAAATTATGGTTATAAGGGACTTATTTATTTTTCTCCCGCTCCCCCACTAAAAATTTAATAATAAACATTTTTAAATAAAAAATAAAAACCGACTTCGAAACACTACACTAGTGTTTCGAAGTCGGTTTTTACTTAAAAAATTGTATTATGACCTTAATTTTGATCAAATCAGGAGTGCTGAAATTAAGTGTTGTGTTTCGCTTCATTGTACGTCATTATCTATTAGTGCAATCCAGAGGGTGGCCATACAGGATCGTTTTGTGTTCAGAGATCGTGACCAGCGTGGAACAGGCCATAAAAACTTACAAAATTATGATTTTTTATTTTTAAGTCCAAAATTTGTCTTTTTGTATTTTTTTCCAAAAAAAACAAGATAAAAGTTTGTAGTTGCATTTAAAACACCGGCTTGGTTGTCGCGTCCTAATAGCGCCTGCACCGATGCCGATACAGCGTGACTCAGCGAACTGGTTTCGCCCACCGAAAATATGGCATACGCGAACAGCTAGCACGCCGACATACCACGGTGGTATGTGAGCTACTACCTTGTGCGAATTAAACTAGACGTATTGGATGAGGTCAGCCTGGAGTAGATCTGCACATCCGGCTTCTCCAAGGCTGAGATCAGGGCGGCTGAGAGTGTGCTGCAAGAGACCGCCATCATCACCGTGCGCCTCGTGCAGTGGAAGAGGGATGAGAACAACAAAAAGGCTCTTCAGGAACTCTTCTGAGCGTTCAGGAGACTGACCCGAATACGTTTGACCACGTCGATGTCACCAGGCTGCTTAAATACATCACGCAGTTGAGGGCCGACATCTTAAGCCAATAAAGTTAAACTAGATGACACCAGGAATAAAAGCTTCATCCCCGATTTTCATCTATTTTATAACTGGATTCACACGGTGGTTGATATGACTTTTATTAAATTAATAAAGTTTTACTGCCAACCCAACTGTACCCTCAGTACACAAAGTAGGTAATGTCATTTAAAGGGAAGACCTAAATTAATGTCCATTTTCAAAATGTGTTATACCAAATGACATAGTTTTGCCAGCTTTGGATTTGAAGTTTGTATCAAAGTGAGGGCAAAATCGGGAAAAAAATGTATCGTCTTTACTGAGCCTACAAAACTTTCGATACCAATTTTCATCAATAAAGGTACCTCATTAAAAAAACTACTTGAGGTCACCATCCGACGTTTTATGCAACTTTTGTTCTAAAATACCGCCCTAAGTGTTACCGTTTATTGTCGCCGTTGAGAAAAAATATATATGGACATTACATTTTCCACGTTTCGGATTTATTCCACTGCTTTTAGGGGTGTACGAATGGAAAATAACACATCTCATACTGGAAGAACAATTCGATTTAGCTTTGGCCTCGCAGGTTTGTTCTGTCCTATTTGGCTTTTGTGCTTGGAGAATCAAATTTTAGTACTAAAATCGATCGGTTACCATACAAAATTAACTGTCTTGTTCATTCGTAAATAACTCTTGGCTCCTCGTGTCACGAGCGTGCTGTTGCTCTGCCAACTTTTAACGTACAGTGCCGATTTTTCAACAAAAACGCAATCCAATTAGTTATTTTGCTCATCATCATCATCATCATCAGCCATATGGCGCCCACTGCAGGACAGGCCTCCCTCATGGTTTTCATAACCACGACGGGTTTTGCCATAATCGCCACGCTTGGTAGGCGGGTTGGTGATCGCAGTATGCGGTTGGAATCTCAGAAAGACGCTGCTGCCCGTCTCCTGGTAATTGATTTCCTTAGTCGCCTTCTACGACATCCAAGGAAGGAAATGGAGTGACGCTATTCTTAATCCGGCGCCACGCGGAATATTTTGCTCACCATGTTTTAAATATGCATACCAATCAAATACACTGCTTATAGACGTGATTTCTCTGCTGATTAATCATGAAATCTTGCTGATTAAGTAGTTATTTTGCGGACTGAATGTTTACTGTAACCTGCGTATTCATGATTTCATTTTTGACCATTATCAAAATTATTTGCGGAACAAGGATGGCTGCCTGATTTTTTTTTATTGCAAACAAAATCTTTGTATGTTTGTATGCTGACCAAATTATTTAAATGCTGTTTTGTTGTTGCTCACTAAATTTTACAAATAATAATAGTATTCCGAGTCGTAAAATCCTGATTAAAGCACGCGCCATCATTCTTGTACCACAGAGAAGATCCTTATTTGTATTAATATAAGGACGAAAATGTCTTAACTCAATGGACTTCAGTGGTGGTGCGGACACTAGTATGTAACTATGTACACCAAAAGAGCATATAAATAAGAAAAAGTTTCACATCTGTGATCACAGGCTAAATACTATATAGAGTTTCAAATTTCAGAAGTACAGAAGAGACTAGCCAGGGCCCGCGTACCGCACCCCTGCGCGTGAATAATTCGTTGCAATGATGGCTAAGAAATTTGCTGTTTTTCAAACATTTTCCTAGTTTGGCTCTCATTTCCAGATTAATACAACTAAGTATTTAATTTATATTTTTTATTTTCTCACAAGTTAATTATATATTATTTTTGTTGCACTAAACCGTACTGAATAAATAGGTGTTTTAAAGTTAATTATATTTCAGACGTATATACATCAAGAATTTTACAATTCAATGTCTATTATGGGCATACTTAGTAGCTGAAAGTAACCTCTTCTTGGACGCAAAAATTTCATAACTTGAATAGGCTGTAATTTCTGTTTTAATCATTTATTCGCAATTTTTACAAATGCAAATTATCGCCTACTCATATTGGCAAAGTTTCATTGCGATCCGATAAGTCGTTTTTAAATGAACACCGAACTACGTTTGTTTGGAATTTTGACGCTGAACGTGGCTCTTAACTAAAAAATAGATTTAAATTGCGACTTAAGTGACATTTAAGAAGTGGTGCAAGTTGGCCTTAGTGTAATGTGTGAAAATTTATGAATTTGTGTTATCTTATTGAAAGGAATACTTATATATTTTTGTTTTCAGATCACCATTTTCTTTAGGTAAGAGCTAACGAATCGTCTATGTTTAAATTGTTTCAGGACCTCATTGTAACCAATCACATACTACTATTGTTCGTGGACAATATGCTGAAGATCCCTGACTACAAAGGCAAGATTAACTTGTCGGACCATATTAAACAGTAAGTGTAATATAAAAAATGCAAAGGTTTGCACTGGAACTAAATAACATAAATATGTAATAGTCTGAAGTCTAATTAAATTATCTGATCATGGTATAGAGCAGTCTTTCCCAAAGTGGGCGGTAACGCCCCCCGTGGGCGCTGGAAGCCTAGAGGAGGGCGTTAAGGGGCCCTGAAAGAATTGGGGGGCGTTGATGTGATTTAAGGGGGTGATGGGTGATTTGTAACTTCAGCTACTTCATATTTTATAATTCACTGTAATTAAAATCCTCCTACTACACAACATCCATTTATTAGTTCATATTTATATCCTATTTTATTGTATGTATATAAACTAAAAATATATTAAATATTTATTATTTTTAAAGCGTTCACAACGCTATTTATATCTTAAGATATTTAGTAATAGGTATCAAACACTGAAAATATTCGTGTCTTCAAGTGTCGCAGGTGAGGTAACCACCTCCAAAGACACGTATTAAAAATAGGTATATCTATTGTTACGGCCAAGCTGAGCACTTGCGGAACGCGGGATTTTTTGTGTACCTAATGTAGTAAAAATTAAAAAAAAATTGAAATTAGAAGGTTCAATTATTATTCACGTTTGGCACGAACAAATATTTATTATTGCTCTCTCTGGTAAGAAAAATCTCGTTTAGAATATAGGTTTAATTAAACACCAGGCGAGTCTAATATGTTATTGAGGTTTTTAAGGTGAAAAAAATGGGAGGCGCTGCAAAATTACTGATTTTCAAAGTGGGCGTTAGACGAAATAAGTTTGGGAACCTCTGGTATAGACTAATAGCAATAGATAGATAACACTTTATTGCACACAATAATAAAAGGCTTTGTAGACGCATATATTATATAATTCAAGATGTGAAAATTTAACATGTGAAGTGACGGTTAGAACAAAAGCGTGAAGAGTTTATTTACCCACCAGGTTTGCTACGCCCGAGATAATATATCAATACGCGCTGCTACTGGAGGACTACGCGGAAAACGGGCAGTTCGTGAACGATTGCATTTTCACCATCTTGCACCACGTCGCAGGAGAGAGCTCGACCGCGCTGATCCAGCCGAAGTTATTGAAGATATTTATATCTATGAGAAAGTCCGAGTTTGAAGCATGCAATGTAAGTTGAGTATTTCAATCAATCAGCCCGTATTCCTCCACTGACATAGGCCTCTCCCAGAGCACGCCCTATCCTTCGTAAGCCATTCTCATCCAACACCAATTTTTCTCAGATAGGCGGTTCAGCGAGTAGTTCGGCATTTGTCCGTTCACGTTGCGTTTGGCAGTTCGTTCAACTTTGTCGGTTCTTCGGTTGATGTGCTAGGTCACCGCCCCTTCCAACTTGTCAGTCTTTTAGGAATTTATTGTCTTATTTTTTTGTGATCTATTAAAGAGACTAATGTTTTGGCACGTAAGCTTTTTTTTAAAGTTAGTGGTGGCAATTATGGAATCTTATAATTAAGGTAGCAACTGATGTATGTATGTCTTGAGAAAAGATGGAGTCTAGAGTTTAGATTTTTTCGCTGCCTTTTTCTCAGCTGCAAATTCGACCCGAAGCCAGGGACTAACATTGTAAGTACATTGACATTCGAGAAACAGGATGTAAATTCTTCACGTTGAAAAAAATTTTGATTTCTAATTGTTCTATATACAACAACGTGTTGCGTTCTATGTCGCTGAGCTAATTTTCCTGATAGCAAGATAACATAGCAAAGGTATAGTCTTTATTCTAGACCGGAAAAAATACAGAAACAGCAATGACAAAAGAAAAGAAAATAAAAAAAAAATAGAAAAAGTAAGTTTTTTAAATAAGAAAAAAAAAAATTGGCGGCCTTATTGCTAATTGCAATTTGTTCCAGGCAACCTCATATTGGAGAATTTGCCGAAGGAGGAATAGATACGATTATGTAGCCTTGTGGCTAACCCTAGCGCACGGTAGTTATGAATTAGGTATGCTAGTTCGGTACCTGACTACGTTACGTACCCTCGACAGTAATTTGCAAAAATTAAGTGTAATTCGACATTTAGCAACAAATCATCTAGAAGCTGCGCAAGTCTGTAGAGAGTATGCACTTGTAGAAGTTTAAGGCAGTTTTGTGTGATGAGATCATTTTACTGATTCGTTTCTGACCGCACTTAACTGAAGTCCAGTATTATATGTAATATAACTATTACATATAATTTTATGAATATTTAAGGTTTATTTGAAGTCAAATTAATTAGAAATGTCACAGCACAAAATAAATTACAACAATACAACTAAATTAAATTACCACCATATAAATAAATTACATTATTTTTTTATGAATTGTTTGTTTGTTTTATATAATCGGCTCGTACTCGTCCACTGCTGAAAATAGGCCTCCCCCAAGGCACCCCACTTCCTTCTGTCCTCGTTCCTCCTCATCCAGCCACGGCCAGCAATCAGCTTCAAAGCGTAACGTTACGGACAAATACACGTGCGTAAGCGTGTTATAGTGAGTCGTGTTCGTTGACGTGCAGATATGCGCTAGAACACTGACAACCAGATTCGCCAACTAAGCCGATTTGGCTACCATCTTAGGGCTTGAGAGCCCGGATTGCGGTTCTGTGCATTATCCTCTTAAGTCCTGGCCTTGAAAGTAACAATCGAAAACCATTGTTATTTTCAAGGTCAGGACTTAGGAGGCTATAATTGTATGATTGCAGGACTGGTCCGACATAATCGAGTACGTGATAAAGCGGCCGCGCGACTTGCACCCCGCCGCCCGCGTCCACTTCAGTACGAAGAGCAGCGACAGCGACGACCCGTTCTTGAAGTCTCCGTGGGCTGCAGCCGCCGTCAACCTGCGCGTCGCCGACAACAGTGTTAAGATGGATTCCGATAGCGACTGCAGCGTATGCTTCAAGAACGAAAGGTATGGGTACGGCCGCGCACAGTTTCAATTAGCTCCAGTAGCTCGGTTTCACACTGCAAAGATGTTATAGGCATAGTCGGTCACACACATAAAACTGTGTTTGGACGGTATGCGTTCACCGTTTTTAACGGGATTTAGAAACATATTATGGCGCTAGTCTTAGAAAATATAAAATGGCGCGTGATAAGTAACTTATTTAGTCCCGAGACGGGATATGCCGTTATGTCGAGGGACTACATAAGTCTACCCGAGGTAAACACTGTGCTTTTCATTACGAATATAAGGAAAGTAAAAATAAAAACAAAAGACAGTCAGACAGCCCGACAGCCAAACAGTCAGACCGGCAGACAGCCAGACAGGCAGACCGCCAGTCAGCCAGACAGGTTTCCCGCTATTTTTTTTTTGTGTCAGCTAGCGGCTATCTGAAATTTAGAAAGTTGGAACATGGTTCAAGACAAATGTGAAAATAGAACTAGTTTTTTTTTAATATTTTGACTTTGTATTTTATTACAATAACTTATTTGTATTACTTTCAACCCGCTCATCCGGCAACTACAAACCTACTTTCTGAGTATGAGTAATAAAAAAAACATTTTTATTACTTGAAATTATGTCACTTAAATAACAATATCGGGACCAAAAGTAATAAAAATCGAAAAATACTGTGGTTCGAGCGTCTTATGGTCGGCGCCGGCCAACTCACTTGTTTACGCATATCGGACGATAGACTTTTAACGTAATAGAAAACATTTTTCGCGTTACGGAACTTCCTAAAATTTAATTTAGATTTACATTTTCGAACCAAAGTCAAACTACCCAGGAATTAGCGGCATGGTTTAACGTTACCTTACCCACAATATTGACTCACTTGCGTCAAATCAATAAAATAAAAAAATACGATAAATGGGTGCCTCATAATCACTCGAATTTTCGCAGTATCCATCTTTCTTGTCTAAATTGAATAACAAAAACAATTGAAAGTCGATATTCAAATGTTTCACATTTTTTAAAAAAAGAACATCATAGAAACCATTTGAAAAAAGTTTCATTCGAAAACCTCAAACCATGAGGATTCTATGTCAATTCAAAGAACCTATTGCAATAAAACAGCAATTTCATACTTTAACCCCTATTATTTTGCCGGGTAATGAAGTCGCTGTGATGTGTAACATAATTGAGAAGCCCCGCCCGCCAAGCCACAATTAAACGGGGGGTAATTTTTTAGCGCTAGTTAGACATCTATTTGTTTTGATCAAGCCAATCCCACAGAGTCTCAAGACGAAAGTCTTCAATCAGTGCGTCCTACCCGTCATGACATATGGTGCCTAAACGTGGACACTCACGGTGGGGCTGGTCCACAAATTTAAAGTCTCTCAGCGTGCTATGGAAAGGGCTATGCTCGGGGTTTCTCTGAAAGATCGAATTTGACACGAGGTGATCCGACAGAGAACCAAACTCACCGACATAGCCCACCGAATTAGCATGCTGAAGTGGCAGTGGGCCGGCCATATCATCCGAAGAACTGATAACCGATGGGGTAGACGAGTTCTTGAGTGGAGACCGCGGATCGGTAAACGTAGTGTGGGACGTCCTCAGACTCGGTGGAGCGATCATCTTCGCAGGGCGGCTGGCAAGAGCTGGATGAGAGTAGCCGAGGACCGTGCTCAGTGGCGTGCAATAGGAGAGGTCTATGTCCAGCAGTGGACAATCATAGGCTGATGATGATGATGATGATGAGACATCTATTTCATGTTTGTGTTTTTCCTGGCACAATAAAGAATATTCTTATCTTATGTTTTTATCTATCACTGAATACAATACAATACAATACAGTATGTAGAGCGATCTCGAGTTCTGCAAGGGAAGGATAGGCACAAGGAAGCGTCTTATGATGTAAAGATTGACTTAGATTGATTTAGGTTTCCTGGATATATAAAGATGTCACATTTAAAAACAGAGCTTTGTGGACCCTGTCGGCCGCGCAAAATTACTTAGATCTAAGAGATAAATAATAAATACGAGTAAACATTACATTTTGCATTTTTTAAGACATGATTAAATTGCGTATCTTTTTTAGTCCCCTTAACCTTTCTGGTGTTAAGTAGAACATAAAAAAATGAAGAAGCCAGCGTTTTGCAGTAAATTAACTTCTTTTAATCACAAAATGATACAATGAATTGCGTCGTATCTATCGGCTATCGATATTAGAGAGAAGTGAACACAGTGCGGGCGCGCGGGGTTCGCAAGCTTGATAGATCTTGTGCTCGAGAGAGGGGATACCGACAGCATCTAACTTTACGGCTATTGCCTAAACATCCTCCCCTCCGTGAAAGCACCAGCTTTCACTCAGGCGTAATCGAAGGAAGGGGACAGAGTCGTGTTAGCGGGCGTCTGTAGCAAGCTCTCGCCGTGGTGACGTCAGCCACCCTTGATATGCCATCTGGGCCAGGAAAAAGGCGCGTCACTCGGCCCATCCGCCAGTCCATGGGAGCTGTGTTCTCGTCACGCATGAGGACCACGTCTCCAAGCTTCAGAGTGGCGTGATTAGTCTTCCACTTTGTTCTGCTTTGAAGCTCGCAAATGTATTCTCGCTGCCAACGGATCCAAAAATGCTGTCTGGCTTGCTCGAGACGAGCATATCTTTGAAGCCTTGAAAGGTTGCTGTCTTCAAGCGCAGGCGTAGGCAACGAGGTCAGGGCTCGACCGATCAGAAAGTGTCCTGGGGAGAGAGGACGGTCGTGAGGAGAGGATGAGAGGGGGCAGAGGGGCCGGCTATTTAATATAGCCTCCACCTGTGCGAAAATTGTGCCTAACTCTACGAACGTAAAATTTCTATTGCTCATCACTCTCGTTAGATGATGCTTAGCTGAGCGTACGCCAGCCTCCCAAATACCGCCGAAGTGCGGTCCGTAAGCCGGGGAAAATCTAAAGTTTATGCCTTGATCAGCCGCATATTGGGAAATCGTGTTATCTCTGCTCCTTAAAAACCTACTGATCTCCCTATCAGCGCCCACGAAATTTCGGCCATTATCGCAGAAAATTTCGGTAGGTTTTCCTCTGCGGGATATAAACCTATGTAGGCAGGCTATGAAACCTTCGGTGGTGAGGTCACTTACAGCCTCCAAATGTAAACACTTGTACCTAAAACATACAAAAATGCATAGGTAGGACTTTGTAGCTCTAGCGCCACGACCCCTTTTATTTATCGTCATAAATGGGCCGGCAAAGTCCACACCTACAGTAATAAATGGGAAATCAGCAGAAACTCGCTGTGCCGGTAACTGACCCATCATCGGTTGAAATGTTTGAGCACGAAATCTACAGCAAATAAGGCAACCCTTGACAGTACGCCGCGCAGCTACTCTACCGTTGATGGGCCAGATACGCTCTCTGACCAAAGCCAGAAGTAATTGCGGCCCAGCGTGCATCTTTGAGAGATGCTCCTCTATAAACACCAACTTTGTCAAATGGTGTTTGTAATGCAAAATAGGAGGATGCTTCTTATCGTGTGGATATTCGGATGCCAAAAGGCGGCCGCCCACACGAACGATTCCATTTTCTAAGAAAGGGGATAGACTCATTAATTTGGACTTTGAACTTATACCTTTATTTTCGGAGAGCAATTTATGTTCAGTGGGAAATGATTGAATTTGTGCTATCTTGCACAACCTAAGAAAAGCCTCTTCTAATTCACCTACAGACAAAATATCATCTCGTCGTTTCTCTGTCGCATTCTTACAATTCTGGATAAACCGTAGAATGTAAGCCATTACATGTGTAAGCCTTTTAAGACTAGAGTACCTCTCAAAATCAAACATGGACTGTGCTGGAACATTAGCAGCGTGGAGAGCCTTGACCTCAGGCAAGTCCACTTCAGGCTTTAGCCTTACCATCGGTGGCCACTGAACTTCATCATGGGACAAAAAAGAGGGACCCGACCACCAAAGATGGCATTCCTTAATTAAATTGGGGTCCACGCCACGAGAGATTAAGTCCGCCGGATTCTCAGCCGTAGGCACGTAGCGCCAGCAAGAGACATTTGTCAATTCCTTTACTTCTCCTATCCGATTAGCAACGAAAGTTTTAAGCTTGCGTGAACTAGCGTGAAGCCAGCTAAGAACAACTTGTGAGTCACACCAGTGGATAGTGCGATCAATTGGACAACGCAAAGAGTCTGCCACTAATCGATACAGACGCGCAGCCAGATGAGCTCCACAAAGCTCTAGGCGAGGAATCGTAGTTGGCTTGATGGGGGCGACCTTTGACTTGGCACACAAAAGCCTGACAGTGCTAGTCCCCGTGCAGTCTGTTGACTTCAGATATACGCAGGCTCCATACGCCACCTGTGAAGCGTCACTGAACGTATGAAGTTCAATTATGGTAGGTGACACGCAAGTAGCTTGTCTGGGCACTGAAATTGATTTTAAGTCAGGTAAATGCATCAAAAATTTTGTCCACATGTCCTTCACCATGTCCGGTACAGCGTCGTCCCAATCCACGTTAGCAATCCACAGCTGCTGCATAATGATTTTTGGTACCACTGTGCAAGGACTGAGTAGGCCCAGTGGATCAAAAATGCTAAATGAAGTGGACAAAATAGCGCGCTTTGTAATTTTAGCACATTTAGCTGGAAGACGTATGGCAAAATGAAGGTTGTCTGACAACGGATCCCAACCCAGACCAAGTACATCTGTCGACTTACTCAGACTAAGCTTGCCATCAAGCTTAACCGTGGGCTCCTCAAATAATCCTTGACAGTTTGATCTAAACTTGCGTAAGTTTAGACAACCTGCATTTAATGCCTCTGTGACCCCGGTATGTATGTGGCGCAGTTGGTCCATGTTGTCAGCGCCTGTGATCATGTCATCGACATAAAAATCATGCTGTATAATCTTTTGAATGAACGCGTCTTCACAATCTTGACCTAACTGCCACAGGCACCGAGTGCTTAAGAAGGTAGAGCTAGCGAAACCATACGTCACCGTGTTGAGCTCGTATGTTTTGATGGGCTGTGATTCTTCCTCTCTCCATAATATTAATTGCAGATTACGGTCGTCTTTATGCACCTCGATATTTCGAAAGAACTTTTCGATGTCTCCCGTGAGAACATAGCGATATTGTCGGAGCCGTAATAAGATGGAGATCAATGGGTCCTGAATGTTAGGACCTACCATCTGTATATCGTTAAGCGATAAACCAGTGGAGGTCTTTGCGGACCCATCGAACACCACGCGAACCTTCGTAGACTCGCTATTGTCTTTAAACACTGCGTGGTGACAGAGGAAATAAGCAGGCGTCAAAATTGGAAAGTTAGACTCAGACGAATGACCCATATCAGCGTACTCGCGCATAAACTGTGTATATGCTTCCTTTACCTCGGAGTGCTTATTAAATCTCTTTTCAAGATTCAGAAGACGCCTTCGGGCCTGATGATAGGATTCACCAAGCCGGTCAGGAGAACAGTTTAGTGGCAGTCTAACACAGAATCTGCCATCAGTCATACGAGTAGTATTTTCTACAAAATGTTGCTCGCATGCGAGCTCTTTCTCATCATAGGACGCCTTTGCAGAGGGTAGCTCTTCGAGCTCCCAGAACCTTGCCAATTGATCATTCAGATCATTGTTTATTGATTGGACAAAGTTACATTGCAGTGTCTTACCCTGTCTCGACAAATGGCTGCAGGGAATGGGACCCGAGATCAGCCAACCAAGCTGGGAATTAATTAGTATAGGCATGTTGCTGCCCAGTGAGCGCCGCTCACAACTCACAATTGCCCAGAAAAGATCGGCACCTATAAGCATATCTACAGGCGCTGGGTGGCTGAAAGTTGGGTCAGCCAACTGTATGTTAGCTGGAATATTTAGTTGGCTTGCATCAATCGGACCTTTTGGAAGATTTCCCGCAAGGTCTGGCAACACAAGACAATGGGCAGTAGTATTAAAATTGCCTTGTAAGGAGCAAACCTTCGTGACGCAACGTTCGCGTATGATATTCGCCGCTGTGTTGCCGATACCTACCAAATTTGTATTAGTAGGTAGAGAACTAAGCCCTAATCTTTGCTTAAGGCTCGAGGAAATAATTGTGGATTGACTGCCACAATCTAACAATGCTCTAACTTGCTCAGATTTATTTGTTATGGGGTTGACGACCTCCACTATAGCTGTTGATAGCAAAATCTCACTATTGTTATTTGAAAATGAAACAAAGATGTCGTTGACAGACTGTGACTGCGATTTTATGTTATCTTTTGGTTCGATCACCCTTGGAGGGCTATTTGTGCAAAGCAGAGTATTATGTCGTTTTTTACAGTCACGACAAGGGCCAGCTCTGCAATGAAAGGCAGGGTGACCTGGCCGAAGACAATTTTGGCATAGCTTAAGCCTTTTAACCTCTGCTCGACGTGATTCTATATCAGTCTGAGCGAAACTAGAGCAATCAAAAATATTGTGATTGGCACCACAATGAAAGCAGCTCGGCGTAGCTGTAGAAGGGGGAGTAGTGGCAGACTCCTGGCTGGTACCCAAAAACGTACGAGATATTTTCTTAGGCTGCATATTGGGCCTAGAATGGGACACATTTAATTGCTGTGGCTGAACGCTGCTGCGTCTCTCAGATTTACTATTTCGATTGAGGGACTCGAGAACATCGGCGCGACATGCGAGAAATTTATGAAATTGCTCCAATGTAGGCATGTCATCGTCCAAGGAATTGCGATGTTCCTCCCACTTGAGAGACGTGGAAGCGTCCAGCTTCTGGCTAACTATGTGAATAATTTTCTAAGAAAGGGGATAGACTCATTAATTTGGACTTTGAACTTATACCTTTATTTTCGGAGAGCAATTTATGTTCAGTGGGAAATGATTGAATTTGTGCTATCTTGCACAACCTAAGAAAAGCCTCTTCTAATTCACCTACAGACAAAATATCATCTCGTCGTTTCTCTGTCGCATTCTTACAATTCTGGATAAACCGTAGAATGTAAGCCATTACATGTGTAAGCCTTTTAAGACTAGAGTACCTCTCAAAATCAAACATGGACTGTGCTGGAACATTAGCAGCGTGGAGAGCCTTGACCTCAGGCAAGTCCACTTCAGGCTTTAGCCTTACCATCGGTGGCCACTGAACTTCATCATGGGACAAAAAAGAGGGACCCGACCACCAAAGATGGCATTCCTTAATTAAATTGGGGTCCACGCCACGAGAGATTAAGTCCGCCGGATTCTCAGCCGTAGGCACGTAGCGCCAGCAAGAGACATTTGTCAATTCCTTTACTTCTCCTATCCGATTAGCAACGAAAGTTTTAAGCTTGCGTGAACTAGCGTGAAGCCAGCTAAGAACAACTTGTGAGTCACACCAGTGGATAGTGCGATCAATTGGACAACGCAAAGAGTCTGCCACTAATCGATACAGACGCGCAGCCAGATGAGCTCCACAAAGCTCTAGGCGAGGAATCGTAGTTGGCTTGATGGGGGCGACCTTTGACTTGGCACACAAAAGCCTGACAGTGCTAGTCCCCGTGCAGTCTGTTGACTTCAGATATACGCAGGCTCCATACGCCACCTGTGAAGCGTCACTGAACGTATGAAGTTCAATTATGGTAGGTGACACGCAAGTAGCTTGTCTGGGCACTGAAATTGATTTTAAGTCAGGTAAATGCATCAAAAATTTTGTCCACATGTCCTTCACCATGTCCGGTACAGCGTCGTCCCAATCCACGTTAGCAATCCACAGCTGCTGCATAATGATTTTTGGTACCACTGTGCAAGGACTGAGTAGGCCCAGTGGATCAAAAATGCTAAATGAAGTGGACAAAATAGCGCGCTTTGTAATTTTAGCACATTTAGCTGGAAGACGTATGGCAAAATGAAGGTTGTCTGACAACGGATCCCAACCCAGACCAAGTACATCTGTCGACTTACTCAGACTAAGCTTGCCATCAAGCTTAACCGTGGGCTCCTCAAATAATCCTTGACAGTTTGATCTAAACTTGCGTAAGTTTAGACAACCTGCATTTAATGCCTCTGTGACCCCGGTATGTATGTGGCGCAGTTGGTCCATGTTGTCAGCGCCTGTGATCATGTCATCGACATAAAAATCATGCTGTATAATCTTTTGAATGAACGCGTCTTCACAATCTTGACCTAACTGCCACAGGCACCGAGTGCTTAAGAAGGTAGAGCTAGCGAAACCATACGTCACCGTGTTGAGCTCGTATGTTTTGATGGGCTGTGATTCTTCCTCTCTCCATAATATTAATTGCAGATTACGGTCGTCTTTATGCACCTCGATATTTCGAAAGAACTTTTCGATGTCTCCCGTGAGAACATAGCGATATTGTCGGAGCCGTAATAAGATGGAGATCAATGGGTCCTGAATGTTAGGACCTACCATCTGTATATCGTTAAGCGATAAACCAGTGGAGGTCTTTGCGGACCCATCGAACACCACGCGAACCTTCGTAGACTCGCTATTGTCTTTAAACACTGCGTGGTGACAGAGGAAATAAGCAGGCGTCAAAATTGGAAAGTTAGACTCAGACGAATGACCCATATCAGCGTACTCGCGCATAAACTGTGTATATGCTTCCTTTACCTCGGAGTGCTTATTAAATCTCTTTTCAAGATTCAGAAGACGCCTTCGGGCCTGATGATAGGATTCACCAAGCCGGTCAGGAGAACAGTTTAGTGGCAGTCTAACACAGAATCTGCCATCAGTCATACGAGTAGTATTTTCTACAAAATGTTGCTCGCATGCGAGCTCTTTCTCATCATAGGACGCCTTTGCAGAGGGTAGCTCTTCGAGCTCCCAGAACCTTGCCAATTGATCATTCAGATCATTGTTTATTGATTGGACAAAGTTACATTGCAGTGTCTTACCCTGTCTCGACAAATGGCTGCAGGGAATGGGACCCGAGATCAGCCAACCAAGCTGGGAATTAATTAGTATAGGCATGTTGCTGCCCAGTGAGCGCCGCTCACAACTCACAATTGCCCAGAAAAGATCGGCACCTATAAGCATATCTACAGGCGCTGGGTGGCTGAAAGTTGGGTCAGCCAACTGTATGTTAGCTGGAATATTTAGTTGGCTTGCGTCAATCGGACCTTTTGGAAGATTTCCCGCAAGGTCTGGCAACACAAGACAATGGGCAGTAGTATTAAAATTGCCTTGTAAGGAGCAAACCTTCGTGACGCAACGTTCGCGTATGATATTCGCCGCTGTGTTGCCGATACCTACCAAATTTGTATTAGTAGGTAGAGAACTAAGCCCTAATCTTTGCTTAAGGCTCGAGGAAATAATTGTGGATTGACTGCCACAATCTAACAATGCTCTAACTTGCTCAGATTTATTTGTTATGGGGTTGACGACCTCCACTATAGCTGTTGATAGCAAAATCTCACTATTGTTATTTGAAAATGAAACAAAGATGTCGTTGACAGACTGTGACTGCGATTTTATGTTATCTTTTGGTTCGATCACCCTTGGAGGGCTATTTGTGCAAAGCAGAGTATTATGTCGTTTTTTACAGTCACGACAAGGGCCAGCTCTGCAATGAAAGGCAGGGTGACCTGGCCGAAGACAATTTTGGCATAGCTTAAGCCTTTTAACCTCTGCTCGACGTGATTCTATATCAGTCTGAGCGAAACTAGAGCAATCAAAAATATTGTGATTGGCACCACAATGAAAGCAGCTCGGCGTAGCTGTAGAAGGGGGAGTAGTGGCAGACTCCTGGCTGGTACCCAAAAACGTACGAGATATTTTCTTAGGCTGCATATTGGGCCTAGAATGGGACACATTTAATTGCTGTGGCTGAACGCTGCTGCGTCTCTCAGATTTACTATTTCGATTGAGGGACTCGAGAACATCGGCGCGACATGCGAGAAATTTATGAAATTGCTCCAATGTAGGCATGTCATCGTCCAAGGAATTGCGATGTTCCTCCCACTTGAGAGACGTGGAAGCGTCCAGCTTCTGGCTAACTATGTGAATAATGAGCGTGTCCTGTAGGTTGGCCAAGAGAATTCAAAGCGCGCAAATTCTTGGTAACGTGGTCGATTAAAAATCTCAATGACCGTTCCGACTCGAAAGATGTTGACTGAATATTGATAAGCGAATCTAAATGCCTACGGATCAGCTGTCGCTTGTTGTCGTACCGTTCACACAACAACTTCCAGGCTTGCGAATAATTAGCTTCACTCATTTCAAGATTTGTCAACACTCGAGCAGCTTCGCCCTCCAGATACGATCGAAGGTATTGAAATTTACTTATAGCGTGAAGATTTTCTTTCGAATGTACAAGACTTACATACATGTCTCTAAACTCGAGCCATTTGTTAAAGGAACCATCGAATTTAGGAATCTGTATGACCGGCAACCTGACATCGCACTCCTGCAGACCGTGGTTGCAACAAGATTGAGAATGGACTGACTGAGCAGTCTGTTGCACCTGTTGAGGCGATTTGTACCTATCCAAGATCGTTTGTGCCATAGCAATGCACTGTACTAACTCATTTTCCACTTCATCTCTCTGACCAGTTTCAAAGGAAATTGTTTCCGGATTTAAAACTTCAATTCGCATTTGAATTTCATCGAAAAGACAAGACAATGGTTCGATCCGGCCTAACTTTAAACTAAGTTCAGCTACCTGGACATTACTAAGCGTGGGAATTTTCTCAACAAGATCTAAGTACCTTTTAAAAGTAGTTAAGCGACCCTTGATGGACGCACGCTTCGTAATTAGCTCCTTTAACTCGGCCATAATGGTTCCTGTTTACCACTCTTATCACTATGGCATTTGAGTGTGAATTCAATGCACAATGTTGAAAACAGGAACCAATAATGCCTACAAGAAAGTAACTATACAGTTAGGTATGCAGCTGATCAATCAACAAACACATTTGTTGAGTTTGAATAAAAGATAAAAGATTGAATAGGCTTACGGGTTCGCAGCAGCAATTGATAGCAAACCAGTTTTGCGAGGCCGGCGCAGCGAAGTAGCACGGCAAAGCGCTTGCGACCAGGCATGCAGCGCAGGCGTGACGTAGGCAGGGGATGGGTGTCCCGTACTCTGGGCTGGATGCAAAGCCTGAAAATGGTTTGTGATGCTGGTCTTAGCCAATGATCGAAGATAGAAGTGATGAGCAATTAGCGGGAAATGACAGAAATTTATTCTGAAAGAACAAAGTAGTACGGGCCGTTGACAACAAGTGAATGGAATTATTCAGCGTATGAAGTCAAGCTTAATAGAAAATTTACGTATCTGTGAATAGAACAATTATTATTTACTGCGTAGCTTACGCAACAGCGCTGGAATGCTAGAAAGATATACACCTTTAGGTGAGGTAGTCTTTTAGCGCCGATGCACAAAATGGGTAAACTGACTATCGCTGGAATTATTTAAATGTGAAATATAGGCATTGGCTAATTAAATCTATGAAAAAATGGGCAACACACTTGGATCGATGTTTGCAATAGATTTTAGCACAATACGATTTAGCTTCTCAGAAAATAGCACAGGTGAACGCTGTGGAGAAGGAAATTGTGTTACGTGGAAATGGGAAAGTAGGAAAGGAAGGCGGGCACTTAGCTGAATAAGTCGAGGGTCCTCGCTGCAGCGCACTGGACTGACCGACACCCGTTGCCGGCAGGTTCAGGACAAGCAGCAGCAGCTTCAGGGTATCCCAGCTCTTCTGGAACTTACAGTCGCGACGTATCTGTAGTGACTGGCAACGTGGTGTAGCTTCAGGGTATCCCAGCTCTTCTGGAACTTGCAGTCGCGACGTGTCTTTAGTGACTGGCAACGTGGTGTAGCTTCAGGGTATTCCAGCTCTTCTGGAACTTGCAGTCACGACGTGTCTGCAGTGCAGCTGAAGAGATAGGCCTCAGGAATCTCCGGATAGCTGTTGCAGCAGTGCTTATCACCAAAGCAAATGGCACGGTCGTCGACTTCGATGTCAATGTAATGGCGGCACGGTGCGGTGCGCAGTTGTTAACCTCGCCGGGCAAGTTCCGATCGTTTTGAGTTTTGGACTTAGTTTCCAAAGACTGTTTGTGTTCGAGCGCCAAATTATGTTAAGTAGAACATAAAAAAATGAAGAAGCCAGCGTTTTGCAGTAAATTAACTTCTTTTAATCACAAAATGATACAATGAATTGCGTCGTATCTATCGGCTATCGATATTAGAGAGAAGTGAACACAGTGCGGGCGCGCGGGGTTCGCAAGCTTGATAGATCTTGTGCTCGAGAGAGGGGATACCGACAGCATCTAACTTTACGGCTATTGCCTAAACACTGGTAATATTTTTATAGACATTGGCAGAGTACCGGAGGAGTGTAGGTTAATCCGTGATACGGTTGGCATCAGTTTATTTTCATCTTTTAGTCTTCTGCTGTTTCACTGCCTGTTGGACTAGCCGTTAAGGCGCTTAACTGCCAAGACAGAGGTCGTGGGTTCGATTCCCACTGGGGGCCGCCGTACATTTGTACAAATGGCCTCAGTCTGAGTGTATTTCGATGTTTGTGATGTCCTTGTCTGATTACCATAGCACAGGGTATCCTAGTTTGTGACCAGGTCAAGTGATTATGTTGTTGCGTCGTTCGGTTCTCGGAGCTAACTCTGCCATTCTTAGGGCCGGTTTCTGATTTGAGAATTTCATTGAGTAAATACTTAAGTAACGTTCTGTCACGCTCTTTTCTGAGAAATTCGAAGAGACAACACTACATTTAACCATTTATTTAGCGAAATTCTCAATTCAGAAATTGGTCACTAGACTGCGAATTGGCAAATCATTACAGCGGGAGTTTGATCTGCTTACTGACAAAATTTGTTAGAGGAGTTAAAAAATATATTTTGCAACCATTTGATTGGAGTACCCTGACCTATTTCATTCAATGTCGGCGCGGCCTTATGGCGCGGCTTTTGTTTTTATTCTTATCTGTTTTATTTTATATACATATGATGACATTCTCGTTAAGTATTGAAAAGTAATGCATGTGGTCTTTACCTTTAATTAGTTTTTGTATCAAGACTCAGCCTAGATGTGTTTTAACTTAGATTTACTGTTTTACATGTAAAGATACAAAAAATGTCGGTAGACCTAATAAAAAATAAAACAAAACTATCTTTGGATGGGCTATCTCTGTTTAATATAGTAAATATGACGACCGGACACACACTTGAAACACTTTCTTCGGATAGAATAGCTCTATTTGATACTGCGAAGAAGACAGCTACAAACGGATAAACACTTGAAACTAAATATTCTTTCGATGGATTAGCTCTGACTGATAAGTAACGTATCGCCTCGATTGAATTTATAGATAGGAAAATAATCTGTTTATTCATGCTGACTTTTTGTCATTTACTCTTCATCCCTTGATTATCTACTTTATGCAGGGTTAAAAGGGAGTTCTGCATTTTTGGGAGACCTAACTAATCTTTGAATACTTTTTTAAATTATTTTATTACAGAAGATTTACAGCTTGTGCCGACTTTGTCATTATCTGAGTGTAGCGGAGAGACTAATATTTTTATTCAATTCTACAGTTGGACAGAGTCAGAGTTATCATCGCTGAGCTGGAACTGCATGCAATGCAACGTGTCCAAGGATATGATTGGAGATATCGTGAAACTGTTAAAGGAGGAAGGGACTGTGAAATCAAGAGTTTCCGTGATCAAAGAACTTTACAAACAAAATTTGATTGACAAAACCGAATTTCTGTCCTATTTGAAAATAGAAAGTGGCACATATTCTAGAGCCAGTCAGCAAAAGGAAGACGTCAGGGATAACGATATCGGGAAACTATGCAAGCAATTCATTCAAGACGGAAAATTGAGATTCTTAGAATGGACGCAAAAAGTGCTGCTCGATATGTGCTTCGCAAAAATATATATTGAGAAAAAGGCAGCGGAGAATCCATACAGCCCACTAAATTTTGAATGTTTCAAAAAGAAACACGTCGAATTACCGCAGATATCGCCGGTCTCCTATCACAATTTGCGTAAGTGTATTTCTATTTTGGAAATATTCAACGGTAGAGGCGAGCTGCCGAATTTTTCTTTTGATAAATAGATGAATGATTTATTGCACTTTTTATGATGTCATACACAGTAAAAAGTGACAGTATCCAGTATTCGTACTGTGTGTGGCAAATGCAAAAGCGCTCTGACTCAGCATGGGCCGGAAAGTGATACTCGGGTATGCCATCAGTACCCATAAGGCGGCGTGCAGGGCTCGGAGAGACAGTGCGAACCAGATCAATAATCGTAAATAAAATTTGTTTTCATCTGTTTAGTTTAGTTACTCTATTTGTTTCAGTGACGAACAAGACGGTTCCTCTGGTGCCGTGGAACTGCGAGCAAGCCTCCATTTGCAAGGATCTAAAATTCCTGCAGTTTGTACACAAGCTTGGTTTCCACATCCCCGTTGACTCCGGGAAGATGTTCATTCAGATCCCGCACTTCTGGACCGCAGACTTCCTTTATGAACTCGCTGGCAAGATAATGCCTATTGATAAAAGTATGTATGATAATTATATTTTTTATGTTTTGCTGACATACAAGCAAAATAAGCAGTCCTTGTTAGTGAAAGTATGCCCTTTCAGAGTTGGGTAGTTTTTATTAACTTTATGGGTTGTCCCACGTGTGTTCTCATTGCAGTTGTCTTTTTGGAGTGGTTCATTAAGATAAACCGTGTTTTGGTGGTTCATGATGTTCCTTGTAGGTTTTGGTCACTATATTGTGCACTACTTCCCTTTTTGTGGAACAAGGCAAATTAAATTTCGATTCTATTGTGTAGTGTGGAAATTAATACTACATAATGTTATTATAAAGGTTGATGGGTAGAGCGCAACTAAAGATTTATGATTTAAATTATGTACGTGGGACAATGAAAGTTTTGCGAAAATAAAATCTATTCATAGTACTCTCCACCAGCCTCTATATAAAATTTCATGCGAATCAGCTTTCGGAATTCTTTTTCCAGTCCGCCGCAGACACCTCGTTTAAAGCCTTCTCGAACGCTGACAGCGCATATTCCGGCGCCGAATGTATCTCTTTGAGCAGATTTTTTATTTTCGGGAATAAAATGAAGTCACACGGTGCTCGGTCAGGGCTGTAAGGAGGGTTGGCCCAGGTGTTTGACCGGCGTACTGTCCAGGAAGTTCCTCGTTTTAATCTCGGTGTGCGGGGGCGCGTTGTGGCGGTGGAGCAGTAGCCCGCGGAGCCCTGTGTTTGGTCGCTTGTTGCTCACAACAGAGAAAATTTCTGCCTAGCATTTGGTAGCATACGGCGTTGATGCTTCTTTAGGGCCGTAAAGGAGTTGATACCAAAAAGCCAGTCAAATCTTTCCTCCGCTTCTAGATCGCTTCACTTTGTTAGGCGTTGATTCGTTTTGAAACACGCAGACCGTCGACTGGCGCTTCGTTTCTGGATCGCAACCTAATGGTCCGAAAGGTTTTTGATAAATCCAGCCTGTAATGTCTTAAACACGCTGAGACGAATTTGTTTATCGTATCACGGCACCATTCCACCCGGGCATGTTTCTGAGCGTCGGTGAGGTTGTGCGGCACCCAGCGTGAAACTATCCTCCTCACGCGAAGATGCAGGCGTAGAATCTCGTGAAGGCCTGAATCTTGCTCCCGATCCAATCTGCAGTATGTGCTGAATCTCCTGATACGTAACTCGTATATTGTCTTGAATTAAATTTTTCACTGCTAGCACTTTTTCTTCCGTAACAGCCGTCAAAGGGCGACCACTTCTTTTTTTATCTCCCAAATTTATTCGACCGCCCTTGAATTCGTTATACCAACGATTCACGGTTGCTTTGGAAGGGCCCTCATCTATGAACGCCGTTTGTAGTCTATCGTACGATTCGTCCGGTTTCAGGCGACACTTGAAATCGTGAAAAATCATAGCGCGAAAATGTTCCCGGCGCAGATCCATTTTTTAATGAGTGAGACATTCATTAATTTAAATTAGCTCGCAAAAAATGTGGAGAGAAATTTTGAAATTGGAATGTATCTATTTTAACTTATCAATAATCATCGCATGCTGTCGGTACATGTTTTGGCGAGTCAACTAGGCATATCAATATTAAGTGTATCATTTATTAACTGCATTGTTGCCTTGATGTTTTGTGTCGCTAATAAATAAAATAAATAAATAAACAAATCATATATTATTATTGAAAATTGATTATAATGGCCGATTCAGCGTGTGGCGCCGGATTAAGAATAGCGTCACTCCATTTCCTTCCGTGGATGTCGTAGAAGGCGACTAAGGAAATGAATTACCAGGAGACGGGCAGCAGCGTTCCTGAGATTCCAACCGCATACTGCGACCCGCCTGCCAAGCGTGGCGATTATGGCAAAACCCCTCATGGTTATAAAACCACGAAGGAGGCCTATGTCCTGCAGTGGGCGTCAAATGGCCAGTTATAATGATGATGGCCAGTTATAATCAATTTTGAAAATAATATATGATTTAGTCGCTCATACATAAAAACTTTTTTTCGAAATACTTTCTGAGTGGTCTGGTATATTCTTTGCAGGGAATTTAAAATTCTCCAAAAACGATATACCCCAAGGCGAGATCTTCAGTCAAACGCAAACGAACACGTTTACTCTGTCAGCTGATGTAATTCCAAAAGCCGTGTCATTGATATCGAGCTCGGAAAATTATTATCGGATTCATAAGCAAAATCATTACGCCACAATGGTCAACTTTACTCCTATGTAAGTACCCGGACATCGTAACACTAAATCTATACTTAAGAACGTTACATACACTCCATATATGCCTAGCAGTGTATTATTCATATTATGTATAAGACTATTCATATTATGTATATGATCGATTCACTTTACCCTGTTTCCGAGTCTTACTGCGTTCTTTCGCCGTTTATTGTGGAAAGCTATATATGGTTAGACATTTGTTAAAGTGTTAAAGAACCTTGCTCAGGTTTTGGGTTATTTCATAACACATTGTTTATATTTTTTATTCTGTGTATAGCATAATCAACCTATATGCGTCCCACTGTAGGGCACAGGCCTTCTCTCAAGGAGAGAGTATGGGCTTAGTCACCACGCGTGCCCACCGCGGATTGGCGATTTCAAGCGCTGAGGTATGTGAATAGCTCAGACACTTAGGTTTCCTCACGATGTTTTCCTTCACCGTTAGCGTGTGGTATTGCTACTATAACTTCACAATGTACATAACTTAGAAAACCAAGTCATAGGTACATGCCCGCACTTGGGATCGAACCTGGGTCTCTCGCTTCGGAGTCCGATGTTCTACCCACTAGGCTACCAACGCTCTAAGTATAAGCTGTATTCTGTGTATGTATAAGCTGTATGTATTACCTGTCGTATAACTCTTAATAAATGATAAATTGCATGTCATCCTGTTTCTTCAGGCCTGGCATTTCATTTGAGGAGGAAGTCAACAGCTCTACCGAAGTTAATAGAAGAAGTTGGTTAGAAATCGTGCAGAGATCGCAGGAACTGAAGATAACAATGCAAGTTAAAAAGTAATAACTGATTTGTTCATTACTTAGGTATTAGCGTTCCCTATAAACAATCCTTTGATACATAAACCTACTGATAGTTAAATAAGCTGGTCAGTTCTTCCATTCCCATGTCAAATATTCACTGTCGGTGGTTTTATCCATCGACGAATTTACTATAAGAAACGGCCTGTACTGACACTACACAGGGTTCACCGTTTTTTACCGAATTCTGACCATGTATTAAAAGCATGGCGCTATTAAAGAAAAATTGTGCATTAAAATATATATATTCTTACACAAAATTACTTCATTTAAGTATACAAGTACACAATGTCAGGACGAATAGTAATAAGAATAAAAAAAAATTATGGTTCGAAAATCTTATGGTCGGCGCCGGCTGACTCAATTGTTCTTTCACTTGTACACGCATATCGGATAAACATTTAACATTTTTAATTACAAAACATTTTTCATCGTTCTGGTACTTCCTTCCTTTCAGTTTGAAACCCATGATGCTCTGAAATCACGAATATTTACAAGTATGTTATTCCTTTATTTTGTTGAATCATTAATAATACTGTTTATCACGTTAAGAAGAACATTCCCTCAAAATAATTCCAATAAACAGTAAAATAAATAAATAAAATATTGCTACCGATTTCAAAATCTCTGTAGGATTAATTAACTATCTACTCATATTTAAATGTATGTGGGTACCACTCGGTTGTTCTCGCGGTTAGAACTGATTGTTTGACACGTATTGATATTCCGTGCCCGGCAATATTGTCAACATACCCTGGTATCTATATACTAATAATAAATCTGTAAGGGTCGGTCATGGAGTAAGTTAGTTTGTTTTCAGAGATATTGTGTTTATAGGCTCAATATATGATACTGAAACTAATTTCACGATTTTTAGAATTTTTTTCTGTATGTGTGTATGTATGTATGTTCCTCCATAACTCTTAAACCAATTATCCGAATTTGATGAAATTTGGTATAAAAACATATAGACATCTGGGACACAGGATAGGCTATTTAAATTCTAGCTCCAGTTATGATAAGACGTGGCCCCCATACAAATGCTGCTTCGTAAAAATCGAAATGTACGCGAACGGAGTCGCGGGCACAGCTAGTGAATGTATAATCTCAATATGCCCCGGCATGTTCTTCCTGCAAGTGGCCATAACATCATCGGTTGGTCAAAGCACATGATGAGAAAGATGAATAGTTACTGCATGCCTGTTGTGTTGAAGCGATTAGGCGTATGTACAAAAAAAAAGTTCTTTTAAAACCTATTTAGAGGCTATAAATTCCACCCATGCCGGGACTTGAACCGTGCTTAGGGCGTCAACATACAAGGCAAAATTTGAAAGAACCGTGTTGACCGGTTTTTGAATGAATTGCCACTTGCAATGTGTATGTGGCGACATGACAGAGTCATTTACTCTGTCCATGTGCACCGCATTCCTCTGGCGAAGCCCGCTAATGGAGAGATTGCACCGGGACTAAACTGTAAACTCAATTCCATTCACTCGGGATGAGCTCACTCACTGAGAAGAAAATATAAGTAGTGTTTAAAGCCTATGGACGTGTCACTGTTACATACACACCACGTCATGAACGTTACAGTACCGGTTCATTATTGATGTGTAAAGCGTCAGTGTTGATAGCACTAAGTCTGCTGAAGAACTGACTCAATTTTAATGTTTCAGCGAGATCAAAATAAAATCGAACACCTGTCTGGTATCTGGCAACGCGGACCTGTTCATCCCGTCGATGTCCCGCTTCGCCACCGCCACTGTCGCCACCGCCACAGCCACCGCCGCCACCGCCACGAGCTACCCCACCGTGATCCCGCTGATCCCAGATATTCTGAAGCATCTCCGCGATGATGAGGACATGCCTATGTCCGAGGACGAATACAGCAGGTAAAACCAATAATAATTCCAATAACTTGATCCGAGTTAATACAAAGTTAATAATATAATAATAACTTCCACACAACACAATCACTTGACCTGGTCCCGAACTAGGATACCCTGTGCTATGGCAACCAGGCAAGGATATCACAAACATGGAAATACACCCAGACTGAGGCCATTTGTACAAATGTACGGCGGCCCCCAGTGGGAATCGAACCCAAGACCTCTATCTTGGTTGTCCTAATCCCTTAACGACTAATCCAAGTTATGTTGGGATACGTAATCAGCCTTTGCAGGGTGTAACAAAATCCTAAAAAGGACGTCACTTAGCGGGAGGTATTGCTCTACAAATTCACAAATGTGTGCAACTTTGATAACAAAGTTGTTGGTACATGCCGGGATCTGGACCCACGACCTCTCGAAAGTGAGGCCAGCGTGGTACTGTTTGCGCCACCACAGAAAATTTACATTGCAAGCTACTGTAACTTCTGTCATTGTTATTTGTATGCTGCACGGCAAAATATGGAGCGCAATCTTTGCTGTACATTATATCAGGGCGTACAGTATATAAAAAACGAGGCACTAGAGCGTCCGAGTGGTCCCTTCACCCATCTAGTGTGAGTGAAGGTGCTACTAGACGCTGTATAGATCATCTCATTACGTAGATGCAAAGGCCAAAGTTTAGAGTACACTTAATACGCACGGGATTGTGTTAACACTGTAATAGCTGTTATTTGCCACTATTTTGTAGTCTACTGAGCAATAGCAATACAATGTAATTCGAACAGTACAACCCACGACAATTTAAATAGGTATCTCTCCCGAAGAAGAATGAATCGCGCAAGGCGCTGAGTTAAGTTTGATTTTGATATGTCTATTGATCCGTGCAATATTATTATTGCTTGAAGTACCTCCAATTACACATGGATACCGCATGAATAAATACAAATGTTGTATTTTGCAATAGCATGCATTTTTAGTTATGTTATCAGCGACAACAAATACAAAATTCAAATCAAATTATATTATCATCATCATCATTCAGCCACAAGAAGTCCATTGCTGGACATAGACCTCCTCCATGGACTTCCAAAAAGACCGGTTGGAAGCGGCCTGCATCCAGCGTCTTCCCCCCGGTCTCTGCCTACCCCTCTGGGATACAGGCGTGAGTTTATGTATGTATGTCATTAAAACACATTTCCTCTTCGAGTGAGAGTAATCATCTGCCGGTGTTTTTACTTTGTCCTTTGCTAATACGTCCCCTATTTGGTCGAAGTACGTCCGCCTGGGAAGTCCCTTACTCACCCTTCCGCCCACATTAGCTCGATATATTTCAGTCCATAATGTTCTCTAATCAAATTATTACGTATCCTGACATTCAGAGTAAAACCACACATACTTCTCAAAGACCTTATTTCTACTGCATTAATCCTACTTTCTTGATTCTTCTGCCACATCCAAGTCTCGCTACCATACATAAGTGTTGGGAACAGCACTGCATTGTACTCGTATATAGCCACTCTAGCTCTTTTGGAGATGTTTCGGCTACTCACGAGAGAGTGCAGGGCACCGTTTACACAACTTCCCACTTTTACTCTTCTTTCTATATCACCTTCACTCTCCATAAATCTATACATGTAATAAATTTGTAAAGTCTTTGTCTAATTATGTCTGTCTCAACCTATTTCTTTGTGCGTGCATCACGCAAAAACCATTGAACGGAATTGAATAAAGCTTCCCACGATTATAGCTCAGATTCCCGTGTAACATATTAGCCTACATATCATCACGCTTAAGTCCATGGTGGGGTAAGAAAATCACCATAATCTGTGAGGTCATTTAATAATGGTTTTTCCACAATGACGGATACAATTAACCAGGTTTTGAACCAGCCAGTGTCCGTGAACCACACATTAACCGTCGGAAATATTAATGTCTATCATTAATGTCGGAATCGCCTTATTGCGATGTGTCTAGATAATTCCGCCGGGTTACACGGGTGCGGGAGTCGGGACGCTGTACGAAACACTTTCTCGTTTTGTAAGTCTGTTAATTGTATTACAATTGTAATACAAATAAACTGCTAATAATGCAATTTCTAGTAAAATTAGTATACGATTTATTAAGGGGTTGTAAATAAACTGACGTAACGATGAAACTATTTTACATTTCAATTCTCCTTTATGGAGTCGCTGTCTAATTTAAACAATTAACCAATCACAATAGAATGAGGCTCGGTCTGAATGTTGTAGCAATCACTTCTGTTCTGATTTCAGATGAGAAGCAATCAGCTTCAAAATTCAGACCGAGCCTGTTCTGATTTGAAGTTCGATTTTAGATTTAACTTCTTATCTAATATTATTTTCCACGTCATTTATTTATCACTGTACAGCCTATTCCGATGCAAGACGTCGTGAAGTTATGATTTTTTTTTGTTCAGGACTCGGAACTACTAAAAAAGCAAACGACCGAAATAGCTTTTTGTTGTTTTACTTACAAGAATTAGAAAAATAAACCGCGAATGCATTATAAGTAAAATTAGCATATAAAGCACATATTTCAAGGGATCAGGATCGTGGCAAGTGGCAGCCCCTGGTCGCTGCTTACCCATCTGGGTTACAGGCGTGAGTTTATGTATTTATGCATGTAGATTTAAAAGACAAATCACTGTATATTGAGTACCTATTCAGTTCCACCTAAAATTAGTTTGGGCCAACGATAAGAT
This sequence comes from Yponomeuta evonymella, assembly GCA_963969515.1. Taxonomy (NCBI): domain Eukaryota; kingdom Metazoa; phylum Arthropoda; class Insecta; order Lepidoptera; family Yponomeutidae; genus Yponomeuta; species Yponomeuta evonymella. The sequence goes on along the minus strand of OZ018345.1, from coordinate 12,666,180 downwards.
GCGCCGACGGGAGACGGCGTGGTGAGGTAGAATAAATAATTAATATTAATAATCTCATAAAATCGCGAATAGGTTTAAGGGGTAAGGGCACTTCATATTCTAATACAACGCGAAGTCGCAGGCACGGCTAGCTCTATCTAATCTATAAAATATAATAATAATATAATTAATGCTGAGGAATTGGCAAAATGTACTATATTATTGAATCTAATATTTTTATCCTATAAGTTTGTCAATTCTGTTTTTTCTCCTTAAATTATAATAATAATATATATTTTTATACATAAAAATCTCGTGTCAGAGTGTTTTTTATCGAACTCCTCCGAAACGGCTTCACCGATTTTTATGAATTTTTTTGTGTAATTGGTAGGTCTGATAATAGGTCGTAGGCTAATTAATATGGCAAAACAACGTTTGCCGAGTCAGCTAGTAAGTCAATATCTTCCTCCAGCTCGTGCGAGATGGCGTCGACGGCATCCGACCTGACCTGCATGTACGTATCCGACGTGGACGAGATGGAGAAGTTGGACTTGCTGCTTCCCTTGCATGTGGAGCCGGGGCGGCTCTCCGATGACGTCTCCGCCTCCGACTCCGAGTGCTGCAACGTCGGCAAGCGGCCTAGAATTACCTTCTAAACTTTCACCCGGCCCTGCCTGTAGACGTGATGGTATTTTGTCTATGGTTTCACTTGTTTTTACCTCCAAAGATCAATTTTTGATACGTGGCTTCTCTGCTGCCTTGGGCCGCCGCCGCCGGCCAGGGCCAATCACGAGTTTTGGAGATGCCAAGGTTTTTTTTGTAATTGGCCGTGTTCTGTATATGGTGATCTGCGATCAGTATGGCTTACCCACCGTAGTAGTGAAACGGCAGACGATCGGTCAAAGACTGATTTTATTTGCAACGAATCGCTTATCTACTACTAAAATGTTTATTTACATCTTTTAGATGTACAGTACAGGTAGTATTTTTGAAAACTACTGTAAATCCTTTATTTTTAACGCCGGTTCTTGAGGTAGTTTGTGTACGGTGTTAGGTTAGGTTCGGTTAAAGGTCTGCGATAAATGTTGTTTAAGTAAATACTCATAGTATTTTTGAAAATTACTGAAGTCTTTATTTTTAACAATCTCAATTTTATTTAGCCACTAAGGAATAGAAGATACCAAGAGAATAGTGAGTAATTTTGAAAACGGTGCTTTTCCCAGGGTTTTTTTAAATTATATAAAAACGCATCCAATGCAAATAACAGAAAATATTTAAATTAAAATATTTATTCAATATATTTTGATAAGTTGATGTCGGTAGATAAACGTAGTTTATTGATGTTATGAGTACTTTTATATAACGCTAATTCCGATGAAACACGCGTTTAAATTTTCCAGTCTTTTCGGCATAGACGCATTGATTCACCTAAACATTAATTACAGGATATAACTGGTTAAAGTCGGCCTAGCAAATAAATATTTTTTTATATAATTACTTCGATAATATTTTAGATGTAGAAGTTTGTATGTTTGTCACGCAAACACGATGCTTCAATGAAATAGTCACAAAAGAAAAAGAATGCTTAAACCCTGCAATATAGTTTTTGTACTATGTTTGTATTTTCATAGTTTAACGTTTACTAATAGAAACGTAAGTACCAAATCGTAGGTCGAATTAATTATTGTAACCTTTAAAAATGTACTGTTGAGTAATTAACTTTTAAAAATCTGTAAAATTTTATAATCTGATATATAAAAATCTCGTGTCACAGTGTTTGTTATCGAACTCCTCCAAAACGGCTTCACCGATCGTTATGAAATGTTTTGTGTATATTTGGTAGGTCTGAGAATAGGTCGCAGCCCAATTAATATGGCAAAACAACGTTTGCAGAATCAGTCAGTGTACAGTAAAATCGTTGATTCTTTACTGGTCGAAGTCCTTTTATAACCTTGTACCGTTAGTGATTCGGATTTTTTTTTAAATAATTCTGCAAACCTACTTAACTCAAAACTCGTGATTTGGAGATGTTCCGGTAATGATTCCGACCGACGAAATTATCTATGTATAGCTTTTATTAGTCTGAATGGTGTTCCACTGCTGGGCAAAGGCGCCTTCACTTCTCCACCGTTTCCCTCCACCATCCCGGCATAATTGTGTAGAGTTCATTCCGCCCTCCCGCCGCGCCGTGGGTTTGCCACTTCGCCAATACCCATCATGTGGAATCCAGTCATCGGTAGGTACTTTTATTGATGGTCTTAATTAAAAAGTTGATGTCAATAGTTTATTATAATAAAATTAACAATATTACACATGTAGCAACAAATAAAAAGAAAAACAATAAATGCTATAGCGGAATGTTTCTAGTTTTCCTAACACATCGACCAGCTATAGGTGTTTTAGGTAGGTAGTCACCACGCACTATGGTAATAAGTAAATAATATTTACAATATTTGTCTAACAACCATAGCAAAATTAAGCCAATTTCAAGGCCCGCACACACGCTCATTACACCAATGATAATCAGACAACACAAAACAACTGCACTCAGGTACTATATTAATTAATTATGTAATATGCTTTGGTTCACTATGAATTAATAATATCGATGGGCCGCCCCTGCGTTATTTCCCGCGTTCTTTTGGAGGTACTGTTTAATGGCGTCGTCGTAAGCCTTGGTCTCCGCGGAGCCGCTGTCTTCTTTGTCACTGTGGCCGTAGTAGTGACCGCCGGCCGGGCCCTCGAACGAGCCGCCGTAGTCGGTGGATTGTTCGTCAGCGGGCTGCGCGTAGCTTTTCTCTTGACCACCGAAGTGACCGACGGAGGGTTGGAAACTGTATTCATCTGAGGGTGGGTTTTCGTGCACATTGTACGAGTGTTCTCCGTTGGCAGCGGGTTGTTCGGCCGTGTGGGCGGCGTGGTGGGGCGCGGGCGCATGGGCGGGGGCACGGGCTTCGTGCGGAATCCGCACAATCTGCGTCACGGGCACGGGGTACGGCTTGGCTACGTGCACGGGATACGGCACTTTCTCTATGACCTTCACCGGGTACGGCACCGGCACTTGGACGGCCACGGTTTTAGTTATCTTGATGACGCGCACGGGTGTCTCTTTGTACTCCACGTGCTGGCCGAGGTCCTGCAGCTCGGTCGAGTATTCCTCGATGGGGATATTATGGGTGTCCGAACCGATACACCGGTAGGAACAGCATAGTAATATTATTAATTTCTGCAAAGAAATGAAATGTTAAGAGGCATAGATTTGCAACTTCGGTTAGTGAGTCATACCTAATTCGTTGTGGTTTAACTCATGTGAATAACTTGTTAATGCTTTTCATCAATAAGTTAACTATACCTATTTAAAAAAGCTTTGAAAACGTACACTATATTTAGAATATTATCCTCGCAAGTGGCAGAGTAACTTCTGTACCACTAAATTAGGTTCATTGGACCGTGAAAATGAGGTTTCCTACACCTTACGTAAGTCGTCAACGTAATTGTTACCATCAAGATTGATATGACAAACTAAAGTATTACGAACCGTTATTTTCATTGTGGCTTAGTTAAGATCTCCACTGGCGCGTTGCCGTTACAAAACTATAAAGTTAAAAGTGTAACGCGGGCTTATATATTCTGCGCAAGAGACAGGCGGGGACCTGCACTTTCTTCGGCGTTGCAGTAGTCATTACCCAGCCTCGCTGTAGTTCGTGCACTTTTAGACACTATGGGTACATGCCTGCTAGTTATTTGCACGCTCGACAACATTTCATTAAAATAACGCAAAAAGTGGAAATGGAAAAAAATTGTGGCAATAATGCAGGGTGTAACTAAATCCCTTTATGCATGCGAAAATGGAGGTCCTCAAAAGTTCTCAATTTTCATAAAAATTGATCACGTCAAGTTTTAAGATTGTGTGAGAAATAGAACAAATTCATAAATGGAGAATTTAAATCTGGCTTTTTGGAAGCGATGTACTTTATCGATACTAAGAAACTATGGGTTTTGCTTTCCTTCATTAACAAATTCTTTCGACAAGTTGGTCTCAGATCTATAGGGTTATTTCTTAAAAGCGCAATTTCGGAGAGATGTTGGTAAGAGTTTGTCATTTACTACAACTTTTGTTCTACGACTACTGAATTTGTTATGTTCAATTATAAAAAATTGTTTCAGTTTCTCTGCTTTGTAGTGGCGCTGTTTTACAGTTAATGCTTAACGAACCATAACGTGTTAAATACTCGTAGAATAGAACCATAACGTGTTAAATACTCGTAGAATAGGCTTTCTTCTATGTAGGGCAATAATTTATTAAAGGCTGCGACACTGCGACGCGAATGAAATAAAATTATAGAAGCCCTAACATTGAACAAAACTTGTTGCCAAACACAAACTCCGATCGGGATGTCTCAACAATTGCGCTTTTTATAAATAACCATTTACCTATAGTTGCCTTGTTTTAGGATTGAGTATAAAGTTTGCTATCGTCCGTAATCTTATCTTCACATAGGTGTAGCAATGCTGTTTTATAAAACTGCACTTACTGCTTGCCTTGGTAGGTACATACTTTCATAATATGAAGCCACATACTCACATCTCTGTATCCTGGAGGTTTAGGACTAACCGGTAGCTACTTACATAATAATATACCTACTTATATTTTTGGTAGGTAAATACTTACCTACCAAAAATTTTTCGCAGTAAACAAATTGTTCACTGGTAAGTAAATTTATGTGTGGCGCTGGATTAAGAATAGCGTCCCTCCATTTCCTTCCGTGGATGTCGTAGAAGGCGACTAAGGATTCCTGAAATTCCAACCACATACTGCTATCGCCAACCCGCCTGCCAAGCGTGGCGATTATGGCAAAACCCCTGATGGTTAAGAAAACCATAAGGGAGGCCTATGTCCTGCAGTGGGCGTCAAATGGCTGATGATGATGATAAAGTAAATAGTTATTTATTTAATAGACTTATCTATTTTTACCTAAGATAGCCCGCTACCTTCTACGGTAAAGTAAGTGCCTTAAAACATCCTTGGCCTTGACTTTCGTCGTGTGGGACTAAGGAGTGGGATTGTGTCCTCATTATCACAGTGATCCTCTTATCAGAAAGTGGTTGTTTTATTCATCAATACGATCGAATAGCCGTTACTCAGCCTTTCCATACACTTTAGCTTAGTAAGTAACTGCTGTAATTATATATATATTTGGGTTACGTAGGTACCTGAAGTATACCAACGGGACCTATGCCTACGACGTCCGATTGTTTGACCTTAAAGCTTTTTTTCTTGAACCATAGCGCGTTGAAGATTTTTTTAATATCTTTTATTACGGTGAATTGGCCGACTAATAATAAAAAATACAAAAAGTAAACAAATAAGGCGGCTTTATATATATACAAGAAACGTATTTTTTGTGTTTTTTTGTTTCCGGGAATACATGCTATTGGGTGATTTCGAATTCGTTCTAATCGTTATTTAGAAACACGTGAACGTTAACTAGCGCAGTTTTGGAAAAAATGGCATTGACAAAAAATAATCTTACTGATTCTGTATTGCTATTGTAAGTATTGCAAGTATTGCTAACGATTTCAAAATCACGCTGTACTATCAAACTTGACGTGGTTGTAGTTAATTACCTAGGTGTAAGGAGCTCCAGAGAGTAACACTAGCGCCACGGAGAAATAAAACTCATAAGTACCTACCCATCTTTTTTTACTGATCGAATTTGCAAAAAGTATGTACAAAATCTAAATCATGTGAACCTAAGGCAAAAAACCTAGGATTAGATAGCGTTAACGCCAAAAACGGCCGTTTTTGGCATAAATGCTGTCTAGTCCCAAGTTCGTGATCCTAGGTTCTTTGTCGTGGGTCCTAAATCACTGTTAACATGATTGAGAGATTGTACAGACACGTTTTGCAAATACGATCTGTAAAAGAAGATATGATTTTTTTTTCATTGGTGACGCTAATTAACCCTGCACCTAACGTCATATATGTAAAGTGCGAGTTGGACTCGCCACTAAGGGCCTCGAACTGAAAGAACATTTTTAACGGAAAAAAGGAGGATGAGAACCCCCTCCTTTTTTTCGTTAAAATGTTCGTCGGAACCATTTTTTGCTAAATATATAATATTATATTATGTGGTGGGTAGTACGGAACCCTCTGTGCGGTAGTCCCACTCGCACTTGAACGGTTTTTAATTGAATAATATAATTATGTAGTGGATGACCTACCTACCACGAAAGTATATACACTGACCTTTATGCTGCTGAAACTTGACGATCTGATTCTGTGGAACCCATGAAAGAGAGCCAATGTGAATTGATTGGCTCCACATGATTGATTAATAGCACAACGTTGTTCTTGGTAGTTTGATGATAATTATATGCACATACGCGGATCCACCGTTGTGGGCACGGTGGGCATGCCCACAACCGTAATAGACTTGTGAGGTCAAATTTTCACGGTCTACTTAGATCGATAGGCTAATTGGGTATATTATATCCAATGCCTTAATAAAATAAAAAGCAATGAATCGTGCGTGAATCAAAATTCAGCAAAGTAGGTAGGTACTTAGATACATTACGTCACATGTTGACAACATCTGTTTCTTTTTGGCACATGAATACATGTATTGGAAAAAAAGAGATGACTACTCACTCGCTGGGTGCACAGACATCTACTAATTGCAGTGGCCGACTTAAGCGGAGATGGTGGGACGACCTCACGACCTTGCTACTGGGTTTGCAGGAAGTAGCCATGAACAGCGAGAACTTTAGGGGAGGCCTTTGCCCAGCACAGGGACACAATCGAGGCTACCTAAAAAAATTTATAAACTTTAGTTGTAAAAATTTCATCAAATTCAGTTCAGTAGTTTAGAGTCTAGTGATATTGTGATGTGCCAACAAACACATTTACTTTTGTAATTTTTGTGAGCGAACAAACTAACATTTTAAATTTTTATTAATTTACTACTGATTGCCCACTATAACTGTACAAAATGTAGGTAGGTCCTCGTTTACCCGGTTATCATATTATATTTTGTAATCATCAACTTATAGGAATGTACTATATCGATCATACTCCGTATATAGTTCATACTCCGACTCGCACTTGGCCGATTTTTGGGTGGCTGTGACCACAACCTGTTTTGAGGGCTGGATCCGCGCCTGTATATGCACGGTATTCCACTAAAATTATGTGAGTAAATCTTTCCACCAAAATGAATGAAAGGAGGAAGGGAGCGTTCACGCTTAGGTAGCTAGGTCAAACAAGTGTTTCATTGCGGCGAGTGCCGGTGCCGATACCTTCTATCAACTATAGCCATCTACATCTACAGACCTTTCAAGTCTTATGCAACTTGCAAGAGTGAATGTGTCTTTCAAGTCGCGATGGTCTTTCTTTTTTGCTAAAGATTTTGAGAGTTGTTTTGTATGCGGTGGTAAGCAAGTAGATCGGGTCACTTACAATCTTTAGCCTAATTAAATATTTACAATCACAAGCGAGCTTAATAAACTATGTTTAGGCGCAATCAATTGGCCATAGTTCGATTCTCGGTACGTCTGTGATGTGATGACGTAGCTAGCACATTAGTATTAGTTATTTGTATTGTGGTATTAGTGTGTTAATTTATTTCGAACTACAGGTTTCTGAATTGGGAGTTGCGTTCTCATGGAACTAGAGTGACACGTACCTAGTGAAATTCAAATTAGAAACTCGCAGATGTGCGCGGAGGTGATACTTAAGGTGTCTGATAGAATGTGTTTTAAGGAGCCAACACTCAGCAGGCAGCCTAGTGGGTAGAACCTCGGACTCGGAAGTGGGAGACCCAGTCCGATCCCCGATGCGGGTATATAGGTACCTATGACTTGGTTTTCTAAGTTATGAACATTTGTGAAGTTATAGTAGCAATACCACTCGCTAACTGTGAAGGAAAACATCGTGAGGAAACCTGAGTGTCTGAGCTATTCACATACCTCAGCGCTTGAAATCGCCAATCCGCGGTGGGCACGCGTGGTGATTAAGCCCATACTCTCTTCCTGAGAGAAGGCCTGTGCCCTTCAGTGGGAAGTATATAGGCTGCTTATGAATCAGCACAGCAGGCAGTTGGTACTACGGGATTCCAATTAATTTTGTCGATGTCTGCTAAGACGGCGGCGTATCCTCTTGGTTGCGGATGCCAAGATTCAACTCGGGTAGGTGTGTGCCAGCGAGAATGAATAATCTTGTTTCCCTTTCATCTTTCGGGAATGGATGTTGGATTGTGGGTATTTTTGACAAGTAGATATGATAATATCAGAGTGATATCTATAGGGTGACTCCGAACTCGACAAATTTTAAGGGAGCAGTCTAACCCTGATGGCGCTAGATTTGAAAAATATGGAAAAAAAAAATTGGGTTAAGTACCCAAAAATTGCTTGACTTAAGATCGAAAAGTTGACATGAGGTCGAAAAGTTATAAAAATGGGTCGAGCGTCTTATGGTCGGTGCCGGCCAATTCAATTGTTCTTTTCATTGTTTACGCATATCGAAGGACAGACTTATACATTTAACATATAAGAAAACTTTTTGCAACGTCATGGACTTCCTACCACTTTGAATCATAGTTTCGAAATTACGAATATGTATTTATAAAAATATGTTATATCATTACTTTCCGTAAAATTATTAATAATTACTGTTTTTCACAATGAAAAGAACGTTCTCTCAAAATATAGCTAACGATTTCAAAATAACAGTACCTAGTAGCTGTAGTATAACAATACCCGGCAAATAACTTTGTGAAATGACTGACTGCGCACATGGACGTTTTACTGGTCTCATTGGCGGTGGACGCGGTATGTGACTTAGTCATATTCTTCGGAGTTTAGTCAAACTAACAAATAATGAATTAAAAAAATTGTTCCTGTGTGTGCACCGCAAACTCATCCCGACTACTTAGTCAGATTTTGGTCAAGTTATGTTTAATATTTTAGCTGACTTTTGTTTCGTTTTTAAACGATGACCAGAAGAACTTTATTAGTTACCTACCTAGTTAAGTGTTTTAGCCCTCGTAACATTACTCACGCGCAACATTTAGAGAGAAGGCAGTGGCAGTGGTCAGTACCAGCTGAGCTACTACCTTTTGGCTTATCACTATCATCATCATTCAGCCACAATAAGTCCACTGCTGGACGTAGGCCTCCTCCATGGATTTCCAAAAAGACCGGTTGGAAGCGGCCTGCATCCAGCGCCTTCCTGCCACTTGGATGAGGTTATCACTATAATGTAATCATAAACCGCGTAAAAAACGGTTCCTCTTAGTCGAGAGTCGACTAAGGAAATTAATTACCAGAAGACGGGCAGCAGCGTCTTCCTGAGATTCCAACCGCATACTGCGATCGCCGATCGTGAGGAAACCTGAGTGTCTGACATTTCATATACCTCAGCGCTTGAAATCGCCAATCCGCGTACTCTCTCCCTGAGAGAAGGCCTATGCCCTCCAGTGGGACGTATATAGGCTGCTTATGCTGCGATCGCCAACCCGCCTGTCAAACGTGGCGATTATGGCCAAACCCTTCATGGTTATGAAAACCACGAAGGAGGCCTATGTCCTGCAGTGGGCGTCGAATGGCTGATGATCATGACGGTTCCTCTAAAGCACTCCTCAGATGTAGTTTATTTAATCTGTGGTTACCTACGTCTCTTCCATCTCCACCACAGGCTATTTTAAACACTCTATAAAGTGTTTTTTTATTAGTGATATTTTTAAGTCTTATTATTTTACTTGTATTTTGATAAGGCAATATGTAAATACTTTTTTATCTTAATCTTATGTTAAATATGGTAACTTCCATACAATACAATCACTGTCCATATTCCTGACATTTTTGTGTGACAGCGATTGTCGTTTTTCATGGGTTCGTCTATTTATAATTGACCCTTTATTTCAAGGTGATAAGGTCCAATTTAAAGTAGGATCTATTACACCAATTACAAATAGTCTATTTATAATTAACTTATAGGTACATTCCTAATTTAATTTTATTATAATCTATACCTTTTGCCCACGACTTTGTCTGCAGGGAATGAGTAATTTGGGTAGCTTATTTTTTTTCCAATCTGCTTTTTCATCAATCTGCTGAGGTAGGTACTATTTAAATTTAAAAGAATGGCCTTGATAACTTTTCCATCCCGAATTTGAAGAGGTAACAGACAGACAGACACACTTTCGTATTTATAAAAGTATGGATAGACAAGACTGGGTCGCTTGTGCTGCAGTGGCACATGCGACCTCGTATGATGGCTTTTACGATGTAATTATCGAACAAAACAGATACCTAGCTTGGTTGGTGGCCAGTCTCTGTTCTGTGGGCGCGTTCCACTGTGTATAGATTGCTACGAGGGCGGAATAGGTTTCGGTAAATTGAATTATAAGTAATAACTGACGTGCGGTAAACAAGATTCTCATTTCCTTGTGGCTAACGTAAATTATGTGTGCCGCAGTGAAAAGTACTGTTAGGTAGTCCATTTACACTTATGGGTTCCACGAATGTACCCCGTGTGTTTATAATTTTTGTGAAAGTTTAGAACCAAGTTTTATAATTATCTCTCATGTACTGGCCACTTTGCTTGGATTGCTTGTAATTTTGAATTTGGAACATGACAAAAAAATTAAATACTTTTTATTGTCTTTTGTGCAATTATTATTTTACTTTATTGCACACGAAACATAGAAGTACAAAAGCGAGCAGCGAGCGTATCTAGATTTGCGCTCTACCAGTTTCGCTGCATAAACCTGGAAAAATCCTATGGAGATATTTATTGAAATTTGGGGCTAGGCTAGCGGTGATTTTGTGTAACTACACATTGAAGCGGTACAGGGAGACTTGATCTCTTGATGACCGCCCGAGAAGTGGCTGTCCTCGCTCTGTTAGAACTCCGGCCAACATCAATTTGAATCTGGGCGCGACTTCGCCGAAACCATGTCGAACTCAGAAAAAGATGGCTCAGTGAACAGAATATTCAAATATGATCTTACGGCCCATAGTTGAAGAAAAGTTCACGAACGCCTAAGAAAATTGAGGCTTATTCGATATTAGCAGTTATTAAACAGACACGATCCGACAAAAATCTTGTTTACTGACGAGAATTTTTTTACCGCCAAAGAAAAGCTCTATCGACAAAACAAGTACATAATATATACTATATTATACCTACTTATGCCAAAAGCTCAAAAGATGTCCCACCTTCTGTGCGAAATGTCCAGCGTTCGCATCATCCAGCAAGTGTCATGGTTCGGTGGGGGGTTTCGTATGAAGGAGCGACGAAACTGCATTTTTGTCAACAACGGGTCAAAGTGAAGGCACAAAATTACCAGAATGACATATTGGAGGGTGTTGTAAAACTGTTATCCTATACACTTATTAAAGAACGAATGTTCCCACTAGTTCCATTGGTTAGTTCCATGATGGAACAGGTGAGAACTTTTCTAAAGGGTGCGACCCGTATCTAAGATTCTACGCCGTCACATAAGGACATAGTCCACACAAAAGTGGATTACCAGGGTTCATCAGCACGGAAGATAAACCCGCTGGATTACGCATTTTGGGCAGAATTGGAGCTGAGGGCCTGCCGAAAGTCTCGCCCAAACCTTGCATCTCTCAAGCGAGCCCTAGGCAGAGAAGTAGTTTTTTTTATTTTATAAAGCGAATTCCGGTAGAAAAGTTCCGTGCCGTCATAGACGAATCACATGTCCCACACAGCTGAAATGAATAATATATTGTCATTTCACTGCAATTATAACTGTTAACATAATTTGTAAGTTTCATTAAAATATATTAAGGGGGTCCAGGGAGTAACGCTGGCGCCACCGAGGAAAAAAAAAATTGTAATGAGAGATTGTACTGACACTTTTTGCAAATTTGATCAGTAAAAAAGATATGATTTTTTTCCTCGGTGTACTCCCTAGTGTTACTCCCGTGACCCCCTTAACTAGTATGTACGAGGAATTTAAATTTTAGATGGTCTCAAAACTTATGAACACACGATAGTTAATTTGAAGTTAAATCACGTACCTGTTTACTGAAACTACATAAAACTGCATATACCTATTCAAAAATAGGCATATGCAGTTTCAGCTCACCCATGATAAAGTAGGTACTTAGCCCTTTTAATCTTGACGTTCATTTGGCCATATTGCGGTACAATTGAGTAAGTACATTTAATATATTAATCTATTAAATACTATTTCTGAAGTCGTAAAATAAATTTTATGCTATTCCTAACGCTATTCTATTTAACTTTTCTTAGGTCCTTATTTCTGACATATTGCACTTAATCATGGAGCAATTTGGAACACAATCACGTCAAGAGTAATGGGGCAGAGTACATATTTTTTTTACAGATTTAAATAAAAAATAAGATACAATAAGTAGGTAATTAATACTTTACTCTTAAATACTTTTATTACATTGAGTATTCTAAACTCTCATTCTATCAGAGAGCACCCTGACAATGGAGCCAGTGCCTCCAATGTTATATGCCTTCTCATGCCATAGCAAGAGATGACCACTGGAGCCTTCTGAAGGGTTTTCAAAACCTCTGTAGATGTATTTCATAAGAATATCAATGTCATCCCTTGATAAATTGCCAACCGCTTCCTCAATTTGTCCCGATTTGATAGCCAGAAGGACCTTCAGAGTCACATACAAAGCGTTGTCCTGAAAAGAAGAATTTAACAACATTCATACATTCTACCACAGATAGGAAAAGTACAAGATAGTTTTTTTTACAGTTGGGAACTACTTTCAGTTGGTGCTTGGCTGTTATCACAGTCCAACATCCTCAAAAATGGTCATTATGCCTCCTTGGTCTTAAATGTAAACTGCAAAAATACAATGAGACAACCTCATGGCGCAGCGGTAGTGCATCTGCATACCATGCGAGTGGCCCCGGGTTCGAATCCCGCCTGGGGACAAAAAAAAAACCCCAGGTCTTGGATGTTTAAATATTTGTGATGTCGCTGTTTCTGGTTCCCACGACACAGGGTATCCTAGTGTGGGGTCAGAAGCAATGTATGAGCCTGTATGTAAATGTTTATGTTCACAACATAGGTGAGCCAAATAAGAGGACATTCACTTCCACTTTTCATCATAGAAGTAAAAATGGCACCATTGGTTTTCATACAAATTATGGTTTCTGCATTATCTAGCTACTTTCATGGTTTTTTCCTTAGTCTGTTGTTAAGTAGCAGTAAGTAATACCTACATAGTAGCAGGAAGTCATTGGCGACACAGGGTGGGCAGTAGTAGGCTGCTTTTGATGAAAATGAAGGTGCGGAAAGATGAAGGTTGTGTCACTTTTTTGTTTTCGATTAAATCTTATGAATGCTATTTTATCTCCTGCTCATGTTTTTTTCAGGAAAAATTACACACAACATGTTTTCAGTGCCTCCTGCATTTCACATGTCACATATCACATGCAGGTACACAAGATTTTAGCCAAAAAACAAAAATGTAAAAAATATTAGCATGGATTTGATACACCTATAATTTTGTCTCTGATTATCTATGGAATTATCAATAGTGAATGACTGCTGACTTACTTTTACTTGTTGATTCGCCGATCCCAGTGGGGCATTGTTCAGCACAAGCTTGAGGGCGTCAACAAATCTGCCCGTGATTATCAGTGAAGGAAATATGTGAAATGATAATGGATTATGGAATGTTCATTGAGTTATGGCAATATCTTTTTTTACTTCTTATCTAAGCGAAATGGTCAAGTAATAAATCGCATGTAGATACCTAGTACCTACATAGATACTCTAAATTACATTTTGAAAAGGATATTGGTTGAGTAGACCACTAACTTCGTCATCGTCTGGACCTGTGGGGATAGATTGTTCCGCTTCATCTTCTTTGAAATTGTCTTCATTGTATTGATCAATATCAATTTTACGAAATGCTGAACTTGCAGTATTTTTTGCCATTTTAATGTTGAAGTTGGAATTTGGAGTTATTATTATTATTGTTTGTGTGTGGTACAAATCACAAAATTACAAAATATTCTAAAAATTGTCGGTGGGCTAAGTTGAGTCCATAGAGTCTGTGTATATCCATAGAGGTATAGTAATCATAGGTATATCACAGACACTGTCTGTATATAGTTGACTTTGAGTGAGTCAACCAACTGTATAAGTCAGTGTTGCCAGATTGTGGTTGACAAAATCAAAATAAAATTCTACATGGTAGAAATTATAAGTTACAGGTAAGTCAACTTCTTCTTTTATTTTCAATTACTTTAAGGTAGGCATAGCCTTCATAGGGGTTTTGAAAATGTTTATTTTAATTTTTATTTAATCCTTTCAAAACTTTTTAAACCAAAGTATTGTTGGGCTAGGGTAGGGGTGTGAGAAAATAATAGATTTTTAAAAAACAATCGATTATTTTTTCAGATAAAACGATTTTTTTGGACAATTTTTTACCTATATGAAAAAAATCAATTATTTAAAAATCGATTTTTATATATATTACAAGCGTCTTTTCGATTTTTTTATAATCATCCATCACTTACAATTTCTTAGAATTTTTCGGTAAAACAGTAGTATTTTGTTTGCAGATTCATTTGCAAAAAAAAAATCAATTGCTTTACCTACAATTACAATATCTAAGACAGATCGAGATCACCCGAGATGCTATTTACGCGGGAAGTACGCGGTTCCTCAGAACCTGTGACGTGTCAAGCGTATGGCATCAGATCGATCACACACCTTTTTCGAACTTATGCATCAAAATCGCTTTCTTATCCGCTTTCGATTTTTTTCACATAATATATTGTTTTTAATCTCTCTATAAGAGTTTGTTCAAAACGTGAATGATCCTCATTCGGAGTAGGTAGGTTAAATCGGACTACTCCATACAGTGGAAAACTTATGTAGTCCCCAGCTTAGGGATGTGATATTGGACATTAAAAAATCGATTTTTTAATAATCGATTTATTCTGTTCTTATAAAAATAGATTAAAAAAAACGACTTCTCTTAGCAAAAGAATCGATTTTTTTGCAAAAATCGATTTTTGTCACAAAAAAAAAAGTTGAATAGAATCCAGATTTTTAATTACTATGCATTGTACGCAGAGTAACTCAGTCATAGTTTGAATAGAAAGTACCTTAGTTACTTGAAGACTGTATCCAAGAACTACGATGTCAGCTTTAAAAAAATCATCTAATAGAACGTTATTTACCAAAACTTCTGATCGCATTATTTGTCTATTCTACTTATATAAATATTATAGTTGCAGTTACCTCACATTTTTTATTGAGTTTTTGTAATTAAGATGAAACGTCAACGGCATTCTTAGGATGACTTAACTAAACAAAGATATTGTAATTACGTACAATGACCCAACTATGAGGCTAAGTGCGGAAATCTCAGGTCTAACTAACTTAATGAATGGATGCGTGCGCATGTCGTTTTTAACGTTATGGAGGTGATAATGTCGCGATACAAATATTGTAATTTGCCCAAATGCTAGAATACGACTGCATACTATCCATTTATCGGGCCAACAAGTCCAGTTGCGGCTGCAATGAGTTGAGGGACAATAAAACAAACGACCGGAAGACAGCGTAGGAGGGTGGAGCCTGCAGTTGAGGATGCAGCATAGGTTCAGTTGTGCTATAGAAGCAATACCAATCGCGAACAGTGAAGGAAAACATCGTGAGGAAACCTGCGTATCTGAAGTGTTCACACACCTCAGCGCTTAAATTGCCAATCCGCGGTGGGCACGCGTGGTGAGTAAGACTGTACCTACTCTCTTTCTCTGAGAGAAGGCCTGTGCGGTCTCCACGATTTTTAGTGGCGACCGGACGCCATTTCATCTACCCAAATGTCCCAAATGACGATAAATAGGGTACCGTGTCTGGCAATACTGCATATTATCTGTGGTCACTGCGTCATGACAGCTGTCAGCTGTTCACAGAATAGCCATGAGTTGATATAAGGCCTACTCACACCATCAACGCTACATGCGTAACGAAACTAATATGATGTTTTGTTCATACCTGAGCCGAATACCCGTAGTACACGAACGAAACTAATGAAAGATGGTTGTCAGGTTCGTGATAAGTGGCAAACCCATAAAACTAAAACAATCATTCTGAGCTCTTGCCTTGAAAAAATGAGATCGCGGTCTCGATCGGGCTCTAATCTAGCCTTTGTATCGCTTTTATGAAAAGAAGCACATGTAATTCGTCGTTGTTAGACCACAACCACAAGTAGCTATCGTGGTGTGGAGGACCTTTTAACATAGCGACTTTTTAGCGACTACTGCTCTGTGATCTGCTGTCATTTTTATTTTCACTTTGGTCTGCCCCTAAATGGAGATTGCACAGAGTTTCGTCGAGCAAAATGTTTGTACAATATTCACTGCTAAAGCTTATGCTGTTTATCAGGCTTTGATTCGAAAAACCAATGTAAATAATCTCAGCCTTTGAAGGGATAAATAGACTTGATGTTAGTCATACCATGAATGTTCCTATGAGTGACTACTTCTATAAGTTTAAGCATAAATAAGTTATGGAAAGAATTCTGGAAGAAGGACCGAGAAATGAAACGGCAATGGTATGAAAGTATACAATAAGAAACCTTACCGCAAAACCGTGGTGCGATAATCTAAAAGAAATCAGTCGTGACTATATCACCGCTATTAACCGACTGAGATTCGGTAATAATAGAGCGCCATCACACCTAGTCAGGCATCACACCTTGGAACCAATGAAGGTACCGTTGATCATTGAAGTTTGAATGTCAAAGTTTTTAAATTGACAGACTAGTGCTTGCAAGTGAAAAATCACTGTATAAACCAGTGAATAGTTAAATTAGTGAAAGTTAAAAACGAAAAACTCTTAAATAAAGGTGCATTTAAGCGGCGCGGATGAATCCGAACGCAGACCTGCTCGTATACTCGGCGCGGCGGCACGTCGTGGGTCACAACAACGCGAGCTGCTGAACCGCGCCGTCGCTTTGTCCGTTCTAAATACCTATGAATAAACGAAAAAGAGAGAGAGATACTACCATCTGTTCTGTTTAGACGACGCGTATTAACACAAGCCGAGCCGCGCGCGCCTTGCCGAGCCGCGCTGAGCAACGCCGAGAGCGAAGGCTTTTCAAACGGCGCGCGGCGCGCTAAATCACGCGCCGAGCCTCGCTTGGCTCGCGTGTTCGCGCGCTGTTTAATCGCATCCGTAAGATGTGGTTCAAAGGTCGTGTAACCAGGCCATAAAAACACAAGAAAAAAAACTTTACTCTGCGCCAACCATAGAGGTAGTCTGCGCTGCGCATTTCTATCAGCTGACAGCTCAGCACAGCAGACTGTCGCAAAACAAAAATTTCTAATTTGTAGTAGATTAAATTATTGTGCCTCGCTTGTGCATTTCCAAATTTAAAGATTGCGAGGCTTGCGCTCTATCACTATTATATTGAACCTTACTTTAATTTGTTGGCACAATGACAATGGGCGATGAACTACCTGTAACTTCCTTGGTTTTGCCTGTCCTCATACGCCCAGTTTTAACTCAGGTGATTTGTTGCAATGGCCTCTTTAGGAGCACCTTATGGTTTGTAATATTTCACGAGAGATTATGACAAAATCCTCTATAACTACTGTTCTTTTGTTTTTCAGCTCGAGAAATATGATTTAGGTGCGTCACAGACTTTGAGGGCAGCTCTGACAAAGGCCGAGGCTGCGGTGCCAGGGCTCAACTATGACCTGGTGGCTGGCATCATCCGCAGGGCCGATATCCCTGTCAACATGAATGAGAGTCTCCTCAGACTTCAGGGAACACTCACTGACACTGAATGTAAGTTCTCATTATTTTTTTAAGGGCTAGCCATTAGGCTACTGCGTCTTTACACTCGATTCTAACTTTAATGCAATAGGTCACAAATGAATTTAGATAGCTAATTGAAATAATTAAACAATTTATTTTACATAAAAGAGGAAATTACACAGATATTTCTAAACCCAAAAGTGCAGATGGCCTTGTCACTAAAAGTTACCTGCAGGACACATTGTTTTTCTATTGTACCAAAAACTCAATCAACCAAAAGGTTAAAGTTATGGAAACTTTAGATCTCAAAAAATGCAAGTTGGCTAAATTAGCATCTAGAGCAGAGGAGCTGTTACAATTATGAATAGTTAGCAGATTTGAAAACCATTTCAGGTGCTGATCTAAGACTGAACAGGAGTGAGGAGGCATTCCAAGAGCTGAATAAAAAATCATCATCATTGAAGAAAATCTTAAGTCGCATTCCGGATGAAATTACAGACAGAAAGACTTTCCTTGAAACAATCAAGTAAGTTCTTTGTAATTCAACTCTTCGGATCTTATCCATCCTACACCTTTAGAAAGTGGTGTAGAGACAAATCATTAACACACAAAAAATATTGATCAAAGGTATACAGCTGAGATTACTCAAGAGCGTGGCAAGTGGCTAGTCATACTATCTGATTGGCATTCCTGGGTACATGTTTATTTAAACTTGGACACCAGTCATCAAATCTGATAAAAGTCTATGATAAAAAACAGACAAAAATAGTACATTGTTACCCTATTGGTGAAAGTAACTTGACATTTATTCCTGAGTTATACACTGCTTTTCACTTTGATTGCGAGGAAAATTTCGGACAACAAAATCGTCGTATAGTGAAAGAACATAAAAAATAACCAATTCTGGCCAATTTATGTTTTAATGTTTTTTTTTTTTTAATTTTCACCATGTCAATTTAGATTTAATATCTTATTTATAAAAACACAATTCCTTAAATCACTCTATAAACGTCGATTAAAATAGTCTGTGGTGAAGATTTTACAAGGAAAAGACGTAACCACAGAGTAAATAAACTGCCTCTGCGGAGTGCTTCAGAGGAATCGTGTTTTTATAAATAAGGCAGTTAGATTTTGCGAAGTCATAAAAACATTTCGGCGCATTTTTAAACAATAATCAACTCCTATTTTATCTGATTTCATTAAATTAAATTAATGAAATCAGATAAAATAGGAGTTGATAGTTGATAGAAAACGTACGGAATTCAAATAATTATAGCAAGAATAAAATAAAACAACAAGTTTCAGTTTTCTACGAAATTTTACTGTTCAATTAAAATGTGTGCAATATATTTTGACTCTGTTTGGCTGTTGAGCCTCTATCTTAGTTTTAGAACAAAAAAATACTTCATGCACTAGAGCTTAAAAAGAGATTTAATGTCGTCTACTCACGACTTAAAGTCGAACTTTACTAGCATGAGAAGTGAAAAGTATTACTTTCAACCCGCTCCTCAGGCAACTTCAGAACTACTTTCCAGCTAATGAAAAATATATTTTAACGATGAATGCACTGTGTCTGTTTTTAGTGTTATTATTATTTATTTTTACAGGGAGATTGCATCAGCTATCAAGAAGTTGCTAGATGCAGTGAATGAGGTGTCTACCTATACACCAGGGCCAGGGAAGCAGGTGCTGGAGCAGAGGAAAAGGGAGTTCGTCAAGTATTCTAAAAGATTTTCTAATACTTTGAAAGAATACTTCAAAGAGGGCCAGTGAGTATTTACAGTAATATTAATACTATGTTTAGATCTGTGACGAGGCATGGTGTGCCTCACTAGTTGAAAGAAGGGCCTGCAAGCAGTAACCCCATGTTGAGGTCCCTCTGATTTTCAGTGTGTGGTGTAACTTGCCGCTCCTGAATCGGGCTGTATAGTCACCGAAAGCAGTGTTTATCTTTTGGCACTGCTTAAAGGATGACACACACCAACGCGTTGGCGGTGGTGGTCCATTCATAAATCATTTACAACCTTATAATTACTATTAGCAATAAGGCCACCCATTGTACTTTTTCATTGTAACTTTCATGTTTTATGTCTGGCTCCTCGTGTGCAATAAAGAATATTCTTATCTTATCTTAAAATTAGTACTAGATTCATAAGCATGCACATAAATATTGGCACGCCCTAGAGGGCATCATGTATGATCTAAGTAATGTAATGATACATTCCTATGTACAACATGACTGCAATAAATGAATATGAATATTTTGTGTGGACCGCCACTGCCACTGCGTTGGTCTGTTATATCCTTAAATCCTGCATTGCAGATGCAAAGGCCTTTGATGAATACAATGTTTATCAGTTGTGTTGATGTTTAAGAGTTTCCAGGTTGTTTCCAGGCTGAGTTAAATAATGTGTGCTTGCAGTACCTCTTTGTAATACTGGATGTATTTGGTCATTAGGAGGGCATTAATGTTATATTACTTATTACACAAAAAAAAAAAAAAAAACCTAATGATGTGGTAAACACAGGTTTTGATTTGGACTCTTGCCTTGTGTTGACATGGCCATATTACGTCACCCCAATCAAGGCTAAAGAGTAAAATCTTTATCCTGACTTTGTCCGCAAAATATTAATGTACGCGTATCCATTACATTTACTACAGAAACACTTTGTTAAAAAAAATAATTTTATGTATGTCTGTTCCAGAGCCAATGCAGTGTTCGTGAGTGCGTTATATTTGATCCATCAGACCAATCAGATCCTTTACACAGTTAAGAATAAGTCAGAATAGAGTATTTCTCACCAACCAACTAATAAAGGTGGAATAATATTTTAAATTTATTTTACTTTGCTAATGTATTTTTGTGGTAAGTACCTACGTAGTTTTAGAGTTTAATTCATAAACTTCGATCAACTCCACTAAAAATGTCGCGCGGTTGTAGTGTAGGTTGTTATACATGTGAAAGTGTTTGCGAATGTGGATCTGTATAAAATATTTTCTGTTCAGTAAACATTGTTATGGTGATGTGACATTAATTATAATGAAGCTCTAACCATTAAAATCTATGAATGAGTGTATTTCCATTCATTCATAGATTTTATAACCAGCTAGAGAGACTCAATATTACCTACAAGTTGAATCAGAAAAACATGGAGTAAAGATTATATAGACACAAAAACAAATTTTTGGGCGTTTCTGTTTCAGTAGTGAGTTTATTTGCAAGGGCAATTTACAGTGCAATTTACAGGGCCGATTTACAGTGCAGGAGTAGCTCAACTATTTGAACGATTGAAAGTTAGGGACTAAAAAAGTAAATATTTTAAAGCACTCCTTTTGCGAACGTCGTATTTGAGTTTGTCGTGAGTAAAATTATTGAACTTTGAATATACCGGTCAAAAATTTCAATATGCGCTTTATTTTTAGTGCAGTTGATGGACGTTAGTGTAGTACTTTTATCTCACCAAAGCGGTTTCGTCTTAATTATGTGTCTTAACTGTGGTTATACATACACATTATTGGGCGTAAGGTCGGGAGCCAATGGAGCGCTTAATATAGCTCAAGCCACTGATTCTGTGTGCGTATCTACGTAAGGACATCACAACTACGTATACAATATCACAATATCCGTGCACCTGGCTCGGTGACGTCTCATCGGCGCTCTGGTACGGTGTGCAAAATCAATAAACCAAATTATCAACGAAGGTGTTTACTATATTCACGCGACCGGGGCGAACGCGGCGTGATGAAGGGGGAAGCAGGAGCGGCAGCGCATTCCAGCGAGGTGCACAAATATTGTAATAGTGTTTTACAACTGTGGCTCGCCCGCTGTCGTAAGATAAAATAACCATATGTGTATATGTATGCCCTTTCATCATCGTCATTCACATCATTGTAATTCCCTACATAGCCCTACAGGCTAACATGCACCAGAACACTTGAGACTACGTAGAGTAGAAGTTGTAGAGTAAACTTAAACTACCGTAAAATGTAGACTAAATGGGAAAACAGTCTCCACGCGCACCCTCACATGTTAATTTTCGTTAACTTCGCTCAGTCTCGAGCCAAGTCCTTGAGATGTAATGCAAATGTACCCTGCTACAGTGTAGGCATTTCATGTGTTATAAATTGTCTTGAACATTGTTTAAAACATTAAAAAAATGAAGCTGTGTGCGAAATTTCATCCAAATCCGTTTAACCGTTACATATGATGGAAAGAGCGACAAACATTCAAACTGTCATGTTTATAGTATTATTAGCGTGATATTAAACCTGTTTATCATTATTATTTGAACGACATATTTTTCAATCGTCGGATAAAACGGGATCGGGGTACGTACAGCGAAATTGGTTAAAGTCGACAAAAAGTGTTACACAAAACTTACATTCCCTACCTATTTATCCGACGATTGAAGAGCCCCCTTAATCTATTATTTACGTTTTGGTACGTACCTATAATAATGTAGTTAATTAATATTGTAGTTAGATGTGGGATTTGTTTTTTGATGACGCCAAATTAAATCCTTACCTAACTGAAAACTGAAAATCTAGTTGTATTAATTTTATGTTTGTATAGTACTACCATTAAAATTCAATGGCGCAGTCGTCAGCACACTAACCCTTACATTTTAGTTATAAAGTCGCCCGTTGGCCGTTACGTAACTGAGAAGAGTGCACGCATGTAAAGGTGTGCTGTCGAGTGTACTAAAACGTTATTCTACATTCGTTTGAATGTAGATATTTCACAATTCCACAGTGGATAATTTGATCATTATCCACTGTGGAATTATGTGAAGGATTGAAGGATTTTTATAATAAACGTTAAGCAAAAAGTTTTGCTTATTTTTGGTTAACCCTTAATAAGGCGCGAGCCAGTAGGCTAGTTGGAGAAAAAGTTGAAATTGATTTAGGGTAAGTTGATACTCTAGAATATGAAAAAATATAAAAAAGGGGGGGTTTTCATGGGGGGAGTAGCTTTTTTTTGGGTGGGAAATAATATCCCTTTGCCCGATTAGGTTTACGCATTAGGTTTTTGGGTGGGAAATAATATCCCTTTGCCTGATTAGGTTTTGTACTTTTAGCCTCAGTTTCAGTATTTCCATATACAAGCACTAGCCCGTGGTTTGGTTTACATTTCTTGTAAAATTATTAAAATTTGTGTAAACTAGAAGATTAAAACAATTTAGAATAATAAAAATGTTTTATTACGCTTATAAAACTAGGAAAAAATTAAGGTAAATAAAAAAGCGTGCGACAGAGATAAAAATGTGAAATATTAGAACGAATAAATAGAAGAAATAAACAGGTGAGATGAATAATAAATGCAAGTGCTTGCCACCAACAAAAAAATTGTGTCTGACAACTATTGGCAAAAATATAACACCAAATAAATGCAAACGAAGTCGGGTGCAGTAGCTAGTTAGCAATAAAAAAAATCATGAACTTATCGGGCAAGGGGAAATAATTTCCCACCTATAAATTTGCAATTTTTGAGTTTATGGTTTATTACATTGCCTTTGAAAACACACATAAAACACCATCAGAATAGACCTTTTACCAGAGCAATCAAATTCTTCTTACAGGATTTTTTGTAGAACAAAAACTCGTTTTTTCTTCGGACTGTCAGAAAAATCACCGCTTTGTTTACTCAAAATTCTCCCACCGACTCTTTGACATAAAAAAAAATAAGTCAAAGGTTGCCAATAAGCAAAAAGTTTTGCCAGGAAAAGAAAAAAAAGTCCTAATAATCTGTGGTAAGTGGTTCATTTGTTCACTGCAAATGATTTGTAGACAATATTTTACTTTAAAAAAAAAACGTCGTGGTGGGAAATAATTTCCCCTTGCCTTATTAAGGGTTAAGTGAGTCCCAATTACAAATCTAATTGAAATGCTTTATCTCTTATTACGTCTTGTTAATTTATCGGAGATAACTTTCATGTACTATCGCCATTGAGCAAAGGTAATTGTATTTTAAATTTAATCTAAAAGAAAAGTATAAGTACTAAGGCAAGTGGACACTCGACTTTTTTAACAATTGTAGTTCGTGGGAAGGCATCTATAGAGAAGGTCACTTGACGGATACACCTTTCGCCGGTTCTTGTGAGACAGCGCGGTGGTTAAACTGTTTTCGTGACCGCTTTCGGTTCATCATGAGGCTTGCCCTGTGATTCGTCTCGTCGTGCGACGCAGACAATGGCGGTCGTGCCTCCTGCCCCGCGACGCCGCGGCCCGCCGACCGCGGCCGGTGCTCCGCCCGTGACACTTGACACGGGACCACTCGACCTGGGCATGCGCAGGCCCACATATTTCCGCGTCTCGCTTTTTCTTTCGGTAGAAACCACGTTTTAATCTGACCCGGTCCTTTTATGTAAAAAAAAACTGTCGGACAGGTCGTGATGTTAAATCTACGGCCCACAACAAATGGATGATTAGGTGAATCGAACTATGAAAAACTTTTCTATTTGCAAAGAAAAACCGGGCAAGTGCGGGTCGGACTCGCACACGAAGGGTTCCGTAGCATTATCTATACAACATTAGACAAAAAGATCGAGAAAAAACGGCAAAAAGTCACGTTTGTTGTATAGGGCCCCCTTAAATATTAATTTTATTCTGTTCTTAGTATTTGTTGTTATAGCAGCAACAGAAATAAATCATCTGTGAAAATTTCAACTGCCTAGCTATCACGATTCATGAAATACAGCCCGGTGACAGACAGACGGACAGACAGACAGACAAACAGACGGACAGACAGACAGTGAAGTCTTAGTAATAGGGTCCCGTTTGGCACTCATCGGGTAGAGAACCCAAAAAAATAGGGACTTTTAAATCCGTGAAATAATTTTGATCGAAGCTGCCAAAACCTCTGCTTAGTGCAGCAGGAAGTGACCAACATCAGGACGAATAGCGATGAGCCTGAACTGAAGGCGCAAAAACGTCCGTTATGGAAATCAGTTTTGCGAGTATTGGCGCAATGGGTGAGGCCAACCCCAAGGTGTTGGTTTACTGCAAATAGGCTTCGGGATTAAGTGTGATATGTCGTTGCTTTTCAGGGGTCAGGCCCTCCCTAAAAAATAATCCTAGATACGCCAATGTTTGCGAGCCCTATATGCCTGAGGGATGACATAGATAATGAACCTGAGCTGCGCTGAATTGGACTGTACTGAAACCAAACGAAGCCGTACCTTGAGGTAACTGACAAATGATAATGACTTTACCTACAAGAGATGAAAGGATGGCGTAAGATGCCAGCACTGCGGCTAAAGGAGGTACAGGATTTTTTTTAATTATATTAATTTAATTTTGTTTCAATGTCATTGGTTGTTACTTTGATAGCAAATCTTAATAAAACCGCAATACCTTCGAGAAAAGGACAAAAGAGATAGAGATATCTCTCTAAAAGAAGGCTTGTGCTCGCTCAGATGTAAATAGACTAATACTGTTTGAAATGTAAAAAATCGGGCCACGCTCAATATAGGGTCCGTAGAAAGAGGGTTTTTTTTAACTGATTTACAGAACTAACAACTTCATCAATCATTTTCAATGGATTTTGTACAAAATTTTACTTTTGTAAGTTGTTATCCTATTACTCGTTAACTAGTAAAGCCTACTTAGCCGTGATACTTTTCCTTTTAAGGTCATGATACGTTCTACTACCCTGATTTTTTTCACGTTTTTACAATCAACTGTTTAGCCAGGAGAGGGGGGGCGGGCACCCTACTCGGACAAAAATTTGAGCTTTAAAGCTTCATATTTCGCAAACGGAACCCTAAATCGAAAAATGGTCTTCCTACGCCCAAAATATTTTTAAACGACCAATCCACACTGGTGTAGGCGAGCAAAACAAATTGCATCCCTAATTTTGGTGTAAGAGTGGGACCCGAAAAAAAATTTTTTTCGAGATTTTATTGTACCGTTTTGTCGGCGTAATAAATATCTATATCTGCGCCAAATTTCAGATATCTAGTACTTATCGTCTCTGCTACAATGCGCACAGACAGACGGACAGACAGACAGACGGATGGACACGGCGAAACCGTAAGGTTTCCTTATTGACTACTAAAAGATGGACATGGAAAAACTATAAGGGTTCCCTATTGACTACTAAAAATTGTGGTAGTCTTTCATAAATAAAAACCATAGACTTTTTATGCGGCGTTTATCGAGTGTTAAGAAATCGTGTTTTTATAAATAACACCGGAAATTTGTTTGGAAGTTAAAAATAACTCAAATACTGCTTACGTGTCTAATAATTGAATCGCCCCTTATTGAGTAGTTGAGTAATTGAATTAGGAAGGCAGGCAAGTAGGTAGGTACTCACCTACCGACTCTCACTTCGAAATGTTAGCACTACAATGGCTCACTTTCTTTCCGGGTCGATCCCGAAATGTTATTATGACAACGCATCTTAACAATGAGTCAATCATATAGATCAGTTAATATATTCATAGCTTTGCAGCGGAGGCGTAATCGATTTAACTTGTATAGGTAGATAGGTAGGCAGGTCGCTGCTTCGGCGCCGGGGAGATGAAAGTGTGCGATATGTGTGCCAAACACTTCATTCATGATTTTAATTTAATTTTGCTTTGGTCCGGGTGTAAATTCTAAATACAAGCCTATATACGTCCCACTGCAGGGCACAGGCCTTCTCTCAGTGAGAGAGTACCTATGGGCTTAATCACCACACGTGCCCACCGCGGATTGGTGATTTCACGCGCTGAGGTAGGTATGTGAATAGCTCAGACACTCAGGTTTTCTCACGATGTTTGTCCTTCACCGTTAGCGAGTGGTATTGCTACTATAACTTCACAAATGTACATAAGTTAGAAAACCAAGTCATAGGTATGCCCGCACTGGGAATCACACCTGGGTCTTTTGCTTCCGAGTCCAATGTTCTACCCACTGGGCTACCACCGCAACTTCCAAAATTCTAAATAATTATTCTCTGTATAAATAATACTATCAATGTATCTATTAAAAAAATGTGGTTTATATTTCTTGAATTAATAGAAAAGTATGCTTTAAAGTCCTAGGTTCTCGTTCTAGGCTGTATTAGGTTCTAGAACTTTTTACCGGAAATCGATTAGGACTAAACGATTTTCGCTAAAAACGCCCGTCTGCTAGATTATTAATCCAGGGTTCTAGGCTGGTTCTATCACCATTATTGAGGCTTATGATGTTCCTAGAAAATAAGCTTTATTCCATTTGTGGCGTTAGATAGCTCCGGGTATTTACTAATTTCTTCCTTCCTTTAAAACATTCCTCAGAGGCAGTTTAAATAATGTGTGGTTACGTCTTTTTCTTTGCCACAGACTATTTAAAATGCCTCTGAGGAGTGTTTTAAGGTTTCGCGTAGTGATAAATAAGACCGTGATGATCTGTCCGTGAGGGATTCACGTCGAAAATGGCACTATGGACACCCACAATTTTGAAACTAGACTAGCTGGGCCGCGTTTCAGAAAATTACAATCGTAGTTTACTACTTTATGATAGTTCGTTTTACATTGTACAGCCGATTGTACCTAGACAAGTAGTCTTCGTACCTACTTATTAATCGTAATTAAACATCGAATTGTCATAAATACCATGATTTGTAGTTCTATGAAATGAGGCCCTGGTGTTTCATAAAGCTACAATCTTCTATCATCTTCTATCTATCTAATCTATCTATACTAATAATAAATCTGTAAGGGTCGGTCATGGAGTAAGTTAGTTTGTTTTCAGAGATATTTTGTTTATAGGCTCAATATATGACACTGAAACTAATTTCACGATTTTTAGAATTTTTTTCTGTATGTGTGTATGTATGTATGTATGTTCCTCCATAACTCTTAAACCAATTATCCGAATTTGATGAAATTTGGTATAAAAACATATAGACATCTGGGACACAAGATAGGCTATTTAAATTCTAGCTCCAGTTATGATAAGACGTGGCCCCCATACAAATGCTGCTTCGTAAAAATCGAAATGTACGCGAACGGAGTCGCGGGCACAGCTAGTCTATTATAATAAACATATTATAATAAACTTTTGTCGATGTCTGATATATGATCACGCAAAAACCACTGGAATGAAGTAAAACTCACCATGATTATATGGAAAATCACTATATGCTGGTGAGGTCATTGAACAGTGCACAACAAACTGGGTCGATCTGCAATGCTAACTCATTTTATGAAAATTTTCGATTTACTGGGTTGTTGCAGCACAACGACGCTATAAAGCGGGTCGAAAAATACAATACATACATACGCAAAGTTGTCTCGGAGCTTGTATGCGCTAGATATTAGATATATTGTTGTCAAGCCGTTGTATAGTCATCCATATAGTCTCTCAGACAAATGTGTTTTGGCTACGTGAACATCAAATATTAAATGTCTCGATACGTCTTTGCTCTCTTGTAGATTTATTTCCATCGACGGATCAGCATAGCAGACTTGACAAAAAGCTCGTTGTTCATGCATCACATTCTGAATTTATAGACCGGGAGCATCCTATAATTGTTGCACATCAATCTCAGTTCCTCGATGCAAAATCAAAGCATTTGTTACTACCATTTGTTAACCAAAAATGTAGAACTTTATTTATTACAATTTCGTGCAAAGTGCTATTTTATGCCGGACGATAAGCATGAAACTTCAATGACAGCAATGGCAGCGATCAATCTTTCAGCAAAGTGATGGCAGCAGTGGTTGTAATTTATTCGTAGGATGGAAGTGACACTCGTCGGGCTGACTCTTGGCTCAGATTTTTTTAAGTACTTATGCTCTACCTAAGGAAATAAATGCGTGGTGGTAGTGGAGTAAAGGCTCTTTTACCCCAGAATAACATCGTGCTACAGTGTGGCATGCTACAAATTGTGGCAGCCGGCTCCTTGTTGATCGCCAACATCATGCGGCCTGCCGATGTAGCATACGACAGTCTATTTTACGACGAGGCAACATCGTGTTCGTATACAAGCTGCGACAGTGCCACATGACGCAAGGTGTTGCCACGCCGCACGATTCTTGCCACAATGTTCGACATGCTTTTTGGCATGCCGCAATGCCGCACGGTATTGCCCCGACTTTAATTCAGCCCAGGTTCGAATCCCGGCATCCCGGTACCTTATTAAGTAAATCTAATTTGGCTTTGGGCGTGAGTGAGTTGGATAAGAGTTGGTTGGTTTCTAGCCTGTCGAAAGTTACGTGGAGGAATAATATTTGAATTTTCCGCTGTTTCCTCTTTTGTTGCTTTTAGTACTATGGCCGTCAAATGGTTTAGTGTCGGGAAGAAATATTCGACGTTACCATCAATTTCTATCACTGTATTCCATAAGCTATAGAGCTGTATTTTCTTTAGATAGACTCCCTCCAATGATACCCGAAATACGTCCATGCGAAGTTAGTCATTGAACTACTCGTCTGCCACGATACAGATCTGTGTCCAACTTAGTATGGGCCACCTATACGTTCCAATCCGCGAGGACAGTTCAGGAGTTAAGGCTGGGTTCTCCGGGCGCACGGATTTGTATGGGACTTATTGCGCTGCGCGAGCAAAAAGTTGGGGGGAAAAGTTGAATATTAAAAAAAGGAATATTACTGAAATACAAATCCTATTACAATTTCGATGACCGACATCACTAACACATTCAGTAACAGTCATCTTGATATATTCTTATTATTCAAAACTCAGTACAGCTCAAATAAAACCATAATTATCATCATCATCAGCCTTTTCACGCACTCTGCAGGACATAGGCCTCCCTCATGGTTTTCCAAGCTCACGCTACATCGTCCGGTCCGCGGTCGTCAGGTCAGAACTTAATAAAAACATATCTAGTGATTATTTTGATTCTTGTTCACGATTTTTTTATATGCTATTAAGTTTAAAAAATCATAAAAATTATGACCGACGGCCCTACATAGGATATTGAAAAGTAATATATTTTTTTTTAGATTTTAAATTTCTTGCAGACCTTATTCAGGGGTAATGTCAGAGAACCCAGCTTGACGAAGGAGGGAAACAGAAAATTGTGGCTAGCAGATAAGGGACAAAAATGTTTAAGATCCTCTACTCAAAATACATGGACGGATGGATATATACCGTGATATTGAAAATTTAAATAACGCAAAACCTCATAGTTTCTTCAGTATCGCCACAGGTATCTCTAACTAAATCACTTCGAATAAGCAAGAGTTTCAGGTACCTGGTTTAGTAAAGCGTTTGAAATAATTCTGAATATGAATTAGGCTGTACCCTATAAAATCGATCGAGAATTGAGTCTTGATACAGGTACCTAAGTTGTGTGGAACAGTCAAATTTTAACTCCCAGTATGTATGCTATCTAATCTATAGAGAATCATTTAAAGGAAACCATAGTAGGTACTTAGGTACTAATACTTTAATTAAGGTTTGTCATCTAGGAACAACAATTTTTGTTCTACGACGTTGGTTTTGTTTTTTCAATTTTTAATGGTTTTACAGTTTTTTTGCTTTGCAGTGGCGATGTTTGGTAGTAATGTATTAAATAGGATTGACATTCTTCTCTATAGGACAATCAATTACCGGATTGATATTGGCGGTTTGACATTGGCCGATAAACGTAACTACACTGCATAGTCAGGTTGGTCTATCAGATATCTATACTAGTCTATATTTATTTATAAATACTCCACATAGAATTTATGAAATGTTTTTGAATTACCCCCCATCAAACAAACAAACTTTTCCTCTTTACAATATTACCATGATTACCATGCCGGAGGCCCTGGGTTGGATTCCCGCTGGATGTCGCATTGGTACAAATGGCCTCAGTCTGGGTGTATTTCCATGTTCCATGTTTACATAACAAACATTGCCTGGTTACCATAGCACAGGGTATCCCAGTTTGGGATCAGGACAAGTGATTTGTTGAATGGAAGTTATTATTATTATTATGCAGGGTGTCCCAAAAAAATGTGTCAAGGGAAGTCCAGAGATAGAGCACCTCTAGGGATACCCAAATCACCCCCCTGTAAGTTCCCGCGATTTTTTGTAGTTTTAGAGTTAGAACTAAATATTTTAACTAACTTTGCGATTCTTCGTTTTTTATGGCACTATTGTATCAAATTGACCCACAATTGAGTTTGTGTCTGCAAGGCACACTATTCACTTATTTCAGAAAAAAAAGCATGTATCCTAATAATTAACGTCTTGTAGCTCAAGGTGGAAAAAAAAATACGAAAAAAATATTATAACTCTAAAACTACAAGAAATCGCGGAACATACAGGGAGGTGATTCGGGTACCCCTAGAGGTGCTCTATCTCTGGACTTCCGCTTGACACTATTTTATGGGACACCCAGTATGTACTTATACGATTTCAGAAACTCTTTCACCAGTATTTAGAATGGACCTTCAGGGTGGACATCCCTTTACCACGCGAACGTTTCGCGGGCACTGCTAGTTTCATATATTTACTAAGGCCGTTGTATGAACGTTCTGTGAACGTTGTTTGAATGCTAGTCCGACCACAGTTCGACGATGCCGATGTCTTACCGTTATCGTCAAATGTGAAATGACATTAGCAGAACGCGTACCTAAAGCGCGAATAGTAAAATGGTGTAGGTAAACCTGATAATACGAAAGATGTATCTAAATCTGAGAAAAAACTCATACTTGAATAATAAAAAAATGTGTTTTTATTTTTAAGTAAGTATATATGTAAATTCTAATAAATCATTTGGATCAAGGACTTCGATTATGTGTGTCGGAGATAAGTTTTCAGAAATATTCTCAAGAATAACCTATACTTCACAAAAATACATTAAACAGATATTTGTAAAAAAAAAATCAAAGGAAGACTTAATGAGCTCTACTGGCTGTTACCAGTGCCTAAAGATAGATAGATAGAAAGGTTCAGGTTCTAAGAAGAAATAATAGTAACCTTTCAGTTCGTAATGTTCAGTGACTAAGCCAAAAAGCGTGGGGCGCTTGGTCGAAATAAATTCTTCCGGTCTTATTTATAAAACGCGATCCCTCTAAAACACTCCGTAGGGGCAATTTAAATAATGTGTGTTTATGTTTCGCCCTTTACCATAGACTATTTAAACTGATTCTGTAGCTAATTCGTCCAGGATTTGGTGCGCGTACTAAAGAAGCTGGTCAATCTTGACATTTTTGTTGCAATTAGCGTGGATGTACGTAAAGTTTGATGTGGTGTCGCGGTGTCGACTGGTGCAAGATGAGCAAGTTGATAAAATTAGTCTGCATAATTATGCCAAAGCTGGAAGTGTAGGTTTAGAGTTTAGATAACACGTTTTTTTAAGTTATTCAATCTTCATTAAGTCTTTCAGATGGGCTGGCAGGGCTATAGGTTGGGAAATAGGCTGTAAGCATGAGTGCACTAAGGTTCACGTACACAAAAAAATGTTTTAAAAACTTATTTGTTTATTAGTTTTTTTTGTATGTATATATACGTACAAATATAAACTCACGCCCGGATCCTGGAGGTGTAGGCAGATTCAAGAGTTTGCCATTCGCCACGATCCTGACACATTACAGCAGGGATAGTACGATGACGCTATTCGCGCATTTTAAATGTCATAAGTCGCGACTTTCCAGTACAATCCAGTAATTGTCAAATTCTGACATTTTAACGCCACAAGACGCGCGACGAGCGTCGTCGTACTACCCATGCGGGATCGGACTGTTAGTAACTTTCGGACTGATTGTAAGTGTATCGGCGGTGCTGTCGTATTGCACCACAGTGTTCAGTAGCCCTGTTGACGTCACGCAGGTACCGGTAAGTATAGCCGACTATAACATCCACGTAAATATTTACAGCTGACAAATTTACATCTTACAGCAGACAGATGTGCGGATGATAATTTTGATGGTATACCTACGGAGCCGATTTACAAAATAACGCAATTCAATGCTATGCGTGATAAATATTAATTGAAGCATCTGCTGCTGGCGGAGCGGCGGCGGAGAACGCATATGCAATGGCGTCTCTTAGACTTGGGTAACTCGGGGGCGATATGTGATATGATATAATATGACACACATAGCAGGATACCTCAATCTGTGTCTGTGTTATATCCTAGAGATATCAACCCAATCAATATCGTTCCCTCACTCACTCACACACTGAATGGGACTCCGTATGAATGAAAAACATGCGAGGCGAGAGGGCGCGTAATCGCGGAAGCCGTCGTTTAGTTTGTTCAGCTAACATCGGTCGATTCCGGTCAACTCATTCAACTCTTCAGCTCAGCTCCTGTACTCTCGAGGCTATTGTGTTAAATTGTGTCACAATTAAATGCAATAAGTCAGAAGTAACGACTTAGTAAATGTTTTAGTTGTAAGAAATAGCATTAAACTTATCGAAACTTTAGAGCGCATCGGAAACTAAAAGCACATTTTAGCTAAATTGATAAATAAATGCACTCAATTGCATTACCAAGTTGGCTAAATTTGCGTCGAGACTAGAGGGGCAGAGAGCCATAAGAGCTGGTTATAAAATAGAAAATAATTATTTTATTATTATTTTTAGTCTCTAAATCGATTTTTAGAAAATAATTGTGAGTTGAAGTTAAGAGTAAAGAGAAGAAGAAGTAAGAGAGAAGATATTTTAAAGATATGAGATCATTAAGATATATTATGCCGCAGAGGCAAAAGATATGAGATATGATTACTCCCTTCAAAGACAAACTGCGCAAGTCTAGTCGCCGCCCATAGGGGTCAAGAAAATTTATGATAATTTGCAGGCACGCTGAATTAACCGATTTTTTGACGGATCAAGTGTCTGTCTTTTGTGTTTTTAGGCTTCCGTACCTCAAAGGAAAAGCAGAACCCTTATATGATCACTTTGTTGTTCGTCCGTTCGTCCATCCGTCTATCCGTCCGTCCGTCCCTCCGTCCGTCTGTCAAGACCCTTTATCTCCTAGGGAACGCAGGGAACCAAAATTTATAGGGTGCTTTCCGTTGACCTAGAACTATGTTTGGCAAGTAATATCGTCTTATAATACAAATACAGGGAAAAATCTGAAAACTATAGGTGCATAGGTAATTAAATCATAAAAAAATAGTCTGAAGATCGGGAAAAGCTCGGAAAAAACTGCGAGACTTGATTTCTGAACTATTTTTATAATATGTAAGTACTTACCTAGAAATTTGTACGGAACCCTCGGTGCGCGAGTCCGACTCGCATTTTGCCGTTGTTTTTTTCACAAGGGAACGAATTCAAGTGTCTACTGTAACTACTGTCTTTTATGTTTTTTTTTACAAGGGAACGAATCTAAATACTTACCTCATTATAGGTGACCGGCTTAGCCGTCTCGTTAGATTTTAAATTGAAAGGGAATCGTTACGTTTTGTTTAAATGTCGGTCGATGACTAGTAAGGAAATCGATAGGAAGTTAAAAAGTCCGGACAAGTGCGAGTCGGACTCGCCCACCGAGGGTTCCGTAAAAATTTGTAGGTACCTACTTCTAATTTATTAATAGTTAAAGAATCGAGTCTTGCATTTTTTTTCCGAGCTTTTCCCGAAATTCAAACACAATTTTTTTATAATTTAATTAATTTTGTATAGTTTTCAGATCTTTCCCTGTACTTGTAGCATAAGACGATATTACTTGCCAAATTTCATAGTCGTGCCGATAGTATATGCCGATATGTTTTTACGATAGAGCATAAACAAAAAAAACACGTTTGTTGTATGGAGACCCCCCTTATTTTGTATTATTTTCAGAATTTTATTATTTTTTGAGCAATAAAACATATTCTGTGAAAGTTTCTACTGACGGACGGGCAGACATAAGGTCGGACGGACGGACAGACAGACAGTGGAGGCAGAGTAATAGGGTCCCGTTTGGCACCCTTCGGGTACGGAACCCTAATAAAGAAGTAGGTAAATCTAATACCTAATATCAGTTTTATTCACTTACATAATAGCTAGAGAGTGGGTGCTTTTTGTATCTAAGTGTGTCGGATCCAGAATCTAGATCAAGGCGCACAGAGTGCGCCAGGCCAAGTTCTCGACTAGCCCGCGCTGAGCATATATTTACAAGAAGCAGTTCGAGCACTTTTCGACCCCCTCTAACTTTGAAGCCGGTTATGTCGCATATAACTGAAAATTTGCGGAGGGGTTAAGGCAAGGTTAAGGTTACTAAATTGAAAGATAATTATAAATTTCAAGCTTCCAGCTATTGTCGTTAGGAAGATGTAAGGGTCCAAAAATTGCAATTTTCGGCACTCACTGTCTCACTCACTGATGGATCGTCAAAAGTCTAGTGCACTAATTGAACTAGGGATTTGAAATTTGAAAAATAAACAGTGTTAATTGAAAACCTATTTAGAGGCTAAAAATTCTACCCATGCCGGGACTTGAACCCGCGACCTCTGGCTAAACGTGCCAGCGCTCTCTCAACTGAGCTAATGGGCAAGTGCAGGCATGGCTAATTGCTATCGCAAACGTCAGGATTCCGACAGGATTTGGTGCGCAGTTGGTGTGCCTCAGAAAAAACGGCCAGTATTTGGGAAGAATTTCCGTTTTTAGCGGAAATGCAACCTTGCAAGTACTATTGCAGAATTTCTAGGTGACAGAATGGTTTTGCTAAAACAGATTTTAGAAGATTTTTTCTTTCATCATTTGCCCGAGTAAGTTTCCGTGAGCCTCTTTAATACTTTTTGCAATAAATGAATAGATAGAGAACACTAATATTGATTATTAAATTCTGGTGAACAAATAATAGGGGTTAAAGTATGAAATTGCCGTTTTATTGCAATAGGTTCTTTGAATTGACATAGAATCTTCATGGTTTGAGGTTTTCGAATGAAACTTTTCAAATGGTTTCTATGATGTTCTTTTTTTAAAAAATGTGAAACATTTGAATATCGACTTTCAATTGTTTTTGTTATTCAATTTAGACAAGAAAGATGGATACTGCGAATATTCGAGTGATTTTTGAATACGAGTTCCGACGCGGAACTAACGCGGCAGAAACAGCCCGCAATATCAATGCTGCGTTTGGAGAGGGGTCTACTAAAGAACGCACCGTGCGATTTTGGTTTAAACGCTTTCGTGATGGAAATTTCGACTTAAAGAACGAGCCACGAGGAAGACCGCCCACACAGGTGAATAACGATGAATTAAGAGAGATAGTGGAAGCCGACCCTAGTCAAACTACCCAGGAATTAGCGGCATGGAACGTTACCTTACCCACAAAATTGACTCACTTGCGTCAAATCAATAAAATAAAAAAATACGAAAAATGGGTGCCTCATGATTTGACTGATCTGCTCCACGACAACGCGAGACCTCACACAGCACGAGAAACCATTTTGACCCTTCAGGAACTGCAGTTAGAAACCATTCGTCATCCTCCGTATTCACCAAACCTTGCTCCAACGGACTACCATTTTTTTCGTGATTTGGACAATTATCTACGTGACAAGAAGTTTTCTTCCCAGGAGGCAGTACAAAATGCTTTCACACAGTTTGTGCAGTCTAGATCGTCGGAGTTCTATCGCAAAGGCATTAATGACCTTCCCATTAGATGGCAGCAATGTATAGATAATAATGGCAACTATTTTGATTAAATAAATTTGTTAAAAATAAAAAAATAAACAATTTAAATTTTCAGTACAAATCGGCAATTTCATACTTTAACCCCTAATATTAATTTGTGGTGTACGTCAGAAACTCGGTTTTGTAGGTTTATCTTGAACACAAAAAGTTAGCGGAGGACTGTCTAGCTCAAGCAAGAACGTATTAACATTCACGGCATCGCGTCAGACAGTTAAGAAACCCATTGCCTAGATTAAACTGAAATCAAGACTTTTATATCTAGTCATGTTATCTGCTGTACTTCGAAGCTGCAGTGTTTAGATCGATAGGGTACACTCATCATTCACTTTGGAACGTACGCAATTCCTGCCTAAATTGCTGAAGAGGTTTGGATGCTGTTTGACACGATTATAGACTATAGATAGAGAATCTCGATCTCTTAGATTAACATAGGGTACTACTCATCCGAATCCTACGCGAACGAAGTCGCAGGCACAGCCAATCCAGTAATAAAAGTAGGTCGCTTGTTAATGAGCTTTGGTCCCAAAATAACAACAATAAAATCACTTGTCGAAGCAAACAATAAGCTTTGTGCCATGCGGCCCTTATTCCCATGGCCCGCATTAATTCCCAGGCCACAGGAGGGCCACTCGGTGAGATAGGTACTTGCTCCGTTAGTGACGCGTGTCCCACTGCTGATTCCGGGTTAGGTGGCGTGGGACCTGTAGTGCCCTGGACAATGATAAACATTTTGTTTTCATTCGATGAGCGCAAAAGGTACCTACTGAGGTAAATGATTAAAAACTAGAGTTGAGTAGCTTAGCATGTAATAGGTTCGTCTTTTGTCCTACACGTGTTGTGTCAAAGGAGTAGCCTAACTGGTGGTAGGCCTAGGCCGCGGCTAGTACCCAGCCATCAAAGACACGTCCCCAAGCCGCGCCAAGCGATTCGTCGTGGCCCGGCTCTATGGTGACGCCACAACTAATAGGTCACAACTAATCAACACCTTGTAAACTTACGGTGGCAATAAATAATGATGATGATGATGATGATGGTGAGATAAGTATCTACGTAACATTTTAGGCCTCGTCTTTATTTACGGTCAGATAAGACCGAAGGCCGTATTTTATGTAAAAAACAATAGAAGCCATGCTGTCATTCTTACTAGGTATATTCATTTTAGAATGATATCTCTTACTAGATAGATAGAGGTCGTTTTTTAATCACGTGTAACCCCTCTGCCCCTTGGTGAATCGGTTGTGAGGTTTTGGATTTGATTTCTTATAAGAATCTATTTTAGTAAAAGAATATCATAAAATGAGATTTTGAAAACAATCTAACATAATAAAAATCTCGTGTCACAGTGTTTGTTATCGAACTCCTCCGAAACGGCTTCACCTATTTTTATGCAAAGTTTGTGATTTTGGTAGGTCTGAGAATAGGTCGAAAAACAGCTTTTGCTGGGTCAGCTAGTTATATTAATAAAATTAAGCAAAGTTTAGGTAAATAATATTTTACACCTCACAGACTATATTTTTTTTACGTTTAACAAAATTGTATTGAGACGTAATTGTCTCATTATCTCCTCCATCCCACCCATTATTACCCCTTAAATATAAGTTATTTAAACAACAAAGATTACTTAACAAAGAATATAGTACAACATGCAGGACAGCATTTTTGCCTGTGTGTAAGTAAGTATCACAGTAATTATCAATTAGGTACATGTCATCTTTGAAACGTTCACATTATTTCTACCTACAACTTTAGTAAAGTTAGAACCCACTTTGTATCTATGATGTAATTTGTAACCCAAAGTGTGTGGTAAAAAGCCTATACTCTCTTTCTGAGAGAAGGCCTGTGCCCTACAGGACAAATATAGGCTGCATTATTGTGATACAGAAGCAGGGTTCAACTCTAAAAGTGCGAGTGGGCTCTGGGGTGG
The DNA here is from genome assembly GCA_963969515.1 of Yponomeuta evonymella. NCBI lineage: Eukaryota > Metazoa > Arthropoda > Insecta > Lepidoptera > Yponomeutidae > Yponomeuta > Yponomeuta evonymella. The sequence goes on along the minus strand of OZ018345.1, from coordinate 12,627,926 downwards.
CTGGTGGCGCGCAACCCTCTGCTCCGGGCATCTGCTCCCTGTCGTGGGAGTGCGCCCGATCGCTTGCACATCGCGTCAACAATAACACACAAATCAACCCGCTAGACCCACTAGCCACTCTCACAGCCACCCCACTGGAAGCTGTGGGAACCAGCGCCCCATAATTAATATTACCACTTGCGAAATTCAAACAAACCATGCCAGTGCCTGGGGGTGACGTCGGATAATGGACTTGGTTTGAATTGATGGACGCTGGCCGGAAATATGCTGTGTTAGCATAAATCTCAATGTATTTGTTTCGCACGGCAAACTGGAGACTGGAAAATACTTATGTAACGCTACGCTCCATCTCTGCATAAACAGTAGGTAGGTCTGTACTAATAGTTCTGTATATAGGACAGTAAAACATGAAGTTTAACGCAAAACCTAAAACTCGTACCTTCATAGGCAACAGTTTTACATACATACACTACATAAACTCACGCCTGTATCTCAGAGGGGTAGGCAGAGACCAGGGACTTCCACTTGCCACGATTCTGACAGATCCCTTTCGCTTCCTCAACATTCCTTAGTCGTTGCATGCACGCACGCCGGTTTCGGATACTTTTAATCTTGCCCTTTGCTAAAACATCCTCTGTTTGGTCGAAGTATGTTCTCCTGGGACGTCCCTTACCGGCCCTTCCACCCACATTCACTCGATATGACGTTTCGTCAATCTTTCATCCTCTCCACATGTCCAAACCAACGCAACATTCCTTTCTCAATTCTAGTCACTACATCCTCTTTCAGTCCACAACTTTCTCTAATGAACCTATTGCGAATCCTATAATTCAAAGTAATACGAGACATATTGCTCAAGGACCTCATTTCTACTGCATTAATCCTACTTTCTTGCTTCTTTTACCATACCCAAGTCTCGCTATGTGTTGGGACCCAGCACTCCATTAAAAAAAAGCAAAAGATCTAATATTAATTTATCAATAATTTTTTTATACAATCTTGAAACTTGACGCGGTCAAATCGTATCTATCTATCTATCTGTGCCACCCACGACGAAAGCCTTGAGCATACTTGTCTAGTGTAGGCATGGAGGCCGATAGTAAATAATCACTACCTACCGGGTGGTGTCGCCATCGTTTGACAACTACATAATTCACGAGGTTTTTAAGGAACATGGAGTGTTGGTGCGACCATCTGGCTCTCAACGCGTTGATCAAGCAGTCTGCGTGACCGGGGCAAACCGGGGTCCCAATACCCGAAGAGCTACGTGTGTGTGTCTGACTCAGGTGCCATTGCTAAAATTACGGATGTAATTTACTGAAGTAAGGCGAACGAAAGTGGATAAAGAATGTAAACAATCTGACAATCCCCTATTTTACTTCCAAGTAAAAATTGTGAGTGGAACGTTGGTGTTTTTTAGGGTTCCGTACCCAAAGGGTACGGGACCCTATTACTAAGACTCCACTGTCGGTCTGTCTGTCTGTCTATCTGTCTGTCTGTCTGTCACCAGGCTGTATCTCATGAACCGTGATAGCTAGACAGTTGAAATTTTCACAGATGATTTATTTCTGTTGCCGCTATGACATCAAATACTAAAAATAGAATAAAATAAATATTTAAGGGCGCTCCTATACAAAAAACCGTAGTTCCTTTGCAGTTTTTTGCTCGATTTTAATAACGGCAACGGGTAGAAGACGCTTCAAATATTCATTAGTTGTATATTCACTTCAAAAATAAATAGAGATATGGGGCTCAGCGGCAGGCATACATATAAATGATTTACAGATACCTCAAAATAAACTTATTAAAGTACCGTACTTTTCTGTTACGATTTTCTTACACCTCATCATCATCATCAGCCATTTGACGCCCACTGCAGGACATAGGCCTCCCTCATGGTTTTACAAACCATGAAGGGTTTTGCCATAATCGCCACACTTGACAGGCGGGTTGGCGATCGCAGTATGTGGTTGGAATCTCAGGAAGAAACTGCTGCCCGTCTCCTGGTAATGTATTTCCTTAGTCCCTTCTACGACATCAACGAAAGGGAATGGAGTGACACTACTCTTAATCCGGCGCCACACGGAATCTTACACCTACACGAACGATATACCAAGACACAAAACTCATGAACATTAGGCAATTGTATATCTATCAAACATGTCTCCTTATTTATAAAATTAATCACAAACTTATCCAATCTAATATAGAATTCAAGGCAAAGCAGATACCAGACTCGCACTAAAAATCACTTACAACTTTTTGCACCCCGAACCCAATACGGAAAACGGTCAATTCTGTTTGAAGGAGCACAATTGTTTAACAATCAAACTTCGCAAATTTAAGTTCCGATTAAGATGCCATATCAAAGAAAAATATAAAATCTAAGCGTTTGTTTCAATCTAATAACGAAAGGTATGGGGTGTTGCATGTTCATGTTTGTATTTACTTAGATTATAGTCCTGTTTTCTCGTCTTAAGTGAATGAAATGTAATTCGTTCTTATGAGAGATAAATACCTAAAACCTGTAATAAAATTAAAACAAAATATATTAAGGGAGGCTCCGTTACCAGAAACTTAATTTTTTTGCCGATTTTTTCTCGATCTCTGTATCTAAAGTTGTATAGATAATGGTATTGAACCCTTTGTGCTCGAGTCCGACTCGCACTTGGCCGGTTTTTTTAAATACTTTTATTTTATGACAAATTAAATATTAATGTCTTTGATGCAATAAGATTTTTGGTCACACGAGTCTACATTTTTACGGTACAAAATAATGTACCCAGTATAACTACCTACATGTAATATATAAAAATCTCGTGTTACAGTGTTTGTTATCGAACTCCTCTGAAACGGCTTCACCGATTCCACTGAGGTAATGCTCAGCAATGGATAGGATTTTATTATGCGGATTTGTACTCAAAATGCAAATTTTATTTTTACACAAGTAATCGCTCGATTATACCTATGCTGTAAAGACATGATTCCTTAAAACACTCCTCAGAGGCAGTTTAAATAGTTTATAGCATAAGCATTGAATTTTAAGCAGGGATTCAATGGCATAAGTGAAATCGAGCAAGTACTTGTGTAAAAAATAAAAGGTGCATTTTGAGTTGAGGAATCGTGTTTTTATAAATGAGGCCGAAAATACATAATTATTACTTTTAAGTAGAAAGTCATTTAAGCTGCCTCTGAGGAGTGTTTTAGAGGAATCGTGTTTTTATAAATTAGACCGAAAATACATAATTAGGTATTACTTTCAAGTAGCAAACTATTTTCGTAGATGTGTCAGAAACGAATGTTCTTTTTGTTCAAATAAGTGACACTTTGTGTAACAGAATTTGCTTAACAATCTGACAAAAGTTATTTTAACAATTACGTAACTTTTTGACAAATAAATCGGCGTGTCACTTTTTTGGTTGCTGGACACAGCTGTAACAATCACATATTACTATAGAAAGCTGTTTTCGTTACATGTGGCAAAAATAGATGTTCTTTTTGTTCAGGCAACTGAGGCCAGTGACAGTGGAGTTGATGGTCACAGGGTGAGTAGGTAGGGTCACGGACCATAAGGTTCTCGATTATATCGGGCGCGTGTGTCGGGCGCAACTGCCAGCCGTCGCGTGCCCGCTTAATAAGCTCTTAATGAAATTAACGACTGCGCGACGTGCCATATTGATGGGGATGACCAACAAAACATAACAATTACAACAGTCGGCTGTTGTCCGATACGCTACACTGCCGCTCCACTGTTTATCGAATAAATTTTAGTTAATTTAACCTGCATGCTACCCCTATAAATGGAAACGAATTACTGAATTAAAACAGCCAATTTGAATGTTTTTACTCCATCCTATGTATGGTTCAGTGTTAGTATGGTGCATTGTTTCTCTTCACTTAATTTCTTCTTCATAAAATCTTCATGGCTCAGGGTAGGTACCTATCTATTGCTGGTTGTTCGTTATTTATTTATTAAGTTTGTGACAGGAGTCGGACTAGGGCACCGAGGGTCCCGTACATATTTCGTATAGATATTTGTCTTTTTTTACGCAGTCTATATTCGTCCCAGTAGTTTCAGAGAGTATGGGCTTAATTACCACGCGTGCCCATCGCGGATGGGCAATTTCAAGTGCTGACTGCTGAGGTATGTGAACACCTCAGACACTCAGGTTTTCTCACGATGTTTTCCTTCACTGTTAGCGAGTGCTATTGCTAAGTACTATAACCAAATGTACGTAACTAGGCATCACAATCGATTCAACATTACAATGGGGTCCTCATATTGTAAAACTAGCACACAGGCTTAGTTCTGCAGCATATTATGCAGTGTAACTTAGAAAACAATTCGAATCATTGGTAAATGCCGGGACTCGAACCCACGACGACGGCGTTCTACCGCTCTGCTACCACGCGCGGTTATTTGTCTCACTTAGTAATAATATGTTTTTTTTAAGGAAAAAGAAGTCCAACTTACACTTGACCGGTATTTTTTTTAATTTGTTGTACTATAGTTTGACACATGCATTTATATACAGTTTTGGGGTCATTCAGTAACGTAAGCACCAAAGGGGCACGGGGCTCTTTGTTTTGCTTATTTTTGATGACTTGGCGCCAAGGGGGCTCGGTTAATTATAACGTCACCAATATTTAATTTTCTTAATTTACATTTCTTAGATTTCTCTGCGAAATTGAGTAGATTTTGATTTGAACACATCTGCTACTACTTGTTCACGCTTGTTAGCGAAAAGCACATAATAAGCACAAAGAAATCTGAATGGATTAAAAAATATATGAGCAGCAAAATATATTAGGCTCGCCTATGTGCAGATTGATTTCATGTGCAACAAAGAATATTCAAATCAAACGTTTACGTAAGCATAGACGGAGGGGGACGGGCTAAGTAAGACCTTTGCTTACGTCTGCTGATAAGGGTGAGGCAGGCTAATAAATAAAATTCTTTCTGTTTACGTAATAATTTAATTATCCTTTTTAAGAGTGAATACAAAAATATCTCAAATTTTCCTAATTTTTATTATTTATTAAGCAGTTCGTCATTATAACGCATATTATGTAAAAACAACCAGGTTACCTCTGTAAATTACTGGTCTGAAATAAAAATCTATCTATCTAACTACTACGATTCAGACTTCGCAGGCCTACGACATATCAATAGGGCCCCCTAAAAATACACTCTGTTCGCATAAATATAATTGTCCTACTTCGTTATCAAGTGACCACAAAGACTCATATTCATTGCACTTGAGTCTACGTAAAAGTTTGCCGTCTGATAATAAATAACTATGTAGATTAGCTGTAGAGGCAGAGACCACGTGAGGTCGCAATAAAGATTTCCTTTGTAAACAGCATGAAAGGATTCACACATTAGTGAGTGTTTACCTTTGGCTTGCTTAATGTCGCGCGGTGGGCCCCTTCTATAGAGAGGCGAACACGTGCGCCTGCACAACACATGTGCGCATAGATCTACACCTTAATGCGTCGCCTCTTTTGCGATTAGATAGCGAGAAAAGTCGTAGGGCGATTTAATTAGCAACGATGATTGACAGTTTTATCTAATAGACACTTGCGTTTTGAAGATTTACGTCTGTCTTCCTGTTCGTCCGTTCGTCCGTCTATCCGTCATCATCATCAAGAAGCTTATATACGTCCCACTGTAGGGCACAGGCGTTCTCTCAGAGAGAGAGTATGGGCTTAATCACCACGCGTGCCCACCGCGGATTGCCAATTGAATTGCATATCCGTCAGGGTGGGATGTATTTCTCGAACCATAATGGGTAGGCGGAAATTACAAATTTTACATAGATAGAAAGATAGACAGAATGTTCTTTCTCACATAATGTGTTACAGTACGGTGGAATGGCCAATAAATATAAAATAAAATCGGCCAAGTGCGAGTCGGACTCGCGCACGAAGGGTTCCGTACCATTATCTATACTAATATCACGTTTGTTGTTTGGGAGCCCCCCTTAAATAATTGTTTTATTTTATTTTTAGTATTTGTTGTTATAGCGTTGGATTGGCCATTTAAAACAATGTTGTGGGTGTATTAAGCTCATTTTTTATTTAGGGTTCCGTTTGCGAAATATTAAGGCATATTTTTTTTGTCCGAGTAGGTCGTCCCCCTTCTCCTGGCTACACGGTTGATTGTAGAAACGTAAAAAAATTCAAGGTAGTGCATATAACGAACTTCAAAGGAAAACTATCTCGGCTAACTAGGCTTCACATGTTAACGAGTAATAGACAACCGACTGATAAAAGGAAAACTTCGTACGACATCCATTGAGAATTACGTTGATGAAGTTGTTAGTTCTGTAAAACAGATAAAATCCCCTCTTTCTACGGAACCCTACTCTACGCGTGGCCCGACAGGCACTTGGCTGGTTTTTAGGGTTCCATACCCAAAGGGTAAAAATGGGACCATATTACTAAGACTTCACTGTCTGTCTGTCCGTCCGTCCATCCGTCCGTCTGTTTGTCATCAGGCTGTATCTCAAGAACCGTGATAGTTAGAGAGTTGAAATTTTTACAGATGATGTATTTCTGTTGCCGCTTGTTGCCGACCGACCAACCAACCTTTTTTATATTTTTACTTCTTTTATACTTTTTCTATATTATTATGTCTAATATTTTAAAAATTGAAAAAGTACTATGTCAAGGAGAAAGACAAATAAAACAGATTCCTAAAAGTTACTCTCGCGTTTTCTTAAATATTTACGTGCATGCGTTTCACAGCTATAACAAAAAAATACTAAAAACAGAATAAAATAAATATTTAAGGGGGCTCCCATATAACAATCGTGATTTTTTTAAACTTTTTTGCTCGATATTAATAACGGCAACAGGTAGACGCTTGAAATATTCAAATATTGTATAGATAATGGTACGACACAGCCCAGGTCTGCCCACTGCTGGGTATAGGCCTTTTCCCCATCACGCCATCCTTCGCGGTCTCTTGACCAAAATACTTTAAACAGTAATAGAACAAAAGTTGCTGTAAATGACAAACTCTCACCGACATGTTTCAGGAAATGCGCATTTTAGAAATAACCCTGTACACTTACCCTTCGGAAGCATTTTTGTTATTTCAGGGAATTAAAATAGAAGAGGCATCTGTCGTGTTAGTGTTGGGGTTCTCCCGAGATGGGCGAAGCACGTGCGCCACCGCCTCGTATAAAGGTGAGTGCACATGCGTATGACCGCCTCACGCGACAACAGAACTGCCTGATGAATTTATGATTGTCGTAAAATTCTTAAAGCTTTCGTATTCGGAGATTTGAATGAGCGTTAAAGCGGACACGCGTTTCCTGTCGTGATTGTGAATTCGACTGAGTTCAACGCCCTCTTTTTGAAACGAATCCAATCAGAGGCGTGTAAATTGCATGCCTACAGATATCGACAGAATCGGCCTGCGAGTCCATTATGTAGGTAATTACAATTCCACGTACTCAGAAATGTCAAAAATACGATTTCGCATTACGTTAGAGCTTGGTTTAACAAAAACAACGTCCCGTCTGAAAGCCTCACATCTCAACCGTGCCCATCCTGGTCAAAGGAAATAATTTTTTGCTGAATTTCCTCACTTTTTATCACGCTTTATATCCAACGGGATTTTTTGCGTCAAGCTCAAGCGCCGTTTAGACCTAACTGCCAGTGATTGAGATTACCAGTCCGGTGTGGACACGCGTACGATTAAACCCTTACCTCTTCGAAAGAAGGCTGCGATGCTCTCCAAAGGGAGTGGCTTTTTCTAAGACTTTAATTTTTTTTTATAAAAAAGTGAAATTTTAAAACTTACTAATATCTCCTAGTCCTAATTAAGCCGTTGATTCTCTACGTATTTTTTTTTCTAGACAAAATGTGCGTAATAAGTACACATGTCTAACAACTAGTGAGTGCTGGCGAAGCATACTCCATCTAAAAATATATTTCAGGCACTACGGCGTCTGAATGGTCACTAGTCTAAGCCGAAGTTGCCGTTAGACCCTGTATAAATCACCCAGCGTTAATGGAAAACGCTGCTTATGTAAATGCAAAAATGCTTTAAGTATGCTATACTCTTATAATTTACAGGCTTTTACCCGCGACTTTCGGCCGCTTAGACTCAATTACATAAATTTAAATAAATTATTTTATTTCGCTCCGACGACGGAAATCGTACTTAACGATGTAACCACATTTTCAAACCACTTCTTACAAAGTCTACGTTCAAGTATTTAAGTATTTACCAATTTTTAAGTATAATCTGAGTTAAAAAAAATTACGTGATGCTTGAACAAACTGTAAACGCCTGTCAGAACAAAAAAAAAGACAGGCGTTTACAGTTAAATATTAGTAGAGATGCCCTTACCCAAAGATTACTGTAAGATTTCGTATTCTAATAAGTTTTGTTAAGGTACCTATGTATTCTTATGAGATGAGAATCCAATCTTATTCTTAACTGGCCGGTGTTCCCATAAGTTTAGAGCCGTAACTAGTTAATCTTGATGCCTCTAGGGTGGTGAAAAGGCAAGCAAGCGAAAAGAATATTGGGCTTTTACATAAACTCTTGGTTATCAGCTAAGAAGCAATCCTGTTCTGTCCTGTCCCGTCTTGTTCCTAGTTCTTATTGTGTATTCTATTGTATTCCTGGATTCGCGAATCTGACTATGTACCTAGACAAAATAACTTTCACACCACGCAATCACTTGTCGTGGTTCTAAACTAGGATACCTTGTGCTGTGGTAACATAGGCTATATAAAATCAGCATAAATCCAACAAAAAAAAAAAACAGAAACTACCTATGCTCTCGCGCGAATATTCGAAACTACTAGTGGCGCCATCTATAGACAAATAACAACAAAAATTGATCGAATGACTTTCAAGAACCACTCATTCAAGAATTTCCTTCATTCAGCAACTTACTCATTCACTCACTCATTCTGTTCGCTCGAAGAAATGTCAACGTTTGCGCATGAAAAAACGTGATCAAGAAATAAAAATTATAAATCGAAGAAAGTACGTGAAATCGAAGCCGCAGGTACCTGAATTCTGCACAAAGTATAAAATTCTCGATATATTTATTACAAGACTTTGTCTACTTTGTAACTTGATGTCGTTATTTTCAACCTTGCTACTGTTTAATCTTGCTGCTCATTGCTTAGATGGTGTTATTAGTAAAATAAAAACTTACTAAGAACACAAAAATAATTATCCTTACTAATATTATAAACGCGAAAGTTTGTATGTACGGATGGATGTTGATTACTCTTTCACGCAAAAACGGCTGAACGGATCTGGATAAAATTTTGCACAAAGATAGATTAGAGCCTGGTTTAGCACATAGGCTATTTTTATTCCGGAAAATACACATCAAAATTACCACGTGAATGAAGTCGCGGACAATAGCTAGTCTGAAATAAAAATAACTAACAACCCGACTGCTGAGTACCTATTCACTAACTCAAATTCAACATTATGCTCATTCCGAGATCCAACCTAGGTTGGACCCGTCTCCTTAGTAGTAAATTTTTAGCAGTCGGGTTGTTGGTTATTTCTTATTTTAGTTTTTAGGGTTCCGTAGTCAACAACGAACCCTAATAGTTTCACCATGTCCTTCCGCCTGTCTGTTTGTCTGCGGCTTAGCACAGAGATAACAAGTACTGGAAAGCTGAAATTTGGCATAGATCATCATCATCACACCTAAGCCATTTGACGCCCATTGCAGGACATAGGCCTCCATCATGTTTGTTAACCATGAATGGTTTTGCCGACAAAACGGTAGGATAAAATCTTGAAAAACATTTCTCTTTAGTTTTTCCCTTACACCTAAATTAGGTACGCATTTGTTTTTTCTCGCCTGCATCATAGTGTGCGGTATCGTTAGATTGGTCGTTTAAAATATTGTGAGTGTAGGAAAATGATTTAGGGATCCGTTTGCGAAATATTAAGCTTCAAAGCGCAACTTTTTGTTAGAGTAGAGCGTACCCCTCCTCCCTCCTGGCTAAACGGTTCATTGTAGAAACGAGAAAAATTCAGGGCAGTAGCACATACAATGAACTTAAAAGGTAAACTATCACGGCTAAGTAGGCTTTACAAGTTAACGAGTAATAGGCGACCAACTTATAACAGGAAAACTTCATACAAATTCTATTGAAAATTACTTTGATGAAGTTGTTAGTTCTGTAAAGCAGGATATAAACTTCTCCTTCTACGGGACCCCACACTGCGCTTGGCCAGACACGCATTTAGCCGCTTTTTTTACATTGAAAAAGCCCTGAGAATCGAGCCCTCACCTGCCGCCCAGCTTCCGATCGCATCGACTGAAGGGGACCCTTCCGCTCTGCCAGCGCTATTACTTCAAGCAACACAATACAAAACTGGTTTATTAATATGATTCTTTATTAATATGCACCAGCTAGATCGTATTGTAATCCGGTTTCTGGTTTAACCGTTGCATTGATTTATCTGTAAAAATATTCGATATAGATACGAATAAGAGTATCTGTGTTCCCAAAGAATTAATAAAGCGTTCTGATTTATGGAAATTAAGTAACACGCTGTCCCAATCAACGGTTAATTTGATTACCCATGGAAAAAATACTTTTCAATCAAATCTATTTAAAATTCCATAAGTACCAGCTTAAGTACTGACTTACTATTAACTATAGGTACTTACATAGGTAGTTAGGTATCTACAGGTAACAGTCCATCACGACGTCGCGAAGTCGTCAGTCAGTACTGCAACCTAACTAAGTAGAATGCATGGATCCAAAGGCTTTTGAACTTTCGACTGTAAGTACAATCCTAATTATAGTACAGTAAAGTCCAATGTACAATTTTCACAAGTCTGTTCACATAACGGTCATAAACGATTGAGCTGAGCAGAATATGCGGGAGCGAGAATACCATTCTGAGGGCGATTGCATCACGGCTATTAATCCACTGATATGGATTTTAATGAGACGTACCAAATCACTGCTAGATATTAAATATCATTAAAAAGGCAAAAGAAATAAGTAAAAATAAATAAGCTGTCGCAGTTTTATATTACCATACCTACCAATCTAATAGGCAAGGTATCACGGGTCCACCGACTCTCTATAACGCCGGATGTGAGGGCTTCAAATAGGTATACTTACAATATTTACTTAAGACGCGGCACATACAACACGTGCGGAGCTATGTGCCCTCAGGTAAAGGGGGATCGCACAGCTGTTTCCACAAAAGTAGCTTAGCCCACGCCTGATCGGTCCTTTGACTTACCTTGTGCAACGCTCAAACAATTAGGTACAACTTGATTTAATTTTTTTTTTCACGAAATGATCAAGGTAGTTTAAGAACAGATAAGATAAGAATATTGTTTATTGTACCAGGAAACACACAAATATAAAATATTTACAAAAATACAGTAAAATTGGCGGCCTTATTGCTTATAGCAATTTCTTCCATTCAACCGACGATGGAGAGTTGCTGAAGGAAAATTGAGACGGGTAGTCGGTGCAAATATGAATATTGATTTACATACTTATTAATAGTAATATACTTACATAAATAAGCCTTTACATACTATAGGTATAACAATTATAAACATGCATAAAGTTACAATAAAGTTCTGCCAGAAGACAAAAGAAAAGACATACCTACATTCAGGAAAACAATAATTATTGAATTATTTAATAAATTAGAGTGATAGATACAGATCGTGAACCCTGCTTTGAAAGATAGTTGGAGAGGAACGAGCGCCTTATTGAAACCGGCAGATCGTTCCACAGCCGGGCGGCCATAACAGCAAATGAGTTTCTGGTCAGACCGAAGGGCCCGGCTGTGAGAGTCACTGAGGTAGTAAAAGCGCTCTTTAAGATATAGAGGGGTGGCTGGATTGAACAATATTGAGTAGAAAAGAGAAATTATGTGAGCATTCCTGCAGAAACGGATGGGGAGCCATTTGAGCTAAGTGCGATACTCTGAGACATGGTAATATTTTCGTAAGCCAAATATGAACCTTATAGCAAAGTTTTGGAGGCGCTCAAGTTTGTTTAGTTGCTCTTCAGTCTAATCAAGATAGCTGGCATCAGCGTAGTCGAGGATAGGGAGCAACAGGGATTGCGCAAGTGCAATTTTGGTCACAGTGGGCAGGAAATTCCGTAACCTTCTCAGAGAGGCCGCCGAAGCGAAAAGATCAAAGATAACGATCAAGCTAATTTAGATTACCTAATCTAAGAAGAAATAAAATAAAAAAGAAGATATTAAAATAGTCCTATTTAGGTAGCTACATCAGGTAAGTAATTACATGCGGAATGTTCCAGCTAGTTTAAGCAAAGATCTGAGGTTCAAAATTCATTTTTTATTCGTTTCGTTTCACATATGAATATTTTAATATCTTCTTCTTAATTTTCTTTTATCTGTCTATCAAATACCTTTAAACAAGCAATTCTTGTATATATTATTAATACGTTTATTCCAAATAACTAAAAAATACAGTGGCAATGTGGCGACTTAATGCTAAAAGCATTTTCTACCAGTCAACCACACGTGGTGCAAGAAAAAAAAGTTCTTGCACCACCCCTGTGGCAATCTCGGAAACAGTTACTTAGAGACAAGGGCTGTTATAAGAGTTTCCCTGTTCTGTGTTCTCCATCTATGTCTATTTTATAACCGTGTACCTATGAGACATACGTCTGTATGAATTGAATACCCAAGAACTTTTATATAGAGTCTAAACTAAAAATGGAACGGCAAATACAAAATTTTGATAAGCTACTTAAAATAAGGCTTTTGTAGAGATTTATTTATTCATTGTGTCATTGCTTATTCTGACTTAAAGGAAAAAAACCGGCCAAGTGCGAGTCGAACTCGCGCATGAAGGGTTCCGTATCATTATCTATACAACATTTGAATTTTTCAAGTGTCAACCTGCTGCCATTATGAATATCGAGCAAAAAACGGCAAAAAAATCACGTATGTTGTATGGGACCCCCCTTATATATTTATTTTATATTTGTTTTTAGGATTGTTGTTATAGCGGCAAAAGAATACATCATCTGTGAACATTTCAACTGTCTAACTATCACGGTTCATGAGATACAGCCTGGTGACAGACGGATGGACGGACGGACGGACAGCGGAGTCTTAGTGATAGGGTCCTTTACCCTTCGGGTACGGAACCCTAAAAATGCTGAAGAAACCCCGCGGCCTAGTACTGATGTTGTCGTTCCTGTGGATTAAGCTTGTAAACGTTCAAGCATAGACGAACAATCCCTTAGTCTGTGTATCTAAGAACTTACTAGGCTTAGTAGTAAGCCTACTACCAGAACTTATAGTCAATGTTGGTAGGTATAATACCCGGCAGATAAATTAAACAAAAATAGGCACAGTCGGAATGAGTTTGAGATGGACCCGTAAGTGCATTTTTTTATTATTTAATAATTTGACTAAACTAAAGGCCGAAGAATTCTGAGTCGATGCCCGCGACCCCCGTCAATGAGACCTGAAATACGTCCAAGTCATTTGGTCAGGTTATTTGGAGCGCATCGTACAAAACATCGTAAGCGGTGGTAGCCTAGTGGGTAGAACATTGGACTCTGAAGCGGGAGACCCAGGTTCGATTCCCAGTGCGGGCGTGTACCTATGACTTTTCTTTCTAAGTTATGTACATTTGTGAAGTTATAGTAGCAATACCACTCGCTAACGGTGAAGGAAAACATCGTGAGGAAATCTGAGTGTCTGAGCTATTCATATACCTCAGCGCTTGAAATCGCCAATCCGCGGTGGGCACGCGTGGTGATTAAGCCCACACTCTCCCCCTGAGAGAAGGCCTGTGCCCTACAGTGGGACGTATATATAATAGGCTGCTTATGATGTACAAGACATATTATTATGAGTAGACAGACTCAAGGAAAAATGCTAGTGCTTCAGCTATAGCAAGGATAATGGGAAGAACTCAGAAATAAAAACCTAAGACGCGTACCTAGTGTCGTGATTTCATGTGATGTATGGTATTTGGGGTGTGGTACGGTCGACGCACGCAGCGTGTCGCAGGCGGCCAGGTGACTGCGAATCTCTTTGTAAGCAAGCCCGTCGCTCCTCGCATCAACCTGCAGCCCTCATTGTTGTCGGGAAGAATGCGGCGATTCTTGACGCAGCTGCCTGCGCGGGCGCAAGCCTGCGACACTGACGCACCAACATACAGAAGCTTCACCATTGCCTTGTCGCGCTTATCTATCTAAAAAATCTCGTGCCACAGTGTTTGTTACCGAATTCCTCCGAAACGGCTTCACTGATTTTTATGAAGTTTTTTGCGTATATTTGGTAGATCTGAGAATAGGTCTTAGGCTAATTAATATGGCAAAACAACGTTTGCCTAGTTAGCTAGTTATAATATATCATGTTAGGGGATAAAAGTGGATACAGTCAGAGATTTCAATGTCACATCAACTTAGGCTATTATCTACCATTGATTTGTAAATAGATCAGACTCATGCAAAGAAAAAATCGACCTTATTAAAAAAATGTAAGTGAATCAAAGTATTAGATTCAAGTAGAGCAGAATGACCCTTTGTTGCACAAGAAAAGAAAGATTCTTCTCCTAAGGAGTACAGCCGGCGGTGTTATCAGTGATCTCTTCGAATCTAACTTTGGATGGACTGGTATAGTACTTACTAGGCACTGTGTCCTGAAAGGCCTTCTATAACTATTTGGTTGTTGCATTTGCCAGAACCGATGCGATTACGACGGTATTGTGTTTGTGCAACTGCCATTACATGGATCCAAGACGGTTTTATGATGAAAAAACTGCATGAGATAGGCGAAGAGTTTAGGTGTCAAATAGCTAGGTACCTGTTTATTTGTGGAGAAGAAACTCCACATTTATACTTTAAAAAGTTTTAACTTTATTAACAGAGTTTTCAGCTTTCGTCGTTTCATTAATCGTCCTCTAAATACCATTTAAACAGTGGCGTAACCATTCCATCTGAGGCCCATGGCAAACTCATTGGATGGGACCCTTCCAGTAAAAATAAAAAATATATATTTGGTCTTTACTTGGCCCAACTTCAATTAATTTGAAGTACATAAACATAATAATTGTTACAAATTTTTGAATGTTAAGTTACTTCTGAGCTCGCATATTCATAGGCTCGTGGCAAAATGCCACCCTATAGTTACGTCACTGCCTTTAATATTAATCTACTGTTTAATCTTTGCCTTCGAAATTCTTGATGCTATAGTAAGCATTTTTGTACAGTATGCTTATCACATTACGAGTAGTTAAGCCGCATCGGAGGTAACTCTAAATCATCTTGAGGAATCTTGTTGTAGAACCTTATACAGTGCCAATATTTTCGAAGCCTTTGATATTTTTTTTAACGTAATACATAATATTTTCACGAAATCTTAATTATAAATTTTATTCCGGATACACTTATCAAATTGTAATTTTGATGGAAGTGTTCGATCATTCCTACTAACATGAGAGGCGTAGACTCGGTTATTGTCTATGCTTACTCAAGATAACTCCATATAAGAAAATTGATATCGCTGCGGCAATTGCAGACAAAACGTCTCAGGGAATCATAGAGAGTAGAGTCGGAGCTCCCGTCGAAGCTAGGAAATCACGCTTTACATTACGTATTATTATTATGTATGTTCACTGAACCCTCGAACCCTTCTGTATCATCATCTCGTCAACAACTATTGGTAACAAACGAATATTGACGCCTGAAATCCATTGTCAACAGCTTAGATGGTCAACGGTAACTTTATGGGTTACCGTAACGGTTATCGTAACTGCAATTGGAGCGTCTCAAGAACTTGCTTTTTGCCGACCTGGGGCCTGTTTCATAGAACTTTCGATGTGCATTGCAAAATTAACCCATAGATTCACAAGTAGACTCAGCTACGCGATGTACTCGAGGTACCTAAAATTGTTATAATAAACTACGAAATGTAGTTTTATGAAAGTCGGCCCTGATGGCATCGGAGTCAGAGCTTGTTTTCGTTGTTCGCTGTTGTTGGAGAGAGAGAGCATCAATCTTTGCGCTTACGATGAAAAAAACCTTTTCATTGAGTCAAAGGACTGTTAAGGGACCGTCAAAGATGAATGAAGCTCGTCATTATTATTAAAATAAAGATTAAAATAAGTGACGAACTCTCACTGACGTTTTTAAGGAATTGCGTATTTTTGGGGTCACCCGGTATAGTTGGCTTACCCGTACACTGGCAGCTTACGTCACAGTTTGTTTTTCTTTTATTAGGTATTAGCATTTGTTGCACAGACGTAGACGTCTTGATCGGTGAGCAGATAAGAGAATTCCGCGACTCGGGCCCGAGTCCTGAACTTTGCTAACCTAATTGACAAGCGGCGGCGCAGCTCCCGCGCACCGCTTTCTATCGCTGCATTCCCTAGCATCATTGATTGACTTGACCAACTCGTTCATAATGTAAAAAACTGAAATAAAAAACTACCAAAAACCCGACTGCTGAGCATTGACTACTAAGCAGGCGGGTCCAACCTGTAGGTACCTTGCAATGTTGAAATTGGATCGCGCCGCTTAGTAGTTAATGCTCAGCAGTCTTATTGTTGTTTATTTTTTTATTTCAGTTTTTTATTTTTATCTGTTTTTGCTATTTATGCTGATTTTGTATAGCCTATTACACTTGCGCAGACACGAAGAATCGATTGAGATCTTATTTGTCAAAATCTGACCATTGGTTAAGAAGTTATAAGGAAACATAGAATCGTAGTACATACTTAGATACATACTACATACGACCCTAACACATTAACCTCCTTTTGGACTCCGCCACAGTCGAGTCGGGTAGTAATGATTCGCTGATCTTACATACTACGCATGTGACGTGACGTTGTAAGGTCAGTGTGTGCTCTTGTCCTACGTGCGTGATGCGAATTTGGCATCAGACGCTATTTTCACTTCTCGAGGTGCACTTGTATTCTGTACAACCTCTGTAAAATATGGTGTCTGATTGTCTGTCTGTTCACGGCTTAGCTTAGAGGCGCTTAGGACTATCAAGCTGAAATTTGGGATAAGCAAAACGGTCAAATAACATATATTTTTTTTAAATTTATTTGCGAAGTATTAAATCCCGTCTGAAAAGAGCCTCCTCGAATGAGGTACACCCGGGCACTTTACTCTGTTACATTAAGCGCTATGCAATTAAAACGTTAAAGGTGTATGATTGCGACCGTACTTATTGAGCCCCATACTAGTGCACCCTGAGCAAAACTCAGCGAGCTCCTGACGCTGATGGACAAATCCTTTCACTGTGAAGGCAAACTTAGTTTTCCATCGATTTTCTGCGAAGAAGAAGAAGAAGAAGCTAATAGCTACCTTAATAAATCGAAATAAACAAATAGTTAACATTGTTAATATGGATAAGCGTAAAGCTCAACTCGGAGGCGACAGCGACAGGTCTCGTGATTAAATTGACACTAACATTATCATTATTGAATCGGTAACGGTATTATAATAAGTTAAATGACCGGCTTATCGGTACTTGGCGACTGTTAGAGCCGGTACCGTTTCCGCAATTTTGATCCGATTGCAAACAATGGAACAAGTGGCCCGCCCGGGCCACCGCGGCGCCGCTGCCGTCAGCCTTTTAATAATTTACAACTAGTTATTAGCCGCCATGGACACTGCCTGCTGGCTGGAACTGGTCTGGCGTGTGTCTATTTTTCATGAAGTGTCGTGCCCACCGGCGATCTCTCCGGGCTTGTCCCGGAAACGTCTGAGGCTCAACTAACGAACACCTCAAATTAAAAAATAATGTATTTATTTACATTTTTCTTTCTTTTTGTTCTAGTTTTAAATTTTTCTGTTCTATTTTTGGAAGAGACTAGCTTGAACTACACAGGGTATCCTAGTGTGCAAGTTAGTGTATCAAAGTGACAAAGCTGTTAATTTACCTAATTATTTGTTACTTATGAGCTCCATACGCTTCCGTGGATGTCGCAGATGGGGACTAAGGAAATCAATTACCAGGAGACGGGCAGCAGCGTCTTCCAGAGATTCCAACCGCATACTGCTACCGCCAACCCGCCTGCCAAGCGTGGCGATTATGTCAAAACCCCTCATGATTATGAAAACCATGAAAATGGGCTATGTCCTGCAGTGATGATGTGTGATGAAGTGAGTGAAATGGCTGATGATGATGATGTGCTAAACCCTATTCTGTTGATTATAAGAAAACTTTTATACTTTATACCTTGCTAAAACATCCTAATTCTGTTTTCGAAATACCAAATACATATATCCTTTCTACATCCCATGAAAGACTCCCATATGTTGTTGGGCATACGACTCTTCACCTCCCCAGATGAAAGAGGTTACAGAGAGGTAGCCGAAAACTAGCCGTCGTACGATGGGTAGGCCGTCCAACGAGAAATCAAGAAGATGACAGGAGTGCAGCAATGGTCGAGATTCGCAGTGATAATGCAAAATTCTAAGAATAAAAACAATACTTTACGCCTTAGGTTCGCGAGTAGAGTATCTAGGACACGGTGACGGTCGTCATATGCTCGAGGCGCCTCGCCGGTATCTTGATAGGTGGTTATTACAGACTGGCTAGTTGGCGGCGCTAGTTGGCGATGCTAGTTGGTCACCGCGACGCAGACAGGGCAACAATTGGCAGGCGGCGCGCCCGCCGATCGGATCTCGCTGATGCCGCGCACTGCACAATAAGCTTCTTGCTTCGGTGCACGTGGGAGCGAGAGCTGGTCTGTTCAATTAAAGACTGTTTCTTTCCTGCTGCTGGATAAATGACCGGCTCAATTATTGAAGTAGATACTACTTGCGTGGTTATAAGAGCAAACGTCTGATTAACGTGCTGGAGGTCGTGGGTGCGACTCGATTCCCACTGGGGTCCGTCGTACATTTGTACAAATGGCCTCAGTCTGGGTGTGTTTCCATATTGGTGATGTCCTTGCCTGGGTACCAAAGCTCAAGGTTTGGACCAGAACAAGTGATTGTGTTGCGTGGAAGTTATTAATTTATTTGTTTTATTTAAATACCTCATGTTGTTTTCTAAACTAGAGGGATGTAGTTCAGTGCCGTTATGGCATATGTCTTCTAATATATAAAAATCTCGTGTCACAGTGTTTGTTATCGAACTCGTCCGAAACGGCTTCACCGATTTTTATCTGTATATATGGTATGGTATATATGGTGAAGGAAAACATCGTGAGGAAACCTGGGTGTCAGAGCTATTCACATACCTCAGCGCTTGAAATCGCCAATCCGCGGTGGGCACGCGTGGTGATTAAGCCCATACTCTCTCTCTCTGAGAGAAGGCCTGTGCCCTACAGTGGGACGTATATAGGCTGCTTATATACATGGTAGGTCTGAGAATAGGCCGTAGGCTAATTAATATGGCAAAACGACGTTTGCCGGGTCAGCTAGTAATAGTATTTCCAAGGCAAGGGTGCATACGCCTTGTTGTCCTCCATGCGGAAACTAAGCTATGATGATTAAGTAAGTAGGTTGTAGATGATCTGAATCTGTAAGTTCTGCTACAAGTCAGTATCAGTTTCTGCCTAGTAGTGATAGATGGCAACCTCGCTTGACAATTTCTTGCACGCAACACAGTGGTAGCGGAGCCGTAGAACACCTGCTTCTCATTCGGGAGCCAGGGGGTTCGAAACGCGGCATATACCAGTGACTTTGTTTTCTAAGTTACATTTTTGAAGTTATAGTAGCACATTCGCTAACGGTGAAGGAAAACATCGTGAGGAAACCTGAAGGTCTGAGGTGTACACACTTACATACACACATACACACTCAGCGCTTGAAATTGCCAATCTGCGACGGTGGGAACGCGTGGTGATTAAGCCCTTACTCTCTCTTTGAGAGAAGGCCTGTGCCGTGCAGTGGATCGTATATAGGCTGCATAAAAAAAAACACGTGAATTAAGTTGCAAATTATTCGTCAAAATTTTAATCCCTAATCCCGAGGATCATTAAATTTACTTACACTACATCGTAACGCATACAGGCTTACAACGCATATAATGCATGCAACGCATCTGTTGTTATAAGATTGCAAACGACGCATTCAGGTACAGATATTGTGCCATGTTTTCCCTGACTTCATAGGTTCAGCTAGTCGATTGTACCGCAAGACGCGATAATTGAAGCGGCGATGACTCATTCATTTCTTTTAGACTAAAACGCTTTGACATGACATGAAATCCATCTGACGTAGTAATTAGAGTGCGCGCAGTCATTTGTCTGTGCGCGTGTCGATCCCCAGACGTTACGTTAATTGAACGACGTTAGTTGTTGCAATTGCATCGGCAATCGACAGTAACGGCCTGTAAACACGTCGTCCGTATCGCAACAATCTATTTATAATCAGCGGCCGGCGAGACCACTGTGTGTTAAATGTCCGATATTTACGAGCGCGAGACGTAGGATCTAGTGGTTGGTGCAGGGTTCACATGCTCAGATAGACTATCGATACTTTCTGCTTCTGCACAAACATTTGTATAGTTACTTATGGCACCTATATTTGAATTGAAACATTGTACAAATACAAGGGTTTGTTATCTCTATTTGCATTAATCTTTCAGTTTTTGATTTAAACGTTACCATGATTTCTTGTTGACTTTCAGAACATTTAAAGATTGTGGAACGTGTTGTTGTAATATTGGTAAAAAGCTGAAAATCGTTTCTTCAGTATCTGTAAATAAACTACTTACAGTAAGCAAAAGATTTCATTAGGATGTAGGTACATACACCAGTGTGAATAAACAATTTTATATTTCATACTCACTTTGTTGAAACTATTTGTATAAAATATTTAAATTGTTAAGTTTCTGCTTAATCTAACTGGTTTAAATATACCTATTATCAATAACTACATCATAAAAAAAGGTTTTACGTCATTTGAATAACATGTTGTATTTTAAAATAGGCAACTTTGTTTCTTTTTGGTTTAAGTTTGTTATTTTTTACAAAATCTGCCCCAAAAGTTCATACTACCGATACACGAAGTGTTTGATAATTATTTTGAAACTTGATCAGTTTGTAGAAAATTCAAAGCAGACGCGCATCTAGCGCAAGTTAGGTATTTCCCTTTTAGCCAACTTCTAGCCATACAATTAAAATGTTAGAGATAACATCGATAAGGTGTCGCGAATCCCTAGCCGCGGCGATTAGCGCGCGGCGGCGCGGCCTGCTCGGCGCCTGCGCACGTGCGCGCACAGCCGGGGCCGGTGCCTGTGAGTAAGGCTCTACGGCTGCACAAGGGCTTACTATGGACACGCTTTCATTAAGTTTGCTTTCTTACTCTATCTATCTAATCAGCCCATAAGAGTCCACTGTTATCTTTCACGTCAACCCATCCGGTCCTTTGCTAGTCTCGTCCAATTGGTCTTACTTACTTGAAATATAAAATAATGCGACTGCCTCTTCGGTCCATTAGTAAGAGGCGTGATTACCAACACAGGATTTGATTCTCGCTGGAGGGCGCCGTACTTTAGTTTATTTCAGATGTCCTCGTCATATTACCGTAGCATAGGTTATCCTCATTTGGCACAGGTTGTTTAGTGTGTAAGAATAAAAATTGAACAAAAGGTTAAAAAGGGCTAAAGTTCCTAATTTTATTTCTTAAAGTATTTCTATTACAAATCCATTTATCATATTAAAAAAAAAATTATTAAAACAAAATTTAATTGTATCGACGAGTAGAACTAATCTCCATTTTCAGATGTATGATGGAGATTTTCTTACACCTCGTATCCACGCGCGCTAGCTACGAAAGCCTATTTAGACCGTTCTTGTCACAATCGCGGAGAGTTGAATTCAAATTTTCAACTAAAAGTAGGTCACGAGACGCATTTCCTACACGGTGAAGAAGATTCTTTGTACCTACTTTCAATTCGTAGATACATAAGCACAAGCAGCCTATATACGTCCTACTATAAAGCACAGGCCTTCTCTCGGAGAGAGAGTATGGGCTGGGCTCAGGTTTCCTCATGTTGTTTTCCTTCACAATTAGCGAGTGCTATTGCTAGTATAACTTCGCAAATGTACATAACTTAGAAAACGAAGTCATAGGTACATGCCCGCACTGAGAATCGAACCTGGGTCTCTCGCTTCCGAGTTCAATGCTTTACCCACTAGGCTACCACCGCTGTGTAGATAAACGTTCCATAATTTGTTAATTGTTTCTAATATTGTTGTTTCAAATAAATAAATATAATAAACTGAAACATAACATAAACTCACGCCTGTATCCCGGACAGGTAGGCGAAGACCAGGATCTGCTAGTTGCCACGATCCTGACAGACCTCTTTCACTTCATCAATATCCATTACTCGTTGCATGCGGTTTGCAAGAATTTTTGCAGAAACCCACAATGAATCCATAGTAAGCCAGCGGCACTACCATTTACTACTGTCTACTCGTGAACCGACTTAAGAGATCATTAACCGTCTAGTTTTATGATATTTTAAGATTTTGTTAAGTTAATTAACTTCACCTGTATAGGGTTACCTACTCTAAAACGCGCAATTCCTAAAACACGTCAGTTAGCGCAAATTTACAACGATTTTTGTTCCATGTTTTTTTAATATAATTATTAGGAGAATTCACAAAACCTAGAAATTGTAACGTCCGGTCGGAAAAAAAATTCTTTTCAAAAAATACTTCCACTGTCGATTATATCGAAATACCGAAATACGAATCAGCTATCGTTTTTAGGGTTTCGTACCTCAAAAGGAAAAAAAAAACGGAACACTTATAAGATCACCTCGTTGTCCGTCCGTCCGTTAGTCTGTCTGTCAAGACGTCATCTCGGGAACGCGTGGAGGTACTTGAAATTAAAACCATATACTCAGGTCTACAGTCCCTTGAAGCTGTGAAAAAATTAAACTTCTAATTTAACGTGAAAAAAAGATACGGCCGTTTATGCCGCAAAAAATGTATACTGAGTAAAGCATTTTGTAAAATTATGTTTGATCCTGAAAGTTCGAAAGATTACTTTTAGTAGGCACAAAAGTTGTTATAATAAAAAATTTATTTGCACGGATATTTCGTTTATTTTTTCATTTTACAGTTTTTACAAATGTTGTTGTAAAATATAAATGGGCATATTTCAACTTTTTGCTCATGTTAGTAAATATCTATTGGCCTCTAGTTTCATCTGCTATCGGATGTAACTTACCAACGGTAGGTTTATTGCGAATACACCGCGTTTATGTCTTTTGTACTGTTGTCCTTTTTTAATTCCATTTACCTTAACATTAGAACGTACACTCTCTATATTCTATATCTCGAAATTCCCGGGAATTTCGGAAATATTACAAAAGGAGTGAAACGGGAACATTAATTCCACCTGGAACGCATTTAATAAAACTAAAATTCTTAGTTTGTTACGAATGACGATAGTACTTACATTGCGTAGTCGAGTCTTCCGACTTATTTAATCTGTGGATTAATCTACTTTGCAATGTACGTCAAATTGTGTAGCCAACCGAATGGGGAACTTGCCTCAAATCTAGATTGGGGTGACGTTGATTTTATACCACAGAGACATAGAAAAACTCAGAAAAAATAAAACTATAAAAATATGTTTTAACGTTTTCAGTTCTCAAAAAATGCGAAGATCAAGTTAGCTTAAAAACTTATGACGTTAAGTTTATTCACTAAATTCTAATAATTTTCTAATAAGGGTGTAGGTTAAATATGATTAGATTAATACTCTTTATTACACACCATACATTATAAAAGTACATAAAAAATAAAAATATTATTTTCGATAGCTTAAATATTGATAATGACAACTATTTTATATCATATGTCTACAGAGTGACTTTGAATTCGTTCACCGTATTTAAGGGGACATTCCAACATTCATTCAAAAAAACTTATAGTGCGAGTGTAAAAAAAATAGGCATAAAAAAGTATCTTTGTTCACTGAAATTAGCATAAACAAACTATCAGGATAAAAAGTAATAAAAATCCAAAAAAAAAGCTGTGTTTAGAGCGTCTTGGTTGGCGCCGGCCCAGTAAATAATTTTTTAATGTTTTTACGTATATCGGAAGTAAGACTCTTAAGCATTTAACATAATAGAAAATATTTTGCAACTTTACGGTACCTCCTACCACTTCAAATTTGGATTCACAGTTTGGAGACAAAGATCAGATTAATCAGAGTAATCACGATTATTTACAAATATTTTGTACCATTACTGATATATAATTAATAATACTGATTTTCGCGATGAAAAAAACATTTCTTTAAAATACGGTGACTAGTGACCCTGTAATTCTACAGGGTGACTTTGAACTTTTCGACGGGTTATATTGTGAAAAGAAAAGTCGTAGAGAAAAAAATATACCAAGATTATTCATATTTTAAAATAGCCTCTCCAATGAGGTTAAAACATTTTTTATGCAAGTTCTCCGTTGTAGTTTTACGAATTAGAGCTACGTACTTTTGTCACTCTTTTGCACTTTTTACCTTTACTTATGTACCTACGACAAAATTTGGTAGGCAAAATTTTCGGTTAAGGCGTAAGATACAAGTAAGCAACAAAAAAAGTACTTGTAGGGCGAACAGAACATCAATATTTATTTTCACAAATGCAGTCAGTTACGTTGCCAATGACGCGTTGCACAAAATTTAATTGGAAGCGTTAATACGCTTCCAATCTAATGATCTATCATCGTAATTGAAAAATATGGCAGTGTTGTACGTATACTCAGTACTAAATCTCTTGGTTCTAAGCAACTAAACACAACTTTATGTTTTACCCCCAATTGTTTTTTACAAATAATCAAATTAATGTAATGAACAGCAGTGTATTATTTTGTTCTTCCCCGCCTCCGGTTATGCTCCCAGGGTGCAACATGTGCCGTTCCGTAACATACGATTACGAATTAAACTGCCCCTTATTATGTTAGTTCTAAGGTCTAATACAAACGATGGGATCAGAGCTAATGTACCTGCACAGGGCATTCGAAACGCTCATCACGTGACTGCTTTCGACCACCCCTCTGCGTGCTATGCTCACCCACAACAACATCCATCTAACATCAATTAGTTTCTATTGGCGTATCCTTTAATGATAATTAATCTAAGATGATTCATCCTTTTTTTTTCTTTACCAATAAAGATATCATTTATAATTAAACGTATTTTTTGCAATTCTATGACCGTTAAACTTGGGTGGATATCACGTAGAGAGAAAACGAGAGACGGTTGTAAAATATTTAACAAATACGGATCCGTTATTAATTATAGCTATGTTTACCTCTCAGTAAAAACTCTCACGATACCGTTTCCCGATAATAAGGTTGTCCCCATTCATTGTCCCCATTATTATTTAAAATCATATCAACTTTAACCCTAACTCCACTTGTATTTAAACTAAAGCGTTACGTAATTCAACAACAACAAACCTTCAATATTGTAGGTTCACAATGCAATGTGTAAATGTAACCCGTTATTAGAGTTTTGATCCCGTCATTAGGGAATAATCGAACACTTGAATAATAAATAGGAAGAAAGTTCTCATGGACCCGCAAAGAGACCTAACGGTTGCTCAAGTTAATTGCTTTATTTAAGGCTGGGGGAATTCGATCGCAAATTGAATAACAAAGTATAGTTTTCGTAGTTGAATTTATTTACACCGCTACATTTAGTCTAATTGGCTACTTACATTTATCATCGTATAGTCAATAGAGTCTTCGAGTGCTTGCTTGACCGGGCGGTGGTATCAGGCTTCGTGTCGTCAATCGAGATAATCAGGCGCAGGAGGCGGCGGCGGCGCGGGCGCCCGTAAATAAAAGATACGAGTAGAAGGTGCTTCTCCACCGCGACTGGAATAGGCACAAAGGCCTCCGCGCGGCACGCAGGACGATATGCATTCCGTGAAGCTTGCACGTAATAAGGTACCTGTTTCGCTTGTCCACCGTAAGCATTCTCGAGGCTTTGTTTCAGACTTTTCATCGTGTATTTTCTGGTTCCAACTCGCCTCATTAAACTCATTCTTCACCAAACAGTTTCTATTAAGGTCTACTTTTATAACAGTATCTTGTCGCTGCCACTGCTGGTCTCGGTGGAGTAAATCTTCAGGCGGCGCGGGCGCTTGTGGCAGATAAAGCGTGCGCCAAGTTAGCGCTAAGTGAAGCCCGATAGCGAGCCGCAAGCTGACGAGTCAATCGCGCCCACGCACCGCGCCAGTGTGCCTTGTCTTTACACGAAACGACAATAAACTGCACTTGCGACATTATTTTAATCCAGTAGGGCATTGTTTACGATCGTCTCTGAATTGTACGAATTTACACTTAGATTTTCAACTGAAAAACTTTTAAAAAGCATTTTAACGGTCACCTAAAAAGTTGTGTTTTATTATGTAATTTTATTGTATCTGATAACAAGGGTACCAAAAAATGGATTAAAGACTTCCAGTCTTATTTATAAAAACTCGATTCCTCAAAACACTTTAAAAACGCCGATTAAAATAGACTATGATGGAGATTTTACAAGGAAGAGATGTAAGGAAAAAGAAAGCCACACACAAACAGAGTTTTAGATTGGTTTAGATCGAGGAATCGTGTTTTTATAAATAAGGCCGTCGGTGTTTATCGATGTAGGTTATGAGTAAATGAAGTCCAATTACAGCTAAAAGGGAAAATACCATGATTTTCCTTTTTTAAATACTAAATACATACATACAGAAACTCACGTCTGTATCCCGGAGGAACCGGCAGAGTTCAGGGTATGCCACCTGCCACAATCCTAATTTCCAGTAGTTAAATGAACCAAAACCACTTTTATTCCTATTTTGTGCACACAAAAGAGAAATGTAAGCGCGATAGCATGTAAAATGCGCTTATGGCTTCGGTAAAGAAGCCGCCGGCGGTGCGTAGGAGCACTAATGCAGTGTTGCTGTACCGGGATAGCTGGCGGATATCTGAGAGTCGCTACTCTCACAGAATTACAATGGATAAGCGTATTAGGCTTTAGGTTTGACGCTGCTTAGAGGGCTCATTTATAAATTTCACCAACCATCTTCCTCTTTGAAAACAATAACTTAAGCTAGTTATGATGAATAGCATAAAGAAGAATTGTACGTCTTGTATTCGTATATTCACTTATTTACATACATACATACATACATAAACTCACGCCTGTATCCCAGAGGGGTAGGCAGAGACCAGGGACTGCCACTTTCCACGATCCTGACAGATCCCTCTCGCTTCCTCAATATTCATTAATTGTTGCATGCACGCACGCCGATTTCGGGTACTTTTTATCTTGCCCTTTGCTAATACGGGATCTATTTGGTCGAAGTATGTCCGCTTGGGTCGTCCCTTACCGGCCCTTCCACCCAATCTTTCTTCCTTCATCCTCTTCACATGTCCAAACCAATGCAACATTCCTTTCTCAATTATAGTCGCTACATCCTCTTCATTCACTTATTTATTTTCTTTTATTTATTTAGGGTCACCGACAAGGTATACCCTAACACATCCTTATGCTATTAACCATACATGCACCAAGGCCATTGCTAAAAGCTACTTTAATTATAGGTGTCCACAGCATGCGAAATTTGTAGTGAAAAACACCTACTTACACTTAAAGCTTTAAACATCGGTGCACGCGAAGTAGCTTACCTACTAGTCTACAGACTCAAACGTCTAATGTTTAATTAAATTTTATTATGACTCTTTACACAATAGGTGAGTATAAAAGACGTCAAGGTACAAAAGACAACAAGGCGTTGAAACAGATTATTTCTCAACACCGATAGGTAAAGTATTGTGCTGAAATGAGTACGTACATACTTATTAATTGAAAACGGATTGCATCGCGGCGTGTGGCAATCGCAAGGAGAACCACAATTATCTCGTCACAGGCACCGAGATCAATCAAACCATATCACCTTATGTGGGTCATTAATTACTGTAAACAGTAATTACTTTAATTATTCTTGGCAGCTTTTGTGTGAAGTCGTGAAGTGGTCGTGCGCCGCTTAAGATTTTTCCCTGTGCCGATGACCTTGAGCGTTTGACACAGGTGTGCAGCACTTCAACATTTCACCGCTAGATGACACGACTGAATTAATTCCTAGTAGTAATCTCCATAGAAAGACGCGCGCGCGGCCGCACACACACAGTCTCATTCCCTTCGCGTAAGCACACGCCGCCAAACGCACACATATATAGCCGAATTTCGAACGCGTCGAGCGAGCCGAGCGGTTTCTACTTTTCTAGCCAGCCCGCGCCCGCGTACGCGTAGATTGAATAGACTTCAATCTAATGCTTTCTTGTATAGCATGCGCCATTACAAACAAAAAAGATAAAGGTAGGTACATCTCTTCAAAACTTATCTATGCTTTGTAGAAAGAATAGCTTTTAAACAAAAATCACATGTTTAGTACGTATTTGTTTACCTACCTACTTACGAAATAGTACATGTTTTTTCACAACAACAGGTTTTTATGTCAAAAAGTGAAAAAAAATCATCTTATCTTTTTTCAATAAAGTGAATTTGACTTTGATTTCACATGGATGTATTTCGGGACTCAGTGGCAAAATTGGAACGTAGGAAGCGACTTCCCCATATGAAATAAAAAATATATTTCAAATGCCAATTCCATGGAAAGTAGAAATTACGACCATTTTAATTGTTATCCGGATTTTACGTCGTTAGGGTTGTCACGCTTTCAGATAGTAATTTATAATCCGGATCTGATTTGATTTTGAAAAAAATATGTAAATACCTGGTGCCATTATTATTGATACAT
This sequence comes from Yponomeuta evonymella, assembly GCA_963969515.1. Lineage (NCBI taxonomy): Eukaryota > Metazoa > Arthropoda > Insecta > Lepidoptera > Yponomeutidae > Yponomeuta > Yponomeuta evonymella. Next base: position 12,599,155 of record OZ018345.1, on the reverse strand, counting down.
TAATTAAAATACTAACATTATATACATCGCATATAACAACTTTATGTACACGGTGTGACGTGAAGAATGTATATACCTACATATAGTTGATCAGCGAAAAACAGCTAGATAAAATTGTTGTCCCATTTTGATGTTACTAACTTGAAATTTTCTATACGATTAGTTTTTTTGCTAAAACTGACGGAGAAAATCGAAAACTTGGAGAAGCTTCTTTTTTTTTCAACGGCTTGGGATAATGGTAACACTTAGGGGTGGTCTTTTAAAACAACATAAACTCGTTGCATAAACCCTAGATAGGACGGTGACGTCAACAAATTTTTATGGCAAATTTAATAGTGCCGATTGAAAAGTAAACTTGCTTAAATTTTCAACCAACACCTAATGCAGGTTTTGCCACCGGGCCCCGCTGGTCTAGCGGCTGGACTAATATTGTATCAACTTTATAGTCACACAGCATTTGAATGCTAAAATAACTAGACGTGCGAAAATTCTTGTATTTTTGGTTGTTCTAATTTCGGTCTTATCAGGTGCTAAAAGATTTTCAAGTTCCACATATGGTATAAACTTGGAATTTTCCATCCTTACAGGGTGATCCCTCAATCCGATAAGAAAAATCTGACTTGGAAAATCCGGTCTTTACAGCTTTTTGTCAAAACCTGAGAAAACGGTAACATTACGGGGTAGTCTTGTCGAACAAATGTTGAATAAGACCTTGGGTTGGATGACAACGTTAACTTACTTTTTACAAAATGGCGTAAGTCGAATTTCAAGCTGGCTCCTAAAAATTTAAAAATTCTGATTTTTATCTCTGGCTCCGTTTTTGTATGAAAATTAGTATTGGGGGTTTTTGTGGTTACTGATGACTACTCTGCGCCATGTTTATAAGCTGTTTTCGAGGGTCCTCACGAATCGTCTTGAACGTAGGTTTGATGACTTCCAGCCTCCCGAACAAGCCGGTTTCCGAAAGGGCTTTAGTACCATAGACCACATCCACACGTTGCGGCAAATTATACAGAAGACTGAGGAGTATAATTTGCCATTATGCTTTGCGTTTGTGGACTATGAGAAAGCCTTCGATTCGATCGAGTTATGGACAGTGCTCGAGTCTCTCCAGCGTTGCCGTATTGACTATCGGTATATCGAGGTGCTGGCTGAAATGCTTGTACAACAGTCCACTATGACCACAGAACCACTATGTCGGTCCGAGTACAGGAACAGAGTTCGGAGGCAATTCCATTGAAAAAGGGCGTAAGACAGGGAGACGTTATCTCTCCAAAAATGTTCACAAACGGACTGGAAGATACCTTCAAGCTTCTGGAATGTCAGGGACGCGGCATCAATATCAATGGCGAGTACATCACTCACCTTCGATTTGCCGACGATATAGTAGTCATGGCAGAAACGATGGAAGACCTCGGCATAATGCTCGAAGACCTCAGTCGAGTTTCCCAACGGGTGGGCCTTGAAATGAACATGGACAAAACGAAGGTCACATCGAATACTCGTTTCGTGCCCACTGTTATTGGGGAACTCGACTCTCGAAGTTGTAGACGAATACGTCTACTCAGGACAAACAGTCCAACTAGGCCCGTCCAACTTTGTGAAAGAGGTCAATCGTCGAATCCAACTCGGCTGGGCAGCATTCGGGAAACTTAGAAAAGTCCTTTCGTCTAATATACCTCAATCGCTCAAGACAAAATTATACAACCAGTGATGACTTATGGCACTGAAACGTGGTCTCTCACTATGGGCCTCATAAGAAAGCTCAAGGTCACGCAACTAGCTATGGAAAGGCCTATGCTTTCTCTACGATATCGAATCAGAAATGATGAGATTCGTAGATGAACGAAAGTCGTCTACATGGCCGAAAAGTTCTCGAATGAAGACCACATATCGGCAAGCGCAGCGTAGGACGACCAGCCGACAGATGACCTCATCCAAGTGCCAGGAAGACGCTGGATGAAATCCGCTTCCAACCGGTCTTTTTGGAAATGCATGGAGGAGGCCTATATCCAGCAGTGGACTTCTTGTGTTTCCATGACTCAAGAGGTTTATTTACAAAAGCTGTTGAAAATCTTTAAATATAGTGTAAAAATACAGAGGATTATAAATATTTTAAAAGAGTGGAAATTTTGATAAATTTGAAGCTTGGATTAAGATTTTGGCTCAAAATCTTTGAATTTAAATCATCGACTTTACGCAATTTTTTATTTTATTTTACACTACGCGCATTCACTGAAGCGGTTTTAAAAGGGTGAATATGTGTCATCGCTTCCGTGCCTGTGTGGCCACATAGTCCATTAAGCGAATCTGACAGGAGTATTTTTTTTCTATGGTATAACACAAACAAAATAATAAAAATTTTAAGAACAAAAGCAAAATAATTTATTTTTTACAGAAGAAAAAAAAACATTTCAAAATGGATATTGACCAAAGAAATACAACAAAAATTATGAAAATGGATAAAGACTTCGTTGCTAAGGATGTTGGCAAAAGAGCTACAAATGGATTTGAGTGCTTATTTGGCCTGCATCCTTGTTTCAGCACAAAGACTGATAAATATAATTATTAATAAACAGTGCCGCCTCGTCTTAACTTATATTGGTATATTATAACAGATTAATCTGTTGATAATTGTATTAATAGTGTAATTCATACCATTTCTATTATTTCATTCCAATAGCACAGGAAACATACAGCATTTAAGTGATTTTTGTCATTAAAGCTGATAGTTAAAAACTATCCATACCATAGTACAGGGAATTCTAGTTTGATGGCGTTGTGTGGACGTTATTATTATTATTATTATAATTTTGGAACTCCCCACCGACGAATATTTTCAAGATACATTAAACTATTCATTGTGACACTTAAATAAAAATATGTAATATCGGTAAACCAGGAACGCAGATTTTTATTTAATCTATTGTGTGATACAGTACTTCTATTTCTATTTGGTTACTTTTTGTTACACTTTTCCTTTTTGTTAAGGTTTCAGTTGTTTTTTTTTTGTTACGTGTACAAAAAACCTAACTACTTTCTTTTGTTGTCATTATGATTACGGAACCCAAAAAATATTATGAGCGTTAAATTATATATTTAAATTACGTTGTACCTAAAAATGAGCATCGAATAAATCATGAATAAAAAAACCCGGATTTTGTGACAACCCTAGCAAAAACAATTGAATAGGATCAACTTATACATGTCATGGAAGTGTGATTTATATTACATGTAGGGAAGGTAAAGAGCATAATTATTGCAGTGTAGATAACTTATCCCAATACGGCGGAATTTCGAGAAAATAAAAAAACTAAAAACAAGTACACATGTATATAAATTATAATTGCTTTAAAATTTTTAGCATTACGCCATTGATTCTTCTAACAATACTTCCGCATGTACAATAAAATGCGTGATAAAAATATACAGCGTTTTATTTTATTTAAAACAGAAAAACATGTCAGGCAGATAGAAAAAAAATTTACAGACGAAATCTACACAGATTCGTTTATGAATCAAGTATTATTCGTAACGCCAATCGAAGTTATTATTTACCAACACATTATTTACCGCCTATGTACCCTACAATCTAACGAGGAGGCGAAGTGCGAGCGCGAGGACTGAAACCAAACTCCATCAAACTAAAATGAACCTTAAATGCTATGTATTAGAGACTACAATACTCGAGCAGAAAGTCTGGCCACGTGCGGCCGACCTAATCGCGACAATAAATGGATTATAATACATAGGTAGTTAGGTTTCATTTTTAGTGAACCTCGCTTTTACCGTGATTTAGGCACAAATAATAGAACGATGTTTCGCTTAGATTCATAATGTTACAATAGCTCGGATGGGAAGAGGCGTCCCTTGAGCGACAGAGAGCTTTTGGTTCGAATAATGATTATAATAAATGATCGGTTTCCTTTTTACTTTTCTTCTTTTTATTTTCTTTTTTAGTTATTTACTTAAATAAAAAAATACAGGAAATGGGAATTTACATTTTATGTTTTTCTAACGATTGAAGCTCGATCACTACTACAAAAATCAGTCCCCGTGCGTTGGTCTTGCAAAAACTCGAAAATGTCTCCACCGATTGGACTAATAGGTATATAATGTTTTTTGTTTTGTTCGGACATGGGACGTGGGGCGAGGGCGCGGAAAAGACCCATCCCTTCAGGATCCTGTTTCATAGAACTACAATTCATTGTGGCTATGACCGAAAACCGATTAACCCACAGATTAACAAATAGACTCTGCTGCGCAGTGTATCTCGAATTGTCATAATAAACTACGAAATTATAGTTTTATGAAACTTGACCCAGTACATTTTGTACGAAAGTGAATTGGTAAGATGCGGCGTCTTTTTCGATCCCTCACCCCACGTCCTTGGCCTACAATCGGTAATTTTGTATGAGAATTGCTACTTTGAATTAATTTCACTATATGGCGCTCGAGGTGAACTTTGGAAGGTTGATTTATGATTGATGAATCGCTTATGAAAAGTTACAATCAAATCAATGGTGATGCGAAGAGCGCCTGGTCACAGACAACATGCAACGAGTAGCTGAGCTTTTCCTCGTAAGGCGTAATGTGATAAATTGATGAAAACGTTTTTTCTGAATGAGTAACTATTGTTCCTGTTAGTTTTAAACATGAACATACAATATTTTGATATTGCCCGTAAGACTGTATAAGCTTAAACGTAATCCACTGCGCATTTAAAATGGCACATAAATTCTTAGGTTTGTTTTAAGCATTCTTACGGAATATATTTACTCATAGAAGGCGTAAGGTTATGACAGTTGTCATACATGCCATAGGGAATCGAGGAGTTAAATTATATCATATATTAATTTCAAAGGTCTGCCAGGTTCCTAGAGGATGTCACAAGCGATTCAAAAGCGTCTTCCAGCCAGTTCCAGCACACTGTAGCCCCTTAAGGTCGGAATAGATTCTATTATAAGAGAGAGCTTCATCTCTTGTCAACGATGCTATTCTCATATCAAGCAGCAGCGTATGATGCCGCGAGTCACGCGTTTTGTGGCGCTAAAATGTCGAAATTTGACAATTAATGTTCTGGAAAATCACTAATTTTAACGTAGAACGCGCGACTCGGGTCGTCGTGTTACGTATGCTGAACGATTACAGAATTCTGACATAAGTCAATTTTTCACTCACTTAATTTTTATAATTTTTAGCTATATTTTAACCTATTTGTATGGTTATAAAACGCCGCCACTTTACCTATAAAAATGTTTAAGCCGGTAACGGCTTTGGCTTTAAATACTTTAAACGGTAGGATACCATGCGATAATTTAGCCTATTTCGGTGGATCCCATAACAAGGTGTTTTGGATGTTTTTTGGCGTGCAATTAACCGCCACTTTAGCGGCGCCAGTTGGGATTGATTTATTGTGTTGAACAGATTTCCAAACTTTTAAGGTGGCTTTATTAAAGACAAAAAGTTATTTTTTTATAATTTGAATCAGCGAACGACCGTCGCGATCTGGGAGGACAGTCTCTAAAATTAAATCATATTAGTCCGGTAATGATGGTTTCACTGACACTTTTGGTCCAATCGCATTCCAATATAACTTAACTTTGGATGTTTTTTGGCGTGCAATTAACCGCCACTTTAGCGGCGCCAGTTGGGATTGATTTATTGTGTTGAACAGATTTCCAAACTTTTAAGGTGGCTTTATTAAAGACAAAAAGTTATTTTTTTATAATTTGAATCAGCGAACGACCGTCGCGATCTGGGAGGACAGTCTCTAAAATTAAATCATATTAGTCCGGTAATGATGGTTTCACTGACACTTTTGGTCCAATCGCTTTCCAATATAACTTAACTCGGCGCCTCGCGCGATTCGATGTTCTTCGCGAGAGATGCCTATTTAATTGGAATTCTGCAATTGCTAACGCAAATCAGTCGATTAAAACCTCTAGGCGATTTTGGACTAGTCGCTTTGTTCCTGCACCGGGCTTTTAAATGAACTGGTTATAACATGAAATGGTTAATTACACAATGGGTCAGAAAAAAAATGACACATATTTCTGACCGCATAGGGTGCTTGATTGACGGACTACCCGTATCATATTGCACTTCGCACTCGCATTAAGATGTCTTTTATTGGGGTATTTTTTTTTGTTTTTCTTTTGTTTAATCTTGTCATTTAAAATATAACAAAATATCCTAAAATAATCTTAAAAATTCTCATCAGGTTTTGAGCCTTATCGGGCGCCAAAATGCCAAAATCCAAAATGCATGCCAATGTGATGATAAGGCTGTGGCACTTTGAATGATTAGGTTGCGTTGTTTTGTTAGTGGACATTTTTGCACGATAAATAGCCACCAATAATGATAATGATGATGGTTCTAAAATATTAATAATAAAACGTGTATGAGGAGTTCGTCCTAGAGCTGTCAGCTTGGGGCGCTGCGTTGGCTGTCCGGAGCCCCGTCAGGTGATCTCGGGCTCCGTGACTCAACAGAACACTAACGAACCAGTGCGGTTCTGCGCGTGCTTTATTGTGTCTTATTATCTATCATTATCTCGCTAGGCCAGTTACCAACGTATTCTATAACGCACATGAAGCAATATCAGACGTATAAAACAATAGGTGAGCTTTTAATCATACTAATGCTTACAGCAACTACTCGTATTGATCTGCGATTAATGTTTTGCAATTGCCATGACTGTACCGTGTGTCGAGCTGGGATTGCTAAGGCACACGTTGCAAGAACATTCAAGTTAATTTGTACATAGTGATTGATAGGTATTGAGCTTTCTACCTGTGTCTATCAAACCGAACTGGCTTGTCGCCTCCCGGTTGGAAGACATAAATAAATAATAGGTGCTCTAGTTCCTATGCTATAGAAAGTATATGTTGCTATAGAAAGCTATGAGTTGCTCTATCGTAGAGCGGGCAGGTGAGTATAAATCACTCAGATGATTTGACGTAATCGCTACGGGTCCGAGATTAAACGATTGTGCCGCGTGCGATACTATATACGTCGGTTATTATGTTTCATTAGAGCGGCGTAAACTATCTCCTATCCGCGGCGATCGATCAAGGTGCTAAGTAGATTCATTGAGGATTTCGGATCGCGTCGAGGGTGGGTGCTCTTCGGGCTGGTCCTATCACCTCTATTGTTCAAGTTTGATTTGTTTAATGTTTTAACATTAGTTGGTACTTACAATTGATAAAGGCAGCCGATCATCAGGTAGCACGGTCACTGACATAGGGCCGGATTCTGAATTCAGAACTTCACTAAGTAAATACTTAAGTAGCGTTCTGTCACGCTTTTTTCTGAGAAATTTGAAGAGACACCCCTACAGTTAAGTATTTACTTAGCGAAATTCTCAATTCAGAAACTGGCTCATAAAGTGCTAAACTAGACCTTACCTGCTCAAAAAAAAACCATTTTTACTCAATATCTAAATTGAAACAACACCAACCATTAGCTCAGTTGGGAGAGCTCTAGCACGGTTAGCCAGAGGTCACGGGTTCAAGTCCCGGCATGGGTGGAATTATTAGCCTCTAAAAAGGTTTTTAAAATTGTAACAAAAAGAATATAACACTAACTGGCCAAATAAAAACCTGCTAGTGTAAAAAGAAAATGAAATCAACAATTAGCGTTTTGGGTAAAATATTTTCTGTAAACAATAAAAGTGTTTTGAGTAGTGGTTGACACAAAAGTACGCAACTGCCGAAAATTTAAAATGGCTCCATTTGGCCTAGCAAAACGTTTGTTACTTTTATTTTATTAAGATTTGGTTTCATAATTTTGACTTTGAACTCAAAACAAAATCTTGTTCTTTATAGTTGGTACACATACTGGATTACCAGGATGTATGGGGAAGGCGCCGCATAGACATTCGTAAGCGAGGGCGGCGTCGTCGTCGCGAACACCTGCCATCGACAACCAATCACGAGGTAATGAGTTGTTAGTAGTTACCGTATTCGATAGGCGTCCACGCTTTACGATAAGCGGCGGCGATGGTGCGGTGGTGAGCTGTTGGCACAGTAAGTAGACCAGTTGCGTTACATTCGTGATGCACTTACCTACTGGATTCGAATCCCTTTGTTTCCCCAATACCGTAAGTGCCGTAAGCAGCGGTAGCCCAGTGGGTAGAACAATGGATTCGGAAGCGAGAAACCCAGGTTCGATTCCCAATGCGGGCTACGACTACGACTTTGTTTATTTTCTAAGTTACGTACGTCTGCAAATTTGTAGTAGCAATACCACACTCTAACCGTGAAGGAAAACATCGTGAGGAAACCCGCGGCTTGGTTGGCTCCGCACGCATTGAATTGTCTTTCCTGTGGGCTAGGCCGACTAAGCAGATGGTATGAATGGCAAGCCTACCCTATCTAAAAACAATGTCCCAGGCATTGCAGCGGCCAAGTGGTCCCTTCACCTATCTAGCGTGAGTGAAGGCGCCACTGGATGCTGCATAAATCATCTCATTACATAGATGCAAAGGCCAAAGTTTTTTTTTATAGTGGGAACAATGCTAGGTATAATATATTTCTAATTATTATGCAAGTCAGCTTACATTACTCAGTTTATATAGCGGTAACAATAATCTGTACTGATTAGGTTGGATCAAGAGCAGCAATTCCCATAAAAGTGTAGTTTGGTTTTACAAACGACAACCCATTTCGCTTATCAAATACATTAAGTAGGAAGACTCACCTACGCAATATAAATCGAATAGTCATATTAAACTACGAAACGCGGCCCTGGATTGCTATGAAAATCTATCATTATGTTTAGAGGAAGTATCCTATGATTCAAATTTCAGAAACAAAATTCATAAATAATGGTTCGATAGTGATTAGAATTCCAGCCGCAATAGTATCTGAGATCCACGGATTTTTGCGTTAGTCATCATAACACTCTCAAGCCTTCGGATGTATAACATTATAAATAATAAAACTGTATTTCTACTCAAATGTTTCTAGCTGCCAAAAACTACACGTTTAACTAAGTAATCTATACGCCAAACTGCAGGCTTCTAGCTGCTGCTAGAAAACCCTGAAAATGTCATCAGATTTGATTATTTTGGACCGATGGAATGGAATGCAATGAATTTGGACAAATTTTGGACCAGTCCTAGCGAACACTTTTTTCTTGTTGTTCAACAGCTTTCAATGAAAATATTCCACGCTATACAATTGCTTCAGCAATACATTCGACGGTACTATTGCTATTCATTCAATAGTACCGTTGGCACTTGACCTTACATTTTCGTTGCAAAGTCGTATTAATGTGGTGTTGACTGTACCGACTTAGGGTTCGTTAAGTAGAAGGAAAAGTGACCCGTTGATTCAGTTAGATGATAGTGTCAGTTGAATAAGGCTATTGCACTCTTGCGGCGGGGGGCGCGGAGCGTGACCCGTCACCGCGAGGCTCCCGCGCGCCCGGCGCCCGCGCAGCGCTGCTGCGACATTTGAAAGGGAAAAAAGTTACGCACACCTGACGACTCGAATTGTTTATTTTGTATGCTATCCGTAGCTTCATTTATATGACTGCTTTACAAATAAACTATTTTGTCTATAAAATATTGCACTTACAAACGAGAAATTTAAAATACTTACATAAAAAAGACCTATATTTATTTTCCCACTTCATACCAGAAATTGTACGTCAAAAATACTAGTTGTATGTAAAATTATTTTATAATTTATTTTGGCTTGCAACGTTTTATGTGTAAATAGTATTTTCAACAGAACGAGATAGAAGTAATAACTGATTTTTTTTCGCTGCGCCAAAGAAAATATTGTATGTATATATTTATTTATTACGATATCCATCATCATCATCATCATCAGCCACTCGACGCCGACATCCTTCATGGTTTTCCTAACCATGAAGGGTTTCGCCATAATCGTCACGCTTGGTAGGTGGGTTGGCGATCGCAGTATGCTGTTGAAATCTCAGGAAGACGCTGCTGCCCGTCTCCTGGTAATGTATTCCTTAGTCGCCTTCTACGACATCCACGGAAGAAAATGGAGTGACGCTATTCTGATATCCATGACGCGTTAATTATGACAAGTTTCAATTTGTTTCCTTTTGCACGCACGTATTTTGGTGAGCAATTATTATTTTTGATAAAATGTAATGTAATGTAATGGCAAACGGTCTATATTGACTCTACCATTTTTTTTCTTATAAGTTTGTCAATTCTGTTGTTCTAATTCTACGTAGTTCGACTTGAGATTTCTGCACTTAGCCTTGTAGTTGGGCCATTGTAATAATAATAATATAATGTAATAAGTGCTGAGGTATGTAAATACCTCAGACACTAGGGTTTCCTCACGATGATTTCCTTCACAGTTAGCGAGTAGTATTATTGCTACTATAACTTCACAAATGTACGTAACTTAGAAAACAAAGATTCGAACCCACGATACCCCGAATGAGAAGCCGGCGTTCTACCGCTCCGCTACCACAGCTCAATTCTGTTGTTTCTCCTTGAAGAAATAAAATTAAATGAAAAAAATATATGGTATGTTTTGGTGCACCGTTAAATACTACACCATTTAAAAGCGGTCTGTTTATTGAGTCACCAATCATCAATTTAGGACTTTCAACCACCAGCCGCGTTAAAATATCCGAAACGTTAGTCACGATCCGGAGATTAAAAATGTAGTCATTGAATGCGATGTCGCCGAGATTATCCAGCCTGACTGGACATCACATTTTCACAACGGGCGACATTACAGTGAGTGACGACTAAAAGGAGGCTAAGTTCGGCATCACGACGTCGCTACTCAACTTTCGAGTGGAGCCGTTGTCGATTAAAAATCACTTGCGACAACACCGGATTGATCGATGTAGCCCTTGGCATTTGTGCGTCTAACTGTTGTATACATCTAGGACAGGGTTTCTCAAACTTATGGTGCCACATACCCCTGTTAAAGTTTCTAGAAGACAGCGAACCCCTAACACCCCCCCCCCCCACCTCAAATGCACAAGTAACAATAAATAAAACAAATAAATACTGCGCAAGCCAGAGCTGTCAACTCCACTTTTAGAATAGTAGTAGATGTACCATAAAATTGGTAGAAATTAAAAGATTAGAACAAGGAAAATTGCCAGATTGACATACTTATCCTGTAAATGCAGTTTAGAAGATTACACTGTATAGATAATTTAAAAAATACATTACCTACATTATGTAAATCTTGTCGCGAACCCCCTACCGTCGAATGGCGAACCCCTAGGGGTTCACGTACCCCACTTTGAGAAACCCTGATCTAGGATAACAAAGACGGACCTAGGACGTATTTTGGGGGGACTCTGCCTGCTCTATTACTTATTAGATGCCGACAGAATACCAGCGTTACAGAACGTAACGCTGGTACCCTTTTGTTCATTAATATGTCTTTGATTTAATCTATAGAAAACGCCACTGGTTGTACAATTACATACAATTGTACAATTACATATATATATATATATATATATATATATATATATATATATATATATATATATATATGTAATTGTACAATTATATACATATATCTATGTAAGACTGTTTTGCCTTGTAACTATATTGTACAATTGTTCGTTTTCTTTCAATAAATAAAAATAAAATAAAAGCTGAGTCGGGTCCTTTCACAAACGCAGTGCACTGGCATAAGGAATGCATGTTTCTTTTTAATTTAAAATTGTATACTTTATAAGAGTATTCTGTCATTGTACTGTGTTTTAAGTGAATAAATTATTTCAATTCAATTATTATTCAATTCTATCTAATAGGGTCGTAATTAATGTGTGATCTAGATATGATTTTATTTATTGGGCATGTAAATCAGGTAACAATCTTGAAATAACAATATTGTGGTATATTCTAGTCTTCAGCTAGATTGACACCCACCGAACGGCAGCGTTCCGAGGCAGTTTCAGATTTGCGGCATCCAAGTGATGGAATGATATTCCTCCTCCTATCCATGCTACTACTAGTAAATATGCTTTCAAGCGCAAGTTTGGAAGCTATTTGCTGGAAATGCAGAAAGTCCCTCCCTAACCAGCACTTATTGTGTATTTATTTATTTATTTACTTATTGTACTTTGTAATTGCAATGGTGTTAGTATTATTTAATATAAGCTTAGTATATTTAGTACATTTATTTAATTTTACAGCATATTCATGGGTATTCATATAAGTAGTTATTATTATTTGTATTTCTATAGTGAGATGTGTGTATGTGTGTACCACGTTCCGGGTGCCAAAGGATTATATGGTCCCAACTGAAAATCAGTTTTGCTGGTGTTATGCTAACCATAGCACACACCAGTAAAGTATGCTGGGTTGGAGCCCCTTTTTTGTTGTCACGGAGGCACCTAAGGCGTTTGAGGTCCGAGGTGGCTGGGTGCCATACATTACTGTATGGTACCCGGCTGCCTTTGACTCTATATGCCTCAAATGTTCTCTTCACAATTGTTTTGTTTTATCTCTGTTTTGTTGACGTTCGTGTCTTTTGTTTGTGTACCTTTTGTTTACTTTGTGTTTCTGTGACAATTTAAATAAATATCCTCTTTCTTTTCTTTCAAAGTATACATGCACATTATAATACACAGAAAAACGAATTAAGGTGGGCCTCATATTTAGGAGTCATGAGACGAGCATTATATAAAACTAAAGAGGTGATGTACTACATACGTATCTAAATAGAAAAAAAATATTCATACAAGATTGTTTCAGAAATAACTTCATTAACGATTTTGATAAATTCCTGACAAATCACGGTCGGTTTTAAAACAAATTCTGTTTTTAGTCGGAGATTTTTCTTATATTGATATTTTCGTCATAAAGTAAATAAATGACGAACTCTTCGCCTAATTTAAGTGTTTCAGGGATTACGCCCACGGCACAACCAGTTGAGCGTAGCAGTTGTATCTAGGGTCAGACCACGGCACAACCAGTTGAGCGTAGCAGTTGTGTCTAGGGTCAGAAAGGATTTTTGAGGCGACCCCGGTAGGCAATGCACTACAATTGGTTTCAGTACGTATATTTTACTTCGTAGATAGTTTCTTTTTGTAGCATATATACGTCCCACTACTGCAGGACACAGGCCTTCTCTCAAAGAGAGTATGGGCTTAATTACGCGTGCCCACCGCGGATTAGCAATTTGAAGCGCTGAGGTAAGGTCTTCTAGCTAAGAGCATACAAATTTGTGCTCTAAATAGAGCAATATCTTTATTAGGTAGTTGAGTAACGCTTTATTTGAGTCACGAACTCAACATGCCTCATGTAAGTAGGTACCCGCCCTGGCTCCGGCACTGACATGCTAAAATAGATGACACACATAGTTAGCGGACGATCGACTTGTTTAATTGACACATGTACAAACTGATTAACTTAATGACACCAATTAGCTGGTGCAAGTGTTTTGATCAACCTCTGAGTAGACTTGGTTTATGTTATGAATTAGAGTAACGCATGGGTATTTTCAGCATCAGACAGGTAGCGCAACGATGCCAAAAACGTAACCAGCGGAATTCCCCGGTTGTCTTTTAGCCAGATGCCTTTTAAATCAGCGTGGAGTATAAGTGCGTTTTTTGCTATGGCAACAACCGTAAAACGAGTAGCCTCTTCGTAATAGCCATAACATAAGAACGGGTTAAAGGCGACCGCACGTGGATAACTGCCGTGACCGGCGGCACATCAAAGCAAACACTCGTTGGAGCCAATTGTGCGTGCCAGCGCGCGGGCAGCTTAGTACAACATGTTATTATACGGTTATAGGGCTCACCCCGCGCCGCCCTCGCGGCTCGGCCCTTGCCTCGAACGCACCTATACTCAGGGAAACAATAAAAAATAACCATCTGTTGGACCACAATCGGGATAACGCCTGCTGGGTCAGTAATTGACCGCCGAAATATTGTAATCGAAATTCAACTTTTTTTCCTATGAGACCATTAGGGAATGAGTAAACAGTATTTCAATACAATTACCTAGTTTGAATTATGTTAAGGGTTAATTCCATCCACACATTTAAGTATGTTATTTAAGTATGTAACGTGAAGACTTTACGTTATATGCTAAGACTTACGTAAAGTAACGTGCCTACTTTTAATAACGAAAATCTTCCGCGCTTTGCCAGACTGGCTCTATAATATAAAATATTTAAGAACTTTAATGTCCATTTAAATGAGAGTAACAAATAAAAATTGTATTTTTATCGTAATATTCCCCAAACTTTGGTAACTGCCTACCCCTCTTGGATATAGAGAACAGCGACGTCTGCAAAAAATACTATACATCTAATAAAAAGGGGTATCATATGGCAGTGTGTGTAGCTTATTAATATTGTTAATACCGTAATCTAAATCAATTTCCTCAGCACCGGTGAACCCTTTAGTCGACGCGTTACAGACATTATATCCATATTATATCTTTAATAGTGTGTAATCGTGGCCTGCATCTCGGGCGCACGCCACCTGTGCTGCTCCAAGGGCATTTCTGATTTGAATTCGACCACCGCCATAGGGTTATGAACCATATTCATTATCAATTTCCTCGCTTACAATGCTACAGTTAGCTTATTATTATTAATACTTTTATTGCACTTAAAATAACGTAATGCTTATTAGAACAAATAAACTACGTAATAGACTAAGTTAATTTTAAAAGATATCTGCATTTAGAAATACCTATACAATGATATTGCGCAGTGTACTGTCATTATACATGAGGTACACTGGGCACTGGGTACACTTAGATAGATAGATAGTTAGATAGAGAACACTTTGTGCATAAAAATGGAAATTACACGGATATTTCTTAACCTAAGAGTATAGATGGCGGCCTTATCACTAAAAGTAACTGTAGAGGCAGCTACAAAAACGTCAATGGTTTGTCAAGTTAAAGTTTGACTCTTGAGCTGCTTTGTTGGCCTATCGGTTAACACGTTTGACTACTAAATCAGAGTACGTGGCTTCGATTCTTACTGGAAGCCGTGTTACTTGATTTGTACAAATGGCCTCAGTCTGGATGTATTGCCAGGTTTATGATGTCCTTGACTGATTACCATATCACCTGGGTATCCTAGTATTTGACCAAGACAAGCGATTGTGCTGTGTGGAAGTTATTGTTATGGTTAAATGAACTCGCAATTTGTGTGATCTATGGGTGACGACGACGATGGACTTAGGACCGGATAAACGGATAGCGGGTACTACATAGCAATTGTCTCTAAAGTCTGGTAAAACCCTAAAAGCCGTTTGGCAGTTTACTCTTTTGTCCTTGATTGTAGAAACAAGTGGGAAACAAATGTTGGAAAAGAGCGTGAGAACGTCGGTCGGTCGGGGCCGCCCATCTGTCTGCTCCTCGTTGTCACATCTCAGGAAATGCCTTATAAAGTAATTTAAATCAGGTGGCGTTGGTTGCAGAATAGCCTGTTTTATCACGTGCTCTAAACAGAATAATGGCGAATGCCTTTCGGTCCATTGTTGTTCCGGTTGGCGTAAAGTATGGAACTGTGCGGCTGTGGTGCAGGTGGCGCGCCCAGCACAGATCCTTGTCCTCGTAAATGAGTGCCGATTGTTCCAACTTTACGGTTATTACTTAAGTCGCATAGGCAACAAACATTTGTTAGTTATTTTCTTTAGAAACAGTACCCAGGCACGTACCAAAAACAGATGTTGGAGTCTTGTCATGTCCATAATTTAGTATTGACCTTGGAACGTGGTTGACACATAATTTATGTGAATTATAATTTGGGTATCTTTATGTGGAATTTGGCTGGATTATAACATAATACAACAATCGAAGTGCCAAAGTTCTAACGTAATACATTCCAACAACGGTAAAGTGCGCTAATAAACAATGCTGGGAAGATGACACAGAGCCTACCATCATCGACCGATCGCTCGAAGTCGTATCGAGTTTCGTGGATAAACTATTAATTATATGAGGAACATCAATCACTGGGAGGTCGAAGCTATCGCGGAAACCATCTACTCCTAAGCACTTTTATTGTTTATAGGTTAGATTTACATTAATTTAAGTATGCATGTGTAACGGCGACGTTGGTGGGCGCCGCGTAGTCGCTGCAGGCGGATTATTTGACGGACTATTTATAATGTAGAGCTCGCAGACGCGAATGGCGGACGATGGAATCTGCTCCTTTGTCATTGGAGCAACCTGCTCCGCCGGGTTCGATCCAAGAGCACAATGTACGGTATAACGGGCCACCTGATTAGCCGCCATTCGGTTAGTGAGCTATGCAGATATGCCGCCGCCGCCGACCACTGATCGTATTAATTTCAGATGATAGATTACTTTATACTCTAATACTTATTATTAACAATATCTAGAGGTTACTGAACCCGTTTAAAGATGCGAACAATTAAGCCGCGCCACTTCAAACGATTACTGTGGGAACTAAACATTTGGGGGCAAGCGTTTTAAGCGGCAGTAAGTAGTTTGTTTTTTTCTATATCCAGTAGGTGCGGTCTCTTCCTCTGTATGTTTTTGTGTCAAGTGGCCTGACTCCGGGGCAGGTGTAAAGAGTAAAGTTTCACACGGGATATGAAATCCCTAAATAATACGTTAATATCCAGTTCCGCTCGATACTTCACAACTTTTAATTCCATGACAAAAATAAGGAGTCATTGTGCTCTAATTTTAGACATAGACTTTAAAAATTGTACCTGCTTACAGTCTGCGTCAATTATAACCTACACGAAATTAAAATGATTTTGAGATTTAATGTTATGAAATTTTGCTAATTGCTTTTTAAACATAGTATTTGATATACTAATTATAATAGCTATTTTTTTTGTTTTTATGTATGTTTGTAATGGAGTCGTCTGCAGGTCAACCTTTAAAATTTTATCATGTTACAAAATCACGCTCAACAAACCTAAGTTTTTTTATCTATACTTATAGTTATCTATGTGCACATGAATAATTTTAATTACTTCCTACTTAAGATTTAAGCCCTATTTGAGAAAGTGGTGCAAGTCGGCCTTAAAATATTAAATATTTTTAAGACATATTGAAGTCAAAATTTGACTTCAATATGTCTTAAAAATCTGAGACCAGAAACTGATATATCTAGGAGGAGTTATCACAAAAACTCACGGTATCGTGGGGTGTGAACCTTTTATTTCTTGCTTTTGAATTGTTTCATTTAAATTCACATCAACGTTTAGATTCGTGCAACAACCGGTGACTTTGCAACAAAACAATAAAAACTGACCTGCTGTCGTTAGTGCAGTCGACAGCTAATCGAACTTTATTATATTACCTTTGCTAAGTTGCCCCTTTTAATTAACTGTTTTAAAAGTCGGAGAGCTGTCTGTTGTAACTAGAGATGATAAGTGAAGCAAACTAAAGTAAAAACATTCCGCAACACACAACACAACATATCCTGTTTTCTCACGACGACAGGTAGCAGCTTCCGTTGAAGCCTCCGGCTCAGTTGGATTTGGAATTTGTTACAATGACTCTAACCGTATCTCGCAGGTACAAATTACTGTGTGGGAGAGTAATCTATTCAATTGCGCTTCCTCACCTTTGGTGAGATTTATTTTATCTATGAGTTTGGCTACGTAATCTACTTAAGTAGGTACCATAAGATCCCATGCACTAAAAACACTTTTTAAAGTTTTTGTCGCTTTAACGAATAAGCAAAAACCTGTCAGTAAAAATAAATTAACATGCTTAAAACGTCATGGTGGGAAGAAACATGACATGATTTAAGTATGCTAATTTGTTTCTGCTAAAATTTTTGCATGTGAGTAGATTTTTTCATTGCCTTAAAATATTTTAATACGCTAAAAAACTTTGTCCTAAAATATCCTGTTCGTGTGACAATACCGGAGTAAAAAAAGTACACGTGATTTAAATAGTAGATCTTTTAAAATTTAAATTAGACCTGGGTAGCATGCAAAGTGTAGCGCGTTGCATATGCAATTTTTTAGCATAAGTAATTCAGGAAGTAGTTCGCAGGTACGTATGAATTGGAACTGGATCTCATATGTGAAATGTAACAAGTTGCGGACGCGGATGAGAGCAAGGGGAGCTTCCATGGGACTCTGCATTATAGTGTGTTTATTTTGGATTGCCCCCTCAAACGTTATAATAGATACATACCAGTGGTCATATATTTATTTTAAATGAAACTGTTGATATAATAACAATTTACCTGTTACCTGACTCCCTGACTCACCTAAGAGACATACAGGTTTCTAAAAAAAATTAGTTTAATTTACACATTTATAAATAAAAAACCGAGTATACATCACTTTCCTGCCATTATTTGCATCGTAAGTCGCGGTTTGATAATGTACTTTTGTGGTTAGGTTACAAGTAATACAAAAGTGACCAATCCATCGTGTAGAGACTGCAGTGGCGATCACGTTCGCATCGGCTATGGCGGTGAACTAACAACCCCTCAACAGAAATCGGTGATCTATTGTTTGCTGAGAGAAATGAAACGAGAAAAAAACCCGGTTCCCAAACGATCGTGAGAAATCGTGAAATGTGCTCGGCATTCAGTGACGCTCCGACAGAAATCAATAAATATCGTATTACGCTCGGATAGCCATCGCTCTCAAGATGCAGGGTACTTTGGGGTCATGTATGACAAAAGACGGGAGTGAATTAAATATGTGAATGGGTCAAGGAACTGTTTCGTGTGGTCACTTCATTCATTAACTCTAAGGCGAAGTACAACATCACGGTACGGACACTGGTTGAGGACATAAAGTTGAGGCCTTGCAACTTGCGTTTATTTCTCTTGTGTGCTTGCGTTCTGCTGTAAACAAAGTGCATGCCTTGCGTCTAGATTTACGATGCACTACGATAATTGTGCAGTAACAATGGCTAGACAAGACATGCAATGCGTTTGAATTATTTGTCGTGAAAGAGATGGAGCGGGTGGCAGCGCGGCGTAGTGGCGCGGCGCTTGCGCAACGCCGGGCGGCGCGTCGTCGCGCGCGGTGTGCCCCAACCTAGCACTGCCTATGAGCTGTGTCCTTCCACAAACACTCTATCCCGTACTTGCAAACTTTGGCAGAGAGTAATAGCAGACAAGTTCGAGCTAAGTATCAAGAGGTAGAGCCGAATCGCGCGCCGACCTCGCACCGGTGCCAGTTGCTCGCCTGACTCATGCCCATGGATTCCTGTTTACAATTACTACCACTGTACTACCACCATAACATTATGCGCAAACGATCTGCCAACGCATTGTCTTTGAACTTACTGCTCAGCGGTAAATGTTAGCGGTGATAGAGCGCCATAATTCATCGGCTTATTAAATTTATTGTGGCGTGATGACGACGCTATTGTCCATGTGGGAATTCGGTGACAGGGTTTAATTACATTCATAATTTAGTAAGCTTATAATTTTATAGGAATCTCCTGTTTCATCATAAGCAGCCTATATACGTCCCACTGTAGGGCACAGGCCTTCTCTCAGAGAGAGAGTATGGGCTTAATCACCACGCGTGCCCACCGCGGATTGGTGATTTCAAGCGCTTGATTTCTCCTGTTTACGAAATTTTATTTTTAAGCTTTTTAGATATATTAAAGATCTGGTTACAAGCTATAAATCATCCTATTCTACAAAGCAACATAGTAATAATTGGCCAAGACAAGACATGTACATTAAAATAATTATAACGTTTGGTTTGCCATATATGTATGGTTTGACATATACAAGTACCTTATTAGAAATAGGAACATGGTTCTGGCCAATAAAAATAATTTATGTGTATCAGAGCAAGTGACCGAAGTGGGCCGTCGGCGTCGGCGCAGCCCCAGCCGCCGCGCGCCGCCAGGCTCGCGGTCTCGCAGGCATGGCTATGGGCCACACTGATTTTATTGCGATCTTGATTAATATTTATGATTCAATTCTTTGTCCGGCTCGTGAAATACATACGCCTCGTGGTGACCGTCCAGTGATAAATAACTCTTTAGTATTAGTTCAATTCGCGACGCATCACTAGTGACTTGTGCATTTCAGAATCGTTAAAATCAATATATGTATAGGTGTCTATGTGAATGGCCTATAAATTATATTCAATTTCGTTCGGAGAGGTGTAGTCAAATACTTAAAGATGGACGTCGTATGCTTAAGTTACTCGTTGCGCACTTACTTTAAGAAAACGAATAAATCGATCTATGAGAAGAAAAAAGCTCTATCTGTTCCTGAAATACCCCAACTAGGGCTTTTGTAACAACTTTTGTTGTGAAACACAACGCAAATACTGAAAACAAGCATCAACGACTTTCCCAAGATTAAGCTGGCAACACATGAACACACCCTTTACGGGGCGTTGTATACGATTTTACATCCCAGAAGATATAATAACGTTATATCGTTGTATGTTATACGATCCTAAAAGATGTAGCTTGCCAGAAACGGGGTTAAAAAAAACTTTTCATCGCATGTATTCTAAAAGAGCTAGTTTAGTCCTCATAAATTGGGACTAAAATAGCTCTTCCGCCCCTAGGCATGAAAAGTGATTTGGATTTGGAATGTGGATATTTCTAGTAAAAGTTCCAATTACCAACGAGATCAATCACGAATATTGTATAAATAAGTAACGGGCTGTATGATAAATAAACCGCGCAGGAGCCAAATTAAAAAAAGAGTTAAAAAATAAAAGACGCGCGAAATGGATTCCTCCGCCTTTGTTCGTAATTGTTTATATAGGTACTCATTCCGATTTTACTAAGTTTTTATAAAAAAATTGTGTGTCATCATTCATCAAGTAGTGAGAATGAAAGTATTCTATTAACTCCAGAGAACATTGTATCAGACGCTAAAAATGTGGTACTTCCAAACGTTCTATTATATTATATTCTTTTTGTTGCACTAACCCGTGCTGAGGTCAATTTTAAAAACCTATTTGGAGGCTAAAAATTCTACCCATACCGGGACTTGAACCCGCGACCTCTGGCTCACTTGCCAGCGCTCTCCCAACTGAGCTAATGTTTAAGTACAGGCATCGGCGAAATTTCGAGCCTCTTTACAAACTTCTCTGTATTACGTACAGGCAGCGACATCTGGCCGAAGCAATTTACATCACTTGCAGCCCCGAGTAACCCACTTTGCAGTTAGGTTTTTACATCGGAATGATATCGCTGTACCTACATGATTATATTCTATTGTACTATTATTCATAAGTTGTACTTAGGTATTTATTTTTTCATAGAGGGTGATATGGCATTAAAAGACTTGATACATCGAGTTACCCTCGTAACTAAACGTAACAATATAACCTCGTAAAAACTCGTAACGCGAGATAATGCGTTTTTTAAGATAACTTTCTCTCCGATATCTTGTATCGCTGTAAATTTTTTTGAAGTTATTGGTGAAGTAAATCAATGTGAATTAGTTATTTGAAGTTTCGCGCGGTTAGCTTTATATCAGGCTTTTTCTGCGAATAAAAACATTTTGACTTTAACTGTAATATTTGTTTGTCCAGACAAATACTTAACATCTAGATGTGCGATAAAAATTAGGGTAGAGCCAATTTATTTTTATTGGTTTTAGACGACATTTTAAGATTTTTCAGTACTAATTTGGTATTAAAAAACAACATATCGACAGCCGTTCGTTCTTAATATTTTAGAATACAAAATTTTATAATATTCCAGGTAATTTAAATAAAGAACAAAGTTACATGCATACATAATAACAGTGTTCTTCGGAGTAAAATGTCACCATTCGATAGGCAGGATTAATCTAGGCTAAAGGATAAAACACACCAAAGCGGTGGCGGTGGCGAAGGCGGTGGCGGTGGCGAAGGCGGTGGCGGTCCATGCATTCGTCCATATAAATACTACTGCAGTAAATGATAGATAGATAGATAGATAAAACATTTATTTGCATCTGCGTACACACACATATACAACAATTTAAAAACAAGAAATAGTTGCACAAGAGAAAACAGAGCACAATTTTACAACATTGAGACAAACAGAGAGCACAAAAATGCAAGCACAGGCAAAACAACAGAATACGAGAAAACGATTTGTGGGTGTGGCAAATACAAAGGGGCTCTGACTCAGCATGTGCTGAAGAGGCAGACCACTCCAGCGCTGGTCTTCCGTCAGTACCCAGTAATGCGCTGACGTGCAATACTCGGAAACGAAACTAGTTAATAAATAAATAAATAAATCGGCAGCAATTGGATGTGCAAATGTCAAAGTATAAATGAATAATGATAGCATTAACGGTATATTAAATAAAATAAGTACATATTGAATAAATGTCATTGTGATAGTAATATGTCGAATATATTATTTAATATTTAAGTGCATGCTTCGTGACGAAGTAATGCCCAACAATTGTCCTTTTATAATAATAATTAGTTAATCAGATACATGTCAAAAATATAAATAGGATTACATTATAATTTAATTGAGAAAATAAATAAATAATAAACTCGTACTCAGCGTAGGAAAAATTATGAGGAATTAAAAAAAGTAGTTGGTTAGTGAGGGACCGACTTCTGCGATTCAAGGAGAACCTTTTTATGTAGTTCTAGTTAAGCAACACCATGGTTAACTAGAAGATAATGCTGCTAGCATTAAGTTCGCCTTTGTAGTTTTTAATTTGTTTTACGGTACAGTGAAAGAACATAAAAAATAACCAATTCCCGCCAATATAATATGTTTTTTTTTTCTATTTTTACCATGTGAATTTGACTTAGATACTTGTTTTCTGCAAAGTCACAAAAACATTTCAGCGCGTTTTTAAACAATAATGAACTCCTAGTTTATCTGATTTCATAAATTTAATTATAGAAAACATACGGAATTCAAATAATTATAGTAGCAATAATAAAATAAAACAACAAGTTTCAGTATTACACGAAAATTTACTGCTCAATTAAATTGTGCAATATATTTTGACTCTGTTTGGCTGTTGAGCCTCACTATCTTAGTTTTAGAAGAAAAATTTACTTTGTGCACTAGAGCTTAAAAAGCGATTTTATGTCATCTACGCATGACTTAATCGAATTCTACGAGCATGAGAAGTCAAAATATTATTTCACCGCTCAGGCGTTGGCTGCAACAACAAGATGACACGGCGTCAAAGGGCTGCTTGCAACAAGTGTTAAAAAATCTCACTGTGACATACCCACAGATTGGTAATCCAAATACATGATTTATCGTGCGACATAGAGCTGTTTTGACTTCTGTTTTATTTTTAGTAATAGCAATCCTGGCAACACTAGCTAACCAAGAAATGAACTTCTTTCATTACCTTTTATGAGTTACTATTTATTATGTGTTACAGTGTCGTAAGGATAATAAGCTCTGTTGTGAAGGAAATATCACTTGGTTTCATTTAACGTACCTACTTTGTGTTAAGAGAACAGTGATATCCGTACTAGTGTTTGGGTATCGGCCTATAAGAATCGTCTTTGTGAGGTGTTCCTAGTACAATTGCTGTTGATATTGATACAATTGATGTTTTACAAGGAGACGTGATTTGTGTACCTTTTTATCAGTGTAAATATTTTTAGTGAATAATATCTCCTAACCATGTGAAAAAAAGTGTTAAATCTCATGGGCACGGCGCTATAACTACTCGTAAAATCAAAATGTAAACAGACAATGGTATGTATTTCATGTATTTCTTTCTAAGTGTATTTTTTTATTACATTATGTTTATATGTTTCCTAACTTGAATTTATTCCTATAAATGTATGCCTTTATATCCGTGGATTAGAAAATAATAAGCAAAATATGCCACGACACAACAACTTGCAATGATACGAGTACATTTTCATGACGTCCTGTAACTGTAATTCGTTAATCTACAAACATTTATAAAATCTTATCAGTAATAGGTCGCTACGCTATCATCATCATCCTAAAGAAGGGTATACCTAATGGAAATAATCATGCTATTAGGTATACCCTTCTTTTTGTGTTCTGAGGGTATACCTATCTACACATTCGAATAAGATAAATCTGATAGTTTTTCTGATATCACGTGCTACGTTTTTGCAGTTGCGGCCGCAAGGGGCAGCGCCTGAGCGGATATGGATATGATACCGCCAGGGCGTTGGTATGTAAGGAACCTTTCGGCCTATCATCACATGTTACTTTGTTCTACTCACAGTTCATATTTACACCGACTATAACTTACACCATACTTTAGGAAGTCCATTAGAAACGGCATTTACAAAATAAAGAGCTCTGTTTCATTGAACAACTTTCTCGAGTTAGTTTTGGGAGTAATCTGACGTGCACGAGCGCGGCGACAATGTCAATCCAGCAGAGACTTAAACCCAAGATGCGAATAATTATTGCCCGAATACTTATGCTAATTCCGGGCACGAGCGCCGACCGTCATTAGAAAGTTCGACGCGGGCACCGGGCAAGTTAACCCCGCTTGCAGTGCAGCCTGGTTCCGCAACAGTTCAAGGTGCATTGTTTAGATAAAAAAACGGACTAGGTAGGAATTAGCATATACAAAAGTTATTATGTTAGCTTATAAAATTACGTTTACATCCCGCACTGTAAAATTTACCATATAGATATAGCAAGCAGCAAGTGCGCTGTAAGCCTAATTTTAATGCGTTTGTTTGAGGAATATTTCATTATCGGAACAACAACACTATTAAAAATATAGCAAAACTACGACAAGAAAAAACTATGTACCTATATTTACTGCAGTA
Organism: Yponomeuta evonymella; assembly: GCA_963969515.1. Lineage (NCBI taxonomy): Eukaryota > Metazoa > Arthropoda > Insecta > Lepidoptera > Yponomeutidae > Yponomeuta > Yponomeuta evonymella. The sequence continues at coordinate 12,574,480 of OZ018345.1, read as the reverse complement.
AAAACCTTGAAATAGCTCCATGAGTGAATCTTGATCGTTAGCTCGTTACGGAATCCTAAGCAAATGACAGCAATTTGAACTTGAAGAAGCGAATCAATACTTGTTTCGATGTAGCGAGAAGACGCTAGCGTCGGACGGTGGCGCGGCCATGACGTCACGTCACCAACAGACGCTCCCGTTTGGCAGATACTGATCTGCTGTGAATGGCCCGCGCTGCTGTCAGCGTACCGCTCTATTGTGATAGCCAGCCATGAAGTGTGCCAGAAAGAAAAGTAATTACAATCAACCGGTTATCACTTCTAGTCCGTAGCCCATGCGTACCTATCATGAGGAACTTACAAACAATCGAATCGTGATTTGAACGACCTTAATTTAATACGTTTTATTAATTACATCGATTCTTGGGTCAGTGCCATTTACCTACCGATACTATTATCAGCTTATGGGATGAGAGACTAAAATGCTGGTCTATCGTAGCGTCGGCAGTAAGTCAACCTTTACATTTTTGTTGCAAAGTCACCCTTGATGTAGCTGATTAGAGTGCACGATGATGTGCTGTCGACTGTACTATCCTATGATTACGTTCACAGAACAGATTACGTTGGACCTCACCGTTCGCTGCCCCACAGTAGCTCTTTGTGCTCAGGGCCTAATTATGCGCACCAAATCCTGAGCGAACCGCTAAATGTAACTGTCAAATTCCTTACTAATTTGACAGTTAGACGATTGGAATCGTTCAATATTTGGTGCGCGTAATAAAGGAGCGGGTTGTTAGCACTGCGAATCTTATCTGTCCATAATTCCATACATAATGTAGGTAAATGAGTTGTAATGACAAACAAACATATGGGCAGGACAGCCTATGAATTGTAGTTCTATGAAACAGGCCCCTGGTGGACCAGGACAGTAACGAAGTGATGCTCAAGATCCGAACTCTGGTCAGTGGGTAGACCAATAGCCCAATGGTCGGCTGATGTGGTCAAGTCGGCAGAGAGCCGGTGGATGTGGATGGCAAGAGATTGCGAAACAGTGGGTGGAGGTGGGCTAATAATGTTGACACAGATAATATTACAATAAAACGCGGTAACGCAGATCGGTAGAACGTTTGCCTCAAGTTCGAGAAGTGGTTTGTTTTTTTAAAGGATGTGGTTCTCAGTTCGTCTATATTTATTTGTATGTATTGAATACTACTTATCACGTTGTTAGATTTCATTGACTTTTTTTTTAAAACTGTGTACGTCATAGATGGTCCCATATTAATTTGGTCAAGATCTGCTCCTATGTTACTCACAAAGCCTGCACAATTCCAATCGTCTAACTGTCAAATTAGTATGGAATTTGACAGTTAGACGATTGGAATTGCTCAGGATTTGTTGCGCATAATTACGCCCCTGTTGACAACTGCTAGGATGGTATAGGTACTGGGCAAGCCTACTGCATCTAAAAAAACAATGTCTTAGGCACTGCAGCGTCTGAGTAGTCCCTTCACCCATTTAGTGTGAGTGAAGGTGCCACTGAACGCTGTATAAATCATCTCATTACGTAGATTAAGACCAAAGTTTTTGACGACTGTTACAAAGGCATCATTCAAAAAGCCAAACTTAAAACTTAAAAATGTCAATAATTGCTTTGAATTATTTTGTTTCATTGTTTGATATTGGTTTGAACAATAAAACAATCATTGAAAATTTTAAACTTTTGCCTATTTATCAATACTGAAGAAACGGTTTTCAGGTTCTGTGATATTATATTTCAATAATACAAAGAATACTATAAAGTTCCAAAGAAAATGTGGCTTCTTGACCTTTTTGCCGAGGCCGCCATGTTCAATGACATTAATGAATTTACATTACCTTTACCGATCCACGTACGTAGTACAAACTCCTCTCTCGTTTACTCTCATCTTCTAATTTCCTTCTTGAAGTGGCTCTATATAAATGACGTAGGAACATAGTGTCATAGGTCAAGTTAGTGTAGGCAGATAAATATAAAATTCACAGATCGTGTCCCGAGAGTGACCGATGACGAAAGGAATCTGCGTCGTGATCGACGGTGCGCTCCGAAATCGGTCGATAAATACAGTCCACTACAGCTTATCGTTTCAACTGGAATTCTAATTGCATGTAATGTCCACTTGTGTAATCTAATGCCAACAACCTGTATTCAGTAGCTGTTTGTGCAAAAAAAACGCTTAGATTGCAAGGATTTGCTTATGTTAAGGGGCTTCTTGAGATTTACTAGCGCTACCAATGAAAAATAAATCATATACTGATATTTTTGCATAAAAAGGCTCACACAAACTCTTAAGCATGCAAATTGTGATATTTAGGACTTACGACTGATAATCCAAAGCTAAACACATAGGGCGGAAAGCCTAAAAACCTGAACGAAGAAAGATTGAAGAAAGAAATATATCTTGCGAATGTAGGTGGAAGGGCCAGTAAGGGGCATCCCAGACGGACATACTTCGACCAAATGTATTAGTAAACGCCAAGATAAAAAGTACCCGAATTGGCGTGCGTGCATGCATCGACTTAATGAATGTTGCTGAAGCGAAAGAGGTCTGTCAGGATCGTGGCAAATGTCAAATCCTGGTCTCTGCGTACCCCGTGAGTAAGGCGTGAGTTTATGTAATGTAATGTGTGCTGCCAAGGTCATCACTAATCAAATCATTAATATATTATATTATTATAAGCAACACAGGGCGCGTTCAGTGCATGGATGGGTCGCCGTCTATGCCTAACGCTAGTGGCATTTTTCCGAGCGGTTCCGTGCTTCGCAAGGCACGTTAAGCTGTTGGTGCCGGCTGCCGTCGATAGATGGCAGTCGTTAAGCCAAGTCAGAGGCCTTAGGGCGGCTTGACAACTTCTGACAGTAGACGAGCCACTAGTCCACAAGCCTCCACCAATCCGGACTTGGCCCCCGTGGTGGAGTATGGCCTATACCTTCCTCAGGGAAGAGACCCGTGCCCCTCGGTGGGGACATAATGGGTTGATGATGATTGAGAGATTTGTAAACCACTTTGTGGCTGCCCTCTCGACTTGGCCTACACAGCCACACAGGAAAACACTATTTTTCGTAGGTAGGTTCCAAGATGGTCTTAAATGAAAGAGATGAAATACTGAGAATTTGGGAGGATTTTATTGATTTTGTGCTGATACATTATGACATTTTATCTGAATACGAGTAGTAGGTAGTAGGACGAGCATTACAGAAAGGGGCGTGGCAAGCCCACGCGATTCGAAACAAACAAGAATTTTAGTAAACTTAAACTATTATAACAGCTTCTTACATTAAAATAGTCATCTTTCTAAGTCTAAATAATCGACTTATAATCAAATTCTTATATGTACCTAAAGTAAATTATATCCTGTTCCGCACACACTTTTTGCTAGAACGATCTGTAAAAGAAAGTGCTTAATTTATGTTTCTTTTATTGATTGCGCATTTGTAGTCAAAAGGATTTCCATAAGCCCTTTAAGTAATAGTATGCTGTAGATAACCAATCAAGCACCTAGACATAGGCCAGAGGAGTGCAATTTTAATAAATACCGAAGTATTTAACAACACACATTTTTTATAAGATTTGAATGAAAGAAAACTTGATATTAAAATATGTGGTAAATAAAATATTTTCACTTCACTATTTTATTACCATGATCTGTTTACCATACCGGATGTCGTGGGTTCGATTCCCACTGGGGGCCGCCTACATTTGTACAAATGGCCTCAGTCTGGTCTTTCCATGTTTTTAATGTCCTTGCCTGGTTACCATAGCGCAGGGTATCCTAGTTTAGGACCACGACAAGTGATTGTGTTGTTTGGAAGTTTTTTTAAAGGGATTTAATAGGTATCATGTGATGGGACATCACTAGTGGTGCAGTAGCGCCACCATATCGCACAGGGTGCGTACGTGGGTCAGCATTACTGATATCAATTCAATTCAATTCAATTCAAATATTTTTATTCATTGTAAAAACAGAATGTTTACTTAATGAACGTCAAAGTTGTTAGTTTCACAATTAATGGATTATGTGGAGAAGAAGCTAACAAAGAAACTCCACATTTATTCTTTTCAAAACACGTTTTAACTTAATTAACAGAGTTTTCAACTTAAAATATTAGTCATGAATGTGTTGAACACTAGTCACAATCGTCCTTTAAATAATATTAATCTACTGTTTAATGCCAAACATCTTTGTCTTCTAAATAATCCTTGATGTTATAGTAAGCCTTTTTACACAGAATGTGCTTAACACATTTTTTAAATCGCGTTGGAGGTAACTCTAATATATCTTGAGGAATTTTGTTGTAGAACCTTATACAGTGCCCCATAAAGGATGTGTTGGATGTGTGTATCATGAAAACCTATCACTTTCGCTTTAACTTTCTAGTTCTGTAAAACGGATAATACAATTCCAGGTGATGATAACCGAGTCTTATACACTTCAAACAAAACACCATATTGAATAAGGGTGCTTTCATTAATCGTAGTTTAAATTCCTATTTTGTGAGCAAACGTATCCGTAATAAAATCATACCGGCAGCGCATTGTATTGTAAATAGGTAGCCAGATTGTAGCTGACCGTGACGGGCATCGATCGATTATCCAGTCAGAGGTTCTTCCTAACACAACAAGCTGAGTTCAGCTACGGAATATAGCCTATCAGAAGGTTAACTTGGGTAACTCATATTCTAACGAGTACGTGCACTCACACACACACACACACCCTTACATACACTAAATTTGGTACAAACGAATAAACGTGCATTACTCAATAGTACATTAGTAATTACAACAGTAATAGAAATTACATTTTGCAACACTGAATGTCATCGTTCATAATCTGTGCTACGCCCCGTCACCTATCATTATAACCACAGAGAATATAATCACTACGTTTTAATGCGATTGTTTTCTTCATGGTCAGAATGTATATTTCTTTATTAACTATTTCGCATGAATTTTAGTATTTTTGTGAGACGGAGTCTCAGTAAAATAAATACCTGTAAATGAGTTAAGCTAGAGACTTCTTGTGTTTTGGTAAGTCTCCATACAATACTATTACATCCTCGTCCGGAGAATTACTTTAATGCCAACAATAGTATTTAAAAATTTTAAGCCAGCACTACAAATTATGGTATTATTTCATTGTGGCACAACTTTGTTGATAGCGATACTAAGTGTCTTAATCACTTGATCATTTTCCTTTCAACTGCCTAGCTATCACGGGCCGGCTCATGATATACAGCCTGGTGACAGACAGATAGACAGACGGACGGATGAATGGACGGACGGATGGACGGACGGACGGACCCACAGACAGACAGACAGACAGACAGACGGACAGTGAAGTCTTAGTAATCGGGTCCCTTTTGGCACCCTTCGGGTACGGAACCGTTCAAAGAATAGGATGAGAAGTTGGCCCTTTTTTTACGCCTATTTGAAGGAAAGAGTTCACAATTTATAGTCAATATGTAAAGGCTTTGGTTCAGCCGTCATCGATATATTGCCCGCACTTACTTCTTTCTTCCGGTAGCGCTACAACCCTTTGTGGGTCTGGGCCTCCTCCACAGTTTCCTTCCAGCTGTCGCGAAGCTTGGCGAACTTCTTCCAGTTGGTCGATTATCCTTTAGTCTTCGCAGAGTTCGTTTGGTTCTAGGCGATTCGGTTTCTTCTGCTTTGGACTTCGGAACCACACGTCTTTTACCCTATAGAGTGGTAATCCCTATGCGGAACCCTCCTCTTTTACCCGGGCTTGGGACCGGCAATACCGCGGATGCGGCACAGGCAGAGTTAACGCCCGCACAATACTTCACATTCCAGCCGGTTACGCACGTCCTATTGACCTGAATACCTCCTCGTTCATAGGTGCCGGGAAAAAACCCGAAAGGGTACAAATATTGTGTCAGACAGAGCAGAGGGCTATTCGCGCACGGTCAACGCATTTACATTCCTCACGACTCGGGGTCGGCGGCGTGTCGGGTCGGGTCGAAGGCTTCCAAAATTGGAGATAACGTGACAAAAAATAAATTGAGAAAAACTAATCCCTATTTGTCGCTGTGATGAAATGGCGTATCATGATAATGGACGACAATAGACTTGAGGAAAAAAATAATAATAATCATATCAAACAAGCGATGTTAAAAAAATATTTTAAATTATCAGGGTTAATTTATTTTTCTGGGACTAATACTTTTTATAACTATAACCTATCGATAAGTTATTGTAGTCACGTGGTATATAAATCGGGCTCAAACTATGACGTCATAAGGTGCACTTCATCATCATCATCAGCCATTTGACGCCCACTGCAGGACATAGGCCTCCCTCACGGTTTGCAATCATGAGGAGTTTTTGCCATAATCGCCACGCTTGGCAGGCGGGTTGGCGATCGCAGTATCTGGTTGGAATCTCAGGAAGACGCTGCTGCCCGTCTCCTGGTAATTTATTTCCTTAGTCGCCTTCTACGAAATCCACGCAAGTAAATGGAGTATATCCAGCGTTATAAGCGTATGGCGTGTATGGAGTGTATGGCGAGATGGAGTATGGCGTTAAGGTGCACTTAACGCCATTTAATGTATAAAGCGTTCATCAAAATTCGAGTTATCTCGTAAAATAATGTTTTTATGAGTCTACACCCTAATCAGGAAACGTTTTTTCATTGAATTAATTCAATGAAAAAACTAAATCTATATTGTTTATGACTTTGTACTTTTTTAGACTTTTTTTTCCTTGTTTTCTATGGTATAAAAGCAAAGTTACTCCAATGTAAGTTTGACGCAAGTTCCCCATTTCGAGACTTAGTCCTAATGCAGTGTATCTTGGACCTATTCCTATAATCAGGTAGGTTGTAAAGTTAAGCACGAACTCCTAAGTCATGGAAAAGCTGCGGCCGGGTGTTCCAGTAATCAGATCAGAAGCCGAGTTAAACAAATAGCCGGGAGTGAGCCGGCCACATACAATAATGCACGATCGCGGGCGCGGGAGGCGCGCGGGGGGTTACGGGCAGGGCTGCCACCTTTAAAAAATGTCAGACCCGGAGGTTTTGGGAGTAGTTTTATTATTAACCCCTTACCGCATAATCCTTCTATTTTTCTCGAGAAATAAAAACTGTTAAGATTTCACAAAATATTTTCGAGATATTAATAAAAAAACTAAATTCCCTAAGATATTAGCTAAGGCGGGTTTTTAAGTATTTTACTGTACGGGCTTGACTTTTTCCAACACGCTGATTTAGTAAAATGTGTGTCCTTGTGTGACCATCATCTCCCCGCTCACCGCCCGGTGTAACCCGGAGATTTATGATGTTAATTAACTCTGGGCCTGGACATGCACCATTCAAGGCCGTAAATTCCGGGCGCAAACCTGAAGAGGTGGCAGCCCTAATGGCGGGGCGGCCGGAGGGCGCGCGCCCGCCGTGGAGCCTCGCAGGGCAGATTAGTGCAACGTCGTGCACTTCAATGACTACCGAGCGGTGCCTGCAGAACTATCAGCGACCCAGACACGGACACAAGTCTGCAATACAAATATTTTTTTTATTATTTTTACATGGCTTCTTTTGTGTCCCACTGCCAGGCAGAGGCCTCTACTGGGTCACCTTTTTTAATTAATAAAACACTATTTCTTCATACACTTTTAAAAAATAATGTAAGTTGGTATTTCTCCTTACCGCAGACTATTTAAACTGCATTTGAGAAGTGTTTTAGGGAATCGTGTTTTCATAACAAGCACCAAAAAATTTTACTTAATGAACATCAATGTTGTTAGTTTCAGAGTTAATAAATTATGTTAATTTTTGTTTCAAAAAACGTTATAACTTAATTACTCATTAATGTGTTGAACACCTTGACCGAAGATAACCGTTCTATAAATAATAGTCCTTAATGTTGAAGTAGCTTTAATTTACATTTTTTTAAGTCGCGTCGAGGTAATTCTAAAGCCTGGTGTCGACTACAGCAGAGACGCGTCGAATCGAAGCGTGTCGCAATAATTATTCCTAGTGCGTCCATCTCTAAAGAATCGAATCGAATTGTTTATTCATCACAACTCTTCATCAAATTAGGTCGTTTTTGCGTCACGGACAGCTCGGATGAAGAGATGTTTTATTTCAAATACTTTTTGATTAAGGAGAAGAAAAGAATATAAGAAAAAGGAATTGGCGTGCTCCAAAATACGGCTCGGCAAGCTAGTGGACGCGAGTCTTAATACATCTTGGTGAATACCTACTGCTGTAGAACCGTAGAAATAAAGGTGTTTTGTGCTAGGGATAGTTTGACTAGACCACTCACCGGCTTTTCTAACTCTATGGCATGTAGAAATGATCTGCTCCGAATGGTCGTTATAAGTTACGTCAGACTTTGTCTCAGTGTATCCTCCGAGATAAGTGAGCGATTAGCTCTTGGATGATCAGGTTATAGTTGCCCAAGTTAGGCAATCTCTTAAAATCGGCTTTGCAACCCACAGACAATAAACAGACATCACCATATCTGAAAAGCTCATTAACTTTTCTCAAAATAGTTTTTCAACGTATGAAACCATGAATTACGACTTATCTAGCGATGCACAAAACTTAGTAAGGAAAGAAAAAAAAATTAACAAAAAATATGCTCCAGGTGAGGCTCGAACTCACAACCCCGGCATTGCTCACGAACACTGTCTTATAAGTACCGTGCGCTAACCAATTGCGCCACTGGAGCGACGATCGACCAGCCGAAATCAGGGTAGCCCCTCCACGCGGCCCTCCCGCCCCGCAAACCTCACGCCTCTCCGCTTACGCCTTCCTTCTACAGCTAATAGGATGATATCACGTTTTACGTAACAGTTCATTAGAATAACAGTGTTTAACGAAACTATGAGTAATTATGGTGTGATACTGATATGATAACAATCGTAAAAAGATTAGGAGTTCTAACTACGAATTAATGTCTCTCTCTTTAGTTTTCTCGATTACAGTTGAGTTTAGTTATGTTTTTTCACTAGACACTGGATTTTTTTGCCCGAAGGTCCTTTTCCTTCTCTAGTTCAAATTAGTACGGATCTCCGTGCATAGAATGTACAGCATTCGACAGCACATCGCACATTGAATGTTCTTGCGGGCACTTACCCGCAATCTCGTGCGGGTGAGAACGTGCGCAGATTCAGTACATTTTCATACATTCTATAATTGCGGGCATTTGACCGCATGCCAAGTAACCGCTAGTGGGGCTTTTAGGGTTAAGGTTCGGTCGGCTTGCATAGTTGTGTATAGTCGACAGCAGGTCAACCTTTAGTAAGCATAGTATACGTAAAGTACGTAACGTTGCCAAGGGCATAAACCAAATAAAAATAGATTTACTTACTATTTGTTTTAAGACAAGTGCCGCAAAATGGTCATGATATCATGGTCATCATGGTCATCATGGTCATGGTGATCATGGTCAAAATATCCCTTTAAAATTTAGCTAACGAATTCGGTGTCACCCTGTTGTCATACATTCTACGTGTCTAACACTCCACAATATTATTTCTACACTCTACACTAATATTATACAAGATTCCTCTAAAGCCAATCTAAAACTCTGTTTATTAAAGGGGATCCAGTGAGCTAACTAGCACCACCAATGAATACCCGGCCAAACGAAAGTCCGACTTGCGCCTAAAAATCACAATTAACATGATTAACTGATTCTACTGACAGTTTTTGCAAATTTGATCTGTAAAAAAGATGATTTTTTTCTCGTTGGCGGTAGTGTTACTACCTGGACCCTCTTAATCTGTGGCTACATCTTTTCCTTGTAAAATCTCCACCACAGACAATCTGAATCGGCGTTTTTGAAGTGTTTTAGGTCAAAGAGTGAAGAACGGTTACCGGGGGTGAGGGGCAAGGTGCGTATGTACTGATGTGCTGTTCCTGGGAACGCTTCCGGGAACGTTCTTAAGTACTTACTGGAAACAACGAGAATAGTATGAATTATTTTGTTACCATTGTCAGCTCTTGAAATATTGCACTTACCGATTATGATCTAGAATTCTAGACTACAATATATTAAAATAATATGGGCAAGTAAGTATTTATGTATATTATGGTGGTCAGACTCTGATGGCGGAACTAAAAGATGCTGGAATTGCTGGTCAAAGTATCTGATCAGTCGAGTTTGAGCTTATTTCATGAGTTTTATAAGTACGTAGATGCTTTGAATAATATGGAGACAAAGATATGATGATGTGAATGAGAGATGGATACGGAATCTCTTCTACGGATAACAGCAGATCCTTTGATATTCGGCTTATTTAATCAGTTTTGCTGGAATGCGGTGGTAGCGGAACGGTAGAACGCCAGCCTCACATTCGAGAGGTCGTGGATTCGAGTCCCGGCATGTTCCAATGACCATGTTCCAATCTCTAGAGTTACGTACATTTGTGAAGTTGTAGTTAGAATACCACTCGCTAACTGTGAAGGAAAACATCGAGAGGAAACCTGAGTGTCTGAGTTGTTCACTTACCTCAGCGCTTGAAATTGCCGATCCGCGGTGGGCACGCGTAGTGATTAAGCCCATTCTCTCCCCTGAGAGAAAGCCTGTGCCCTGCAATGGGACGTAGTAAGCTACATAATTTTTTTATTTTATTTCATTCACATACGGAAACAGTTTTGATCAGGAATTTGTCGGAGCGGGTCTAATGATGGAAGAAGGATAAGATAAGATAAGAATATTCCCTACTATACAATGGAAAAAAACAAACACAAAAAAATATAAGGTTTTAGTTTTAACGGACAGTAGGAGACCCTTCGAATTTAAGCTTCTTCGATCAGTCTTAATGAGGATTGAGGACTGGTGAAACTTGGTGACCACAGTTTAAATAAGAAATATACTGCAACCAGGGCCTGACATGTCAATTGAACTACAAGGAGAAGTACAATGATGTGAAAGGTAGATACTAAAACTTCTAGACGGATAAAAGCAGTCTCTTCGAGTTTCAGCTTATTTGATCCAGCTTGATGAGCATTTTGGTGAAACTCGGTGATCAGGATGTGGTACTGGGATTGGAACATGGATATGGAATCTTTCCAACGGACAATATTATGGATAATATCTGTCTAATTTCCTTTTTTATGTGCAATAAAATGTTCTCTATTTATTTATCTATTACTTTTTTGAACAATTAAAAATATAATTTACGTAAATTTTCAGCAGAATAGTTCAGGAGAGGGTTTCAAATTGTTAATAAGTAGAGGACACTTTATTGTACACAAAAATGGGAAACAAACATTGTAGGTACCCATAGTTTTTTCCTGATACTAGTATATTATAAAGGGCGGGTAACGGGGACTCTAGGTTTTCGAATATTCCCTCAATTACTATTCGAATAATAAAGGTCTGTAGTGTTCGAATAATATTCGAATACTACAATATTATATGCGCATTTCCAAACTATTTTTCACTCTACTCTGAACGACTTTACGGACAGGCTTGTTTGTTACTCGTCTTCTGTGCGCGGTAAAACAGGAGTAGGTACATGGAAATCTTGAAACATTTATTAAATAACCCAAGATTCCTTTTTTTCTCACCTCAAGCGGCAATTCTTAACGTTTTAACTTTACAAACGACATAATGAATCGCAATGAAGATTTACCAATATGTTAAGGGGCTCCAAGTAGTAATACTAGCGCCACCAATGGAAAACAATTATATCTTTTTACACAAATCGCTATTGCAAAAAGTGTTAGTCGGAACTCTCAATCTTATTGATAGTGATTTTTGGAACCTATGGCGCGGACCTAAGGCAAAACCATACAACTAGATATTATTAGCGCCAAAAATAGCCGATTTTGGTATAAATCCTATCTAGTCCCAGATCTGTGGTCCTAAGTTTTCGATCGTCGGTCCTTAAAATCACTATTAACATGATTGAGAGATTGGTCTGACGAAACCATTAAGATGTCAAATGTTGATGCAAAAAAATAATTTCTAATGGCCAAAGAGAGATTTTTGGAAACTTTACTTCGCCGACATTGACACGTTCAGTACGTGTCAATGTCGGCCAAGTAAAGTATGAACAGCTCTGGCTGCAATGTAAGAAGAAGTACGAAAACATTCCGTTTGCTCAAAAATGATTCCAATAAACAAACAGAACGGAAACACTTAAAGATCGCGTAAAGTTTCTTTATCACTTTTCGCGGCGCGTAAGATCGTTAATTTTTTTATATAAAAAAAAACGACTTAAAAACACTACAGCACTAAAACACATAAATAATTTAAACAAATCCGACTTTCAATTCGAAGTAGGAACATACATGTTAGTACTGTAGAAGTATAATTTGGAGCCGGTGCCAAGTTGCATGACCAGCGCATACATTTTGGGGACCGACTCCAAAATATATTTCTAGAATACCAACCTACTTCGAAATTAAAGGGCATATTCGTATAAATTCTATCTGTGCTTTGAGTGCTGTACACTTTTGAACTCGGTTTTTATTTCTATTTAGGAAAAATTACAGATCTTACGCGCCCCAAAAAGTGTCATCCCAATCTCTCAATCATATTAATAGTGATTTTGAGGACCGACGACCGAAAACTTAGGATCACGGACCCGGGACTAGATAGAATTTATGCCAAAATTGGCCGTTTTCGGCATTAATTATAAAAATAATTCACGATTTTTTGTGCATATCACTATGGCTCCACCAAATTGTGTTTTCCGAAAGCAAATGCACGAGTTACTATAAAAAAAACCCAAATCGCTTCAAGTGTGCTTTTGAAATTTGGAGAGTCCCCTCGATTTCTACAGAATCATCAGATTCTGGCTTGATGAGTATGGGACCACCTGGGAAGTCTGCCCTTTCAAACAAAAAAAAAAGAATATTCCAAATCGGTTCAGGCGACGTCCAATAATGGTGGAACTTACATAAAAAAAGATTCCGACAAATTAAGAACCTCCTCCTTTTGTGAAGTCGGTTAAAAAAGATGTGACAATAGCGCCTAGTGTTGCTGCATGGAGGCCCTTAAGAGGGCACAGAGATTGATAGTGCTTAAAAAATCGGATTTTTATTTCAAAGATATAATAGAAACCGCTTAAGAAAACGAAAAAGTTATGTTCTAAATGGGATGGAAGGTATTTTTTTTAATAGCAAATAGTCGACAAATTCGTAATTTATGAATGAGTAGTAGGTACCTATTATACGAAACATTCAAGTAGTAAAAATGGACGAATATTACAAACCTTGGCTGCGGGCCATTCGATTAGCGCCGGGCAAATGATATGTTAATTACATATCGAGGACTATGGTTTATAGCCGGCACTGCCTGCACGTGCCCACGCCCGGCTACCGGCAACGGCACATCAATTATCGCTTTGCCATCCATGAGATCCTATTATTTTTACCGACTATCCAAACAAACCATGTTTTAAATCACTTACACCCTCTCACCAAATTACAACTTTTCATCGATTGGGCGTTGAATTCCACATTTTTTAAAGATTTATTTGATCTAACCATAGCCATTTCCCTATTAAGTACAATTGGAGTTTTAAATTGTTAATAAAACATTTGGCCGTTGTGAAACGAAATCAACCCTTTAAATAACCCTAAAGTGACCCTAAATGTCAATTAAATTATAGATAAGCGGTACAGGAGAGACACGGAATAGCAACAGTCGGATCGTTTGGGCGGGGTAATGGCTCGGTTGGTAACCGTGCGAGGTGATCGATCGGCGTGATCGAGCCGGACAATTGCCCCTAATGAAAGTAATTAACACGACGCGATCACTCGCCATCGATAGCGGCGCTGCGCAAGCGCTGCCGCTGCCGACAGTCGACACCAGACACCACAATGTACGCTTAAATCAACCTACACACTCGCTTTAATTAGAGAATTAATCAATCCATTCTATTACCTGTCTATAAAGTCTATCTAATGATAAATTTAATTATAGCTATAACTTAAAAATATAAAAATGAAACCTACCGGGTTAGGTTGGGTCATATATGGCTCATAACCTAACCTAACCTAGAAGGTTATATTTCTAACTCGAGTATAGGTATGGGATACTTTGAGATTTGAAGCGGCATGTCTAACAATAGCGTTACAGAAATAGAGAAAGTTCCCATAAAGTTCGCAAGCTTTATGAGATCAGATGTTTCCAGTGCACCTGAGACTTTATTTGTACTGTGCCTGAGAGTTGCATATTTGAAACGACGGGCCGCGTCCGCAGTTTGTACAACACAAAAGCCTGCAGGTAGAAAAATTGTTAAGAGGTGCATTCAATTGGGCCAGATAATTTAGGTAAGTTTGTGTGAACGAGTTTTTTGGCCAGGCCGCAGGCTGTGGGAAAGTTAACCCACATAATATTGTTGGTGACATCACTTATCATAATGTACTACCTTATCAAATGTGGACTAACCTTCGTTTTATTTACTTATTTACAACATTAATAAGCACCATGGATCAAGGTTGGTTGGTTTAGCGTCTATCTGCGTAAATACAGATCAAATTCATCGATAAAATGGACAAAACCAACAGTGCGTCTTGCTGGTGTGTTTGTGTTAGATAGTCTTTCCATAGATAGCTGTCAATCGGTAAACAAGACGAAACCTCACCAATGCATTCAAGGTTACGAATGTTTGTCAAAGATCAGAGATACTTAAATCGACTAAAATTGGACCACGTAGGTATCTGGACAAAGGAAAGGAGGAAATATTCGCCTGAAACTTCTTGCACCAATCATTCGTTGGTACAAATAATAATTCAATTTGGATTGATTACGAAAAGAAAATAATATAGCTAGAGTACAGAACTAGATCAGCTAGATCATAGAACAACATCTACATTTTTGTAGTAAAGTCAGCCGTGATGTAACCGATTAGAGTCCACGTACGAAAAGATCGATGTGTTTTGAACTGTACATACCGAAGGTAATAACAATTGGAACGGAATTCAAGTCAGCAGGTAGCAGCGAGTGGTTCCATTCAAATGCGAATTGCATTATTCCCGATTCTTACATAAACTGGTTTTCATTCGAAACATTTGCCATAAAGTTTTTTCTATTTTTCTTGTCGGAATTCTACGAATCCTCGATTACACTTGACATTGACAATGCGGTTTGGCAGATTTGATACGAGGTCCGAGCTCTTTCTCAAGATTCAATAACCGTAATATTATTGTGATTGATTAGGCACGTACCAGAAGTAATATACCTAAGTAGGTAGGTAAGGCGGAGGCAGGTCACGACGTTGTCGGGCGCCAGCGTGCTTATTTGTGAGAGGTGTCAGGTTAAAATGGGGCATCGGTATGCGACAGCGAGTGTGAGGCAGCACTTTGCCAAGGTTGCTCTTGGGGCACGTGACACTCACAATCAGACGACGCGCTGCATCAGCACTCTGCGCTCGCGCCGTACGATGCCCACGTCACGTGTGTCGAATCAGGGATTATTTTGGAAGAATATGATGTAACAACTGCTATGACGTTATAACCTAGCTATAATACTTATGACAGATAAAAAACGGGAAATCTTTTGACCAAATTATAAATTTGTCAATATCTGTCCCTTTAGGCCCCTCGCCCATGGCGACTTTTTGTAGTGATGCTGTCGCGCGTTTTGTAAACGCGCAACAGCATCGCTACGAACGCGCTTTAGTCGCATTTGCAACGCGCTACAGAAGCGATGCCAACGCGCTACAGCATCGCGACTGTATCGATGCGAACGCGCGACAACATCGCTACTGCATCGCTACAAAATGTCGCCGTGGGCGAGGGCCCTTAGAGATAGTTACAAATATGGTATCTGCTAGCTTCAAGAACCATAACATATCATCCGTAAGATATCGCAATGTAAGTAGTAAGTATCTGATTAACTAGGTACCTACCAACCTACTTGCTGTCATTAGACGTCTTATAGTTTAACGGTATTTTTTATAAAAAACACGATTCCTTAAAACACTCCTCAGAGGCTGATTAAATAGTCTGTGGTAAAAGCGAAAAACTTAACCGCAGATTATTTAAACTGCCTCGTTTTGTTTTATAAAAAAGACCGAAAAAGTATTATTTCCAAAGCCTTCTATTAGAAGGACAAATTCTTTAGAAGTAGTAGTTGATACTTAGTTAGAAAAACAGCATTATTGCTGAGGCTCCGACCATTTCAAAAGTGTGTTAAATTAAATTACTCTTATGTTAAGAAGCAAATTTGTTACTTTTGAATAAAGTTCTTTTTATTTTATTTATTTTATTTTATATAGTTTTAACCTTGTTTGTTAGTCCAATAATAATTATAGGTATTTTATTTTCATAAGAAACATAATCTAAGGCGTGGGGTTACTTAGGAAGGACGTGGGACGAGGATGGGTCTAAGACGCGAACTGTTGTATAGAGTTTGCGTACTGCCTCGTACCGAACTCCCGTCTCACATGTGTGGGCTATGTGATGTCCCGTCGCTTCAGGCCTGAGACAAACAGAAAAGAAGTGGGGCGTGGGCGCGGAAAAGACGCGTCGTCTTTCCAATTCACTTTCATACAAAATGTATTGAAAGGCGGGACGAAGCCCACATAGAAGAGACGGGGCGGGGGGTGCGAACGCTATACAACGAGACGCGTCTTTTCTGCGCCCTCTCCGCCCGTCCTCGTCCCACGTTATTCCTGTGTGTCCGAAGCTTAAGACAATAACATACCTATACGTTTGATGCTTTAGCATAGTGTCAAAACCTCCCAATATTATTATATCAAAAGTTTTGAAAAAAATCTTAGCTAAAGTTGTGATCACCTGTAATTGGCTAATATACCTACTAGACTAGACCCTGGTAAAACTAAGGTTGTTGTTACCTGTTGGTGTGCCTTAAATAAACAAATAGATCATTATTTTTCATTGTGGGCATTAATTGCTTCGAAGAGTATGAAATAAAGAACCCATCAAAGCTACCCATTTAGCCACTCCTAAATAAAAGCATTCCAAGTTGAAGCATGAATGAACTCGGGCATCATTCACAAAAGACCTTGTTTTGTTTATTTAGATCGTTTAAATGAGAAACCGCATCGGGCTCAGGTGTGCACCTGTTGAGGCGCCTAAAGCCGTGGGACTCTTCAGGTAAAGATCTGCAAAAAAAACTTCATATTGTTATGCTTGCTTAGAAATTGCGCTGAGTTTTACTTCGTACCCATTTGGCACATTGAGAGATTGTATATCCCTTTCAGGCCTAAATTTTATTTTTTGTAAATGTCATGTTTTCTGTGTTAGTGATGGAAAGTGGGGCTAAAAGGCATCGTCGAAAAATATTTAAAAAAATCCAAACTACCCCCAAAGTTGGTTATAGCCCCTGCACGATCGTGACTAGTGGGCTTTAACTATACTTATGCGCGATTGTGATGTTGTTGGGTTTATGGCTTTTGAGGTACATTAAATTTGAAAAAAAAAGACAACTAGGCAAAGCAAATATTTATTTAAATGTAGTTTTGATGTAACATAATCATAGTGACCAGAAAGTAGGTATTGAGATCACGTGTGGGGCCGTGTGGCGCCGGATTAAGAATAGCTTCACTCCATTTCCTTCCGTGGATGTTGTAGAAGGCGACTAAGGAAATCAATTACCAGGAGACGGGCAGCAGCGTCTTCCTGGGATTCCAACCGCATACTGCGATCGCTAACCCGCCTGTCAAGCGTGGCGATTATGGCAAAACCCCTCAGGGTTATGAAAACCACGAAGGAGACGTGCAGTTAGGTGCAACTAGAACGGATTTATTGTCCATCCACCTTACCACAACCACATCGCCACTTACGAATTGTTGCGATTCACCACGCTGCATACGACGATCAGGTTTGAAATCGATATTTCTTCGCTCAGGTATGCGGTTCATCGTTAATTTTACTGTGCTATGGAGCCCCAGAGTATTCAGCTTTTCAAGCAATGGTATTGACGTCAAGTAACGGTCAAAAACTAACCAGCTTCCTCTTGAGATTGACTTGCTAAGATGCAACACAATGGATGCCCATCTGTCATCAAGATGATCGTCTGTAATCAAAGGGAGTGTTGGCGCTCCTGTATACCTCAAAATCGATCATAAGACCATCATGCGTAGTGGCCACAAACGCTTTTAAGCCTTGGGGGTCGTGGTTTAGATTTGATAACCTGTCGCAGACCACGCGGACATACGCCACTAAAGGGAATCATCTGTTCGTCGATGGAATAGTGTCCCGATTTTTCAAAAAACTGGTTAATGAGTAGTCAGTCAAGTACCTACTCTAAGGGTTTTCGGATTACACCTGGATGTGCACGTTCCGGAAAAACATGTTCTTTCTGAGTATACGGTACCTGTCTTCTTCTTCTAATTTCTGTTCTACGTCAATTCTGAGAAGCTGTATTTGTAGGTTGAGGTTGAGGCGGGGGCGATATTGAGGCTGTAGATTGAACTTGGCTCACCGGAGGATTAGATAGCCCTTCAAAAGGCCATCTTCGTCAATGTCTAAGCCTTCAACCTCGGAATCATTTCCATCTCCTAGTAACTCAAGCACAATGACACTAGTAAGCTCCGTTCCTGCAAAAAAGTAAAATATTAACTACTAAATTCACTAAATGACACTCATTACTTAAGGACACTAAAAATGGAATTATGCCTAAACATCACGATAGTGTTGTTTGATTTTCAAGGTAAAAATTTTGTTCACTACTCGTAAGATTTCACAATAAAAATGCCATCAATAGATCCGTTATCTTAACAGCTATCTCTGTATAATAATATTGCTTTGTGTATCAATCAAAATAATAACAATTAATAATACTTACTAGCACCAGTGCCACTGTCGAAAAACGCCGCCATCTTTGACACGCGCCCAAGGCTAACTGACCGGTTAACCGCGCGAAATTATTTATTTTGTATGAAACGTAATTCATGCACGATCGATCGGTGCCGTCTTGAGCCCCTAAAGTTGATTTGGCTAAACGCGGGAATTTTTTAAATGAAAGTGCACGATCGTGTTGGACCGTCCTGAAAGGGATATGGAATCTCAGGATCGCTCTTGTAAAAGAGCCGCGTGTAGCGGATACAGGGGTTTTCGCTGATTGTCTTGCCAATTTATTATAAATGGAGCAAGTTTATGTTATCACAATGTCCTTTAGACGGAACGAACAGGGCCGGATTAACCACGTCGAGGCACCTAGGCAACGCTCGTCGAGGGCTCCTTTTACCTGTTTCTTATTGATTTTGGAAACGTGGAATATTTTAGCATTAAGTCCGCCACATTGCCATTGTATTTTTAACTTATGTCTACTAATATTTTAAGGAAGTAGCACATATAATTAACTTAAAAGTAAAACCATCACGGCTAAGCAGGCATTACCAACTTATAAGAGGAAAACTTCGTACAAATTCCATCGAAAATTACTTTGATGCAGTTGTTACTTATGTAAAGATAAGTAAACAAAATCCTAGTAGTTTTATTCATGATTAAGCTGTTTATTACAACATAACGTATGTATGCCATCACCTTATTCAATATAAAAATTTTAAATAAAAAATAAAAACCGTATTTTTATTATATTTTTTGTACCGGGAAAAAATATACGAGTCCCTTATAAACATAATTTACCCTACTTAATCATTGTTTTAAAATTTGACGTTCTCAATTTCCATCCCCGAAAGTCTTCACCAGAACATCACCAAATTACCTTGGGACTACTTTTACGCTATTTTATGAAACATACGGATTTTACTAAAGAATGTGCCTTATTAGGCCTTATTTACTGCTGCTATTCATTGAAAAGTTCCGTTCTCCATCTCTGAAAGTCTTCATCAGATCTTAAATTAAATTAAATTAGACCAATGGGACGTTATATCTGTTCGAACAAAAAGAGAATTGTCGAAATCGGTTAAGATTTGACGGAGTTAAGGAGGAACATAGCAATATATATATATATATAATTAATTATTCTTTTAATTATTCTTTTCAAGGTCATAATCTAACAGGTTAAGGCGCGAGACATATAGATGGGACGTGGGGCGGAGGCGCGGAAAAGATGCGCCATTAATCAAATTCAGTTTCATACTAAATGTACTGAAGGGAGATAAGATGGGGCGCTTGCGCGACGCTTCGATGTCTCCGGCCTTTGGTCAAAGCACACAGAAAGGACGCGGCGCGGAAAAGACGTCCCACGTCCCCCAGTGTTAATATTGAAAATTTACGGATATAAAATATCTAACTTTTCTAGTAAGTTAGAAGTAAGTAAAATATGTAACTTTTCTAGTAAGTTACAAAGTACTACTTTGTAAATCAGTTTTAAACAACAAAAAAATTAGAATTATTTAAAACTGATTTACAAAGTAGCTTACATACCGAAAAAAATAAAACTATCAATGCTAATGCCCATTATGGAGATTTCTTTAAGGTCGTTTCAGATAGTTTTGAAAAAGTTTTTAAATTGAAAAAGCTATCATCGAAAGGAAATAGGGTAGGATTTAGTGAATGGGCCACTGCCGGCATCCGGAAAAGTAGGAACACACTTTATTCACTATACGAGAAAAAGACATACACAGATGACCCTAGTTTTCTACAGTATGTAAAATTATAGGTATTCAAAATTATTTAGGGCCGTCTGCCACAAAGCTAAATGCGAGCATATAAAAGCCAAAATTCTTAAATCGTCTAATAAATCTAAAACCATTTGGAATATAATAAATAAGGAAACCGGTAAATCCAAATCAGCGGACCGCGAATTTTCACTTAAGATAGATAATAAATTAATAACGTCAAATGAAGACATTGCCGCGGCTTTTGAACAATTCTTTACAAATGTCCCAATTATAACTACGGCTTCTTTAGATTCATCTCCTGATCTTGCAGAAAGTATTTTAATATTACATTATTAATGTCCCTCCCTGCGATCACGATTTTTCGTTTGATTATATTGATGCTCATACCGTGAATAAAGCTAAACGCTTTAAAATTGGCAATAGAAATTGGTTAAGAGATTTCTTTAAAGAAACTAACATCCTAACAGTTGCTAGTCAGTATATCTATGAAAGTATTATGTACGTTAGGAAAAATATCAGTGACTTTAAAACTGTAGGTAGCCAACACAATGTAAATACTAGAAATAGACATAAACTTTCGTTCCCAAAATTTAGGCTGGCAAAGGTTCTACAATAAGATCCCTGAGGATATAATAAGCTTGCCAGAAACGCGGTTCAAAAAATGTGTGAAGCACACTTTGTGCCAAAAAAGCTACTATAACATTAAAGATTATTTAGATGACGTATGTCTGGAATAAAAGCCAGTTCAATGCATGAGTTTTAGAACATTTATATAAATCCTGTAAATTAAGGACTTGAAAAGACTAAGTTTGGAGTTTTTTGTCCATTTTTTCTCCAAAATAATCTATATTTTGAAATGGACACCTTGTTTAACTTGTAACGTTCATTAAGTCGCAGTTTCTGTGCTACTTTGAATAAAAAAAAATTATTTTGATTTTGAGTATGCATTCTAACCTCAAGTGCATAAAAGCTTCGGATGCCTATCAACAAGAGTATCATTAAATAAGTAATAAAAATTTATTAAGACGGCATATTATCTTGAATGTATGAGTTGAAATAGCGATCTAAGACCGACATACAATTTTACTTTTAAACAAAAATGTAAATAACAATAATGGACCGTGTTATGCAGAAACATTCCAAACCACAATATGTGACTTGCGAGAAAAACACTTTACGTAAACGTATTAGATTGTTTTGTTCCATGTTTTTTTTTCTGAAGTTTTATAATTGTAATAACTATAAAATTAGACACATCTGAACAAAACCATAAAAAAAGAAACAATAATATTTTTAAATATTTTTTCTCGCAATTTACGTTATGTGGGTTGGAATGTTTCTACGTAACACGGTTCATTAAAAACTATATAAAGTGAAAAAACAAGATAGCGATGTCGCTATGTAGGTATAGTTTCGAGTCGGTGCTAAGTTATACTCGTAAGATCAGCATGAACATATTGGGCGCCGACTCCAAAATATATTTCTATAATACCTACATCGAATTTAAAGTACTAATATTCGATTCTCTGTTTTTAGTGCTGTAGTGTTTTGAAGTTTGCTTTTATTTTTAAAAACATCATGATTTTTTTGTGAATATCACAGCGTTTCCGAAAGCAAATTCGCGAGTTACTATATAAAACTGTTTTTTATGCTGTTTTGAAGTTTGTTTTTATTTTTATAAAAGCACGTTTTTTTAATATCAAAGCGACTCCACAGAACTATAGTTACTGGGTGTTAAAAAACACCTAAATCGCTTGAAATCTTAATCTCCTAAATCCTTTAAAATTTTATGATGAAATATGCCTTTAAAAATTATTTTGTTTTTTTGTAAGGTTCATATTTTTGGGACGCACGCTTACGGTAAACGAAAAGATGGGTGTAAATAACTTTGTTTACAACAAATTTTCATGTAAAATTTAAAATAAACGAGTTGTTAATCAAACCAAAATGCACCCCTCTTTTGGGGTATAAATCGGAAAATATCGATCCTAGGAAAAATATTATGACTACCAAAATTGTAGAAAATTTAATTTTAAACAACTTTTGTAATTACCATTTTTTGTGTGAAACTGAAAATAATCGAGCTACTCAATAAACAAAAATTGACCCTTAAAATCGAGATGGCGGATGACACAACGGATCGAGTACCACGCAAAACAAAATTTAGCCTTCCAGTGATCCCCCCAACGAATTCTGAACGAAAATTGCTATATATATTGCATAGTATATTTTTTTCCTGGTCACGTCCTAATTTGACTGCTCTATATGTTTCTAAATATTGATAGCTTCTAATTTTCGAGCGCACAAGCATTATCCGAAAAAAAAAAGAGTTTTAACACCTATGCATATGTAAATACTTACATTAATAAACAAAGAAAAAACTTTTTGTTGCTTTCTTACAATGTAAACCTACCAGTTTTTTCCTCAAACATTATTTTTACGACAGACAAGGAATCGAACAGGAATCTGAAAGAAATCTGACTTTTGTCATTATGTCCGTAGATTTCCGATATGGAACACTGTGAAGTGAGAAGCGTAGCAACGGAGCTGTGGGAGTGTAGTATCATAGATAAAAAATTTTGGTCTGTGGCAGCATCCTTAGACCCGGATTCCACCAAAGCGGAGATGTTCGAAGCGGAGACGAGAAGAGATGTTTTTCAAAAAAGGTTTATCCACCAAAGCTGGGCGAAGATGCGTACTGACTAGACTGTAGCCGAGATGTGTGTGATGTTTGATAAGATTGCTGTTTAGTTCGATCTGACACGAAAACCAAACGTTTCCATGTCACTATTACTAAAACAGTATCTTCTTTTACTTGAAGAAGAAGAAATAGAGTCCGAAGAAGCAAAATTGATAGCTCTATACCACCTAAGCAACACGTCGATTTAGGAAAAGACGTCATTTGGAGTACCATACCATTCATGGAGACAGCTCACATCTCCGCAAACTTGATCGCGCCATACAAATATGATACATCTCCGCTCGTTGGTATCCACTGAAGCTACGCGGAGACGAGATGTGTGAATAACGATTTTCTATTGTTTGTTTAAAATACAGCTCGTCTCCTCTCGTCTCGTCTCCGCTTTGGTGGAGTCCGGGCCTTACTCAGTCTGCGAAGGTGTGCGTAACTCATAGATGTGTCGCTCCTTTCATAGATTAAAAAAACAGATGTGACAAGATCAATGAAACCGGGGGCACATCTTTATAGTAACAGTGACGACTTTAAAATATGGTTTTCACCTCACTAGCTCGTAAAAGCTCTGTTTATCATTCGAAATCTGCGTGGAAAATCGCACTTTATCCGCTAGCGTGGAAAGTGTTTTTAAAATTCGAATATTTTTATTCAATAAAGGTTTCGTACAATAAATTACATATATATAGAACCTCATTGGTTTCGTAATAGTTTATATTCTCTGCAGACAGTCCATTGATGATTGAAATGCAAATACTTATTTCATGTCATGCGCCAGCCTCATTTAAAGAATCGCACTGGCCGGCAAGAAAATTTGATTTAAAAAAAAAACTTTAAAATTTTCTTCTCTTTATTGAATTCACTTTACTTCCATTATTTTGGTTTGTTTTTTTGATAAAATCGAAAGAAATCATAAAATATGAGCGAAGCTAGCAGCGACGAAGATATAAATTAACAGTAATTTAATATTTATTAAAACTGTTTTTCTTTTTTTTTTTTTTTTTGCATTATTGGCTCTGCACGGTTTGTGCCTACGCCAGTGTCAAATTATTGAAGGACTTTTAAGGATAAAGGTAGGGAAACGGAACTTAATTGAAAATTTTAAGGAAAAAGGAACGGAATTTGGAAAAAGTTATTAGAGTCAGCTGTTAATAATATTAGGAATTAAAATGAAAAAATATATAAAAGACAAACTAAAATAAAAGTATTTAAAATAAGGATATATATACAAAGAAGACTAAATTTTAATATCATTTTTACTTAAAAATGTTGCTATACATTTATAAATATTTACATTATAACTAAATAAGAGGCAGGATGCAGAGGAAGGAAAAGGAACACCAAGGGAGGTCAGGGAAGCAAAAAAGAAGGAATGATCACAATCAGAACAGGAAAATAGTAAGTGATTAATATCTCCTAGCTCAGCTCCACAGGTACAGGCAGGACTCTGCACAATGCCAAGTCTAGCAAGGTGGGCCGGAGTTGAAGTGTGGCCCAGACGCATTCGTATCAAAGTTGAAATAATCTTTTTGCTAAACTTGGCATCGGCACTACAGAACCATGGCTTTGGCGAAATAATGGGTTGGATTCTGCGGTAATGAATGCCTTTTGAAAGGTTCTCTATCCAGGTCTTATCCCAGGAAGCCTGGAGATAAACCCTGGGAAGAGTGGCAAGGTCGTTATAGTGGTTTTTATATGGGTATAGGTCTCCACACTCCACCGCAGAATTCGCAAGTTCATCAGCCTTTTCATTACCGATTATGCCGCAGTGAGAAGGGATCCACCCAAATTGTACAACAAGGCCTTTCTCCGTGCATTTAAATAGCAAATTGCGAATATCAAAAATGGTTGGGTGAATTACAGAGAAAAATGGAAATTTAATTAAGGTCTGAAGGGAGCTTAGTGAATCTGTCAGAACTAAAGTATTCTTAAGACCCATTAACAAAATATATTCTATCGCTTTTAGAAGCCCAAAGCATTCACCAGAATATACTGAAGATTCAGGAGGAAGTTTAATTTTTTGAACTATAGTATATTGTGCATGAAGAACACCCACACCTACACAACTGTCTAGGTGTTTTGAGGCATCAGTAAAAATGGTATGCCACCCCTGGAATTGGTTGTCTAAAAGGTTATCAAAATCAGCGTTTTGACAGATGTCACGTTTAGAAATTCCTAAATTAAGACTGACGTTTGGGACGTGCACTAAAGAGTTGTAAGGGCTATGGAAAATAGGAAGCAATTTGGAGTTATGGCATGGAGCTTCAATAGAGTTGAATTTCAGAAAACTCTTGACAAGACACGGAGAACCCCTGTGAGACCAATACTTGGACGTTGTCAGTAACTCTGAAAGAAGTTGTAATTTACCCAACAACGGATGATTAGAAAGCTGTAAGCAGCGACTTAGAAATCTATCAGATAGATATTGACGTCTTAACCTAAGAGGAGGCTCTCCACACTCTACTTGTAGACAATTAATTGGACTAGATTTCATAGCTCCTGAGATAATTCTCAAAGCCTTGGACTGCACAGCATCCAATTTCTTGAAACCAGCTGCACTACCAGGCTCCAACAAGAAGGTTCCGTAATCCAGAACACTTCTTATTAAAGCATTATAGAGCAACCTCAATGAAGAAGGATGAGCACCCCACCAAACCCCTGAAAGGCACCTGATAATATTTAACAAGCGGTCACACTTGGCAGCAATGTATTCACAGTGTGGGAGTCCAGTAAGTTGACAATCTAAAATAACCCCTAAGAATTTAACTTGAGTTTTTACTGGAATAGGAAATGAATTATATTCAACACAAATGTCTGGTTGCTTTCTCATTCTTGAAAACAAGACTACAGCACTCTTACTGACAGACAGATCCAGACCATTAGTAGATAGCCATTGCTGAAGAACTGACAGTGAGATAGTGAGAGATGAGCACATAGAGTCTATTGAGTTACCCGTTATATAAAGAAGCAGGTCATCTGCATATTGCAAGACTTCTATAGAGCTACCAAGGGCAGAATCTAAATCGTATGTATAAATATTATACAATAAGGGAGAAAGAACCGACCCTTGAGGGAGACCTCTCGAAACTAATCTAGATATTTTGTTGTCATCTATATACACATTAATTGACCTTTCTGAAAGTATATTTACAATAAAATTTACAAGCAAATTGGGGACTTTTAATAACTGAAGTTTTTGTTTCAGGACAGACACAAGAACACTGTCATAGGCAGCACGAATATCAAGAAACGCTGCAAGGACTGAATTATTATTTGAAAAAGCTATACGGATGTCAGAGGTAAAAACGCTTAAGCTGTCAATAGTACCCCTGCCCTTTCTAAAACCATACTGGGAAGGAGACAAAAGATTGTTGCTCTCAATGAACCACTCAAGACGAATTTTAACTAGATATTCAGCAATTTTAACTAAAACAGAAGATAGGGCAATGGGTCTGTAAGAAGTAGGGTCAGCAGAAGGCTTACTGGATTTTAAAATTGGAATGATGGTTTGGGATTTCCAGGAGAGAGGAATAACACCTGACACTACAATTGAATTAATTAATTCTAGATAAGTTAGTAGAGTAGAATCACTAAGATTAACAATAAAAGAATAAGGAATACCATCTTCTCCTGGGGCAGAGTCCCTAACATGAGAGAGGATCCCTTTTAATTCCTCTAAGGTGAAAGGAGAGTTTAAAACAGACTGCTTATGCTCATTATGGCAAATAGGAGAAATGGAGGTTTGTTCTGGAACAGAGGGAGGAGCTAGGTGGTCCATAAATTGATCAGCTAGGGAAAGGGACATTTTAGGTGTGTGAGAATCACTTAAGGCGGTTCGAAAACGTCTTATATTTTTCCAAACGGCAGATGGTGCAGTATTTGGTGAGATGGAACTACAAAATTTTTGCCAACCTTCATATTTTTTTTGTTTTAAAAGTTTTTTAGTTTTCCGGGAAACTTCTAAATAATTGTCGAAATTCTCTGGAGTCATTTGATCACAATACATCCTTTCAGCTTCCTTTCTCTTTTTTACAGACTCAGAGCACTCTGCATCCCACCAAGGAGGAGAAGGGATTTTACCAGATGAATAATTTTTCAAAGGAAAAGTCTCATCTGCAGCATCTATCAAAAACTTAGCAAACAGCTCTGCATCTGTGACACCTAGGGATTCACTATTATTGATTTTTAACTCAACACAGTCCCTAAAGGAACTCCAGTCTGCATTACTTAATCTATGCTTAATACGGGGTTTAAATGTTGATTTATGAGGTTTACTACTTGGGAAGGAAACAACTAACGGGAAATGATCACTGCCATATGATGAAGACAGAGGATACCATTCTAAAACTAGTGCAAGATCAGGAGTACATATAGATAAATCAGGAGCACTAATTCCCTCATTAGGCTTAGTATGTCGAGTTGGTAAACAGGTATTTAAAATGCAAAGATTATGTGATTGAATAATATCTAGTAGTTGATCCCCATAATAAGAACTTACAGAGCTGCCCCATGCCTGATGTTGGCAATTAAAATCCCCCATCACCAAAAAAGGCTTAGGGAGAATAGAAATAATGTTACTAATTTCAGATAAAATATTTACAGTTGGACGAGAAAAATATACAGAAACTATACATATGTTATTTACAACAGCAGCAACAACCGAAATGTCATTGCTGTGTGAAGGGAGTGGAAAATATGAAAATGAGAAAGACTTATTGATGAGTATAGCCACCCCACCATACCCATCATCTCGGTCTTCTCTAAGACAAGAGAAACCAGATATTTTAAAAGAGATACCTGGCTTCAACCAAGTTTCTGAAAGGGAAACTATGGAAGGACTATGTTTATTACAAAGATGAATAAAATCAGATTTTTTGCTAGTTATGCTGCGGCAATTCCATTGTAGGATTTTGCCTAAACTGGCCATTGTTGGAAATTAATTTAAAAAGCTGAATAATAGAGGCGGCGTTGGACGGTACAGAATTACTATTATTGGAAAAGGAAGATGTTAGTGCTTGTATTAAAGCTGAGATTAGCTCCAAGATGTTTTCATTATTTTCCTTAGTATCTTTGATTTTCTCTTGAAGGGCACAGCCGTTAGGAGGAGACGGGGGATCATACTCAGCAGTAAGGGATCGATGGGTAGCTTGATCATATCCCTTACTTGTTTTTGGAATTGAGGGTTTACGAAAAACTGTTTTTTTGTGTGATTTTGGGGATTGTTCAGAAGGAAGTGAAGATGGCACAGGCCGAGTTGAAAAGCTGGTGGTAGGGGCAGAAATTAGGACATCACTGTAGGATTTGCTGACAGGCGGATGCATTCTTATGGCCTCAGAGTATGATACGCAGTTCTGGGCCATATAAAGTTTTACCCTGGACTGCCTATCATATTCAGGGCAAGACTTATTGGTGGCAAAATGATTTCCTTTGCAGGAAATGCATGAAGCATTGCTGACCTCTACATCGCAAGATCCACCAGAGTGATCTTTAGTACATTTGTAGCACCTAGGTGTCGAGTTGCATTTAGTTTTTGTATGTCCAAAGCGACAACAGTTATAACATTGGATTGTTGGGTATGTGTATAGTTCAACGGGGAGAGCATTATAACAAAGAAAAACCCGTTTAGGCAAAACTTGTCCATCAAATGTTAGAACAACTGTCTGAGAAGGCTTCCATGTAGGTACTGGACCATGCACTTTATAGTTGAAACGTCTCACTTTAATAACCTTTCCACAACCAATAGGTACAGATATACTCTCTTGGACTTCTTCTGGTGTCCACTCTGAGGGAACTCCTCGAACAATGCCCATCCTCGTCACGCTAAAGGTGGGAATAAAAGCCTTGAAATTGTTTTTTGTTAAATCTGAGTCTTCAATGAATGAATTGGCATCATTATAATCTGAAAAGGAAAGACTAAGCTTGCTCCTACTTAAGCGTTTGACGCTGCCATTAATTATATTTTTATAGCCACGTCTCTTTAGGTATTGGCCAAAAGAGACAGGGTGGAGAGTGGGTAAGGGTGAAGCTTCTGTTGAATTTTTCTGAATGTGAATTACGAACGGGGACACATCTGTGGATTCGTAAAGAGTTCTGCCAACCTGTGAAGACTGTTGGGGCGGAATCGCGGGTAAGGAATGACACGACACAGAGGACACTGCGTCCATACAGGACGAGGTATCCTGAGTTTTTGCTATATTCACTTCAGCAACGGGTTTTTTACTTGAGTCATCACTGTCGCAGCCGCATACATTAAGAGTATCGGAACCGTGTTTGTGTTGCTTCCTCCTCTTATTGCAGTGTCTGCAGACCTTGCGCTGCACCCTAGACCGCTTTCTTTTTTCGGACCTGATGGAACCATCAGTATCCATTCCAGTAGATTCGTTCTGTATAGTTATGTTAAAACCGACCGGGGGGACTGTGCCCCCCGGATCGGGTGGTTCCTCCATGGGCCTGAACAATAAAATATGAAAAACTTACCAGTAATGAAGAAGCTATGTATAAATTTAATAAATATATGCTATACTAGAATAATTTTACTGAAATATATACAACTGATCCTAAAAACCTATGCTAAAATATTTATTACAAATTTTCACCAAAAAAATACGCCCGCCAACTTTAAGGTTTCCCGCGCTTTTTTCACTGTTTTTCTTGCACCTAACATTTTCCTCGCTTTAGTGAGGTGAAAAGTTGTGTGTTGCGCTCGGCAGCAATAGTACATTACGATACTAGTGCGAAAAGTAGGAAATTCGCAACGAGTGGCGATAAATTAAAACACGACCGAAGGGAGTGTTTTATATCGACACGAGTTACGAATTACCTATTCGCACGTGTATCGTACAACGTTTTATAGTACATATGGCCCTTTGAAGTTTCGACATAGGCACGTAAAGTGCTCATTATCGCACTAGTGCGGTAATGTAGCACCATATGTACTATAAAGTTATTTAGCGTCTCGTACCTTTGAAACCCTCGCTACGCTCAGGATTCTATATTTGAACCACTCGCTTCGCTCGTGGCTCAATCCTAGAATCCTTCGCTTGCTCAGGTTTCAATACAAGGTACTCGCGCCAAAAATTAACTTTGCAGCCTTGCATAACAAATAACTATTTTCAGAACTAATTTTTTTTATGAATTTTCAGACGAAGATAAAGAGAGTCATGGAACAAATAATTATATCCAAAACATCCTAAAATGTCATACTCACGTAACTGATTAGAGGGCACGTGTGTAAAGGTTGTCGTTCTGTCGACTGTAAAAGAAGTTACCAGTTGGGCGGAAGTGAATGAGTTTATTTTGCCACAAGGTTGGTACAGTCGACAGCAGGTCAACGTTTACATTTTTGTTACCGTAACGTACAGTCGACAGCACGTCATCCTTTACATATATGCACGCTACTTCGTTGCATTACGGGCGACTGCAACTAAAATGTAAATGTTAATGTGCTGTCGACTGTTCCACTGTCTTATTCATTGCATTGACGTATATTTGTACAAAGTTTCGGATGAATCTGGCCATAATAAAATTTTGTAAAATCGCTTATTTTTTGCCCACATCATAAAGGGACCCTTTGTGCAAAATTTCAGCTTTCTAAATCCAACGCTTTAGGATGAGTGAGTAAGTCGAGACTTTTCTTTTATATACATGTATTAGATAAAAATTTAAAATACATTCGTAAGTGCACGGACATATGACGATGTAATATAAAAATATATATAATAGGGGTTAAAGTATGAAATTGCCGTTTTATTGCAATAGGTTCTTTGAATTGACATAGAATCTTCATGGTTTGAGGTTTTCGAATGAAACTTTTTTCAAATGATTTCTATGACGTTCTTTTTTTAAAAAATGTGAAACATTTGAATATCGACTTTCAATTGTTTTTGTTATTCAATTTAGACAAGAAAGATGGATACTGCGAAAATTCGAGTGATTTTTGAATACGAGTTCCGACGCGGAACTAACGCGGCAGAAACAGCCCGCAATATCAATGCTGCGTTTGAAGAGGGGTCTACTAATGAACTCACCGTGCGATTTTGGTTTAAACGCTTTCGTGATGGAAATTTCGACTTAAAGAACGAGCCACGAGGAAGACCGCCCACACAGGTGAATAACGATAAATTAAGAGAGATAGTGGAAGCCGACCCTAGTCAAACTACCCAGGAATTAGCGGCATCGTTTAACGTTACCTTACCCACAATATTGACTCACTTGCGTCAAATCAATAAAATAAAAAAATACGAAAAATGGGTGCCTCATGATTTGACTGATCTGCAGAAAGAAACGCGTGTTGAAACTTGTGTTGCCTTGTTGAACCGGTACAGAAATGAAGGAATATTGGATCGAATTGTAACATGTGATGAAAAGTGGATTCTTTATGATAACCGGAAAAGAAAAATGCAATGGCTGACCCCAGGTCAAATGCCACAACAGTATTCAAAAATCACTCGAATTTTCGCAGTAACCATCTTTCTTGTCTAAATTGAATAACAAAAACAATTGAAAGTCGATATTCAAATGTTTCACATTTTTTAAAAAAAGAACATCATAGAAACCATTTGAAAAAAGTTTCATTCGAAAACCTCAAACCATGAAGATTCTATGTCAATTCAAAGAACCTATTGCAATAAAACGGCAATTTCATACTTTAACCTCTATTATTTGTTTAAAAAAAAATTATATCAAAGAGACATTTAAACAAAACTCTGGCGCGGGGCCCCTAGCCGGTGTGGGGCCCCTAGGCAGTTGCCTACTCTGCCTTTGGATAATACGGTCCTGGGAACGAATGTACACTTCGAGAATCAGCTTGTTTTCTCTGTTATAGTCTGAGAGTACAGATCTTGTCGAGATTTTGGTCCCATGACCAAACAAGGGCGAAACATAAAGAAAGCACGAAACGCTTTATATGTGTAGGCAGAAGCCCACTCAGATATGTATTCCGTGTTGAAATTTTTGTCCATATCTGGCGGAGCGGTGTGGCGGCGGCATGTACGCCGATGCAGATATGCTAAGAACGTGCAGATCGCGGGGCGCAGCGCGGCCGTAGGCGTGAACATCGCCCGTCGCGGTGTGGCGGCGCTCGACCAGCCGCGCGCGCTACTCAGAGCCTAGATTTATTGCGCCGAACGTCCACGTCTACGCTCTATCCAGCTCCGATCGCAACACCTCGCCGCCGATCCTCGGCTGGCTCCCTTCCCGGCACGACCTTACTTCAATTCGTACAAAAGAAAATACTTTATCTTCCTGTTTTTTTTTTATTGCACGAAGCGTAAATATTCCCTTTACGCCACAATGGAATAATCGGGCATGTGTGATTTAGTACGTTGTTGATTTTATCCACATTCCAAGTCATTGTACAATACGCGCCGCCCGCCTGGCGCAATGCAAAATTCCATTAAACTTTTTGAAAGTGAATAAAAGAGGATTTGTGAAAAAAATCCTTCGCCTCTCTCGAACAGGTTATTGTTAAGGCATAAAAGAAGAACAATGGCACTCTGTATTTCCAGTTAACCAAACTGCGATGTTTACCTGTACGTATTATCAGGTACTGCCCACAGCAGACTGCGTGAATATAATTGTTTGCATAAGATAAGATCTTATTTATTACTTATAAAATGCTTTTGAGATTCTTAGGGTTCCGTATTCAAAGGATGCCAACGGGATTTTTATTACCATCTTAAATATATGGAAAACCGCGTGAGGAAACCTCAGTGTCTGATGTGTTCACATTCCTTAGAGCTTGAAATTGCCAATCCGCGTTGGGCACGCGTGGTACACGCCCATACTCTCACTCTCTCTAAGAGAAGGCCTGTGTCCTGCAGTGGGACGTATAAAGAATACGTACGTAAAAATTGTGTTTTCCATTTCTTATATTTTGTGACTTTTAAACTTGATCAGCAACATAATTAAATGGTGTCATAAAAATAAATGTGGAGAAATGGTACTTTTGGACAGGCCTTATAAGAGATAAATAATAATGAAAAAGATTTTTCATAATAAGCTTTTCATAATTAACTTTTTCTAATGTAACTTTATTATATCCCTCCATAAAAAAAAATAAAAAAAAAAAAATCTCAAATTATCACCATTAAACACAAATATAATTATTATTTGCTGGTTGCACGAGTTCGACTCGCGCTAGGCGGGTTTTTTATTATTGAAGCTCCACGGACAACACTATCTATTGGTATTCTAGGACAATAATTATTCGTCCGGTTGTCGCCCTACTGCTGTTGTCTCAAATATAAGCGCAATGTTATGCCTATTCGGTACTTTTAGTGCAGAGAAGAAGTGAATGCACTCAGTTCCAATGAACTCAGTAAGTCACGTGTCCGTAGTATTGTTTATTTTGTTATTAAAGAAAACAATGCTAAAATTATGAAATCCTTCTCTGCTTTCTTTGCCAACTTTGTCAACTAGGTAAGTACGCCAGGCGCCTGTTTCATAGAACCACAATTCATGGTTTACTATGACGATGTACTATTTATTGCACAGTTGATAAATTCAGAGACTCACAAGCAGGGGCCTTGCGAGGACTTTAAGCTTGCGTTGTCAACGCAAGGTTTAAGGCTTCATTTCACCACGTGGGAAATTGACCCTTTGCATTTGTGATAAAAAGAGAATATAGAGATAATATCTCTGCACAAAAACATAGTACAGAGATAATAGCCAGTAAAGGTTGCCGTACTGTCAGAAGCTCGACCACGACATTTTATTTGCAGGATCGCTGCTGTTACCCAACTAAGTAAAGTGCATGCATGTAAAGGTTGATGTGCTGTAAAAAGAACTTAGGTTTTTTTAGGGTTCCGTACCCAAATGGTAAAGGACCCTATTACTAAGACTCCGCTGTCCGTCCGTCCATCCGTCCGTCCGTCTGTCACCAGGCTGTATCTCATGAACCGTGATAGTTAGACAGTTGACATTTTCACGGATGATGTATTTTAAAAACAGAAATAAATAAATATTTAGCGAGGGCTCCCGTACAAAAAAAGGGATTTTTTTGCCGTTTTTGCTCGATATTATTAATGGCAATAGGTAGACACTTGAAATATTCAAATGTTGTATAAATAATGGTACGGAACCCTTCGTACGCGT
Organism: Yponomeuta evonymella; assembly: GCA_963969515.1. NCBI lineage: Eukaryota > Metazoa > Arthropoda > Insecta > Lepidoptera > Yponomeutidae > Yponomeuta > Yponomeuta evonymella. Next base: position 12,540,203 of record OZ018345.1, on the reverse strand, counting down.
CTGACTCGAAATTGGCCGGTTTTTTCTTTACTGTAATAGATAGATAGAGATAGAAAATACTTTTCTTTATTACACTTTGCTGTGTTTCGGTCATGTAAATTAATGTAGCGAACAGAACCTCTAGGCGATTTAGGACAATATGATAGCTATGCAAATATGTGTCCAGATACTCTTATGACTGCACCCTAAGTAATCGGAACAGCATTTTATCACGCGGCGTCTGATAGCGGAGCTGGAATCGTGATCAGGGGTGTGATATTAAAATGTGTGTTAGTCGGGTAGAGCACGTCCGGCGCCCGCGCATGCGGTGTGCTGTCCGCGCACCAGATAACGCCACAACCTGCTCCTGCTTATCTTTTTATCCGCTCGTTGATACTCGCCCTATGCAAATACTTTGTAAAAAAAGCTCGACATCGGAAATCGTGACAAGAATTGGAATAAAGAAGTGATCTGTCGAGTTTCTGTACAAAATCAATATACTTAGGTAATATTATTCTCTTATTTTGCCAGATAACACATTATTGTACTAAAAAAGGAAATTACGCAGTTATTTCTAATAACTACCTATAACGCTTATGATACTTAGGACAAATTTCAGGTAATACTTCGACACTTTGTTGCAAACCTGCTCGTGAAGTCGTATAACACTCGTAGTTACGATCGACAGCAGGTCAACCTCTACATTTTTGTTTCAAAGTCACCCATAAAGTTACTGATTGATTGGATGCGCACATTTTTAAGGGTTGATGTGCTGTCGGCTGTACATAGTACTCGTAATAGTATCAGTAGAGTGTACGAATGTAAATCGCTCAATCGTCAATCGATTTAACGTCATTCGATATAGTGTAGTAGGGGATCCGTGTGAAGGTTGGTGTGCTGTCAATTATAGGTATCTGTGTGTATCTATGAGTTGAAATTCTGTGACTTCAGAATCATGACTAAAATATATAAGTGGGTATATATAATGGTATATTTTTACGATTGTGTTGGGTTAATATACTCGTATATACTCAATAATTATTGTACACTTTCCCCCCTCGTTTATAATGTTCGTGTCACCACGTCGAGGATTGGCTCGAAGAGACTTCTGCGCAAATAATCTCGCCATGTACACTTTATAATTTATTTTATAAATGTTGTGTTTTATTTATGTCTTTTTATGTGTGTCCAATAAAGTATAAAGTAAAGTAGCAAACCCATAATGGAGATTACAAAGAATCCGTTGCTAAGTTCACTAAGTCTTTAGGCACACTTTTTGATAATATACGAATAACCGTTGTCGATCTTATTTATAGTGGTTGCCATGAAGTTGGTAGGTATGTATGTAGGTATGTAGTATCGGCAGATCTTGACAATGACATTGGCACTTGGTTACGAACGATCGACCACCGGCCCCTGATCGTCCGCAATATATCGCCGCGCTCCACTTAAATGTGTGAAAGTGTGTTTACATAAGACGTTGGGATCGAGAGATGTAGGTACATAAATATCGCGAAGGTCACGTGAAGTGGGCCGTGCACACTTCCGGCCGCGTGGCGGGCACGTGTGCGCAGGATGCGCCGGCGCACACCCCCATCCACTCGCGGAATCGCTGCCGTTGCCATCAACGAGAGTGTCAATATTCCCATGACTATCCGTTAGAGGTTTTATGTCTTTCGGAAATGAAACACTCCCATGTTCGTTTGCCCCTATGATGGTGTTTATGCATAATAATATCAATTTTGTCCAATCGTTCCCACCAGATTGTAGGTACAGACCATGTACTGAAAACTATGGGTAGATTTTCACGTGGTAAGTAATTTCCAGTAATTTCAGTCACGAATGTACATTGTTCGTGGCAGACATTTTCATGGATGACCATCCACCAAGGTGGACCCACCGTGGTAGGTTAAGTTAAGGTTACGGTTAACTTACCTAACTAACCTACGACGATCATCGAATTCACGTCAAGAATAAAAAGAGGATAAGGATAAAAATTACAGTAGGTTATTGAAATAAAACAAAACCTGAAAACCCCTTTTCTTTAATGTTCACGCTTCACTTGCGTATTTACCGACGATTTATAATAGATTGCAGGTTTTACAAAATCATTGCTCAAGAGTTGACAGAAATTCCGGATGGATGGGTCATATTTGCCAAATACGCAAATAGTTGTGGCCAAGTGAGGTGCCCGAAGCTTTATTGTATGTATGTTATTGAATTCGATTTAATTCTTTTAACTGCACCACGGTACGCACTCCGTAGTACAATTATGGGTTACCGTAGGCACTGACTGAAAATCAGCGCTGAGGGATCACTTCCTCAGCACAACGCTGAGTCAGCTGCCTTTTGTGGCAACTTAGATACACCACAGGCTACATCTATGGTCCTGTTTTATTTATTCGTTTTGTCTGTTGTGTATTTAGTTTTCTTTCTGTTGCTGTGCATATTATGTTACTTATCTGCCTATTTCGTTTCTGTGATGTATCTTGTTGGTATAATAAATGTCTTTCTTCTTCTTCTTCTATATCGATATTTATAATAATAATCATTATAATTATGTGTATTCTTAGAACATTGTAAATAAAATAAAGAAGAGTCGGACTCGCCCACCGAGGGTTCTTACAAATTTGTAGGTACTTACTTACGCATAAATAGTTCGGGAATCAAGTCTCACAGTTTTTCCGACCTTATCCCGAACTTCAAAGACCATTTTTTTTATGATTTTATTACAAATGTACAGTTTTCAGATTTCTCCTGTACTTGTAGTATACGACGATATTACTTGTCAAATATTATAGTTCTATGTGTTGGCTTGAGAGTGTCGAAATATACGTTATTTGCGGCATGAACGGCCGTGACTTTTTATCACGTTAATTTAGAAGTTTTATTTTTTCACAGCTTCAATGGATTGTAGATCTGAATATATGGTTTTAACTCGATACCTGTACGAGTTCCCGAGATAAAGGGTCTTGACAGACAGACGGACGGACGGACGGACAGCAAAGTAATCCTATAAGGGTTCCTTTTTCCTTTTGAGGTACGGAACCCTAAAACGGGAAATCGTGCTCATTGGAATGTGCATATGGAAGGTATACCTAGGTACTGAAGAAACTGTTTTCAGGTTTATTTGAATGAATGAATGAAGGAATTTGTATGAATTTATTTATTGCTAATAAAATACCAAGTTACAATTCTTTGTAATAACCTAAGTATTTCAATTGTAGTACCTACCCCACATAGTTGATACAATTATATTACAATTTTATTACTATTATTTGTTACTTCAGTAACAAATCGTATACATTGTTTATCTGTATGCCAACATTCACCTTAATTCGTTCAGCCCTCAAAAAAAAAAAATCTTCACATCAAGATCAATTTTTAAATTCAATGAAACTTGATTACTATTTAAGTACTTAGTACAATACTTGTGTTAGTGGGATTGGTCGGACAACATTTGAATATTTCAAGCGTCTACCTGTTGCCGTTATTAATATTGAGTAAAAAAATGGCATAAAAATTCACGTTTGTTGTATGGGAGCCCCTTTAAATATTTATTTAATTCTGTTTTTAGTATTTTTTGTTATAGCGGCAATAGAAATACATCGTCTGTGAAAATTTCAACTGTCTAACTATCACGGATCATGAGATACAGCCTGGTGACAGACGGACGGACAGCGGAGTCTTAGTAACAGGGTCCCTTACCCTTTGGGTACGGAACCATAAAAACGTTTATGTACCTCTAGCTATTGATACGTTCAAAAAAACTTGCGTCGCAAAGGTAAAAAATATTACCTTGCATGATGTTACACACTTATTTATACCAACCAACCACCTTACCAACGTATTTATACCACGTGTTTAAATACGCAAAACCCAAAAACAGTATCGAATTTTATCCACTTTCCGTAAGTAAAATTTTAAAACTCCCAATTCATAACTTTTATTTTTCATACAAGCTAGATTAAAAAAAAAATAGAATTTTGAACTTTAGTTTATGAAAGTAATTTGATTTATGATACTGGAGAAACCGTTTACAGGTTTTGGGTCATTTCGATAACACCTTGTATTTCCGTATTGTGCAAGGGAGGTCATGGATGATAAATCTCCGCGTGCAAAGATATTCTATTTTGGGTTACACTTACGAGAGATAGCCGTAAAACATGACAATTTACAATTGAAAAACGGTTACGAAAGCGCAACATAAGAAGGAATAATTCTTTCCCAATGTGATATACGGCGACACTCATAAAGGCGAGGAAAAAAATTAATTCCTGAGCCCCTTAAGTTATTGGCACAAAAAGGGAAAATTTAAGACGTGCCAAGACAGACAATGCCGATTGGCGTTAATCTTGCCGCGATCAATAAACTCTCTGATTACACATTCATGGAATACTTCGCGCTCCGTTTATCTGAATAAAATGCCTTAACTGCTTCTTGCACTGGCTTCGGTTACTTTTTAGTTCTGTATCTATTCTTTTGGCCCGAGCCATACTACCTGCTCCAGTGCTATTTTTATAATCTGTTTACTAAAGTCTGTTATCAAGCCCAAGTTATCAAAGGTACTTCTATTTGTCCATGGTTCGATCCCAAAACGACGAAAAAAAGTGTGTAACAAGATCTCTTTATAAAAACACGATTCCTTAAAACACTCCTCAGTTGCAGTTTAAATAGCCTGTGGTAAAGGGAGAGACATTGCCACAGATTATTTAAACTGCCTCTGAGGATCGTTTCAGAGCAATCGTGCTTTATAAATAAGACCGAAAGTATGTACCTGCGAACCATTAATCGATTTAATTTCAACGATTGTTTATCGAGCTAGCTAGACGTATGGGTCAGTCAGCCGCTTCGTCCAACTGCGCCAACAAATAAATGCCAGCTGACCGCTTCATATATCTACGTTTTGTAGTTAATTGTTTACGGTTAGCACGAGGTGACATGGATCCGAGAACGTGACAGCTGGTCAAGCTTTGAACATTTCTTATCGCACAGACATAGAGTTCAATTTGGATTGTCAGCAGGAAGATTTGTGTGCTGTTGTATCAATAAACTGACTATAAGGCACCATATGGGACCCGCGAAAAGATTAACTATCGACGCTAGGTATACTTCGCACCAGATAGGACTTCTGTGGACGTAAACAAACTATTAATAAAAAAATATAAAATTTTAAATATTCCATTAACAAAACAGGCAGAACAATATTTTTTTATAAAAAAGTTGTTGTAAAACAGCAATTGCGCAGTTTAAAAATAACCCTGTGTTCTTTACATCTAGAGAAAGTTTATCTGTTACTTTATTATATTATTATGGGCAGCTCACATAGGCTCTTTCTATTATCCCCCCCCCCTCCACTAAGTCTAAGTTAATGTATTTCCCTAGGCTTACGTAAGTTTATTATTGTATTTAATCTTCTTCTTGCCCTACCCGTCGTCAGTCTCTTCAATACCAAAGGTTTGCTGGAAGAGAATGCTTCTTGCATTAAGCACGCCCTTATTATACACTTACAATGTAATTAGTGCAATAAAGAGTGAAAATAAATAAAATGTTAGTCGCAGAGAGGATGAAGATGAAGTCGCAAACTACTAGAATGGCAAGTGAGGACCGGACGTAGAAGTGTGGGCCCACCCCCAGCCAGGTGGCGCGACGACATGGACAACGCGGTAGAGAAGACCTGGAGAAGGACAGCGCAAAGCAGAAGCGACTGGCACTTGTATGAATAGGCCCTTGTCCAGCAGTGGATATCGACGGGCTGAGGATATTCATGATGATGATGATGATGATGACGACCTATTCTCAGACCTACCAAATATACACAAAAAATCATAAAAATCGGTGAGGCCGTTTCGGAGGAGTTCGGAGGAGTTTTTATATATTAGATTAATTGTACCAGCGGCTCTTCTCGCGTTGGATTTTTGTTTGTTTGTGGTTTGTTTTGCTTGTTTGTTTGTTTGCGCCAAATTTCGTCCAAAGCTATATTCTTGATTGTGTTTCAGATACCCAACTAAACATCTATCGAAGTTTGAAAAACCTATTTAGAGGCTAAAAATTCCACCCATGCCGGGACTTGAACCCGCAACCTCTGGCTCAGGCACGGTGAGACCTAAATAGGTGAGAACTAACCCGTGCTAAGGACAATTTTAAAAACCTAAATAGGTTTTTAAAATTGTCCTTAGCACGGGTTAGTGCAACAAAAAGAATATAATCTATTGAAGTACCAAATGAGTAGGAACCTACTGTTTTTGATAAAAACTAAGGTATTTAGATCCATTGTTATACATTTCAGAAGGCCAATTATTAAATCAACCAGCGTTGAATGCCAAGCATATCTCAAAAACACAAATACAAAAAAAAAAGAAAAGAAAGAAGTGACATCAAAAGGAAAAGGTGACGATCGATAAGGTACACTTCAAAAGAAAAGGTTACACGTAATATGAATAAAGTTAATAAACCTCTCTTGTGATGCGCGACCACGGACGGCGCGGCGGCGGCGGCGGCCGCGGTGACGATCTCACGACCCGGCATTGTGAAGTAAGTTTGACTAACATGTCGCTTTTGTCGCTCCATAGAACAACATTCTATGACACATCTCAGTCCTCATCATTAATTTGAAACCGGTGACCATATAAATGGTGATCTCTTATAATAATACGTCCAGTCGCCTAGGTGCCACTTTTATCGTTTTATTATTTCACAATAGCCTGTTAACGCGTGTGGATTACTGTCACCGAAAATGGTTTTTGTGTGTCTCCGAAAAGAAATGATTAGATAAAGTTCTATTAAGTTATGAGATTTCCGAATCAAATTAAGTATGTATCAAACTAAATTGGTAATTGAACATATTTTGACTTGAGAACCCCTAGTTTACCTGACAAGGCTGCGGGTGGTAATTGTATTGAGGCCACAGAACCTGAGATTGAGGCTATTAAAAAAACTGAGGCAGCAACAAAGCCTACCAGAGTACACCGCTGATGTGACCAAGCGATTGAAGATTTCCTAACACACACCTGCTCTCCTTTCAGACCTCCAAACATGAGCACAATAAGATCTATTCAAATGTTAAACAAAAATGGCGTTCGATAGACAGCAGCACTACATTGAATTAACCCGAAGGTAGAACAATTCTTACTTACATCGATATCTCTAGGTACCCACTTTCTTTTCGAGCAAGACAACAAAGTTCGTCGTTGTGTATGGGGGAGGACGCTGACAAGCCCACAGCAATACAAAGACGGTCGGCGGAGTTGGTTCAAGTGCACAAAGGTCAGCTTGTAGCCGGAGAGCAGATCACCTTACGCTGCGCCCGCGCCGCCGCCGCCGCCGCCGCCGCCGCCGGTGCGTCGTGAGGCGGCGCGCCTCGGAATAGACTTTTGTGACTCGACGAGCATTATCGCACGATCTGGAAGCGGAGATGCCCCTCATAATGCGTCCAGATAAACCCGCTTTGTATCGCATGCTCTCTATAACAAGAAGAGTATGCCATGAAAGGAGCGAGCAACGCAACAGGTACATGCCCCCGTGATTATCTACTAGTAGTGTAGGTGACGTGCACCCGCTCCTTTCAATTCCAAGCCTTTTCAACAGCGCGGGCTACGAGATCTACTTATTTTTTAGGGTTCCGTAGTCAACAAGGAACCCTTATAGTTTCGCCATGTCTATCCGTCTGTCTGTCTATCTGTCCGGGGCTTAGCACAGAGACGACAAATACTAGAAAGTTGAAATTTCACACAGATATACTTATTAATCACGCCGACAAAACTGTAGGGTAAAATCTTTAAAAACATTTCTTATTAGGGTAACTCCCCTACATATAAATTAGTGATGCAATTTTCTTTTTTCGCCTGCACCATAGTGTGGGTTATCGTTGCATTGGTAGTTTAAAACTATTGTGAGTGAAGAAAAAACATTTTAAATTTAAGGATCCGTTTGCGAAATATGAAGCTTTAAAGTGCAAAATTTTTGTTAGAGCAGGTTGTCACTCGGTCCCTCCGAGCTCAGTGTCCCGGCTAAAAGGTTGATTGTAGAAACGTGAAAAGTAGCACACAAAGGAAAAACTATCACGATTTAGTAGGCTTTACAAGTTGACGCGTAATGGGAAAGTAACTTATGACAGGAAAATTTCGTATAAATTCCACTGCAAATTACTTTGATAAAGTTGTTTTTCCGTTAAGCAGATAAAAAAACGCCTTCTCCTACGGACCCTACACGCTCGTGGCCTGATACGCACTTGGCCGGTTTTAAGTAGCTAAGCAATCTACACATAGGTACTATCTAAGGAGATAACAATGTGTGAAACATTATCGAATTAACATAATAGCTAATGTACTTAGAGTTTCTCTACCTAGACAGACTCATACATACTTAACATGAATCAAGTTCGTTGTGACTTGGCGCATGCGCCACGATACGCCAAGGAGCAATGAATTAAACAATCACAGCTGACTCATAATACCGGTTAGCTATAAAGACAACAGAATTATCTTTGTCTGTAGTTTGTTCCACAGACAAAATGCCATGTAACTACGATAATATAATTCACAAAGTTTTAAGTTTATTACACAGCTGTGGTGAAAGCAAAAGGAGGTTATAGTTTGTCATCGTATTGCCGAGATAGATCAGGTTTCAGAGCTCTATCACGAATCAATAACTATTGATGGGATCTCGGAGTCGTGGACAATTGATTCGAATTATGATAGTAACAATACGATATGGACTATCGCTATATAGAGGTACATAGAGTTCATAGTGCCTAGCTAGAATAGAACTACATTAGTGGAGAGCAGTTTTGTAATTCGTAAGTATGTCATGTACCGATGGATCGATGGAAATATTTGTAAATGTGTGAAAATGTGATATTTTTTTTAACTAATGTCTGACAATAATCCTTAGCTTTCGCAGTTGGGTAGAAAATAGAACAATTCGGGATAATTCTTTATAAACCTTTGAGCAAATAGAACTAAGAATACGCGGAGCAAATTGTACAATGGTATCTCGGCGGGTACGGGAGCGGCATAAGGTAGTGTGGTCGTGCGAGTGCGGTGGCGAGATGGTCGCGGTGCGGTGGCGCAATGCGGTTCGCGAGACGGGCGCCCACCCAGCGCGCGCCGCCAACAAAGCCAAAGGCGACTTCACGCAATCTGCAAACCAACCCTAATATGTTATCTACCTACCCGCGCGTCCGAACAAGCCTCTACTCTATGTGTGACGCGCTCCATTTGGATACTATTTAGTGCCGCTTAACTTACAATAACCGGATTCTCGACATCTTGGGTGAGTACGGGTAGACTATATGGGGAATTACGACAGGAATATGCTGAAATATCAAAATGAGAGCCCTTAATCGCTACACGCGATGCAGTATCGTCTACATGACGGAATTTATTTGATAGCTTACGCCACGGGAGCTTGCATGTTACGGATACCGGGATATTGTAGAGCTTGTCTCAATTAGTGCTTACGACGCGAGATAATTTTCTTTAGTTAGGTACTGCTGCAACGCAAGAGGCTTTACTTACTTTATACTTTATGGCTCACATACATAAAACACGAAACTTCGTAATACGAACTTCTGCAAATTCCGTCTCGATAATCACGCACAATGGCCTGTCCACCACTGAGTTCTACTAAGTCTTGTTAGAAGTCACATTTCAGTTCTCATTACCACTAACAAGGACCAATTTCAAGTAAACAGGCGTACCTTGCGCGTACATCCCAATTGATTGTGACATGTAAACAAGATAGGGTTGCGTTGCCTACACACTTGTAGCTGCCAAGAAGCGAGATATTGTGCTGTGAGCTGAGGCGAGCCCGTGCGCAGTTGCCGACCGCTGTGTGGCTCAATTAAATCAAAGGAGAAGTAGCGCGGGTTGCGTAGCTCCCGAGGGCGCGGCCGCTGCGCAAATATGTCTTGTGAGGCCATTCCGGTTTGCGTTCGATGCTTAAACACCACATACAAGTGGGTACACGCTATAACAATATGTAGTTCCTATTTAATTCTCTTAAAAAATGTAGAGGTGTCCCCATGCTCCTACCGAACCCACCATGTCGCGGTCGCATCAACAATGGCGATTTGCTTCACTAAAAGTAAGTAAGTACCAGGGTAACTTTTAACAACTTTTTTTTTAAATAAATAAATGAAAAATGTCAAATTAAGGTAAATATTGTCCGAAGTTGTAGAGGAAAAATTGTTGTAAATGATAAAGTTTTGTGGACGAATTTTATTGCGCATTTTACGGATTACCCTGTATAATGAATGACTCAAGCTGAACTCTAGCTTGGCGGCGGCGGCGGTGCAAATCAGTTCAATTATGCAAGCGACCCGGTTAGAAAATAAGCAGATGGCTCGAGCGATATTAATGCTCAATTGGAATAGGTTTTCTTGTGTAACCAACCGTATTGACACCAAATGTAAAGTACGTCTAACGGACGTCTCTTTATGACGTGCGGTGTTTACTTACATAAATTCGGGCTCTTATCAAGGCGCCTTGAAGAGATTTTCTTCATAATTTTTTTATTCCTCCGAATGTTGTCATGAGGAAAGTTCACATGAGATTTTCAGCGACACCCCAGCATACCTCCGCCCCATTTAGAGCTTACCTTATGAAAATACGTATAATGTCGCCTCTATGTGAAAGTATAATGGTATTTGATTCTTGTATTCTCGAGTTATTAGATAAGAATGTCTGTACCTAAGTGTGCTCCACCGGCGTATAGGAAACGGAAAGAAAAAAGAACGTAGGAAGGTCAGGAACACATGTGGTTCCAATATTTTAGATTTGTAAAGGGGAGCTCGTGAGGTCGTTGTCCTGAAGACGGAGGGTCGTTCCCGAGCGGCGGAGTGTCGCGAGAGGGTGCGCGCGCGCCCCGGGAAGACGCAAAGCAGGTGAGACCCTCCGTCAAAAGCCGACGCGAACACAGGAACGAATTCCATAGACTCATTTAGTTCAAAGTTACATTCGCTCTGTACCGTACCATAATTTTCTCTTGCTTTGCAGAATACTTAATCGCAATTAGATCATAGCGAAATAGCTTAATTTCATGGCAAATTTCTTAGTTAGCATTGGTGACATAACTGGCTTGAATTAATTAATTGTTTTATAACTTCCAAATCCAAGTCGACAACCTCTCCCGCACGTAACCTGGCTTTCTCTCGACGCTATCCGTTGATTTATGAATTCATGATTTCAGTTTATTGAAGCTCGATATTGATATTATACTTTGATGTCCCAGTATCGGCCAAGAGGCATGGGCAATAAAATAAACAATAAACAGATAGGTGTGAGCAACCTTGTTCACGATGCTATCTGGGCGCACATTTCCTCGAATAGCACTTACCGGCAAGTTTATGCTCTACAGACCTGCGCAAATATTATGAACACTGAGAGCCACTTCAGAAGTTGAATCGACTTGTTGGTGTTACTGTGAGCTATCAAGACGAAGGATATTGGTTGTTGAAGGTGCACTGAGGAGTGACACAAGTGGCTCCGACCCATTGCCCTCCGCGCTTGGGCGGGGCCGCGCCCGCGTTTGTCTCATGCGAACGCCATATTCTCCGCTCCACTGCTCTTTATAATCGCTGTGTATTGTATTCGTGTCCATTATATTGTCAGATGCTCCTCTGATAAATTTAGTCACCGCGGAGCAATATCTTGTTTGATTGAGCGTAACAGGATACTCAAGTCACTAAGGAGCGATGCTTGATTACGTTATGTTTACGGGTTGATTTGCGCTTGAACCAAAGACAATGTACCTGCTAGCATTAGCATTAGCATCTAGATGTGGTCACAACGTCAATCCTGTCCATTGTGAGTTCAGCGTTTCAGAAATAGATCTGTGAGTGGTTGGTGGCACGGCGCACGGTGGCGGGGTGCGTTTATCAGCGCAGACGCCGTTTGCGCGGAGATAGCGGAGGGTGACAGTAATTGACAGGTCGGTGGTACAGGACACTTGACGCACGTGCGAGCGGACCGGGCTCGTACTAAGCAGGATGTCTTTAAATAGACTAAATGCCTTTGTGAAGGCATGCCCTCCGAAGGGTGGCGGCATCCGGCGCAATCGCGCACACGATTCGATTCTAAAGAGGAAACTTATAAATAACTTCTTCAATTATTCTGAACCATTGGACTATGAAAACGAATTGCTTGCTTGGTAAGTCGCCTGAGTCACTGCCTGCGCTCTGAACCAGAAGTCGTTGCGTCACCTCGCTACCGGCCCCTTATCGTAAGTCATATCGCCGACATGCTGTTTTACAGAATATTTATTGTTTATTCGTTAATTTGATTTCAGTTTGAAATATAATATGCAGATCCTCGTAGTCAAAAGCCGTAGCTCATTTCAAAGGATCTATTGGTTCTCGATTGTTATCAAATTAATGGCTTCCACATTCACATTAGGATTATTAGCACAGCACCTCGTACAGATGAACCAAAATAATTGTAATATGGCTGTAACGTTCCTGTCGAGGTAACTACCTTTACAGCAGCGTTGGGCCTGAAGCCTACCTAGGCTCCCGGTTTCTGAATAGAGAATGTCACAAAGTAAATACTGTGACTCCTAGTACTTTGAGTAATTCTCAATTAAGAAATCGGTGGTATATGTGTCATTAAAAAAAAACGGCGAAGCTCGCACGAAGGGTTCCGTATCATCATCTATACAATATTTGAATAAGTCAAGCGTCTACCTGTTGCCGTTATTAATATCGAGAAAAAATGACAAAAAAAAACACGTTTGTTGTATGGGAGCCCCACTTAAATATTTATTTTTACTGATTTTAGTATTTGTTGTTATAGCGGCGACAGAAATACATCACCTGTGAAAATTTCAACTGTCTAGATAACACGGTCTCACCATTCATGAGATACAGCCTGGTGACAGACAGACGGACAGTCGAGTCTGAGTGATAGGGTCTCTTACCCTTTGGGCACGGAACCCTAAAAAGTACTCAAAACGGGCGTGCGTGCGTGCAGCAACTTATTAATGTCGATGAAGCGAACGACGCACAAAGAGGTTTGTCAGTATCGTGGCAAGTGCCAAACCTGGTCTCTGCCTACCCTCCGGGATACAAGCGTGAGTATATGCCATATAATGTGTATGTGTGCTAGGAAACAACTACCCCTCTCAATTTCTCTATCGGCAAACTTTCCAATATAGGGTTGCCTGGAAGAAATTGCTATCGGCAATAAAGCCGCCAATTGTACCTCTTATTTTGTAACTGTTGTTTTTGTAATAGTTTTCTGGTGTGTACAGTAAAGAATTATCTTCTCCTAATCTGACATTAACTTAGTTAAAAGTAGTACCTACTATCTGTGTTAAGTACCTTTAACTCTTTTGAAAGATGGACGACGTATTTAAATCCGGCTCCCATAGGGAATAAAGCCCTTCATACATGCCAGTACTTGGAAAGCATATAAGATTCGTGCACGTGTGATTTGAATCGCGCCCCTTCTTTGGGATTTACCGGGAGCGACTTACCTGCGCACAAACAAGTGTTTCCGGTCAGGGGACTACCATATCCGGTTCAATTGCGCAACTGGTCCACCGATTTCGTTTTATACTTTACGGTTATTATTTCTTGGTGCAAAATACCAAAGAACATCGTAGATAATTCTACATGGTTATTCAAAATGCGCGATTCCCGAAACATGTCAATTTAAGTTTGTGTCGTACTTTTGTTGTGACTTTTTTTGGAGATTTATGTTTTTTTTGAAAATACTGATATGAAGTAACATAATTCGAACATCATTTAGAGACAGGCACAGAGCGGTCGAGAACTGGCCGTCGTTCGGTGGGTAGGCCCCCTACCTGATGGGTTGATGACATTAAGAAGGCGGCAGGAGGACAATGGGCAAGATTAACAGGGGACCGGCGGCGAGGTTAGCGTGACGGTGAAGACGCTGAGGACATAGAAGAATTTCTGTTTTTTTTTTGTAATTCATTATTGTTATAACATTATTTTATCTACCAGACAGCACCTGTACAAAACAGAAAAATCAGTTTTCGTGTTTCAAGAATGGTGCATATTGAAAATGACCCTGTATATTCGAGTTTAAATAGTATCTTGGCAAAGCTTACGATTATTACCCAATTGTTTTTCGTAATTCAAATCTATCTATGAAGATCACTACCTAGTGTTTGGAGGAAGGTCAGATCAAATTATTGGATGGCACTACAAGTTACATACAGCGAGTCGGGCAACAAGTCGTATGACTCACATCGGGTGTTGTGTTGATGTTGAACAGTTTTTACAAATTGAATGGGTGAGCATATACAGCCGAGCCTGGGGCGGCGTCGTCACCAGAGACGTAGAGAGGAGGTACAGTAGCAATGTAGCGAAATATTCACTTATTAGCGAATACTTCGTACATTGACCACAAAGTTACTTATATATGTTCTTAGTAGTCGAATTACATACAGCTGCATGGCTAGTACGATGACAAGAGTTATGGGTTTTGTAGCGCTAAGATGTCAAAATTGGACAATCATTGTACTGGAAAATCGCGACTTTTAACATTTAAAACGTGCCACTAGCATCGTCGTGCTGCCGATGCTAGTCTGTATACAATACAAAAAAGTTAGGATCAGCATGGGTAGTACGATGGCGGGAGTCACGTGTTTTGTGGCGTTAAAATTTCAGAATTTAACAATTAATGTACTGGAAAGTCGCGACATTTGACGCTTAAACGTGTGACTCGTGCTACTTTGGCTGCACTGGATCATGGATAGCCAATCTATCATAAATCTTGATCTAGATAGCAGCTATATATTTAAAAATAAATAGTGTCTAAAAACAGTGTCCCAGGCACTATAGGGTCCGAGTGGTCCCTTCACCCATCTAGTGTGAGTGAAGGTGCCACTGCACGCTGCATAAATCATCTCATTAAGTAGGTGCAAAGGCCAAAGCTTTTCGATATAGGAGCTATATAGAAAGGAGCTATATATAATTCGGACCGAATGGGGAGCGTTCATGATACTACCCTAGTAATATGACTACGACCAAGAAGGAATTTATTTTCCATTTGGTTGTAAATAAATATAGATCGATTCGCATAAAACCATCAACCTATGTTTTAATCCTGAATCCTGATGAATCTGTGTACCAAATTAAATTCGAATCCATTTATTATCATACGTGTTTGACAGATAATCACCCATGGCGATCAAACGCTATTAAACTTGTTCATTCGTACTATGTGAAATGTTGTCTGAAGTGTCTGAACTGTATAAAAAACCGGGCGTAGGAACTCGTACCCGTAGTGTTCCAAATAAATGATCATAAAATTAACTTTGCGGTTTAAAATTATGTACTTCCACATAAACCAACTGCAAAGATAAGTTTTCAACGGCGTACATGAAAATGTAACACTCGATCGGACCACCTCCCCCTTATAACATAACATACCGTCTTAAAAAGTCCACACTTGTGAGTGGCACATGATAAAAAGGTACTTAGTTGTTGGGTGTCAAGTGGCTGTACGCCCTGCATGCGGCACCATTGAAAAGTGTTCACAATGTAACAAGTCCCGCAGGTGGCAGGCAGCCCGCGGGCCCGGACCTCAATAGCGTTGATTAGACCTCCATTCAGACAGCTCCGTACATTACTTTACTTGGACAACCTGTTCTTAGAGCGGCTCCACTAAAAATCACGAAAAAACAACACTTATTGACTGCCAAGTTACTTATTTTCTCAGTGCCTAGGTCGACTTGAGCAAATATAGGAACAGTCGGCAGGACATCAACCTTTACACTCGTTACACACTCTACTCTCTCACATTACCTAAGGGTAAGATTCAGCTAATATGTGAGGCTTGGACAGCTTTACATATTTATATTTATTTTACAGGAATATATCTACTTAGGGCAGACCAATAGTTTTAACTAGCGCTGGGGCGACTACTCAACTAGGCAGAAGCAATTCGGGAAAGGCCGCGAAGGTCCAACTGGATTCTGCGAGGTTGGAAAACTGCGCCAAGTTTTTTCATCGGCTATTTCACGACCTTACAGAACCTAAACACCAATAATCTTCAACCGATGCATCCCGTCAGTTATCACATCGCCCAAAGAACCGAAGCTGACTTTTGGAAGCAGATTGCCGGTAGCGGCTGGATGTGGACTGCCGAAGACGGAAAGTAGTAGCTTGCTTTGGGGAGGCCTAGCTGTGGACGAATATGGGCTGGATGATGATGAATATGATAAGGTTGATTTGCTATCGACTGTACATCAGAGGAAGCAAGTCGAAGACTGAAATCGTCATTGAAATAAAAGCAAAGAAGATTATTATCATCAGCAGGTAACAGGAATTCAAACTCATATGTCACATTGTAAATGTAGATGGCGGTTTCATGTCCATAAAATCAGTGTCAGCTAATCTACAAAATATCTAACAATAGCTCTACAAAACAAGCTTGATAAACCCATTTTATGTACTTCTTTATAGGTACGAATAATTCCATCGTTTCACCAAGAATATTTTTTGTGTACAAAAGTCCTCTTCTTCTCTTCTCTTTTGTTTAAATGTTGGAAAGGTATTTTAAAATTAAACCCGGTAAATAAATCTGGTTGCCATTCGAATATTTATATACTGTAATTTAACATTACCAAACCTACTAAACAATTACAATTATAAGTTATTCCCAAAATTTTGTTACGAGGATTTTGATCTTTCTGATTGTCTTAATTTATCCTTCGAAATATTATATATTAATAATATTAATTAATTCCGAGTGCATTATGAAGTGACAAGAACTTTTGTAATTGCGAATAGGTACAACCGTAATTCTCAGTGTGAGTAAGTGAGCAGCCACATTACCTACCTATTCAAAAGGAATCAATTAAAAAAAATTATAATCTTTCTTGTTACAGCTGAAAAAAGATAAATATCATGTTTTAATGTAGACGTTTCAAACGTTTCGAATTTTAGAAATAATTTTGTTACCCTAGGCTTATTTTTTGATACAGAAAATTTGATACTGAAATTTAAAATGTCCGTAACTTTATTATCTAGCTAACTTTCAGACAACATTTATCACAAGTATACTAAATTTTTAGAAATTACTAAAAATGTTCGATTGTGCGAGCGAGATAACATGCCAGACGTAACAGCAGCCTGAAGTTTAAATAACTGTTATTTTACTGAATAAATTGATCGAGTGTCTATAATACTTACGATGTTAGTATACTCGGTGGTCATAGTGATCATTTTTTATTTTTATACATTTAATTTTTGGGGTCTCGTTTTGACATTGACCTTTATGTCAAACTCGGAATGCACATTCCTTGTATGAGTTGGATTTCCGTACCAGTTCCGAAATGTATGAAACTGAAAGTAGTATTATAAAGTTATTATTGAGTTATTAAGTGATTTTGCTAAGATAAATTTACAATTGAAAAAATATTGTATTTTAAACTTTTACTTATGGTTGCTTCAGTACAGATTAATTATAATATTTTTTTTTATTTTGATCTAAAGAACATCATGAATTTCCAAAAAGACCGGTTGGAAGCGGCCTGCATCCACCGCCTTCCTGCTACTTGGATTAGGTTATCTGTCCATCTTGTGGCTGGTCGTCCTACGCTGCGCTTGCCGATATGTGGTCTCCATTCGAGAACTTTTCGGCTTTTTGGAAATCCATGGAGGAGGCCTATGTCCAGCAGTGGACTTCATGTGGCTTAATGATGATGATGATGATGATGAAAGAACATCATGGCCGACAGGGTTTTAATTTAAATTGCATAGAGTTTTAGTCTCAAAAAATAACTCTCGATAAATAACTTAAGACCTATTTTATCCCTATTTTATCCCTACTTGAGCCGTAGCTCGTAACTGCCGATGAGAGCGTGGCGAGTGGCGAGTGGCGACAGGCGGTGGAACACATCGCTCAACGCTTGACAAGTTCAAGTCAAGTGGAGTGTGAGCGCCTCTCCCGCCGGGAGGCCTCATTGTCTCACATATTACTCAGGTCATTGTATTTGCTTGCTCAAGCGCGATTTTATCGTTTGTGATTATAGCTTCGATCAGTGGCTGACATCTTTATAATGATTTTCAATAATCATTGTTTTAATGTTCTTGATCATTATGAACAATGGCCGCAATCACAATACCAAATAATGAGCTCGGATCCGTAATGTGCCTAATTCATATTTAAAACTTAATTGAGTGAAGGTATAGGATTGACTATTGTTTTGTTCCTCTTGGATAAAATAACTTAACTCGGACAGGGTATTCAGTTATTATTGAACTCACACAAAGACCAAATTTGTATTTGACAGGATTAAGGACATCACTGGCTCCTGAGATACAAGAGTCTGGGCATCAAGTATAATTGAAATCATATAACTTTTTGCTGTTCAAATAAACAATTTGTTCATGAAAAAGGAGTATTATCGGGTTCATTACGATCACAGTATTAGCGATACGAGTAGTCGACAGCACATAAACTTTTACAAGCGTGGATTCCATGCAGTTACGTTATGGGTGACTTTGCAACAAAAATGTAATAGTTGACCTGCGGTTGACTGTACTAGACCAGTAGAGTTCACTGCCATCAGAAAAAGAAAACTTTTAAGCAACGTTTTATTTTGTATTAATAATAATAAGAGAAAAACAATAACAAACTAGCGGTGTTAGCAGACCAGTAGAACGCCGAAGCTCACATTCTGGAGGTCGTAGGTTCGAATACCGGTATGCAATGACTTTGTTTTCTAAGTTACATGCATTTGTGAAGTTTTCGTAGCAATAGCCCTGATAACTATGAAGGAAAGCATCGTGAGGAGACCTGAGTGTCTGAGGTGTATCAGCGCTTCAAATTGTCAATCCGCGGTGGCACGCATAGTAATTAAGCCTATACTCTATCTCTGAGAGAAGGCCTGTGCCCTGTAGTGGGACATATATAGGTTACATAAAAAAATAACAATAAGAGAAAGTAAATATTCTCAATTATTATCTTTCATAAATCTTGAACTTAATCTCGACGCAGACAATTTGCGTAAACAAATTAAAAAAGTGCACATAGGATTTTAAACGTTTGCTTATTACAAGACGTTTAACTGTCGATAACGATTTTCAATTTAAAGAAATTGTTTTTAGGTTTTGTTTTATTTCAATGCAAATCAAATCACACTTGAAAATTCAAAGAGAGAGCACTACATAGTGGTTGTTATTAAACTAACCCCCTTACCACGTATACGCTACACATTAAGGGTTCCGCAGTAAACAAGGAACCCTTATAGTTTCGCCAAGTCCGTCCGTCTGCCCGTGGCTTAGCTCAGAGACGATTAGTACTAGTAAGCTGAAAGGCATACATCTTATCTGACATCTTAGCGTGTTCGTGCTACCTGCAGAGTAGGTATGTACAAAGTTATTTACCATAGGTACTTGTATGTTTTGATACCTTGACATAATTTATTATGCAACTGCAATAGGACTCTTCGGAATAGTTAAATGCATAAGTGTAGCAACAAAACTCCAACGTGGTGAACTAGGTGAAAAAATAGAATCAGTCTTGAACTAAACTGCAACCCAAAAGTAGTTTACACAGCATGATAGTTCATCAAAATTATACATAGAAAATCAGAATTTTACATTTTACATTAAAACGGTTACAAGTTTTTTGATAAACCTACGTTTTCATGTAATAGTCTCCATATGAAATGTAAATGAACTCATACGTAGTTATACATTTAACGGGTCTAAAGGGTTTTCTCCCTTTTTTAGGGTTCCGCACCCGAAGGGTGCCAAACGGACCCTATTACTCTACATCCGCTGTCTTTCTGTCGGAAAGGGCTCTATCTTTGGAACCGTAATAAGCAGCCTAAATTTAAAAAAATATATAAAATGAGGGTAGTCTCCATACACCAAAACTGTTTTTTCGCAGTTTTTTTGTTTATGCTCTATCGTTAAAACGGTAATACATAAAGGCATCAAACTTGGCGTGATTGTGGGACTTATTATATATTTTATTTTATTCATTTTACAAAGTCCACAGCACAAAGTTACAAAAGATAGATGTCTAACGACAAATAATAAAAAAAACGGCCAAGCGCGAGTACGGAACCCTCGGTGCGCAAGTCCGACTCGCACTTGGCCGGTTTTCTTCTGTATCGGTAGGCTCTTGACAGAGCGGTACTGGTCCTGATGAAGCAGTATTATGTGTAGGCTGATGGTAAGTGCCTCACGATATCTCTTAAAAAGAGGGTAAACTCGAACCAATTGTGAAAAAAAACATTATGTAATATAAACATCTCATTCATCACCGTCGACATAATTAAATTATGTCATTGATTGCGTCTTTCGATAATGTACTCAGGTACAACAATAGGCATCTATATTCTATTCCACGAAACGAGCTCCCTAAGAACGGTCGCGACGAGTAAAAGTATTACAGGTAATCAATTATTTGTGTTATATGACGCAATGACCGATTCAATATTCAAGTATCCTATCAAAATAGAACAAATTTAATAGATAAAATAGAAATAGAGAATGTTTGTTTATCTTCAACATAGTAAGGCAAAACTTGAAGTGGTGGTAGCGCAGTTGGTAGAACACTTGCCACCCATTCGCGTGGACGTGGGTTCGAATCCCGGCGTGTATTTGAGAATTTATAGTAGCATTTCTAGTACGATGATGATTTTGTAATATCGCTGACTGTGAAGTGAAACATCGTGAGGAAACCGAAGTACCTGAGGTGCTCGCACACCTCAGCGCTTGATATGGTACGCTCTCTGAGAGAAGACCACCAGTGCACTAGTGGGTCGTAAAAAGACTGCATTATAGATAAACCTTTTACTGCGCGTTGGTTATATTTATTGTTGCTGAACTTCGTGCCACCATTAAATTTTTTGTGACTGCATTATAGATAAACCTAATTTTCTGTTTATTCTAAACCACTCCAGTAATAAGGCGAAAACAATAAACTGTATGCCTTAGAGGTAGACCTGACCTGAGATTACCACTTGCCACGATCCAGTCAAACTTCTTTCTTTTTGGATTTCCACGTACACAATATATCCAAAATTATCAGGATGGTTGAGAATCATAACTTCCTTGAAGTAGATTTAAACATGATTTTCAGCTACTTCGTTGCAATTATATATTTTCCTTTATTTTCATTTCCACCTTTCATCGACGAGTTGAACGTCCGAAACCTCGTGAAATCACAAATCTGAGTTCCAGACACGTCAACGTGATTTAGGTACTTTTTTGGCTCTTAAAAATTCGAAGGCTATTAAACGGAACGAGATTTCGTTGTAGACGATGGCCCGTAAAGTTTCGCAAGAGTCGGCCGTAACCCATTTGGGTTATAAGTCGGCGTGACGGGCGTCGGGCGCGGGGCAGCCCCGCTGCGGCCTGGAGAGAGCACGGGGAGGCGGCCAACGCCGAAAACAACAATGCGGTACTGTTACCATAATGACACTTTACGAGCGCAAACATCAGCCGCAGCCGAACACGACACGACGATGCACGACGCGCCTGCGCATTGTTTCCGCATTATACAGAACACATCGAGGGCGACGGCCACTTTGATGTCTCGTGGACAAAGGCAATCGCAACATCGCCAGACGATGGCTCTGGAGCCGACCTTCAGTGACATGCAATCTGATTCTTATATCTCGATATGAGAGCACTCTTTACCCGCTGTGCATCGCAGCCATGAATGACAAGCACAATGTCAATGTTCTGCACACGGACAATGTAGAGCTCGTGGAAAGTCCACTGACACACATAAAGTTTCTTAAGAGAAAATTCGCGGCTCAAAAATGAGAGTATTTGCAATTAAGGAGTAATTTTTCAGTGTGTCATGGCGCCGCTGATGACACACAAGACTTACAAAATGGGACAAAATTGTTATAACATAACAGTGAAGTAGAGCCGAAACACCACATTGTTTCGTTGGTGAGCCGCAAGATATTTTCACGTTATTGTTTATTTATTGCGATTAATGTCAAAGGCATTAAATGCAATTTGAGGATCGTGTACCTCGACCCAGCTCACGTAATGCTTTAATATCTCAGGCAGATAAAGTTGTAAATAAATGCCTACATAGCCACAAAATTGGGCGATTTACTGTACCTTTTAGCCATGTCAAACGATAATAGGTACTTAGCTCCAACTGAAGACATCAACTTTCTTTTGTGTGGTCGCTTTATTTCATGTTACATAGGTACTTACTTTCATCGTTAAGATTTTTGCGGTAATCGAAACGAGTAAGCGGAATCATACTTTCGCCAAAAAATCCTCTTAGCCTCTGGCAAGTCCGCATCCACTGTGTAGTAGAGAGGATCAGCGATCTATTGATCACAAATGTGGGACCACAGCCCAATCTCGGTGGGCGGTCCACGGGTCGATGCGTCTCAGCATCGGCTAACATGAGGACCACAGCTCACGCACGCGATCGCCGCTCGCTCTAAAGAAAATGACGTTGTTCGGATTTAGTACATGCACAGAGTATGGTGAACGCTAGACCTCCATCGCAGGCATAATGTAGTGCCTCCGTATGCGTGGCGAGCCCACAATAAACAATGAGTGTCATGAGTGCTATGCCATGCAATGCTGTAGTTAATCTTCGGTTATTTCGCTGTGCTACTGCATGATGTGTATACGGCAGGAAGAAATAATATGTTTCTGTGTTGGAGTTGAAGAGAATAGAGTAAAGGTGGTTACAATAGATAAAGTATGCACATAAATCAAGTAATAATAGTGCGCAACGTATCATCATCACGTGAGCGGGTCTGTTGGCGCGCCGCGCGGCCAGGTGCACAATCTCGGCAGTTGTCGCGGCGCACGCGCACCCTCGCTGCGCTTTTAATAATTTCAATAGGTAGGTAGGTACAAAAAAAGGATCTATCAAAAGATGGTGACGTCGAATAACCGGTGCTCGGTCTCGGGTGAAACTATGCAGCAGTGCAGATCGCGCGCCCTGCACTAACCGCTCGCCGCCACCGCGCCGCACAGCTCAATGGGTGTGCAAACAAGTTTTGATTAAATGAAAAGGTGTCCCGGAATGGGTGTGCCTGCCTGCGTTTACTTTATGTAATTGCATTTTATTTGATACCTAGCCGTGCGCTGTGCAAAAGACAATAAGTACACTGGATATCCTGTTTCGTTGACACATGCAACGGATGTAGACAAATATACACAAAATGTACTAAACAATGCCAACCAAAATATAGGGTGGGTAGGGTACACGAAAATAGCAGAGCAACTATGAAGGTTGCCTTGTAATGCTTAGTGTTCATCTAAATATATAAAAGAAGAAGAAGCTGACTGATTGGTGACCGACCGACTGATTGACTGGCTGACATATCAGCACAGCCCAAACAGCTGCGTCTAGAAACTCCAAATTTGGCACATAGGTTCCTTATGAGGTCTAGGGGAGTTTTATTTGAAACTTCGCACGAGTACTCCTGGCAATAAATAAGTAAGAACGTATTTCAGGCTTTTTCAAAATTCGACCCTTAAGACGGTGAAAAGTACTGTCAAAGTTTGTATGGGGCGCACAGCCCAAACCGCTGGGTCTAGAGACTCCAAATGTGGGACATAGGTTTCTTATGAGATTTAAATATGAACTAAGGAAAAATTTTCAAAACTCTCCCCCTAAGGGGGTGAAACGGGGGTCCAAAGTTTGCATTGAGAAACAAGATTAGTCAGACCGTTTTATTCGAAACTTCACACGAGTACTCCTGGCAATAAATAAGTAAGTTTTTGTTTCAGGCTAATTTAAAATTAAACCTTTAAGAGGATGAAAAGGGGTGCCAAAGTTTATATGAGACGTTAAATATTTGTGGTCAGATGTATTTCATGCATGCAAACATGTATTTCACAGTTTTTCAAAACTCAACCCCTAAAAGGGGTGCCAAAGTTTTTACGGGGTGTAGAATATTTGTGGTGGGATTTTATTACAACTAATTACAATGTTCTTCGACAATATTCGTGAAACACATTTTTGAATTATGAAATTTTACCCTCTAAATAGGTTTTTAAAGTTGTCCTCAGCAGGGATTAGTGCAACAAAAATAATATAATCATGTAGGTACAGCGATATCATTCCGATGTAAAACCTAACTGCAAAGTGGGTGCTCGAGCCTGCAAGTGATGTAAATTACTTCAGCCAAATGTCGCTGCGTGTATCTAATACAGAGAAGTTTGTAAAGAGGTTCGAAGTTTCGCCGATGCCTGCACTTGTCTATTAGCTCAGTTGGAAGAGCGTTGGCATGGTTAGCAAGAGGTCGCGGGTTCAAGTCCCGGCATGTGTGAAATTTTTAGTCTCTAAATAGGTTTTAAAAATTGTCCTAAGCACGGATTAGTGCAACAAACAGAATATAAACATATGTTTCTCAGTTTTCAAAAATTTAACCCCAAAAAGGTTGAAGATTGTTGCAAAAGTTTTGTAAAGCAGGAGTAAGTAAGGAGTAAAATATTTTTTGGTTAGATTTTACTTAAAGTTCATCTTTGTCAACATAATTGATGACACACATTTGATGGTTTTCCATAATTCACTTTCTTAGGGGAGGAAACGGGGGTTAAAGTTTGTATCGAGAAAAAAGATTAGATTGTCATTTTTATTCAAAACAGGCGGTTTGCTTGACAGTTAATTTATCGTTTGTATTCTTGTGTGTGTATATATATATATACTTTTTTCTTTTATATCCCATTGTGGACATCTTGATTTGTATGTATATTTTATTTTTATTACTTTGGACGAAACATTTGTGGATGTATTTTTTTTCTTATAACTTGTTAATTTTGTTTTAAATATAAACTAAGACCATAACAAAACTGTCATCGTAATTGTATTTGTACTACCTACATTAAGAAATAATAAATTAACTGTTCAAAACTTCACAGATGTACTTCTGTAAGCTCTATAGACTTTAACCCCTTAAAGCATGAAAGTCTTACTAATAAAAGGCGAGGTTCCAACTTACTCACTCATCAACGCCCGGCTAAAACCTATACAATGAGAAAGCTGAAACTTTGCACAGATTCAGATGAGAAATAAGGAGGGATTTTATAAAATTCAACCCCTGAAGGAGTGAGAGGGGGTGTCCAAATTTGTATGTGGTCACATACCTATAACCATAAATTTGGTGGGACATATCTATTTCAAGGTTTTTCAAAAACAATTCCTAAAAGAGGTTAAAACAGGTGCCAAAATCTGTAAAGAGAGTAACATATTTGTGGTCGGGTTTGTGTTAAAATTTGGTACAAATGAACAAATAACATAATTAAAGACATACTTATTTCACGGTTTTTCAAAATTCGGGTAAAATTTTGAAAAACCGTAAAATAAGTGTCTCGTCAATTATTTTGACGTAGTTATGTTTGTACCAAGTTACAATTGAGGAAATCACATTTCACGGTTTCTCAATTTTAAATCCCCAAGAGTGTGAAATAGAGTGCCAAAGTTTGTACGAAGGGTCATATTTTCTTTATAAACGTAAAGAAAATATGACCTCAAAATTTTACTAAGTAGTACAAAATTTGTATATTTAATATACTTCAATAAAATTTATGAAAGATGTTTTTCTCAGGCTTTCAAAATTCAACCCCTAAAAGGGCAAAATTTGTATGAGAGTAAAGTATTTGTAGTCAGATTTTCTTGACAAACGTACAAACGTACGTCAACATAATTGACGAGATACTGAGAACAATGGTTTTCAATTGTTATTGTCAAGGTCAGGACTGAGGAGAATAATTCAACCCCTAAGACTGAAAAGGGGTGCCTAAGATTGTATGGAGAGTATCATATTTTTGAACGGATTTTCTTTAAACTTAGTACAAATGTAGAAATAATTCTCGGTTTTTTTCAAAGGGGTGAAAAGGAAAGCTAAAATTGGTGCGGGGAGTAAAATATTTATGGCCGAATTTTCTTGAAACTTAGTAGGTTAAAATGCAAGACAATTTTAAGTACCACATATATTTCGCAGTATTTGAAACTTCAACACCTATGAGGGTGTAAGATGTCAGAAGTAAACATTTTGTGGTCTCATTTACTCTATGTTAAGCGTAAGTCACAGGAACAGTAATTGAACAGTACAAATTGATCATATGAGAACAATGATCTAGAGTGAGCTCTTCAAGCAGCCTGGTCGTGTTTATTTTATTTTATTAATTTTACAAAGTCCAGAACACAAAATTATAAAAAATAGTTAATTACAGGTGTTTCACGTAATAAAGAGGTTGAGAAAGACTTGAAATCCAGTGAACACAAAACACGTAGTTATAGTCCCAGTTCTCGGAAGTTTCAATAGACGCACAAGTTGTTTTAAAAAAAGGTTTACTCGACGAAAACTTTATATTAATTTCAATTTTTTTTTGCACATGCGGTAAAAGTATCTTAAACTTATTTAGAACCGGCCTTATCGAAAAAGTCACGGGCAACAGCTAGTATCTAATATATAAAAATCTCGTGTAACAGTATTTGTTATCGAACTCCACCGAAACAGCTTCACCGATTTTAATGAATGCTTTTGTGTGAATTGGACCTTTTGCGCATGAACGGTCTGAGAATAGGTCGTATAGGCTAATTAATATAGCATAACAACGTTTGCCGGATCAGCTACTTTTTCTATAATTAGGGCTTATTGTACGTTCTTAACAAAAAAAATATACTAATATAGTTCTTACAGTCGACATCAAATCAACCTTTACATAAGTACACTCTAACCAATTAAGGGTGACTTTGAAACAAAACTACAAAGATCGCCTGTATTACTACAATGACAATTTAAATGAACATTGCAACTTCGATTAACAAACAGGAAGACTCGGCTACGCAATGTACCTACATCGAAAAGTCATAATCATAGTCATTATATACAGTTAGAAATGCATGTGAACCGAGAAGGCTCAATTTTGGATATAACGTGGGAGGGGGGGCTACAAAAGTTTATTTTCTAATTGCCGACCAAGATTTCCTGTGTACATTTTCCGCCATCTTGAAAAAAGGGTTAAATTCAGTTTTTTACCTACCTATGACTTTGTTTTTTCAGTTATGTATATTTGTGAAGTTATATTAGCAATACGTTATGTTACCACTCGCTAACTGTGAAGGAAAACATCGTGAAGAAACCTGAGTGTCTGAGCTTGAAATCGCGCTGGGCACGCGTGGTGATTAAGCCCATACTCTCTCCCTGAGAGAAGGCTTGTGCCCTGCAGTGGGACGTATTTAGGCTGCTTATGCATACTTAGATATGTTACGGAGATGAAGAGACAAAGAAACGCTCGGAGTATTTTAGTAAATATGGTACGTAACGAAACCGAAATTTTTAAAGCAATGTTTATACGGACTTTTTTGATCCAAATGTAAAGGTACAACTGATACCTTCGACTGCACCTAATTAGGCAACTAAATTAAAATAATCTGGTAGATACAATAGGTATGTATTATGAACAATTGAACAGGTGCCCTGTGGTACATAATAGTAGAACCGTTACACGTCATTCATCGCGGTAATCCGGCGCTCTCGGAGCAACGGGCTGCAGGGTCGCTGCAGCTGTCCGGAGCCTGCACACCCTACAAACCCTACCGGACTCGGCCCTACGTTAGGCCCTCGATTTCTTACAATAACAGCTATAAATTGATGCCGGTGAACTTAAGAAAAGTTGGAATAACGGTGAGATTCTCCCAAAAATCCAAAGTGTGGGAAACGGAACGATATCGTTTCCCCTGGTTCGATAAGTTTTATTTATGCAACACATAAAAGAAATATTCTTTATAAAAGAGTGCTCGCAATTTCCAAAAACCATCCACAAAAAGATGGAGTAAATATTTTTAGAAAAGCTTTTCGATGCCATGGTAGTATGTGTGTCAAAATCGTAACGAAGAATCTTCATACTTTTGATAAGTAGGTATATCAGATTACTTCAGGCTATTATCCTTGCTATAAATAAGTTAATCATAGATACGAACGCAACGTGTACGTTCCTCGTCCAAGAAATCAATGTTCATAACTTTTATGAGAAACTGGCCGGTTCCCTTCTCTGTGTGATAAACTGGTGGCGTACCTGTAGAAAGCTTACCTCATATGCGAGATGTCGTGGGTTTATTCCCAGTATATTCCTATAACATGGATTTTTTAAGTTAACAATACCATTTGCTAACCGTGAAGGAAAATATCGTGAGGAAACCCTCAGATTAGACGGTCTCGCACGTATTAAATTTCCTGTGGAAGCCAACTAAGCTAAGAGGATAGTAGGTACATCTATTTTATTTTTCAAGGTGTCAATTAATTTGACAGAAAACTCCAAAGCTACTGCAGCGCCACTGGCCCGCACGGAAATTGATCAAAGATGAACAATACCTACCGACATTACATTACATTACATAAACTAACGTCTGTAACCCGGAAGGATAAAAGGAAGGTAAAACGGCGACCAGCGTTTGCTACTTGCCTCATTTCCAGTTCTGCCAGTCAATCAGATTTGCACCTAAGAGCAAAACCAGTGAATAATGTAGTTACAAAATAAGAGATAACAATCTGATTGTTCTTAAACACTATATGTATTTTGATGACAGTAATTGAAAATCGCTAAAATCATGTATTTATTTAATAAGAATAAAATTTTGGAATACGAAATACGCATAATTCTTTTTATTAAGAGCAGGATTAACAATTATTACGATAATTAAAATCTACAAAATTCCCATGTCCGCCATATTAAGTTGAATAGCGACTGACGTCACTTTTAAGAACACGCGAGTAGGTCTACTCTAGACATCTCTGGTTTTATTTTATTTTTTATGCGTATATCAATGGAGGTGACAACTGTCAAAAAAATCAAAATGGGGGATGTCCCGTTTTCTTAACTATTTGGCTATAATATGGGAAAAGCACAATATTTGTAATTGTACAAACTCCAGAGATATGTTTAGTGTCTTTTGTCAAAAAAATCAGTGCCTACGCATTTACTGCTCAGTTTGCAATAGAAAAACTGTGGGTCCAAAAACAATTGGAGGAAGTAAATCGATTATCAAGAAGTTTAAATAGTTTATGATTCTCGTAAACAAATACCAAAAAAATATTTCTATGCAGGTAAATACAAATAATACTAATGAAATACATTCACAATTATAGTTTAAAGTTAGGTTTTATCGTTCTTGTTTGTTTTCAGGTCCGCATCTTTCACGCTCGTTAAAAACCGATGCAGTGTTTAGGTACACCTAGACTGTTAAAACCAACTAAAAACGAGAAATGCAAGCCTTGATATCAATGATTCAACCCATTTAGCAAATGTAAAGCCAGCTATTATCGCTGCAATTTTAAGTTAAGTAAAACAATGTTCCTGGGTACTTGTAAACATTGGTTTTATGTACCTAATAAAATCATAATCATACATTATAACACGCATTTCTTTGGGCCTAAGCCCGTATCTCAAAATAGGTAAGCAATAGCACTTAATTACCCAGAGCCAGCCCATAGCATTGAACTGGGCAGATCTGAATAGATATCAATACTTCTTATAGGACAATTTAGTTGTGAGTGAACCTTCAAGTAGTAGTCCCGCAGCATCATCTCATATTCAATTCAATTCAATTCAAATATTTTTATTCATTGTAAAAACAGAATGTTTACTTAATGAACGTCAAAGTTGTTAGTTTCACAATTAATGGATTATGTGGAGAAGAAGCTAACAAAGAAACTCCACATTTATTCTTTTCAAAACACGTTTTAACTTAATTAACATAGTTTTCAACTTAAAATATTAGTCATGAATGTGTTGAACACTAGTCACAATCGTCCTTTAAATAATATTAATCTACTGTTTAATGCCAAACATCTTTGTCTTCTAAATAATCCTTGATGTTATAGTAAGCCTTTTTGCACAGAATGTGCTTAACACATTTTTTAAATCGCGTTGGAGGTAACTCTAATATATCTTGAGGAATTTTGTTGTAGAACCTTATACAGTGCCCCATAAAGGATGTGTTAACTTTTGCAAGTCTAAATAGTGGAAATGACAATTTATGTTTATTTCTAGTATTAACATTATGGTGGCCACCAACATTTTCGAAGTCTTTGATATTTTTTGTAACGTACATAATATTTTCAGAAATGTATTGACATGCAACTGTTAAGATGTTGGTTTCTTTGAAGAAATCTCTTAGCGAATCCCTACTACCTAACTTGTAAATAAATCGGATGGCTCTCTTCTGCAAGATGAAGATAGTCTCAATGTCTGCTGCCCGGCCCCATAGTAGTATACCATAGGACATAATACTATGGAAGTAACTAAAATAAACAAGCCTAGCAGTTGCAACGTCAGTGAGTTCCCTAATTCTTTTCACTGCATATGCTGCAGAGCTAAGTCTGTGTGCTAATTTTACAATATGTGGACCCCATTGTAGTTTTGGATCGATGGTGATGCCCAGAAATACAGTATCATCTACAAATTCTAGTTTTTCATGTCCAATTACTATGTTGTTCTCAACTACTCGTACGTTAGGTAAGGAAAACTTTATACATTTCGTCTTTTTAGAATTTAGCAGCAGATTATTTGCTGTGAACCAATCTAGTACTTGCGAGAGAGCATTATTTGCATCGTCAAGATTATTTTCTTGTCTCCTTATTTTAAAAATAAGTGACGTGTCATCAGCAAATAACACTATCTCAGACATTTTTTGTACCATAAACGGTAAATCATTTATATCGACTAGGAAAAGGAGCGGCCCTAAGATAGATCCCTGCGGGACTCCTATTTTTACAAGTGAACCCGAGGATTTCATACGATTTACGTCTGCTTTTTGGACCCTTCCTTCTAAATACGATATTAAAAGATCTAAACCTGCACCCTTTATTCCGTAGTGTTTTAACTTTAGCAGTAGCGTTTCGTGGTCTACACAATCAAATGCTTTTGATAAATCACAAAATATGCCTACTGCATCCTTGCGATCCTCCCACGCGCTGAAAATATGTTTAAGTAACATAACTCCGGCGTCTGCTGTATTCCGCCCTTTAGTAAAACCAAATTGCTGGCTATGAAAGAGTTGGTAATTATTGAAATGCGTAAGTAATTGATCTAAGATGATCTTCTCAAATATTTTACTCAATACTGGTAGTACTGAGACGGGCCTAAAATTGGTTGGATCGTGTTTATCACCGCTCTTAAATAAGGGTACTAGTCTACTATAT
The DNA here is from genome assembly GCA_963969515.1 of Yponomeuta evonymella. Classification (NCBI taxonomy): domain Eukaryota; kingdom Metazoa; phylum Arthropoda; class Insecta; order Lepidoptera; family Yponomeutidae; genus Yponomeuta; species Yponomeuta evonymella. The sequence goes on along the minus strand of OZ018345.1, from coordinate 12,509,093 downwards.
TTCATGAGGTCCGGAAATACTCCCTCATCTACACATTTATTGAAAATTTTTGCTAACGGTAAAGCTAGGACATGGATCACTGAACTAGCAATTTTTACTGACATACCCCACAAGTCCTCCGTTTTTTTAAGATTCAATAATTTAAATTTTTTAAGAACGTTATGGGGCTCAAAGTAATTAAATGAGAAATCGTGTTCGCACGAGGAGACATGGTCTTTTAGTAATGTTGCTGCACGATCAGGTGACGAGTCTAACGGAGCTGTAGTCACGATTGGAACATTAGTGAAGAACTGTTCAAATGCTGCAGCGATATCTTCATTTGTCGTTATTATTTTGTCATCAATCTTAAGCGAAATATCTCGGTCTCCCAATTTTGTTTTACCCGTTTCTCTATTTATTATTGTCCAAATTGTTTTAATTTTATTCGGTGACTGTAAGATTTTATTCTTTATATGATCGCATTTAGCCTTATGGCAGACGGCCTTAAATAATTTGGAATATTTTTTGACGTGCTGTATGAATTTGGTGTCATATGTATAAGTCTTTTTGTCATACAGTTCATAAAGTGTGTCTCTACTTTTCCGGATACCCGAGGTTGCCCATTCACTAAATCCTAATCTGCTTAAAAACTGCTTCGTCTCCAAACTGGAATAAAATTAAGAGAGTTCATGTAGAAAGAGTATGATTTTATAAGTAAGTTTATATGGTACACAGTGTGGATAATTTTACTACGATTTTAGATGTTTCTGAGTAACTTTCTTTAGTAAATTTAACATTTTACACTTTATAATCAATAAATAAATCAGACAGTAAAGAGGTATTCGATTTTATTTGCAAGAAATGTTTAAAAAATATTTTTGTGGTTACCTTTGTGTTACAGTCTGTATTCCTTTCGCGGTATACAAAACTAGGCTTTTTTGGTTTTGGTATAAACTAGAGCTTTCCTTTTTTAAGTGAAAAGCATTTCATGATGTTTTTATGTTGAACTTCTATGATAAAATCAGAAAATAAGGAACACTTATAAAACAAAACAAACATTGTCGTGGCAAATCTCAGTGGCGCCATCTGTAATTAGTTTCGTGTTGCCATCCCCATTGCTGTGTTGACTTTTTACCTTACAGATTAATTTTACACTTTTTAACTGTGACGTCACTAGTGACGCCTGACATTGGCGAGCGTTTCGGTGGGAATGGAAATCTGGAAAGTAAAATGTATTTCTTTACTATTAAACATTAACTGTGGCCAAAAATATGAAAAATATTGTAAATAATGTACATTTTGGGACATCATAGGACTGTTTTTCAAAATTTATCATCATACCTAATTCTCCACAGCAATTATAAATTGAGTCCACAATATTTCGGCACCGATGTGTTGCATTGAATATCCGATACATAAATATAAATAAATGCAGTTTCAGTGGCAAGAATACCGGTTTTTCATAATGAGCTTTAATAGCTCTTCAGATGTATTAACTCAATACAGTACCTACTCAAGACATTTTCAATTTTTTTTTTGTATTTTCAGGACCTCAGCTACTTAACAGAAAGGATCGACCTTGAGCACGCCTTCAGACCACCATAACACTCACCAAACGAATATTATTTCATCATTGCATTGCAAAGCATTGGTCTTAACTTAATGACCAATGAATCACTACTATGGTACTGACATTGTACCTACAGTTTACTTCTCGTCTCGAGGCTCTTATTATAACTGTTGCAAAATGTTAAATCGGTTCATCAATTTTTCATACTTTAAGCCTGATATGAGTCACTGAAAATGCAATAAAAGAAAGTTACCCTATAGAACACTGCCATACACTGACACTGTTACTAAAATGTCATACAGGGTTACCTCCAAGATGTACAAAAAGTGTTTTAATATAATCAGAGAGATCATGTAAAAAGATAAATAAATGTGGTATTTTTTCCCCTACGACTACCTAATACATTTCATAACATTTCAAAAGTTAATATAGTCACGTGTTACAGGAATGTGCCATACAAATCGGACTCAAACTATTACGTCACAATTTGCACGTAACGACTTATAATGTATGAAGCGTCTATCAATATTTGAGTTGATTGTATTCTTTTTGTTGCACTAACCCGTGCTGAAGACAATTTTAAAAACCTATTTAGAGGCTAAAAATTTCACCCATGCCGGGACTTGAACCCACTAACCCGTGCTGAGGACAATTAGTTAGTGCAACACCCGGGTTAGTGCAACAAAAAGAATACAATCATGTAGGTACAGCGATATCATTCCGATGTAAAAACCTAACTGCAAAGTGGGTTACACGGGGCTGCAAGTGATGTAAATTGCTTCGGCCATATGTCGCTGCCTGTACGTAATACAGAGAAGTTTGTAAAGAGGCTCGAAAATTTCGCTGATCTGTCTCTGCTGCTAGTGAGAAGGTTAACCATTAGATTAGTTGGGAGAGCGCTGGCACCGTTACCAGAGGTCGCGGGTTCAAGTCCCGGCATGGGTGGAATTTTTAGCCTCTAAATAGGTTTTTAAAATATTTGAGTTATCTCGTAAAATAATGTTTTTATGGATATACACCGATAACGGTAAACGTTTAGCATTCAATGAAAAAAACTAAATCTAAGAAGTTTTTTGATACTATACTAGTAACTTTATTTTTCGCTTTTATGTGAAACCCCGAAAAAAAATATTTTTATGGATTTTTTTTTTATATTCCTAGTTTTTTTATTTTCCTTTGCCTTCTGCTTATGATATAAAAGCAATGTCACTCCAATATAAGTCAGACGCAAGTTCTCCTGAAACACTTCAATTAGATTTTGACGTTTTTACATCAACATTTTTCTACTGTTGAGTTAAATTTTCCAGTTTTTAAATTTTTTGACCTGGTGCCACCTAAAAAACCATATTTTTTACGCCGGACAATTTAGCGGAAGCTAAGTCATTGGTAGAGCGCGCAGATATCTCAATATAGGGTAGAGCGCGTCGGAAAATTATACCAATCAGGGAAAAAATTATACAAAAAAAAATTTTGATCATTTTCAGGAAGTGCTATTTCAGAGGTAACAAGTCATCACCCAATTTTTTCTAGCTTATTCAAAGGCTCAATAAAAATATTTTTGATACATCCCTATTTACAATCGAAGTCTACTCAATCAGTATCGATATAAGAGCTGTAAAACTCGCAATGGCTACCACATCAGACTTCTGATAGTTAATTAGAACCCTTTCTTACCTTCATATGTATGGTCAGTCGATAGCACATCAACATTTACTTGCAGTATTGAACGTTGACTAGATTTTAATGCTTCGATGCTTGCGAGTGACTTGCGCATAAAAATGTGTGAAAGTTGATCAACTTCGCCTTGATGCTTAGCATACTCCTGTACCTAGATGTTTATGTTTTCAACGTCAATCACGCACACCGTTTATTGCACCGGTATGGAATCACACCCGGCCCATTCAGGAACCGACCCGGTTCGTCGTCGAGTTGTTTCCGACTCTACATAACGAGAGCAGTACCCACATAAGGGACATTATTTTTAAATTCTATATTTGTCTCGAATGAGCAGCGGCGGCTGCAGGGATGGTGGAGGGAGCGAGTGAGGGGTGAAAGGTGGCCGCTCGGTCGCGCACCGGCCGAGCCAAGCGTCGTGTGCCGAAATCTCAGCTGTTGCCGCCTCGCACTATACAGCGGGATTCACACGAATTTTTATAAAGAAATATTGACTACCTATTTAACATTTTTCATTTTATCATCATTAATTTAGATACCGAGGAAAACTGAGGAAACCTAAGTGCCTGAGATGTTCACATGCCTCAGCGCTTGAAATTGCCAGTCCTCTGTGGGCACGCCTGGTAATTAAGCTCATTCTCTCACTGAGTTACCACGCGTAATTAACTACCCGTCCTACCCTGCAGTAGGACGTATATGATATATTATAAAAATTGATACATTTTTATTGTTGGCACCTACAGTGCACCCAGATATTATTAATAAGCCAATAAAGTGTTTTGCAAAAATTTTATTTAATTGATTGGCAATGACACCATGTTAGCTAAATAGCTTTTTATTCTATACAGTTTATTTTTAAGAGTACGTGTTTCTATGACTAGCCATTGTTGTTTTGTTGCAAGTGGAGTACATACTTTACCTTTTAGCGATAATATCGGTTAGCGGTTGCTGATTTGGATGGAACTAGGAGGCTGTATGGATCGCGGGCCCTTAAGCACTTGCCTAGAAAGGTTAATGGAAAAGCGGGCCTTACCTCTGATTAAGGACAAACTTTATTTGTCGTCATAAATGAAATTGAAAGTAAAAATAAAATCATATAGGCCTCACCCTGTACATTCTTAAACCATGCTGCGTATTAAAGGTATTTATAAAAGCGTTGAATAGGCCTTGTGTGCTTTATACATATTGAAGAATCTACAGCTATGCTATGAATCAAAATTAAACTACTCACCTACCTGCAAGCTGTTTGCTTTAGTATCAAAACGTCCCAAGTTACTCGTCCCTAGTTCTATGCAATTAATAACCCTTGCGAAGCTTACGATAAGAGAGCTTGATCGTAATAAAATACGAAATACTCGTACTAGGTACCTAACCTAAAATTTCAAAACTTAAAAAAAACCTGCTCTAGTACGTTGGGACAGGTTTGTGGTATATGTTCGTTATACAAAGTAAAATTCACGTTACCTGCGCCAAACTGACGAAACGGCGAGCACCATGAAATCATACCGTTCTTGTGACCTTTTCGTACTGTGCACCCTGCACAATGAATGGGGGAGAATCAATCCAATCGTGATAAAATGTCGTAAGTTACTTTTAGTTGGTTGCCAAATTGTACAAGGGTTGTTGGGCGTTTGGAACGTTTCGGTTTAGGGGGTCGGCGTGGTGCAGATGTGCGATTCGGGTACATGTGATTCTGCACGCGCTGCCAGCTGCGCGCATAGCTGTGCACTGATTCTATACCCCGCCCGGGTCAGGCTCCTCGTGGGTGCCTTTGCTTTGTGTAACACATGTAAGTTTCACCAACAGAGATACAAATACACACATATGATAGATAACAAAGCCCCGTTCAGGTGGGCTAACGGATGGTTGCTAATAATATTACGCGCAGTGTAGAGACGGCCCCAAATTCCCAACGGTCTTTTAATATACATAGGCTTGCTTGAGGAGCATCACTAAAGAAAGGATCTTTAGATACTGAATATTTAATAAGAAACTTCCATCTTCAACATCAACTCTGTCTTTTATATCCTCAATACGACTACACTCCTGAGATAAATTTGTCATCAACGTAGTTGAGTCAGTGCTTTTTTGTACTGGGCCATCGTCAATGGCCGCCCATGTTTAGTTATCTTCGTTTAACCAACCGAAATATAACGTTAGGAATAGAAAATGGAATAGGCCACATTGTTGTATTGTCCTCAAAAATTTACTCAAAGTATTTACTTAAAGCGTTTCATCTAATGATAGCAACTATAGCAGTGATTTTATTCGGCAGGAATGTAATGTATGCATGAAATTAACCCGCAATTGTGTGACATTGAGAGCGGGCTGGCGTATCGCACCACCTGCCTGCGGCGGCGCCCCTGTCCATCGCTATTTCCGCCATAGAGCACGGCCCCTCGCTCGTGCCGCGGCAACCGTTACGCACGCGCCCGCGCACCTGGCCGCGCAGCCGCCCCACACCCTCCCGCCGCCGCCGCCGCCGATAACGACGCATTACATGACATTCATCTAACACCTATCATCACATTACCGATATATTATTAGTGAACCGCCGCCGCCGACCGTCATTTCATATTGGTAGTACAACGATAAATTGTAGATAAGGGAATGTTTTTAAAAAGATGAAAAATGACTCCTTCTATTTTCCAACGTTGGTCTTTGTTGTAATTTTGAACAGCAGTTTGCTTTTTTTAGGGTTCCATACCTCAAAAGGAAAATACGGAACCCTTATAGGATCACTTTGTTGTCCGCCCGTCTGTCTGTCAAGACCATTTATCTCGGGAACACGTGGAGGTATCGAGTTAAAATTAAAAGCATATACTCAAGCATATACTCAAATTCTTAAGCTGTGAAAAAATCAAACTTCTAAGTAAACGTAAAAAAGATACGGCCTTTATGCCGCAAATAAACGTATATTTTGTCACTCAAGGGAATCAAAATTTATAGGGAACTATGAAAGGCAAGTAATATCGTCTTATACTACAAGTACAGGAAAAAATCTGAAATCACTACATTTGTAACTTCCACACGTTAAAAATATAATTTGATTACACATTTGTAATTAAAACATAAAACAAACTGTCTTCGAAGTTGGGAAAAAGCTCGGAAAAAACTGGGAGACTCGTTTCCTGAACTATTTATAATATGTAAGTACCTACAAATTTGTACGTAACCCTCGGTGGGCGAGTCCGACTCGTACTTGTCCGTATATTTTTTCAATTACGTATGTTGCCGTGCATAGGTATGATTGCATTTTTGGTGAGATTTGCTTTTGGCAATAAAATAATTATAAAGAATAGTAACAATTTCAATCTATTCTATTTACATGTTTTGTTTTGTTTTGACTGTCGAGTGAGGCCCTCGGTAATGATGATGATTCTATCCGACCAAATTCGGTCAAGGCGACGGTCGTCGCTGGAAGCATCAATGATGCGCCCTCATATGACATAGGTATGCAGACTATCTTGGCTGTGAAAGTGCAGTTGCATTGGCTATTTGTTAATATTCCATTATAGTCGTTGTATTTTATGGCAGTTGGTGGACTAGGTAAGTGCCGTTATATGGTTATGATTATTGGTGTATTGCTTACTATTTATAATGACAAAGAAAATTTTCTCCGATCGTCGGTTGGACCAGTTCGACAAATATTTTATGTTTATGCGAGATTTATAAATTCTGGGTAATGACACTTACCTAAGATGGGCATTCACGATTATGGACGCGAAACATGTGTTTCGTCCCATACACAATCACTGCAAATTGATTTTATTTAGTAGCATTGCGTATTGCGTGTGTATCATTCCCTCATGACGAGCCATCGAAGCGTAAGTCTTGGCATCAAGCCACAGTGCGATGCTGTAGCTTATGCAGTAACGAAAAATTTTACGTTATATCACCAAAGGATTACAAACCCACGATAAAAATTTCGGATTATCTCAAAAATTACGAATTCTAGAAACGCGTCGTGTAGAAACCTATTTGGAGTTGTTTAGAGTTGTTAAAAACATTTGGATTTTTTTTATTATCAAATTGTCCATTCTTACATTTTATTTATGTTTTTAAGTGGACAACCTGTAAGGGTCGCGGCTTTTTATAAAATAAATAATAATAAACGTAGTTCAATTGATTGAGACTTTTCTGCTTTGTGGTTTAATCTATTATTTATTTATTTTATAAAGTCCACAGAACAAAGTAACAAAAGACAGGTAATTAATCGATGGGTAACGCTTAAAACCATATTAGTTAGTTACTTACATACAATGGATTTTCTTCTATGTTGGAAAATTATTAACCGGAGGCTGCGACATTGGTGGAGCACGTAAAGCGCGAATTTAATAAAACTATGTAAACCCTCATATTTTGAAAAATTTTAATCTGGGAATAAACTCCTAGATTAAAATTATCCTATTAAAATCCTAGTGGCTGCAGAACACAAACTCTAATTGATATCTCAGGAATTGCGCATTTTAAAGGTAACCCTGTAGATCACGCCATGAGACAGCGCAACCGCGAATGACCATCCTAGTTAGTTTCACCCACCACAGTCCGTTGATTATGTTTAATGAAAGCGGTGGTAGAGAATCGGTGCAATCCGTGCCTCGCATGCGTGAGGTCCTGGGTTTGAATCCCGTAATGAATTTGTTTTCTAACTTATGTACCTACCTATAATTTGTAGTAGTAATATCACTCGCCAAGCCAAAATGGCAAGGAAACCTGAGTTTCTGAGGTCTTCACATGCTATAGAATTTACAACTTACAATCGTCCATCTACGAGGCTAAAAGCGGAAATTCGTCTAACAAAATTTAATGACTGGTAGTATTTGCGAGAGAAGCAAACAATCTACCATACTTCCCACCTAATAGATTTTTGTTGACCGTCTTTCATTTCCGCTGATGTATTTGTGTGCGTACATAAAGGAGTCATTTGTCTATTTGCATTTCCCAAGCGTATTTGAGACAACAGATTCATTCATGAAGTTCACGAGCAATTAGATAATTATATTTGTCCACTATCGCGTTACGATACAAACAAGCCGTAAATTATCTACAGAACATGGGAATGATATTGCTGACAGTTGAATCTTTGCGATTAGTCACGGTGGTGGTGAATGCAATCCGACTATTGATATCCATTTCATGTCAATCTCTGACACATTTGCAGGCTGAGTCACGAGGCGAATTTCACTGCACAGTGACCTCGTCATCATGATGTAGAGGATCAAGGGGCACGAGTCTGCTCACAGAGCTGTTTGTAAGCAGTACGTCTGTCCCTTTGTGCTCCAATCTGTCTTCGATGCCTCACAAACGTTGCACAACTTTTAGCCTCGAGATTGTAAATTCGGTGTTTTTTTTGATAACAAGTGAGCACTTAGGTATCTAAAAATTTATCAAAAAAACACCGAATTTACCAAGGTGCTACGTACTACTTACGTACGTACTACTAGGAGGACTTTTTATGAAAAGTAGTATGATACCTACTAGGTAGAAGTTTACTGCGAAATTAAACCTCGTATACGAGATACTTTTCACACAAAAGTGAAGATCTTCCGCGTTCACATACACCCATACTATAGTTTTTGGACTCCGGCTAGCATGTATAAAGGGATTTCTTCAAGGAAACATCGGAGAGTCGGAGAAGCAGTAAAAAACGGGTATATGTACTACAAAACCCAAACAACAATAAATATAGATTATTGAATAATTTACTTTTAACAACAATAAATAAAGTAAAACTTAAAACTTTCGTAAGCTCTACATATTGCATTGCATAGCAAGTAATCAAATCCATATAGCAAATAATAAATAAATTGCAAAAACTTAATAAAAATACATAGAGAATACATAAATATATAGCTCAAAGTTATGATAGGGATGGATGTGGTCTTTGAACCTCATGTTAAAGGTACCATTTGTGGGGCTAGTGCATATTTTCACGTGGCAGTGCCTTCCACAGTCTAAAGGAATGGACAGTGTACATTTGATTATCACGTTGTTGTTGAAGCCTAGACTAATCAACCAACACCATCAGTGGTAGCAGAGGTATCGAGCAGCAGTAGTGCATCGAATTCGGGCATGTACTAATAATAGTAACAATACTCGCTAACTTTCGAGAAAATATAGTGAGGAAACCCGAGTGTCAAAGGTGTCCACGCACCGCAGAGTTTGCTTGAGACTAAGTGGGGAAATTTTTGGTGTAACCAACTGACTACATAAAGCTAGGTAGATACGTTCTGCAAACGGTTGGACTGACATGTGTGAGAAACCCAAATTACCCACGGAGGGAGAATGGTGCAGTGTGTGAATTACTACTGGTCACACAAAAAATGCAACAAAGGGCTTTGGACGTTATGTTTCCGCGTTGGGAAGGGGTTGCGAACTTGCCTCGTTTGGTTCCATTTGATATGAGTACAAGGAAGTCCCTTTGTCTGATACAAACTGGTTCCGTGGACCTTTACGGTTACGAACTCCCTGATAGACATTGTTACTTTACTAGCATTTGCATCCGTTATCCTCCTAATACGTAAGTCTACTTATCTATACTTACAACCGAGAAAGAGAGACCAAAGCATTTTCAAAACTGATTCATAGCCAAAGTTTTGTATTGAAAAACATTTTATTATGTGATTCTCAGCGATATACTGTCGTTAGTTTTTCTACAGAACAGTGGTCTTTTGACTATTCCATAAACAGTTGGTATATAGGTACCTAGGGCGGTAATTTGAGATGGCATCATACGTTGTATAACAAAATTGCCAGGTAAGGTAAATTGTGAAATTGCAGTGTATAGGAAAAACCAAAATATGTGGACTTTTTTAAATTTCTGACACTTCTAATAGGTACCTACCATGGATGTAATAATACATCCATGGTACCTACTCTAACCTCAGTTGGTCCCACAGAGTCTTTTGACCCTTAACAAAAGTTAATAACTACAACTTTTCAATGAATGCAGTTTTTGATTGATGCTGTCTACTAAGAACGTTTTACAGTATCAAGCTATAAAAGTTCAGTTGCCGTTCAGTTGTCCGTTTTGGGAGTTCGATTGTACTTGTAAGTTTCCCGGCAGCGGCAACGGTCGTTATCCATCTCCCACAGCTAATAAATAAAACTGCAGGTGAACTTCATGATCAACACCTATCCAAAGCCTATCTTTATTGTGCTGCATTGTCTATGTGGTGTAATCAATAAAAAGCATCTCCACCACGCAATGGCGATCGGAAAAGTCGATTGACACGTTCACATGACATACGAGGTGCCGATTTATTACAGCTCTAGCTTATTATTAATGACCCGTGACCCGGCACTTGCGCCGCGAGGCTCCGGCGTGATAGCATCTGGTCATTGCAAGACACCACACAATGACTAATAGTTCCACCGATATGTGATGGATGACACTTATCGCTTAATATACCTAAATGGTAATGCGTGCGTAACTGCTCCAACATGTTTCCTTTGTTTTCTTCCCTCGGCAATAAAAAATCGGAGCTATACCTAAATGCTCGTAAAATGTGCTATACGCCGCCGTATACAATTATCTGGACTCTACTTCATAGAACATAATTTCATGGCTTACTATGACAATTTGATATTGCATAGCCGATTAACCCACAGATTAACAAATACGAAGATTCGGCTACGCGATGTACTACATCGAATTGTCACAATAAACTATGAATTGTAGTTTTATGAAACGCGGCCCTGGTAGTTTTAAGAGCGTAGGGAGCAAATTCGGTTGAGACAAACGTTGTATTTAAACCACTGCCTGCCGTATATTATTATTATTATTAATACGTTTATTTCACATAAGTAAAAAATACAATGGCAATGTTAATACATTAAAATACATTGATGGCACAAAGACTCAATGCGTTTATGAGATGATCTGTCAAAGACAGTGGCTTGAAAATGGTTTCTTACGATAACACAATCTAGGGACTGGTTTATGTATGTCAACGTATTTGGTCACATGACGAACATACATAATTATGTCGCCGAGAGGTGTCGTATGTTGTAGGTATTCGTACATCACTTAAATTAAACCTGAAGTTTGGTTTGTAATAATAAGGCGTAGTAGGAAGACCAAACAGGCAGGAAATGGGGCAAGGTCGAGCTATAGCGAGTTACGCGTGGCCGGTGTGTCATCGCCAGCTCCAATAACATTTTAACAACGACATGCAATGTAATCATGCAATACCGTTATGGGTGACATTGTGAAATACGAGTACCTAGGTATCTAGGTGCCTACTAGCTACGCGTTCCTCATATTATGTCATTGTCTTCAAGTTATTTAGGTTAGTCTTAGTCGAATACTCGCCTAGTGGGTCTCATAGCAGTTTTTCTAAAAAAAGTGACTGCCTAGTAAGTATATTTTGTAATTTACCAATACATTAAACTACGTTGATCTGCTATCCATTATAGGTGTAGTACTATGTATACCTAGGTTCAAAGGTGAAGCAAGTATTCGCAGATATTCCTTTCCGCACTTAACCCAAATTTTATCCAAAATCTAGACATTTCTGTTTGCTTCTACAACATTTCGTTCAGCCTAAATCTTTGACCAACTGAGATTCATCTCATCATTCTAGCAAAACAACGACAACGTTTGCAGCGCTGAGGCGAAAAAAGAGACATCGCAAAGGTGTTTAACCTCGAGAGACGTGCAAAAAAGGGAGCACATCGTGATATTCAGCTGAGAGTTGGCTCAGAGGCTGCGGAGTTCGCGGAGGCAAGCTGGAGAGCATATCGCACCGCGCGGAGCCTCGGCGCTGGTCGGGCGCAGGTGCCAGCGCCCCCGCCCCGCTCCGCCGCGCCGCCATTGGCCGGGCCAACCGCGCCCGCCGCCGATTGGGCCCGGCGCACGTGCGAGCCGTCCCGCCGCCACCTGGCCGCCGCTGTCGGGGAGCGCATAAAAGCGCGCGCCGCTCCTCGCCGCACCATTCCTACCTCCGGACGCCAACGAGCGAATACGTACTGTCGCGTCTCGACCCCGACTTACACTTCGACTAACTGTGCGATGTTTGGACTGTTAACACGTCAGTGATTGTGATACAATTTGAAGAACTTCTTTTGGATATTTAAGTGATTGTGAAGATCAAGATGCTTGTAGAGGAAAACCAGCCGTCTCGCGGGCTGATGTCCCAAAAGTACGGTCACTGTCCGCTGAAGAAGCGGCCGGTGTTGGTGCGGGAGGAGCGGCCGGCGACACCGCCCACCACTCCACCGCATCCCGCCCACCTCGCCACCACTACTCTTCTACACTACAACAATTTCTCCTGTAAGTATTTTTGTTGTTTGCAAATGTTTTATGTAGGTAGCCGTAAAAAAAGTAGCTGTAAAAAAGCGTAGCACACTAGGATGGTTGTTTTTTTTCGTACAAAATATCCTGCATTATTTTGCTATTTATAATTTTTTTTATAACTTAACTTAAGAGCTGAGTAAAATATTTCTAGAGGAGGAGTTTCTAGCATATTTACCTTCTCGATTTCCTTTACTTTACAACTTATTGACGTTATTATTTGCCTTGTCAACAGATGATACAGAAAATGAAGAGCCTCAGAATTTAAGCACAAAGCCTGAAGATCTATCAAAGACTGGTCAGTACCCAAGCAAAGCGTCATCGCCGGTGGGCGGCGCGGTGAAGGCGGAGCCACGCGACTGGCCGGCGCCGCCACCACAGCAGCTGGAATACCTAGCGGCGTGCCACGCGCGCCTGCAGCCCTCGCCGCCCGCCGACATCGCGCGCCCCGCGCCGCACTACCCCTACTTGCCCACACTTTATGCGCCCTACTGCAGCCCGCTTGAAGACATGTACCAGCCAGCCCCCGCGCTCTCGCCGCCGAGCCACGCACAGCTCTACTCTCGGTACTCACCTGCCTCACCACCCTCGTCAATCTCACCGCCTCCTTGCCCTGAAGACTTGAGGTCTCCCGGTTCAGTCTCGTCAGACTCGGGCGTCTCGATGTCCGGTCCGCGGCGACCCCGCTACCAGTGCCCCGACTGCGCCAAATCGTACTCTACGTACTCAGGGCTGTCAAAGCACCAGCAGTACCACTGTGCAGCGGCAGAGGGCAGCTTAGCGCGCAAGTCGTTCAGCTGCAAGTATTGTGCCAAGGTATACACGTCGCTGGGCGCGCTCAAGATGCACATCCGCACGCACACGCTGCCCTGCAAGTGCCACCTGTGCGGCAAGGCGTTCTCGCGGCCCTGGCTTCTGCAGGGACACATTCGTACGCACACGGGCGAGAAGCCATTCTCCTGCCACCATTGCCGACGCGCCTTCGCCGACCGGTCGAACCTACGCGCGCACCTTCAGACCCACTCTGACGTGAAGAAGTACTCGTGCTCGGGCTGCGGCAAGACGTTCTCGCGCATGTCGCTGCTGAGCAAGCACGTAGAGGGCGGCTGCGGCTGTGGCTCGCCCTACGACTACCCCGCGGCGCCCGCGCAGGCACCGGCGCCTTTGCACGCCTACTGAACAAGACTGACTTTACGGCCAGGTTGACGTTACTAAAAAGCGAGTGCTATTGTTGTATTATTAGCAGAACCATTGAATATGGTAGAACCATTTAAACGACGGTTCACACCACTCTCCTAATGCACTCGTCCGTAGAGTGGACCAGCCATTACAAACAGGCCCGATCTCTAAACTACAGATATCTAACACTCGCAACGATCACTTGAAACAGGTAGTTTTTAAGTTAAATTATTATTCATATAAATTTCTCTTGTGTGTTTATTTTTGTGTTACAACTGTGTTACAACTAGTAGTAGAACAAACTTGTGTGTGTTTGTAAAGGGACCAATGTACATTCTGCCTTTTATTTGTTAAGTTAGATTAAGAATAGTTATTTAACGTCAGTCGCGTCGCGATCGCGGCTTCACTAGTCATGTGGCATTTGCCGAGTGTCATACACTTGATAATAATATATTTTATACCTACTAAGCCATGTAAAAAGTGCCTTAATTATAAATGATCTAATATATTCTTTGAAGAAGTTACAATATAATGTACCGTACCTATGTCCGTGCGACGCTATTTTTGATAAAAAAAACATTGCTATGTCTGAGAGGCTCTACATAAGCCAATACGTTCCTTTCTGTTACCTCCGTAAACAAAAATATAATTTTTTTACATGATAACCACATATTTTTTTCATTAAATCCCTTTGTAAGGAAGTGTTTGTAAATTGCATTGACGTATAGTAGCGAATAAACTGTGACTTGATAGACGTCAAAAATATACCAGTTACTTAGATGTCAATTTCAAGCAAGATCTAAGTATATTTAATTCCATTTAGCTTTGTCTACATGAAAACAAAACATTATTGCTCTCCGTATTTAAACAAATCGTTAAAATATGGAAAGCTATTTCATTCAGTTTTTGTCTACATGAAAACAAAACATTGCTCTCCGTATCACTTATTTGCTCATCTAAGGTCATAAAATCAAAAAACACTAACTCCTTTAATTTATTATCAGTTTCATAACTGCATTTAGTAATTATTTTAAAAAAATGTTTACACCCAGACAAAAGCTGAAAAAAATTTAATCCAAATTTTTATGGAAGAAAAAATGGATGAAAATACTCCATACTCAGTCTCGGGTACGTAACACTTACCTAGGATTCGATTGTTAGTGTAACAACGGTTCCAATTTGCAACTAATCATTTAGCCGTTTATCTGCGAGACAATAGAGTGACTCGCAACAGTCGCCCGGACCCACAGAAGTAGGTCGGGCTTGAACGCAAGATGCGTTCACATTGGAGTCTCAATAGAAAAAAGTCCAACAATTCCCGATAATACCTACTCCAATTGATTCATCCCACTAAGAACTCTCAATAAGTTTTACGTATTTGTGTCGGATTCGCTGACAATGCTGAATAAGGAAGGTTATCGCAACTTGATATCACATTAGGCTAGAAAGTGTAGCAATCGTCGAAAATATTCCAATGGATTCATCCCAATGGAATCGTGGTTTTATATATGTATTCCGAAATCTGTTGACGATGTTAAAAAAAATGTGCAGCACGTAAAAACGTGCAGCAGTTAACATATTGTGGGCGCACCTTCATGCAGTGGGCGCCGCGCCGCCGCCTGCGCCGGTCACCCGGCCATGAGGTCACAGGCTCCCGGCTCATATTGTACCATCTTGCTTGCTACAGTAAAAGCTATATATTACCAATTAAGTCCAAAGAGGTCGCAATACACTTCCACATCATTGCCTTTTTAACCGACTTAAAAAAGGAGGAGGTTCTTAATACGACGCGATGTTTTTTTATGTAAAATAAGTACATTTTAAGTACATACTATCTTTTATACGGTAAAACTTAGATATGTAAGCATTTTACTGTATTTTGTTCTCTGGTGTGTACAATAAAGTAATAATCTAATTTAATCTATCTTTAGACCCTACTTTTTATTCTAATAGGCATATGACTACGATTGTCAACACTACCACTTTCTTACAAGAAATATTATATACCTACCGCACAAAACTTTGCACTATGTACCAAAATTTTGGTTCACCGGTTGTGCTATTTAATTCACAAAATACAATATTATAATAAGTATTAATGGTATAATAGTATCATTATCGTGTCACTTAGAAGCATGAGAGTTGTCCAATGAGATCATAATCACCGCCGTTAACCTCTGACACTGACATCAAGTGCTCATTGCTCAACCGCAATGCCTTTCCAACAAAATGTTTGACTCGAATGCACGCTTCTGTTAGATCAGTTTGCCGACTTGTGCTATATCCTCTGTTTAAGAGGCAGGTTCCGGTGCGGAAGTGTGGGCGTGATCTCCCGCACGTGAGAGTTGAGATAGCGATAGGTCGCACGGAATGCATCCATAGCGTAATTTGTAAAAAAAATATTTAAACAAAGTGGTGATCTAAAAACAAAAACTCAATTTTGTCAAGATCCGTAAACATTGATTTCCTATACATAAAATAATTGAGACTGAAGGTTGAAGTTGTACAGAGTAAGTAGCAATAAAGTGAAGTTAAAGATGATACTTTGGAATTAAGTTTTATCGAGAAAATATTATTCAATTGCTTTTTTTGTTCTTTAAAAGTTATTTGATAATAGGTATAGTCAATATTGACACACTGACATCTTACATTTGTCAACTCAGTATTAAAGAAATAAGTCATGTTTAAAACTACACAAAACCCTCCTTCGGGCCTTAAACAATGTTTTTTTTTTTAAATTAGACTGCAGCAGATACCTGGCTTGTTTCATCAAATTGTATATCGTAAATTGAATGAAACATAATGTCATATCTTACTAAAGTTAAAACCTCATGCCGAGTTCATTATTATGATGTTAGTATAAACTCGTAATCGAATAACCGAAAGAGGTGTTATGTAATCAGCTGCTATTGATCAATCTGAAAACACAATGGGCATATAGAGTTACAAGTGTTTCAGCTGAGAGATATTCATTATAGGTTTCTTAAATGAAACTGATATGCACAGGCCTTCTGTTAGAGAGAGAGAGAGAGACTCACCACGCATGTCCATCACAGATTTTTGATTAACAGCGCTAAGGCATGTGAACACCTCAGACACTCAGGTTTCTTCACGATGTATTTCTTCAAATCAAAGTAAGCTAACGAATTTAGATAATATAGAAAACAAAGTTATTGGCACAAGCCGGGATTCGAACCTAAGACCTCTCGAATGTGAAACCGGCGTTCTGCCGTTGCGCTACCACCGCTTAATAATATATCCAGCGATATATCCTGCATTGCTGCTATTTGTGGTTCTGTTGTGTACGGGAAACAGGGAGTAAGATTGTCGACGCAATGTTGCTGCAAGAGAGCATCCACAAGACGCCACACGAGTGCCAATTAGTGACAGAGTGTAGAGCACCTCGCCTGTGATTGGCCGCCGAGTCTGTGTGCCGCGTCCGCACACAACAGCCAATCTCATTAATTAATTCTGTTTCTATTTGCATCGTGATTATCTAATCGCAGATCCCCGACCGATACCGCCGCACCAATTAGAGTTCACACCTAATAGTCTAATGGAACTTTGAACTTTTTATCGGGGCACGAAGCAAAGATTGCTTCGGAGATAACGCGAACTAATTTCATCACTAATTTGACCTCGTTCTGTCGATTTCTTATTGTTGTATTCTGGTTGGTTTTAATTAAACTTTTCTTTTCTTCATTAACTGCAACATGTGTTAGATACCTACTACCTAACATATTTTGACTACTTATTACTCACTCACTCCTACATAGTTATGCATAAGTGACTAGAGATGCCCTGAAGCTTTGCAAATAGTCGCTAGGCCAGGCTTCACGGCGGCAATGGGACGAGTTCAGCGGAGCGATAAGCATGATTTGTTACATTGGCGCGTGCGCACAAATACACGAGATCCCAATGCGCGCCTCTCGATAAATTACCCCTAACCCACTCTTGATATGACAACGATACAATTTATAATCTCCGCACGTCGACACACACTTTACTTATCGCACTATCGTTCGAAGAACACAATCCTACCAAATGCATATATATTTACACGGAAACACATAAATACTCAATCAATTTTGCAGTAATCACTTTAAAATAAGCATAGACTTAGCATTCTATTGTGATCAGTAACTAACAATTATGCTAATTGGAAGGTGTAATGTAAAGGCGGACACGCGCTAACAACGTCTGTGTTTCGACTAATAGGCCCAGTTGGAGCTAATTCACACATTCGCACTACGCGGTGATAGATAACGTGCACTTAAATACTGAATTAATGAGATATCGATACTTATACTATAATTGACACTGATATTATAAAGAAGTATAATGCACGATATATAACTTGAACACAAATATGACTTTGACTTCGCATGGACGTATTTAGGTTCTCACTGGCGAGGATGCGACTTAGAAATCTTCGGGTTTAAGATCTTTAGCATGAACACAGGTTATTAAAATTATCACTGAATTCCACGCACACGGAATATGTAAGAAAAGAGGGTAACATAGTAGCAGATGTTTATAACAACATAAGTAGGTGGTATAGGTGGATCAAATACCGAGTGAAAATTCCACAAAAAAATTGGAATGCATATATTTATAAGTATTCGTTCATATTATATCGGAGGCCAAAGCCAGACCCACTGCGGATTGCTGAGTCAGCCAGTAAATGCTATCGGTATCGGAATTTTACCAATAGGAATTTCAAAATGTAAGTTTCTTTGTAATTTTGTAAAAGCCTTAGAATTTTATTCGAGTTTCAGGTTGCACGATTAAATTTTTGTAACAATTTTATATACACTTTGCAGAGGCATCTAGTGTCTATAAAACACTTTTGCTGTTCACTGTAGGAGAGTCTGGTGCGTTGGTGCGTGGGTCGTGTCACTGCGCGCTTCAGCGACGACCGCCGTTGAAAGGTTTATTCATACCGCAGATGCGTAGGACTTCATGATTTCGCATACATTTAGTTAAAACTTTCTTCCTCGTTTCTGAGAGCAGCATTGACATATTCTAGTTCACCATGGAAAAAAATGTTATGTAAACAACGTAAGTTATAGATCCAGACAGTGGCCGAAGTTGAGATTGCGT
The DNA here is from genome assembly GCA_963969515.1 of Yponomeuta evonymella. NCBI lineage: Eukaryota > Metazoa > Arthropoda > Insecta > Lepidoptera > Yponomeutidae > Yponomeuta > Yponomeuta evonymella. Next base: position 12,490,290 of record OZ018345.1, on the reverse strand, counting down.
TACTGGCCGTAACTTCCGCTTTTTCGTTCACTAAAAATCAGTTAATCTGTTATTAACAGATGTCAGCTCTATTTTTTTATACACTTTGGCCACTGATAACTGTTAGCAGTAGATTAATAACTTGTTATTGTACGAGAAATGTATTTACTCAGAAATATATCGGCATATAGACTTACTGGTGACATAGGTAGGTAAGGTAGAATACGCTACATAGACTTATTAGCTACGAAATGGGGCGTAGCGTCATCAGTTGCATGCGTGCATATAAAAGACATCAACGGGCGCACTAAGTGCATTATGCGCTTAGCTGCGTAGAAGATGCAAATTCCTGTGTGTAAATAAATACCTTCCCAGCATTTAATGTGGGTAATACCTACTTTGGCAAATCCTTTCCCGACGATGGCTAATCAGGTTTGTCTTCGATCATTGAGAATAAGGGTACTTTGTGGGCTTAATAAGTGGCAAGTAAACAGACGCTTTAAAAAAAATTATGGCCATTTTAAAAAACTTTTATAAAAGTGGCTCATCATAGTCAGTGCGTTTTGTCCAATGTCCAAATGTGACTTTCCAATCACAGTCAGTCAAATTACCAAATTCTGACATTTTAACGTCCCAAAACGAGCGACTCGGGCAAATTCAGGTGTCTAACTCATACCCATATTTTTATAGTAATGTAACCTATATACGTCCCTCTGCAGGCCATAGGCAGAGAGAATTCGGGCTTAACCACCAAGCGTGCCCACCGCGGATTGTCAATTTCAAGCGCTGAGGTATATGAACACTCCGACACAGATTTTCTCACGATGTTTTTCTTCACAATTGGCGAGTGGTATGGCTCCTACCTAATATTTATACATTTTGGTTCTCGAATGGAGACTACGAACTAGCAAACGCTGCGTAGGACGCCCACCAGCTCACTGGAGCGATAATCTGAGGGAGATTGCAGGCAGAGGCTAAATGAAGATGGTCGAGGACAGAAAGAAGTGTGTCTTGGAGGAGGTTTATGTCCAGCTGTGCACGAATACGTGCTGATTCACTGATTTATTGATATGTTAATAATTTAATTATAACAACATGCTAGGAGTATAACTTAGTCCATGAACATAATATGTGCCTGTTAGGAAAGTTTTAAATAAGTACCTACATATCTAACAAAACTCTAAACTCTGGTTTTCAAAGTTTAATTTAATTAAAAAGCTTAAGGCGTTAAAGTTATGCCGGGTGGTTATGGCCAATTTAGCTCGTAATGCAGGTCGTATAAGGGCACTAAAATGACTTTATTAAACCAAGATTTAGTATTAATAGCACCCTATATCGGCATTAAACACATAAAGGGCACTATTTATACATCGAAAGTAAATAAACATAATTCAAACAAAATCGAAGTAAACCAAAAATACGAATACAGTGTATTGTGCAATATTTGAAAGTGTTTTCATGGTAAAAATTAACCTTTTCTATATATTTCTTTTACATTTAATTAGAATCTAAATATTGTCCCACAAACATCACAGGTATAATAAAATTAATTCTAAGTAGGTACTTAATTTTAAAAAAAAACTTCAAGCCAATTAATCAATATAAAGAAATCTAAGTTATATAAATTGCAGCCTAACTACATAGATTACTAAGCTATAAAATCTAACAACGCGAATGCCTCGGCTTGGGTTACTGTCAATTGAGTTACGTAAACACTGAAAATCTTAGGTAGTTATATCTGTTATAAAATATATAGAGCGAATGTGGGTGAAAGGGCCGGTAAGGGACGTCCCAGGTGGACATACCTCGACCAAATAAGGGACGGTAGGGAAAAGACAAGGTAAAAAGTACCCGAAACCGGCGTGCGTGCATGCAACGACTAATGAATGTTGAGACCGCGAAAGTGATGTGTCAAGATCATGGCAAGTGGCCATCCCTGGTCTCTGCCTACCCCTCTGGGATACAGGCGTGAGTTTATGTATGTATGTTGTATCTGTTCTAGGTAGGTCTCTTGGCGAACAGTGGCCTAATGATCAACGCTCTTTATGATCTAACATAAATACGGGGTATCTTAAGGCTGCTGTTGCGTCAAGTATGCTGTCTCGCTCGCACAATATAATATTTTTAGTGATTGTAATAAAATGAGTACACTTTTAATATGGTCTGAAGGTTCGATAGATAATGAAATTACGGACATTTTAATACATTTTTGTTTGGCTATGAATTGTTTTTAATAAAGAAAAGTTGTTTCCAAAATTATTAACTTTGGAATCAAATTTTCTCAATCGAAAATAAGCGAAAGTGCCTAGGCACAGAATAAGAAAAATATGTCTTGAATGTCTGTAATTTTATTATCTGTCAAGCCCTGAGGGCATTTCATATATCACATTTATCTAAAATATAGTAATTTTATATTACACTCACAAAAAATGTATGATTGTCCGAGCGAAACAGCATGTCCAACGTAACAACAGCCTTACAAGTCACTTGCTTACAGGGTGTAACAAAATTCTCATAACTATACATAAAAAATAGGGGTATTGTTGTCAATAGGATCAACTTTTTCTATGCGGAAAACTTTACCAAAAAAATTTTGGTTGTTTTTTGACCAAAAAACATACACTCTTAATAAAAATGTGACTCTGGTAGCAAGTGAATTACAGATTAAAAGCGATTTCCAATTCCTAAACTAGGATTTACCTGTATCTTAGGAGTTGGACCTCTTTCGACGAATAAATTCCATAATTACACACTAACCTAGACTTTTAATGAAAAAAGAGAGAAAAAAAAAAGTTAAGTTCAGCAAAGCGCAACACAACAATCTATCAGTCAATCAGTCCGTACTTGTCCGCTGCTAGACATAGGCCTCCTCCAAGGCATGCCACTTCATTTTTTCTTCGGGCATCCTCATCGAACCGCTTCCAGCAGTTTCGGAAAAACTTTGTAATTGCGAAAAACTTATTAGCTGCTCCATACTAAAGTTACTCGTAAAACCTGCGACATGAACAGCTGCTATTTTTTGTGATTTGAAATTATTCTCCATAGTAAAGGTACGGACTAATTTTTGTACAACATTATTCAGCAGTACAATATTATTATTATTATAGTACAATACAATACCATTATTTATGTCTTAAATATGGGTGTATAAAACAGATTTTCGTAGCAAAACTTTCGTAAGCACTACACATTATTAACTTAACACCGGATAAACTTACTTGGTTAAAAAACAGATGTTATTTACAACAGAAGATTGCATTCCACATTTTGCCTTGTAGTATACAAATCATAAAAAATAATGTTAAGGTAGCATGCAATATCAATTCTATAGTACAATATCACATTTTGTCTATCTCAGAGTAATAAGTTAAAAAGTCATACAAACATAAGCAGCCTATATACGTCTCACTGTAGGGCACAGGCCTTCTCTCATGGAGAGAGTATGGGCTTAATCACCACGTGTGCCCACTGCGGCGGATTGGCGATTTCAAGCGCTGAAGTATGTGAACACCTCAGACACTCAGATTTCCTCACGATGTTTTCCTTCACAGTTGGCGAGTGGTATTGCTACTATAACTTCACAAATGTACATAACCTAGAAAACAAAGTTATAGGTACATGCCCGCACTGGGAATCGAACCTGGGTCTCTCGCTACGGAGTCCAATATTCTACCTACTAGGCTACCACCGCTATCATGTCATGTCATCGATTTCAAATCGCGAATAAAAAATATCAGCTTTCCCTTACATGTTCTTCTGCTTTTGTTTGTGGAACTCACCATTTTCGGATGTAGGCTCAGTTTTACGTAATTTATTTCAGTTTTACATAATACAACATGCAAAAAACAGAAAGTTATGCCGGTATATCGGGAGGGTTGAAAGAAACCAAGTTTACTGTAAATTAAAGCTCATAATAACAACTGAAAACCATTTAGCATCCCATGCTACGTATCTACATCTGTCAACACAAAATTATTTATATCCTTATTGGGTATGCGATGTGCTATGGACGTATTCTGAACATAAAATACAGTTTCATACTTATTTTTACGATAATACGTACTGTAAGGAGTTAACGCGACATAGTAAATTAATGTTAGAAAGCCGGCCAAGTGCGAGTTGAACTCGCACGCTAGGGGTTCCCGTACCATTATCTATACAACATTAGACACAAAGATCAAGAAAAAACGGCAAAAAATCACGTTTGTTGTATGGGAGCCCCCTTGAATATTTATTTTAATTTAATTATTTATTTTTCAAGCAAGTATAGAAATAAATATTCTGTGAATATTTCAAGCGTCTAACTGTTGCCGTTATTTATGTCGAGCAAGAAACGCAAACTAAATTACGTTTGCTGTATAGGAGCCCCCCTTAAATTTTTTTTTATTCTGTATTTAGTATTTTTTGTTATAGCGGCAACAGAAATACATTATCTGTGAACTGCCTAGGTATGACGGTTCATGAGATACAGCCTGGTGACAGACAGACAGACAGACAGCCGAAAAACAGGAGATAAAAAATATTTTGTTCACAAGGTTCAAACTTACAACTATGGTTACTTGATGATATTTAAACATGAGTACAAATTACAACGGATTCTGTCTCTTCGGACTAGACTAGTCTGTGTTGTGGTAATCCAGGAAAGACAAATTCTAGCATATTTCAAGTAAAATAAATGTGAGGTTAGCGCTTTATATATCTACGTAATAAGATGATTTATACAGCGTCCAGGGCAACCTTCACATACCCTAGATGCGTGAAGGGACCACTCGGACGCTGCAGTACCGGGGGCACTGTCTTTTTTTAGATGGAGTAGGCTTACCCAGCACCTATACCATCCTAACAGCTCAGTCGGCATAGTCCACAGGAAAGACAAGCCAAAACGTGCGGAGCCAATCGAGCCGCGGGTTTCCTCACGATGTTTTCCTTCACAATATGTATCTAACTTTGAAACTAAACAAGGTCATAGGTACATGCCCGCACTGGGAATAGAACCTGGGTTACCCTGTGCTATGGCCCAGACTGAGGCCATTTGTACATCTGTTAAACTGTAAAACTGTGCACATAGAAACTAAGTAAATTTAATAATAATTTTGTCTGATAAAGATGCGTGTGTGTGTGTGTGTGTGTGTGTGTGTGTGTGTGTATGTGTGTGTATGTGTGTGTGTTTGGGTGTGTATGTGCGTGTGTGTATGTGTGTGTGTGTGTGTGTGTGTGTGTGTGTGTGTGTGTGTGTGTGTGTGTGTGTGTGTGTGTTTGTGTGCGTTTGTGAGTGTTTGCCACATGTTGAACCGGTGCTTGTGACGCTAAGTAAGCAAAAAATGTTATTTTCTTATGGTGAGAATAAAATACCTATGGCTCATTTTGACGAGGTACCGTGTTATCATGCTACCAGCACTAGTGTGTAGCCGCCTGCTGAGGTTTAACAGGCAATATAGTTAGCAATGTTTACTATGTTTACGAATTTTAGTAATCGGGATTTTTGTTTTTATAAATTTTGTGTAAGTTGACTCATGTTAACATGATAAGCCGAAACATGACTCAATAACTTTTACAGAAACCTCTGACCGTCCAAAGGACATTCGCGATATAGTCTAAACTGGTTTAATACACGGTTAATAGAATAAGGCTGCGGCGGCCGGGGTGCGGGGGCGTGCGGGCGTTAATACAATAATCCCCGCGTGCGGTAAAAATTAACCGCTGCATAACGGGACCGCACGTAGGCGATGCACCTCGCGGGGCGCGCCGCCACGGCCGCAAGTCACAAGCTATAAAACCATCTCGCTCGACCAAAGCCTTTTTTTGTTCAATCTCCAAATACCAGATTGTTTTTTCTTCCCTCTCCACTAATGGAGAATGGCCGTCAGCAACCCATATACTTCTTTATTCTTGTCAGCGGAAACCGAAACATGTGGTTGTCCGTCCATTTCCATTCTATGTCTTTATTATTTAGACGATTTTTAATTTAACTTATGCTAGGTGCTGTATTGGAAAGAGGTTTCATGAGGAACCGTGTTTTATAAATAATATGTACATTTTTCAGATTTGTAAACCGAGGTCCCGTAACGCCCGCCGTATACGATACTTACTTACAGTGATCAAACCTAAGTAATCCCTATTATACTTACTTCTGCTACTAAATAATTGATAGTTCCTGAAGATGAAGTATCTCCTCTGCAACCCTGCGTATTTGCCTCCATTGTATGTCTAAGGTAGAGTTCTTCCATAGCAGATTTACTAAGTAATGAATGAGTGCCTAAGCTATCTACCTACAATTTTAGCTCTGTGTACTTTAAATGTGTACTACGTAAGAGAGCAATTTATGAGTACGTAAGTTCTCAAGAAATTGGAATCTTTGGTCAAATAGTGATCATCTAGCCCAACAAATAAGATCTTTTGTTGTGAAGTAGTAACCAGGAACTTTTCGGGAAGTTGAGGTTATCCAAAGAAACAACAGAAAAGTGTCAAAAAATATCTAATTATTTATCAAGATTTGTAGTAGAAATTAACATTTGAGATTATAACTGATTTAGTGAACATAGGTTAAACACAGTTTAGAGACAACAGTAATCTTTAAGACGGATTCGAAAATTCAGCAGTTATTTAACAAATTCTCACACAACAAACAACGAAATGCACATGTATCATTTGACAACTCATCATTCCATATAAAAATGTTTCACAAACCTTACACCTCATAAAGTAATTATTTCATATCATGTTATTTGGCAACATAATATAGATAAGTTTTTTTATATAAATACATTAATCAACAATATTCTATTGACATCTTTTTCTTTCACATTATGGTTAATTGGTCTAAAGACATTAGGAAATTTATCATTGTGTAAGTAACATACACTGTAGCCTCGGGAGAGAAAATAAAACTACCACAGACAAAAAAACAAAATGGCAAGAAGTACAGAACACCTAAGCCAGAGCAGGGGGGTGCAGAGGGGCACAGCCCCCCGCGAAAAGGGCTCGGGGGGCGGAGCCCTCCGCATTAAACAAAGACATTCCCAAAGACTCCCTCACCGGAACAGTGGGTTAGGTTATGTTAGACTTGTGATCTCACTGTGCGGAGCGAGCGAAGCAAGCGTAGCTCCTTAGTGGTAACCAAAAAGTTCACCTAGCAAAATAAATTTCGTTATTTATTAGGTTACTTTAAGAGGCGGGAGAAATTTCGTTCAGACAATCGTAAGGCTCCTTTGTAAACTTATCTTTAAATTATTTGTCCCAAATGACACCCTTACAAAATTTAATTTTCTGTTTGTAAAATGAGTATTTCGAGTTCTTTATTGAATTCATCTCTAATATATAAAAATCTTATCTCAGAGTGTTTGTTATCAAACTCCTGCGAAAGGGCGTCACAGATTTTATGAAATTTTTGTACATATTTGGTAGGTCTGAGAATAGGTCGCAGGCTAATTAGCGTGGCAAATCAACGTTTGCCGAGTCAGCTAGTATTTAATAAAGAACTCACTTTTTGCTAAATTAAGCCTTTCTGAAATATTCTTTGATTGAATTATTAGATTTTTAGGTGATAACAATAACAGACTCCTTGTTATAACTGCAGATGGCCTTTGACTCATCTTTCTTCTTTATTTTTTTCTGCCGATATATGGACAACAATATCTTTGCTTACAGTTACAGCCAACTACAATCAACGTTGTGCTTAATTGACCAATCGTTGAAATCAAATACATATAATAGAAATACATGTAGGTAGGTACTGTAGAAGTATAATTTGGAGTCGATGCCCAAAATATTGTGCTTGTCATGAAACTGGGCACCGACTACAAATTATACTTCTACAATACCTACATATATAAATACTTCTAATTATTTAAATTATTTATAACTTTTTAGTGCTGTAGTGTTTCGAAGTCGGTTTTTCTTTTTTATTTAAAAAAAAATATTTTTAAATTTTTAGTGGGGGAACGGGAGAAAAATAAACAAGTCCCTTATAACCATAACTTACCCTACTTAATTCGTTGCTTTAAAATTTGATGTTCTACATTTCCATCTCCGAAAGTCTTCACCATAACATCACCAAATTAACTTGGGACTACGTTTACGGTATTTTATGTAACATACGGATATTACTAAAGGATGGGCCCCATTAGGGTTTATTTACTGCTGTCCATTGAAGAGTTCCGTTCCCCATCTCTGAAAGTCTTCATCAGATCTTCACCAAATTAAAATGGGACTAATGGGACGTTATATCTGTTCGAAAAAAAAAGAATTGTCGAAATCGGTTAAGATTTGTCGGAGTTATGGAGGAACATAGCCAAAAAAATAATAATAATATACGCGTCGAATTGATAACCTCCTCCTTTTTTGAAGTTGGTTAAAAAAGGCGCCATCTAGCGGAAGACTCTTATACTACAGCAAATCTTTGTTTGGTTATTGATTATCGTGCAACGCATAGGATTATTATGATCCCCTACATCTGTGAATAAGTGGCGGTCGAATTGTAAAGGCAGTGCGAACCGTCACAGTCCTATTATTGTTATTTTTTAGTTTCACTTGTATGTAAATTACTAATTGTCACTACGAGTATGTCGTTCATAAGTAACAAATCTAAGGACTGAGTCTAAATTTATTTCTATATTTCGTAAGATTAGTTAATTCGTATGACAATAAAATATTTTGATATCATCGAGATGATCTGATGACAAAGACAGAAGTAGAATACGTAGAATTTTTCAGCTCTCTCCAGTGCGCCATATTATATTCTTAGTCTGTCAATATCTATTATCAATCAAACTTCTACGGCAGTTGAGGTTTTGCTCAATAAGTGACGCTACTGTACATCCTTTTTAGTTTCCCAACGGCAAAAATTCGTTGTTAAGTTTTAAAACTTATAATGATTCCTAATAGAGGTTACAAACAGTCAATCATACGTTTAGATTTTTTAAACAGGGATAGGACTCAGTATAATGAGTGGGTGCCACTTTTTATCCCTTACAAGAATGTGAGCATGGTCGACGTTAAAAAAAATTACTAGCACATTGCACCAACAATTTTCCATCACATTCAGATATGTTTAAAGCACAGATAGATACCGATCCGCCAAAGCTTATGCTTTAAGCCGCGAATTAGTCTCGTGCTGACTCTTGCCAGATGACCCGTCAACCTTCGATTAAAATGAATTCATACCTCTTAAAGTATGACGTGAAATATCTATAAAGATACCTGGGCGAAATCTACTCAGAAAAGTGAATAAACAATCGGTCAAGTGGCAGACGGAGCTCACGCCGAAAGGCCGTCTCTGACTCGCGCCAACGTATTAAGTAAGTAGTTCTTCTGTTACAAATTTATAAATGTTGATCATATTTTGACTTACTTAAAGCAAGATCGAAATGGGCCGCGTCTCTATATCGCTTTAATAAGCTCAAAGATCCTCGTACACAAATTTATAGGACTCATTCGATAACATTAAAGTACATAAATCCGGAAAGATAAAATACCTAGATACATATTCCTAATGTCAAGAGAGAGACAACCCGCTATAACAACAATAATATAATAAACCATTCATTTCAGGCAATTTTAGGCCCATTTAATAAATACCTTAACGTAATTATAAACATAGCATAGCAACAATTAAATACAAAGTTAGCCTGATTTGATTAACTGTTTCGAAAGGTATAACACATAATATAGATAAATGCTTCATACTCTTTATTGTGTTTACTATTTACGTACTTATCTTTACTTGTGACGTCACTGTATGCGTCAAATGTATTTAGAGCGTTTTGGTACCGCGAATTACTTACAGTATAAGTATATTATTAAAAATATTAGTTGTCGAGAAAAATCTTTATGTCGATTAATCTTTGTACATGCACATGTCTAATGAGAACAAAATATTTTTTTACATATTAAGCATCTGGTCATAGTAACAGACCGCTCACTTACTGCCCGAATCGCCCTGTTGTCAAGCTAAAAGATCATTCACGAACTTCGTTGAAGTGATATCGAAGTGAAACGAAATTAAAAAGGGGCATTATTAATTTCAATTAAAGCGATACTCCGCAGAGATGGGATCGCTGCACGTGCGTGTTTACAAGGAGAAATCAGCACGAAGAAATACTCTCATCATTAAGAGCCATTCGTTAAAACTTACCGACAGTAAAATCTGTAACAAGCAACGTAATAAACAATGAATAAAGTGCAATAATAGCAGGTGAAATCGCGACAGGTCCGGGTCCCGGGTCGTCGTCCGTAATTATAAATAAAATACGGCGAGCGAAGCCTTCGTCGCCCCCGCCCGAGACGTTGCGCCTGCGCCACCGCCGCCGGAGCGTCGAGCATCTCGTGTTTATGGTAAAAATATAATTACTGTAACCGTTGTAAGGTTTGCTTCACCCACAATTGCTCACAAACATAAAATGTATACAATTGATGATAATTAAATTGGGCGAAACGGACCAATTTCAATTTGATTTAAGTCAAAGAACTGCTCTTAGCTGTGGGCACTCGGAGTAAATAGATTGGGTGTTTTCCTTTCATCCGATTTGTTTGGCAACAACGTTTGTTTTATGAGTTTTTCTCAGATTTAATTTTCTTTAAACATCGTGGTTTATTTAATTTAATTTAATTCGCCCTATACGCGTCCTACCAGTGCCGCAGCATTCAGTAAATCATTTTCCTACATATAAAAAATGTCCATTCTTTTAAAAACATATGATTCTAAGCATTATCGTTTAAAACAAAAAAAAAACGCGTAAATTTATAAATATTATCTCAAAAATGTAAAATTGAACAAAAAATTTTGAAGTCTTAGAACAAAAGTGAATTGCAGACGCTAACCGACATATTTCAGGAATTGATCATTTGTTGACCGTGGAACCATCCTCGGGCTCGTGCAAATCAAACTCACACTTGGCTCCTTTTTATTTTAAGGAAAGACGTGTAATTTCATCAAAGAAATATACATACATTTTTATGTATGTAAAAAACACATTCTAAGAATCTACTTATATACATACCAAGGAGTTAGGATATTGGCAGATAATGAATGCTCTTTCAACAGTTTCCTGAAAATACTGAGTGACGGGCTAGTGCGAATACTCTGCGGCAGTGCATTCCACAGCCTGACCGAATAAACCGAGAAGGAATCCCCGTAGGCTCCAGTATTGTGGACATGAATCTGCAGAAGATGGGAGTTTACAGGTCTCACTCCAGAGTGCAAGAATTGGAAGCGCCTTATGAAATATTTGATTATGGAGGATTTTCTAAAGAAGAGTAGGTATATGTGCATTCCGGCGAAGACGAATTGGGAGCTAATTTAACTCGTGTCTAAAAATGGATACTTGATCAAACTTGCGTAAACCGTTAAGTTACTACGTAAGGCATCAATGATGAAGTGCGCGCATGCAGCGATCAATTAATGTAGTTGAAGCGAAAGAGGCTTGTCAGGATCGTGACAAGTGGCAAACCCTGGTCTCTGCAGACCCTCGGATAGGCGTAAGTTTATGCATGTATCAAAATGTATGGAACAGCCCAAAATTATTTGGCCATTTCAAAGTTCTCCCCACATTTCATATTGACCAGCTGAACCCCCATTTCGGGCAGATAGTTAGATATTGTAACACCCTGTATATGCACATAGTGCACGTATCTAACACCTACCCACATGCTGGCTATTACTCTTCCCTGTTTTAATTACATGATGGTAGTTAACATCCTAATTTTCCTGGTCTTATCTGTCCAAGTCCAACTGTCGCGTGCACATGACGGTTAGGTGGGCATTAGTAATGTATTGTAAAAAGCTGGCAATGTCATGGCGATAGGGGTAGAGGGTGTGGAGCGTCGGAGCGTAGCAGCCCGCGCCGGACGCGGGCGCAGCACGCGCGCAGCACGCGACAAACCATTGCACACACATGCTTTAGTGTTTATTAACAAAGTTAACTCACTCCATAGACATATTACGCGACGACGTTCCTATTCTGTCTTATTTATAGAAATCGATTGGTCTAAAACTGTCTTCATATGGTGTTAAAACGGCCTTTTTAACGGGCCCTTGTTATGAAGCTGCGATATTATCGGACGGGTCGTCAACGTTGCGCTTGAGCCCGACAATTAACTCTAATCTAGCGACAAATACGTTTTTTTTTTTGAATAGGTTCCATAGTTAGTTAGTAATAACTATTCAAAAAAGAACCGTATTTGTCGCTAAATTCGAGTGAGTTGTCGGGCTCAAGCGTGACGTTGACGACCCTTCCGATAATTTCGCACTTTTCATAATAAGGGCCCAGGATCTCACTATCGACTATAAAATAAAATTAAAAGAAATCTTCATACATAATAACAAGTTAATCTATAGAATTCTAAAGGACCCGATCAGGCCACCATAAAAATGGTTTTTAATTGTTCTTTTCAAGGTCATAATCTAACACTATTTAGGCTTGAGGGTACATTAGCGCCACCAATAAAAAAATTATATCTTCTTTCACAAATCTGTTTTTGTTTATCATCAATCTATCATATTAATAAGTTTTTTTTTCATTAGAGGTGCTACTGAATCTCGTAGTGCCCCTTAAAGTGCGTTTTGTTTAAAAACCTGCTTAAACATATATTAGTTTTATAAATAAGACCGAGTGTTTTAAACAAAACTCCGCCCAAAAGCAGAGCGATACGCACAAGTTCACGCAATGGATGTGTGCGTAGCATGCAAACGTGCATTTACAGACATGCAAACATGCGGATTAAAAGTTCAAAGTGAGTGAAAACCGGCTTCGCTAAGAATGCCTACCATTTAATGGAGAGCACCGATTGCGGTTCTGTGCCTTATAATTCTATGGCTCAGCCGCATAAGAGGCAATTTAAACTGTGATCATTTAATGTTGCGTAATCCCTTTTGCGCACTCTAATAACCTTTGCACGAAAGAAGACGCGTAGGCGATCTAGTTTTCCGGTCACCGAGGCCACACAGAGCGACGATACTCGAATCTCTATTGAGATCTTTTTACAGCAGTATTTTATTAACCGATTTATAACCGATAGCTTCGTTATTTACAAAACGACGCAGTTACGAATACTAAACCCGCTCGTGCAACTACCTGTCGTTTCCTCTATCGGATCGATTATGTTTCCCGATATAGAGGTGCCTCGTACAGGTGGACTCGAGCAGCTTTGAGAGCAACCCGCATAGTTTTTCTTGGTGTTTGAACAAAAACATATGTCAATACTTATTTTCTAACTAAAAGAACGTTCCAAAACGTACTAAAAGTAAATACAACTATAAAACTTAGTCTTTTTACATGTACGCTAGATGATTTTACCATCCTTTAGCATCCTGGCGCGATTCTATCGATTCGCTTGCCTGCTGCAAGCAAACCTTGATTTAAGTTAAATTTCGTAAATTATAATCATGTAAGTATACATGATTATAATTTACGAAATTTGTATATGCAGTGAAATATTGCAAGAATATAAGTACTATTACGTAACGTGTAAGCAACAGTTTACATGCACCTACATACTAATGTACATGTAAACCAATTACATGTAGTTTTAATTGTGTATTAATTTTGGAGGTATTTATGTATGTAATATTATGTAATATTTTACTTATATTCTTGTAATGTTTCACTACATATACATATTTGTTACTTCGCATACCATTATATTTCAGATTATCTTATTTATGTACTCTTATCCATCTACCGACTATATTCTTCCTGCAATCCACTCCACACAAAGTTTGTCTGAAAGAGATCGCTCTAAGCGATAAGACTGCTAATTGTATACCACTAAATAGATATAAGAAACTATTTGTAATTATTTCTCCTGGTTGTGAAATAAAGTGTTCTCTATCTGTCATGCTGGGTATGCCATGTTTGGGAGATTAGTCTGGATCAATGGACAGAGTAATTGTAAATTAATGTTATATTGATAAGATACTGCCCGTTTTATGTGCATATTAATTACAACAAAAATAAAGTCGGGTACAATAAAAAATAACGTAATGTTACATTTTTACAAAAAAGCTTGTGAATTTGGTAACGTCACAGTGTAGTTAGTATCCTGTGTGGTGGCATATGAGGCGCATCTCTGCAAGTGGCGCGGTGCGGGGTCACAGTCGAGCGCCGGCGCGTCAGGTGCCGCGGCCCGGTGCCCGACACGGTTCACTCGGGCCACCGCGCCGGCCGCGACAGTTGCCGCATGCCCGGCAATATGCAATCATACACAGGGTTGTTACTAAAATGAGCAATTCCTGAAACACCCCCGATTTGAGTTCGTGCTTAGCAACAATGTTTGCTGTATGACTCCTTTTTCAGATTGATAATTAAATAACTTTCACACAACACAATCACTTGTCCCGGTCCCAAACTAGGATACCCTGTGATACCCGGATTTATCATTTATGTTTTGTTAAATTCGCGCTCTACGCGCTCTACATAATTATATCGTGGGTGCGGGAAAATGGAAAATAGGAAACACTACATAGGAAACAAGATTCTATTTAAATCATATAGCCTTAAGATTTCTCGATCAAAACCCAAAAAAACCGTAAAAAAATTAATAAAAATTACAAAAATAAAATATTTAAAAAAAACCAAAAGTCGAAGAACAAAAATTGTTACAAATGACAAACTCTAACTGATATGTTTTAGAAATTGTGGATTTTAGAGATAACCTTGTATACGTCCCGCCCCGTAAGGCACTAGCCTTCTCTCAGAGAGCCACTTAACCACCACGCGTGCTCATTCCGGATTAGCAATTTGAAGCGCTGAATACCTCAGGCATTCAGGTATACGTAACAATGCAAAAACAAAGACAATGCCGAGGTTCGAACCCATGAACTCTTGAATTTGAGGCAAACGTTCTATCGTCCGCGCCACCACCACTGTTGGCAGTATACAAAAATACGGCCATCAGCTTGCTAAGAGTAGTACTTATTGGGAGCTCGGAAAGAAAAGTCAGCTTAGAATTTTCCATAACACACTCAATATTAAAAAATTGTTTATTTCTTCCTAGTTTTGACTTTCGGCTGAATATTAAAAGAATTCACATTGTTACGATATTCCGTGGAATTATAAAGGGAGAATACTACCCGCACCAAACGGATCGACCGCATACGGATGATAAGTACGCGTTCACCTTTATCGAACAGTAAGGCCTTGTATACCCGTGTTTACACTTGAGCAATTGTTTCAGTGTCACGAAGCAGGCGATGGCTTCGGCGGCAGGGTGCGGACACGGTCGAGTCGGGGCGGCGGTTGGCACGCGCGCCGACAGGTGCGGGTCACGCGCCGTTACGTACACATCCCCACGCCACGTAGTTACGCTACTTGCCTATTCTAATCGCGTACTTGCTGCCACTTGTTGCTACGACCAAACGGACATAGGGGCGCTCGGCACTTGGGACAAACGATACCAGCGGGTGTTACTGACGACAATGCCTAACGGCATCGTGCTATAAGTAATTTATAATTTTACTTTCCTACAGTAAGCTCTTTGAAATTTACTGGTGAAAGTCTAACAGTGTTATTATAAAAACACGATTTCGTAAAACACTCTTAAAGTGCAGTTACAATGGTATCTCTCTTTTATTGTAAAATTGTAGCGTTTTAGGAGTTTTTATTTATATATGAGGTTATTCAACAAACGGACACTTTACAAATGTGAAAAAACAATACGCAATAAATCGAGCCACATTGTGAAATCCGACTACTGTAAAGCACGACATTCACAACACATATCATGTAAGAATAACAACAAGTTTAGTGTTTTAGAAGAATCGCATTTTTAATGACACTGGAACCTTTAGGTACCAATTAAACTTTGAAGTTTATATGTTAATGGCCGTCAATCGGTAGCAGCGCGCAATCGCCACCGGGAACCGCGCTTGCGCGCAGGATGAGAGCCTCGACCTCACGCACCAGCAATTTACAGCTTTATCACCCGTCATTACTCTTAATAACATACCGCACGGCGACAACGCATTAGCCGCATCAAAAATCGCGAGACTTTTTTTCTTAATTATGTCGCGACGATACGTGTCCGAAATTTAAAATGCCACAAAGTGACTCGAGTTCGCTGTAGCACTTTAGCTACAACACGAAACGTAATCCAATTTTCAGATTTCCAGAGAAAGGACGATAAATCACGTATAAAGTCAGTCACGTGATCGTTTCTGAGAAGATTTCATCTCGTATGAATTACTGTCCGTCCATCTCCAGATTAAGATCCGTCCTGTTTGCAGAGATTTTAAATTCCTCGCAGTCAAAAAGGCTTTTAAAACTCATTACATCACCGTTATAGGTCGATAAGAGCGTGAAATTTTGGTAATTGGTAATTCGGTACAATCTCGAAGTGCCGACGGTATGGTCAGATAAAGCTGAAAAACATATTTAAAACATTATAACATTGTAGGCAACATCATAATATCATAATGAAATCCATGAGTAGGTGGATATTTTGAATGATATGCTTGGTTTAGGTCCCACTTTTGATCATTCACTTCTTACTGCCTGTCTGAACCATCTTGCGAAAAGGTTATTTACCGCTGCTCTCTATCCGCAGATCGCAAACGCTCTCAGCGTTCCAAAAATAACAATTATTCTTATGAGTTACGACGATGAAACCACAGCATTTGTCGCGGTGTCTTTTCGGAAGCGATCACCGTCGCGCGTCAATGTCCATTACGCGGTAATCAATCAATCGCACGGGTTCCATCCAATGCGCGCGCAAGTCACCCGGATGGACGCTGCTTTCGACGCGGGCGCAATGAATATCGCAGATAAACGCGATAAGATCCGACGAGCCTCGCTGGAGTGGAACGTCGTGCCTGACGAGTATATTCCCATCCGATCAACTGTTCGATTGTCTGTAGGTGCATGGCTGTTTAAGTTCTCTGAAGTCTACTCATGAATTAATAATAAACATATTCTTACTTAATAAAGTAGCTTTTACCAAAATTACTATCATCGAATTTTAATTTTGAGGCAAAATTCAGGTTATCAGTAAAACGCTATGAGCAATAACTACACAGCCTACAAAAGATTTATGTATCTTATATCATTCTATTATAAGCGTGATTTGAGATCGTTAGCTATATTTTGGGATAATGTTCTTTTTATAACGAAAAACAGTCATTTTAATTATTTATCGGTAATTGTTTTTTTAATTTTTGTTCTGTGGTTAGCCATGTAGGTAGTGGTAGCTACTTAGCTTTGTCCTAACCGGACGAGCCCGTTGTCCCGGCTGCCATCTTTTGCCGCCGGCTAGCCTACAGACGAGACGTACGGAACGTCTTCATCGAGCAACTTTATAACACCCCTTACGCTGCACTAATGAAAACCGCAATAAATATCATACGGTGTATGTTGATGGTCCCATCCAGCTCGAAACTGGACCAGAAGAAATATTTTACACAAACACACTTCACCGTTCACAGTACAGTCGACAGCACATCAACCTATGAACAATAAAATAGGGTTTAGTTTTCAAAGTACCTATGAACAATAAAATTTAGTTTAGTTTTCAAACCAGAAATCCTTAAAGCTGTTCGGGTGGCTTTATTCATCCGCTTGTACGATCTGTCACAAACTAGCGTGTGTATGTAACTTTAGCCCCACAGCGTCATACGACTCGCACTTGGCCGTTTTAACAGGATAAAGTCAGAAAAGTAGATTAGATTAGAAAACTTTATTTTACACACCAGAAAAAAATACATTAAAAGGCTTATATGTCTAAAGCCGGGTTTTGACCCGTTTTGCCGGACCATGTGCGTACAGTTTTAGCTGATTATGACGACGCTCAGTGCGTTCGGACCGAGTGCGTCGTCATAATCAACTAAAACTGTACGCACACGGTCTGAGCGTACTAAGACCGTCAAAACCCGGCTTAAGTTTCGCCGTATACAATATCGAAAATATCAAAAGACCCATGAATGTGTCAAAGAAAAATACTTTTGTTGACATTGTTATTATGTGGGCGCGCAAGATAGGTAGCGCTGTGTGTGAAGGGCTCTTGGGACTTGAGTGTCTTGCTACTCTTCCTCTTATTCCTCTCAAAGGCTCAAGTGCGGTATCAATGTATTTTTTAAATAAATAACAATTCCAATGCTATAAGGTCTAACTAAAAATAGTGACTACATGAACATTACTCTTTCCCGATCTGCAGAGAATGTTAAAATGTAATGCTATTCACTAAATTAAATCTGCCACAAAAACGTCAATAGTAGTGCATGGGACGAGCGGGTGTGATCGCCATTTCGATGAGGACGCGGGCATGCGGGCACAGGTGTTGCACGAGACGACCTCCGCGAAGGCCTACTCACACAAACTCCTGCTCCTTATTAATATCGTATTACTCCATTTATTTTCAAATTATTTTCATTAAGTCAGAATGAATCAGAAAAATGGAACATAGCGAAGGTAAAGATGAATTTCATAAAGTTATACAAACCTCAAGAAGACCGAGAGGATTAACGTGGCAGGGAATTCCTATGCCCAGCAGTGGGCTCTATTCATAAGCTTGATTGACTGACAAATAGATGTAAACCCAAAAAAATATTTATTTCATGCTGAGAAAAAAATCATGGCATTAAAATTTTTGTAACGCACCACTATGGTTATAACTAAGTATTATTGTTCATTAAAGCCAACAGGAACTGTATCTATCGCAATCCGGCGCGCGCGCAGGTAGCACGTGCTGTCCACCTGTGCGACGTTTCGTAGAGAGGAGCGTGTAGAGCAGTGACCAGAACAGATCATCCACCCAAAAAATAATACGCGATTGCCCTAACAGCTGTCACTGATTAACACTTAGCTGCATTTAGAAAAACACCGATTATAATCTTCAGCCCTTCTGGCGCTACACTATCAGCCACGGGTCGTGGCAAAAAGCAATCGGTAAAAACGGTGATCTATTTCAGTAATTGTACCATCTGCGTTCTAGTCTATCTTAACAAGTGTTTGAACAAACACATGAAGGTATCTATAAGATTATTGTTTGAGCTAACGAACAATCGATCAATCAATGCGCTGAGTACAATCTACAAATGAGTGCCTAGCGTTACATTGTGAAGTGTTGTCTTAAGTAGATTAGTAATGGAAACTATCCATTAATGAGCGACGCGAGACAACCGCTATCATCGGCAATAAGTTACACGAGCATTAGTAAGCTGGGAACTAATTGCGGAGGCGGACTCCTTCCCGACTATTGCTAAAGCAATTAATACTCGCAGCATGATCTCAGTGCGACGCTCCTCTCTTCGGGAGATATTACCGATCTCCGGTACAATTTAACATTATCATCGTTCAACTCTTCCGCTGCCTATAAGTCATAGAACCATCGACACAAACTATCTAACGAAATACAAAACATAAATAATTTATATTTCTCTATTACAGCGCGAGCTGACGAAGATGAAGCAGCATCAGGTAGGTACTTAAAAACCGAAGCGGGCGTCGCGTCCTCATAAAGTTTATGGCTACCAAGCGTTAGGTGCCGCTGTAAATCAACATAAGTGTTAAATAATTTTGGATGCATTATAAAAACGTCACTCTGAATACGATATGAGACCCTTCCTGTTGTGCGCCGCGTGAAGCCCTCGTTCTAATTTATAAACAGTTTAAAAACATAAAGGAAGACACAGGAACTAAGGTGATGAGATGACTTGACACATAATTTAAAATTAAAACAGGTTCGTACGTCCGATTTCTTAAGCCGCTCGTTATTTGATTGTTTTGTCGGTTTACAATTCCAACATGTTTTTGCGCACATAAAAAATATTGCACCATATGGGGCTTGATCTTTTATATGAGTCTGTTTGATGATGAACGCAACGAAAACATATGGCCAATTAATTTCTGCGAGCCCACGCTAAATGAACACAGTTGGAACGAATTCTTCAACATTTAAAGGTGTGATAAAGTTCTAAATATGAGGGAGTGTGGAGGGTTGCAATTTTGGAAATATAAATATTATAATTTTCATGTCTTTGTCATTCACTACTTTACCAATAATGGGCAGAGGTTGATGAGAAGAGCCCGTTAATTAGTTTGAATGAAGGGAGCATTAGAAAGGTATTCCCGTTGAAAATCCTAAGTTTTTACTTTTATAATCAGTGCTTAATCGGATTTGTAGTCCAATTTGGTCGACATTCAAAAGCGCAAATGAGTACTATGCGAGGTAAGTCACAACCTGCTCGGAGCGGGTTTCTCGGCGCAAACAGCGAGCGACCATCTGGTGGGCGAGAACTTTTTTTATTTTCCAAACGTGTCGTCTTGAATTCTTGTTTTTTGCACTGGCTGGCGCTCGCTCCTTTTCTTTTTTGTATTGCCGAGTTTTGCAGTTAACAGGTGGCTGGCCCTGCAGGTGAGACCTGAGATTTAACTCGCTTCAAGTTAGCTTCAGCGCAAAAAGTCACGCATGTGCTTAACTCTGGTTAAAACATATCAGACAGCCTTGCGGGAACGATTTCTTGCAATCACCGTGCCTACTAAACTATACACACCCACTTCAAGGGCACAAAAATATTACAAAAAAAGGAAACAGTGACAGAACACACAATAATATTTAACACATATAGACCATTCCTTTTTATTCAGGCAGAAAAGACAC